>JAWWEE010000105.1:93023063-93080396 GCA_035221455.1 Xenops minutus | reverse complement strand
GGAGGTGTATGGAGGGCCCGGGCCGGGAGGGAGGTGTATGGAGGGCCCGGGCCGGGAGGGAGGTGTATGGAGGGCCCTGGCCGGGAGGGAGGTGTATGGAGGGCCCGGGCTGGGAGGGAGGTGTATGGAGGGCCCGGGCAGGCCATGCAGGGCCCGGCCGCGCTCCGGGGCAGAGGCCGTGCCTGCAGCCTGGCCCCGGCCCTGGTGCTCGGGGGTGCCGCGGCCCCCTAAACCACCCTCTGTGCCGAGGGGGTACAGCTGGCGGGGAGCGGCCTCGTTGCGAGTCGCCCTCTTTAATACTTAAGGCTTGACATGGAATGCTGAGTGTGCGCTCTTTGCTGCCACCCTTTAGCACTGTGGTCAAGGACGCACCCGCGCCGGTATAGAGAGGGGTGCGCTTAGCTGAGTGTGCGCTTTATTCGGGAGAAGGAGGGGAGAGGTGTGTCGGTGGGAGAGAGGCCGGGGCTGGGGCTGGGGCCGAGCCGAGCCCTGCCACTCTGCCCTCATCACACGGCTCTGCCCCTAGGGAGGCGCTGACCCGGCCACGGGAGCCTTACCTCGGACTGTCATCAGAGGGAAAGGCACACACAGGATAAAGCTGCTCTACGTGTATGGCTTCCCGAAACAGCCTAAGTTTCTGCCTGGAAACTTGGGTAGAGTCTGAAAATTCTTGGTTTTGCCCGGTGTTGCAGGGTCTGTGACATCCCGCTAAAAATGCACCAGGTGCAGCGTGATTGAAAGGGCACTGAGCTGTGCACTCTTAAGACCTGTATGTATTCATACTGTGTGCCCAGATCGATCATGTGGCACAAGTGCATCAAAACCAGTGCTTTGACTGATGTCAAGCTTTTAGCTTCCATACATTTATTTTTGACTGGGAAACGTGAATACCACACACATCCCAAAAAATCCCCTAATGGAAATACTTGGACAGTGGGGTGTAAGGAGGGGCAGCAGTTAGTGAAAAGATGGTACAGCAGACATACCTTCACCTTCTGAATGTTTTGACACAGTAGTCAAGCATGACTTAAGAAAGTGTACTGTTAAACCCTTTAAGTAATGATTTCTCCCATGAGGAAGGAACTCATTTGCTTTCAGTTGGAATGTGTTTTCTCTTCCAGAGTTGGGACCATGGCAATTGACTGGATTGGTTTTGCGTATGCTTCCTTGCTGGCTTTTGGAGGTGTTGTAGCGTACACTCGTAAAGGTAAATACTGAGGCAGCAGGATTTGGAAATGAAGCATTTGAATTTCCTCTATGCAATATAAGACATGAAAGTTTTGCTGTAATTAACACAGCTGCATGTTATATTCATTCTGTGCTGCTGTAAATGCACTGAATCTTATGAGATGGACTGACTTGGTGTTTAAGTGGTAACTGATGAGTTTGTTTTCAGGGCAAAGAGAGGTTGTCATGTTATGTTGGACCTTCAGTGTATTTTGGGCCTTCTCGTTTCTGGTAACCATTCCTGTGTTGAGCACAGTAGATGACCTTTGATTGAAGTGTATTTTCTACAGAGACATCCAGACTTGATTTTGACATTTCCAGATGAACACTAGAAAGAACCCCTTTACTTTCATCCTTTGATTTGGTGGTTAATTCTCTCATACTGTTAGAAGTGTGCCAAGATAACGAGGCAGGTTTTGCTGTCGAGCACATTTTTAGTATTTCAGTGATTTTTGCAGTCCCCCAGGTGGCAGCGCCGTGCCCGAGGCCAGCACCCAGCAGAGGTCGCAGCGGTACCGAGGACGGGCAGGCAGGCGCTCCAGGCTGGTCCCATCAGCTCTCCCACAAAGTCCAAGCAGCGCATCATTCTCCTTCCCTGTGGCCATTATCCATCCCGATTCTTGTGATTTAGAGTCACTGTTTCACTTCATAGTGTGCACCTGCTTTGCTCTTAGAGACATGGGTTCACTCTGAAAACACTGGCTGTTTTTATGTTTGCACTCAGCTGCGCTCACTGACTATCCCTTCACCTGTTTTCTTCACTCTTGATTGGTCAGTCCTTGTGACAAATCTAGATTTGCTTTTTATTGATAATGTTTTCCATTTTCGTGCATAGTCTTGATTAAAAATATTCAAAATAACAGGATTGGGAGCTAAGTGACATCTGAGGGTCTGGATTCTTTATTTACAAATAGTTTGGGATCAGCTTAATCCAAATAATGCCTGCTGTGCTGATTCTATGCTTTTTTCATATGGTACCAACTCAAATATCTGCTCAGAAACCTAAATATATTACTGAAACTCTGGCATATATGAACCAGTTTTGCAATAGCACTGAGAGAAGATGTGTTACTTTTAGAAGCTCTATTTTCATCCTCACTGTCATCTTATTTTTTTTTTATTTTTTATTAATTGAATGTGATGTTGGTGATACCACTTTATTGCCCAGGACTGATGTCAGACTGAAAGGCCTTATGATTACAGGTTGTCCAATTTACTCTTTATATATATTGACACATTTCTACCCTTTTTGGCAACTCACAAGTGCTGTTGAGATATAGTTAAAATGAACAGACAGTTCAGAGAAATTACAGAAAACCTTCTAAAGATATGTGTGATGGAGATAATAGCCAATACGTTTGTGTTTCAGGGATTATTTTTCCCAAATGGCAAGTATTACTGGATCCTGATCATCTCCCCCTAACTTAGTTGACTTTGCCTCTAGTGCCACACAGGAGAATGACCCAGCTATAGAAATAATACTATTCACACTGGTGAGCTAGCTGGACTGTCGCAAAATCAGGGGTTTTTTTTAAATACTTGGATAATACTGTGTAGAGAGAGTACTGCTGTATGAAGATTGAGCTTAAATACATTCTATGGAGAAATAACACTTGAATGGTTTCTTTCAGGTAGCAAAATCTCCTTAGCTGCCGGTCTCACCTTTGGCTCTGTGGCTGCTTATGGAGCTTACTGCGTAACATGTGATCCAAGAAATGTGAAGATATCATTGTGTGAGTGTTCTACTACCGTAAACAAATAAACAGTATCCTAAACTGCATATAAAACTCTTTTAGTAAATTTTGAGTATTGCTTTGGTTTAAATGTTGGATTTTAAATAGAGTTTGACATTTCAACTTGGCTTGCAAAATTCAAGACCTTAGCTGTGGAACCACTTGCAAGGTATGACAGATCATTCATACAAAGTCAGCAAGTGTACCACGTGGCAGCACCTCCTTTTATTAGAGGGTTACCTAACATTGCAGATATTGTGAAATCCAGCTGAGAAACATGGGCTAGTACTGCAATAAAATCATTAGCGTTACAGATTAGAATGTAATTTTATCAGTAAAGTAGATGTGGGATCCAGTCTTGCATAATGTAACGTATCCTCAGCTCCCAATGAACAATAGTTTGACTTAGTGTTTTTCCTTTGCTGCTAAAAGACAGGATACAAACAATACAATAATTGTCATGTTTGCTATGAAACCCTCATGGAGGCAAGAAACTACAGTCCCTAAAGGGGACATTAACCTTGCACAACTGATTTGCAATAAGAGCTGTTGGGAGCTTGTCTTGCTCATTGTTTTAGTAAACGTGGCTTAGACTGTGGTTTCACATGCAGAAATGCATTTAAAATGCGTTTAATCCAGATTGCGTAAGTACACAATTGTTTCTTCTGATCTTAAAATTTATGGTATACTGTTCGTGCTGAATTAAGGTGAAAGAGTGAATCTATAGCACTTCTGAAATCGAGTCTAAAAGTTGAACATCTTAAAAAACAATGGCACATGTGAAAAGCCAGATACTAGCAACTGGAAAAAAAGAACATTACGTAGTGAACATGCTTTGTACCTTGTAATAAATTGTAAATATGCTCAGGGCTCTGGCAAGACACCTACTGTGGAATAGTCCACTCTTCACACATTCCTGAGAGGATCAAGGCTATGGGACTAGAAAATCAAAGCAATGGATAAGGAAGTGAAATAGGTTTTTTTACAGGGTATCTTTAATGAATGCACATAGCTGGTAGAGTTCTGCAAGATACTTGTTACTGTCAGAGCTTGTTTTATAATGCTGAAGTGAGTTTAAAACTAATTTTTGACACCTGTGAACACAGGACTGTCCATAGGATTAGACAGTGGAATTTGAAGAGAATTAGCCAGATGGGTTTTAACTGCTCCATAAAAAAGGGAAGATATTTGTGTAACTGCCATTACTTCAGCTGCAAGACTGATAGAACCCAGCTGCCCATGAGAAGTTCTGCCTCTCTGCCCACTTCTAGGAAGCAAGATGACAGTTCTTTAATGAAGCCAGCTATCTTTGCAGTTTTATGTATTCTCTATATCGCCAGCAGGTCAAAAGTGATTGTCCCACTCTGCTCTGGTGCGGCCTCACCTTAGTACTGTGAGCAGTTTTGGGCACCATAATATAAAAAGACATGAAGCTATTAGAAAGCATCCAAAGGACAGCCATGAGGATGGTGAAGAGTTTGGAGGGAAGCTGTGTGAGGAGTGGCTGAGGTCACTTGGTTTGCTCAGCCTGGAGGAGACTGAGGGGAGACCTCATTGTGGGTCTTCAATATCCTCCCAGGGGGAAGCAGAGAGGCAGGCAATTCACTTTTAGTGACCAGTGACAGGACTTGAGGAAACAGCATGAAGCTGAGTTGAGGGAAGTTTAAGTTAATCATCAGGAAAAGGTTTTTTGTCCAGACAATGGTTGAGCACTGGAACAGGCTCTCCAGGGAAGTGGTCACAGCACCAAGCCTGACAGAGTTCAAGAAGTGTTTGGACAACACTCTCAGGCACATGGTGTGATTCTTGGGGTGTCCTGTGCAGGGCCAGGAGCTGGACTTGGTGATCCTGATGAGTCCCTTCCAACTCAGCATGTTCTGTGATTGTCTGATTCTCATTTATGTAGCGCTCTGCAACCATAGTTCAGAATGAAATCCCCATGCCTGATGAGTTCATTGCTGCCTCCATTTCTAGGTAAAATTACTCCAGAAAGAAGATGCAATTTTTTTCATGATGTTTGCTTTGCTGCTTGCACTGCATTTGTTGCCCTCTTGGGCTGCCCACCTCTTGTCACAGACATGGACAGTTCATTTTTAGCAAAAGGAAACAAGTGAACTTGTGATCATGATGAAGGAGATGTTGATAGCCATATTCTGTGACAAAAACACGTGGCAAATCTTCCAATCTAGCTTTTAAGGCCCAACAAATAACGAGCTAATATTCTAAAAATAAAACAGAAAAAGAGGTTTGTTTGTGCTAGCTCCTTGAATAGTTAGAAAACAGCTGCAGTGGTCTAGGGTGGTGGGATTTATAAGACACTATTCCTGTAATTCAGCATACATGATACTGTTATGGCAAAGATTCTTCCTCTTGTATTTGTATCCCCATGAATGTAGATACAGGGGAGTAGAATGCACGGTCTGACAAACTTACTTAGTATCCATGGAGTAGGATATAGCATTCTGCTGCACATGGAAACCTTGTAGCTGAAAGAAATCATAGTGCTGCATTTTGGAAAAGCAGGAATGTTTTTATAGACCCTATATCTAATACATTTTTATTAAAATGCAGGTCATAGCAAAACAGCACTGACCTTTGATAACTCTCCATGTTCCTGTATGGTCCACTGGGAGAAGTGAGAACATTAACATATTGGATTGTCTTTTACAGTTTCATCTTTTCTTTTGACCATTATAATGGGAATGAGGTTCAAGAGGTCCAAGAAATTAATGCCAGCTGGACTAGTAGCATGCCTGAGGTAAGTGTATATTGAGGATCTTAATGTAAAGATTTCACTGATTTTCAAATAGTTGCCATTCAAAGCAGTATCAGTGGAAGTCACTATCATTCAGCAACTGTACAGCCTAAGTGAAATTAGTTTGGAGGTCATGGTCCTGTTTACAGTGAACAGCTTTTTCATCTCACTAGCCAGATACAGCTGATAAGAAGTGACTTTCGCCGCAGAGTGGAGAGGTCTGCAATTAAATATTAATGAATATTGATAAGGCTCTTAGAAGAACTTGAATAAGCGTCAGTGTTTTTGAACACATATGCATAAAATTGGTCTAATTTCATACAACACAGTGATCTTAAAAAAAGGCCAATACTTTGGTTTAGAAGTGCTGCATTCAAAATTACAGGAAGCACAGCACCATTGAAAACCACAACATTTTTGACCTAACCTGTAAACTTTGATTAGTATTCAGCAAATTATGATATTTCTAACCATTCTGACTGCTTTATTGCTGCTATTTGACATTCTGGAAAACATAATTTTCTGTACTTATTATTTTGGGATTAAATTATGTAGTAAGCCAAAACTTTTTTCCCAGTGAGTCTGTAGCTCAAAGCATTTTTAACTGTAAGTCAGAATCCCCATCTTCTGAAGGAATAATGGTTACTTTATTGTTACCAGATTTAATATAGCACCATTTTGTTTTACTCCAGTTACATACAGGGAGATAAAAATCAGATGCAAATTGTCAAGATGGAAAATTTAAAAATCAGGGCTTACACCAGAATATATTATTTTCCATTGTGGGTCACTCTTCCAGCCTAGGTGGCTGTGTGTTTCAACAGACACTGAGACTGTAGATTTAGATGCTTCAAAAGATTACTTAATAGAGGCTTTAGTGTCATTTATGAATGCCCTTGTTTAATGATGATTTTTGTTGGTTTTGTTCATGCAACAGCTCTATTTATGTTTTTGTTTGGGTTTTTTTTGCAGCCTTCTGATGATTTTGAGGCTTGTTTTTATGCTGCTGTAGGAGAATTTAGCAACTTAAGAATCAAGTATGACTGCCATGCCCACCAAACAGACCTGCTCTCCATACTTCAAAGACAAGTCTTACATTGCATTTATCTTTTCCGTAAAAGATCTGTACCTGTTATTTGATTGACATGTGCTGATATTTTGCAAGCTTTTTTAAAAAACTAAACCAAGTGTTTTGTTGATATATTTTGATCTACTTCCATTTAAACAATCTATTAACTCAAGGCACCTTTCTCTATAAGTTTAATCTCTTTTAGGGGTGCTGAGCGCTCCAGAAAAGTGAATTAGTCTTGCACTGTATCTCTGAGAGAAGAGAAGAATATATATATAAATACATCTTTATGTTAAAAAGGTATCTTATATTGAAGCATAGTTTTGTAATTTCTGAGATTAAATAATGAGTTCTAAATCAATGATGTCTCCGGCCTGTACTGTGTTGCACTAGAAAACCTATCTTCCTTTCAAATACACATTCGTATTCCACTGGTTCTAAATCTAAAGACTATTATCAGTGTTCAAATAAAATGTAAAATATTCAAAGCTTTTCAGTTCTCTATGCAGATGAGTGAGCCTCTTCAGTGGAAGAGTCTGGTGATCTGCTTTGTACTGTAGTGGTTTAATACATCTATACCATGCTATATATTGCCACTGACACAAACCACAGCTGAGGAAGGTTTGCCATCCTGCAGAAAGCAGTTCCAAACTTTCAGTACTCTTGAACAGGTTTGCTGCTCTGGTCTTTCACAAGCAAACCAGACTGTTCAGTCATAAACTATTCAGGATTAAAGTTGCTTTGGTTTCCATACAAAATAAATATTCCCTGGGTCTCAAAGCTTGGCCAAGACTGTCTTCTGGTGTACAGGGAGTGTACCACTAGGAAATACAGTACAGATGAGTGCACTAACTGAAGACAAAGAGAAATTCTGCTTTTCATTTTTTCACACAAAGCTTGCTTACAAAGGCTATTGTGTATCAGATCTCAGGGCTGCACAAATCCACCAAGGGAACACCAGGCTTATTATTCTTGGCAGGGGCTTAGGTGGTGACAAGGTGTTGTGAGCAGCTCAGATGTCTAAGGTATAACTGACAAAGTGGGGAAGAAAACACAACACACAAAAAAACAAACAAAAAAAAACAAAACAAACCAACAACCCCAATAAATACAACATAAAAACCCCAACCAAAACACAGCCTGCAGCACTGGAATCTTTTGCTAACAAATGTTGGAATCAGTCACCTCCAGGTGTTGCCAGGCTCACGGGTGATTGAGCTGTATGTTACGGATTTCAGATTGAGATGACATCTGCACAAATAAGATGTGGTTCATTTCGCCATGAAGTAGAACTTTAAGGCATATCATGTACCGTAGCAGGCTTAGGTGACATGCAGATTCGGATATCTGCAGTATAGACATGGTGAATGCCTGCAGTTAACCTCCAGTGAAAAGTTTAGACAACCCAGTGCTGAAATGCAGAAGCCAACCTGCAGTTGCTGCTACCCTGGATCCTAAATGCAGTATAATGTTGTATTTTAGAGCATGTCCAGAGGTGAGCCTTCCATGCATTCTCTGAATTAGCTGTGGGGCAGACAGCTGGGGCTAGTGCTGAAACTCCTGAGCAGCCAAAAGGAGTAGCGTTCTCAGCAAGTCAAACATATCCCTATGGGACTAAGAGCGCATGAAACACAACAGAGATTTTCTGTGCCAGTCTCTGTGATGGTTCCTAAATCATAGCACTTGTTTATAACAGAGGAATAGCTCAATGAAATGAGTACTATGGTGGCATGGCAAATGACTGCTTCCAGCTAATGACGTAATTTAACATACAACTCTACAATTCAGCAGTGCCCAGGTGAATGGGGCACTTACAGTTTGTACCTCTGAGGTGCATGTGGCTTTTCTTAGGCACAAGACAGAAAAGGAGTTAACTTTGCTAAGCAGCAATTCTGTATTTCCACTGTCTATTTGCCTAATCAGCTTGAGTCCTACTGAGAAAAACAACTCACTGCAAAGAAGGATAATTCATGGCACTGTTCTTAAAGGGAACAGTGATGGTTCCCATGAAATTAAGGGTAAAGAATCTCAAATAGTAGTGAATGCTTTAAGCACTGGTGAGGTAAAACTGTCACTGAAAATGTAAGCATGTACAGTTCTCTTTACAACTACTTGGGAAGTGATTGGACAAGGTAAAACCTTACCAAAAACACATTCAAAGGGCATTTGCCTCATTGCCTATCCAGTCAAGCAGCAAGAAGAGCAAGGGAATAGGTACTTTCAATGGGTGGAAACCACAATAGGTCAATTAAACGCAAGTACTTTGATTTTTCAGTGAAAAAAAATAGCTTCTATGAGATCCATGTGGGGGATTAAAAAAGTATTCTTCTTTTGCCCATAAACTTAGAAGAATCATGAGTTTTTATTTTATTTTAAAAGTTTTTATTTATTTTTTAAACTGCAGCTCTGAAGGTACAGAGACAGCAGTGAAATACAGCATGGGACAGCAAACTTTGGTCTAGGAGACCACCTAGAGAGCCAATTCAAAAGATTAAAGGCCTGAATCTAAATGACTTCTCCATTTTTTTGGAGTGTCTCCTCTCTCCTGCACTTTATAAAGGGCAAGATGGGGGGGTGGGGTGCCTTTATACAGTACTCTGGAAGCCACAGTTGAAACATGTTACCCTACCAGGCATGTACTGTAACTGGACACACACGAAGTATCAGTATATTTTATTTCATGTAACTGCTTAATGAAATGCCACTTTCTGGACTCAGCAGGTCCGAATTAGTCTTTTACTCTAATTTAAAAGTGTATTCTGTTTCAACACTGGCTATGTGCTACAAGCTAGAGGACACATCTATGCAATTCACATTTACAGTTACCACAGCTCTGGTAATATACTATAGTTGTGTTATCTTCAGCAGATTAGATGTTGAATATTTTCCTCACAACAGCAACAAACTTCTCATCTGTCGGTGGCTTCCTCTGGCTGCCAGGCTGCAAGAATTTTTTGATTGTTGGAATGTTGCTGATTCTTCCTTTAAAAGCCTGTAAGAAGCGGCAGTAAAGCCAATGAGTGTAATGAAAGTATAACTCCATCCTTTATAGCTTAAAAATCAGGTGACTTGGACTTTTATTTGTCAGACATACTTATTAAACAGAGAAAAGTAGTAGCTTTTTCTGATCTGTAATGCTGGCGCTGTAAAGTTTACCTTAATTTCCCAGATGGGGATGGGAGAAATTAATATTAAATAGTTAAGATTAATCTGGAAAAAAATAAAAAGCAAAAAACCCACAGCATATATATTTAGGGGGAAAAAAAAAAAAAAAGAGGCAAGGACAGGAATACCTCAGTGCAAAGCACCACAGAAGTCAAGACATAAGAAACTTAACTTGCATATGATTTCTTCAGAATAAAATTTTGCTACCAAAAAGAAAAGGACAGGAACCACACACACACCAGGCTGCAGACTTCCCCTCCTGATGCTCATTGCTGTGTTTGAAGACATGAAATTAGCAGTTAAAGGATCAAACTGGTAGCATTAGTAAGCAAATTCCTGCCTGAGACCTGTTGGGAAAAGCAGAGCTGGAGAAAAGTGAGGTCCCAGCAGCTCTGGGGGCAAGGCAGTGCACGTGAGTTCAGTTTTGTAGTCAACAGAAATAGAACAGTGAACCATCAATAGAATGGCTCAAAGGATGTAAACATCAATTAGCTTTTAACACTGGTCAGTGATATTTGTATGTTACATTCCATATTGAGATCAGATGATTACTAACCTGTAGCAGAGGGAATGCAGACAGTATATCAGGCTTGCATTCTTCTGCCATTAAGATCGCTTCCAGCAGATGAATGTCTGCCCAACTTAATTTGTTGCCAACAAGATAATCCTGTCCATGATCTTTTAAGGCCTATAAAATATGAACAAATAAATCAAAGAGACATATAGGATGTAACAATTTTATCTAGGTATTTTATTACAGACAGAAAAACACATAGCAGAGCAAGCCATGCAAGAACCTATGGAGTTAAAAAGTGATAGATATTCTTTATATAAAAAATCAGAACTCATGTTTCAGCATGTGTGGTCCTATCTCTCACCCTAAACTACTGCACCAGGCAGCTGTATACAAAGTCCAATTACCCCAAAACAACTTAATCATGCAAAAGAAACAGGACCAGAGTAATTGAAAGGAGTCAGGACAGTTTACATGTAAGTACACCTTGAATTTTTTATAAAAACATCAAATGAATTTCCAGATGTTTCAGCAAAATGTTACATATATATATATATGAACTCTGACTACAGAAGTGCTGGATTATGTAATTTACATCATTATTTTACAAGGCAGCCTCTGTGGGCTTTGCCTGTGCAACCTAAGGCTCTGATAAAGACGGACATGAAATTGCATCAAGTCCTGTATTTTTTTGAATTTGGCAGGCTTCAGCTGCCAAAGATTCAAGCTGGAAACCCAGCTCAGCTCTGAAACAACACAGCTTTGTACCCCTGGCACAGATTCCTGAGGAGATCACTGCTCTGAAAAAGCGCTATGAGAAAGTCTGTGCAGTACAACCATGTATGGCACAAAATGTAAAGTCACAAACAGAAGCAGGCTCATGAGATGAGGATCGAACAGGAAAATGTTAACACAAAAAAGAAATATATATCGTTACAGAAAAAAATTAAACAACACAACACACAGCAAGCTGATAGAAAATGGGAACTCAGTAATAACCAGGCAATGTTCCAGTGAGAAGCAAAGAACAACCCGTATCCTCCTGACCAAGTCTTCCCTGGCCAAGAAAGACTCTTCCTGTGCTCTATGGGGGTGGCAAGCATATCAATGCCTTCCCTCACAGCTCATTAGAGGCTAACTCTTTAGTGCATGCTAGCCATTAAATAATTGCTTTATGCTTTTTAAGCTACATACATCCTCTTTGCAGAGTCCTTTTGTGCCCACATAAGGATGCCAAAGACAGCCATAGTCTCTCAGTACAATACATTTAAACAATGGATTTAAGAAAGATCATAGAATTAGATCCTTAACTGTAAAGCACAATTATATTTAACTCTGAACAACAAGAATAAAAAGAAGACTGAGGGGAGACCTTATCGCTCTACTACTCCCTGAAAGGAAGTTGTAGTAGGGTGGGGGTTGGTTGGCCTATTCTTCCAGGTACTAAGTGACAGGACAAGAGCAAATGGACTCAAGCTGTACCATGGGAGGTTTATTCTAGATTTTTTGATGCAAAAGATTGTAAAGTAGTGGAACAGACTGCCCAGGGAAGTGGTGAACTAACAGTCCCTGGAAGTGTTCAAGAAATGTGTGAATAAGGATATGGTTTAATGGTGATCATGGTAGTGGTGCTGGGTTGATGGCTGGACTTGATGACTTGAAAGGTCTTTTCCAACTTTAATGATTCTATGGTAACATAATACACTTTCAGGCAATAAGTTCTGAAGGCTGGCACAAGTACTTAAATGGTGCATTTTTGCAAAATGCTAAAAGCCATCATCAGCCACTAAGCTAGGTTTAAAAAGAAGGGTCTGCTGTTAAAGAAGACAGCAAAGAGACTCAGTACTGAAACCAGACAAAAATTATTACCTTTTACATTGCTGAATACTGGCTTCATATACATTTCCACAGTTGTACTGTCACTTGCCTTCTGAAGTATGTGTGTGGGGAGAGGGGAGTGGGCTGGGAGGGGGAACCTGTACCCCACTTCACTGTCTTTGTCAACTACTGATGATTGTCACTTACCTTTTCATAAACAGGAAAGTACCTGGTTGTAGCTCGTTCAATGATTAAGGCAAGATTCTTTTCTTTTGCATCAGCTGGTTGAAAAGGGAAATACATGATCATTCCCATCAGGTCTGTAGTTCCCTCCACATACATATCAATCCTGAAACAAATATTTTTGTTTCACATTTATCATTCAAACATTCAGAATTTGTTATTTTCTTGAAATGCAATGCTGAAGTGATCACTGAGTAAAATGTTTATTAGTGAACATAAGATAAGACACTGGTTTATTTTCTTGTTCTTCCATTTTTTTTCAAAGCACATTTTATAAGTGGGCTCACAGTCTCTGCAATAGGCAAGGTATAAATAAAAGGCTGCAACTAATGTATTTGAAGTGGAGCTCATGCTGTTTTCCATTGACAATCTATTCATTTATGCTGTGGGAGAAAAGACTGCGTATGCAAACAGTGCTAGGAAAGAAAAATAATTTTGAGGTCTAATCATGAAAGGATGCCAGCTACCAATAGCCAGTCCATAATAATCCCTGCAATCTCTGTAGCTGCCTTTCTAGTCTCACAAAATAAATGTTCTACAGTAAGTGACAGTCTGTTAGGTTAATTACTTAATTCAACTTTTACATGGGTTTTTTTGTTGATTTTATTTTTTTAAGAAAAACCAAAAAAAATTTTTTCTTTTACATTAGCCCTTTAAGTATGAGAATGGAAAATATCCATTCTTACAAAAGCTTACATAGTAAAGCTTACATAGTAAAGTAATATTAGAAAAATATTGGCTTAACTTTTGGTAGCATTAAGCCACTGAACATGTCTTGTTTTAAACTAGCTGTGAAAGATTCTTTACATGTTGAAGAACCAAGATAAGAACACTTAATGACACTTCATTTTTCACAGGCAGCTGTAATTTTTTCCTTCTGCTTTCCAATTTAGCAACCAAAAAAGGCATACTTAGCCTTTATTATTGTATTACTCTCCCCCAGGAACTTAATGCAGTTCTCATCTGTGAGATCAAATGAACCTGATGGAGGCCCTAAGATTCTCACAATGTTGACAGTTAATAATTTATCAATCACAAAATCCAATCAACCAATCCATGGGTCTGAGGAGCCAAAGCCCTGTCAGATATATATGCATGATTACATGCAGATCTTTCATGGCAACATTCTGCTTCTAAATACTAAAAATCATGGAAGAGTGTTAGTGAGCACTGTATGCACTGTTACCATACCAGGCTCTCTCCTTCAGGTCTTTTCCATAGAGGTTGTACTTTGCTGCTATGTAGCTGAGGATGGCTCTGGTCTGCACCATCCTCATCCCATCAATCTCCACCATAGGCACTTGCTGAAACAGCAGGACTCCATCTAGGGAAGAGAAAGAAGCAAACCACTCAGACTGATGAAGCCCTACACTAAGGAAGAGACCTGGTAACAGACCAAGACATTTTTAAATCTGAGAGATGAAAGCATCCATCAGGAAGCAGGTCTCCTTAACAGGTCATATCACACTGAAGGTCTTACAGAAATATCACTTGTTGTCCTTTTATTATATTGGTGTGAATTTATGTTTAGGGTGCAGATTACAGACTCACCATTGCGTAGCTTTTCTAGGTCTTCTTTCGTTTCTATGAATTCTTCCTCAAACTGAAAAGCAACAATGGAAAACAACGTGTCAGTTCAAAGGCAACAGAGAAGTGGAAGAAGTCCAGAAGTTAGACTCCACCTCTCCACACTATACTTCTCTCATTGTGTTGATACTGTTAAGGAATGCATTCAGTGCTCACTGGTGAGCAGCTGCAGTGTGAGCTGCAGGATGATCTCTGGATGGCAGAACAGAGGCAAGAGACCATGCACCATTATTAAATTATTTAAAGGACTGCTGGAGCAGCTCCTGGATAGACAGTTTCCTTAACAGGAAAGTTTCCTTCACAGACCCCCTACTCCTATTCTTCATCTCTGCTCCAGCAAATAACCAAGGACTACAGTGTCCCCAGCCCCACAGTATTGTACAATGCATTATGCTCCAAGTAGTTTCCCCATCATAAAGACCAGTCTACTGGCCTGCATGAACCGTTAACAGATACCAAATCATTCACTTAAAAGCAGCTGATGCCACATGAAATACCGAGAAATCTTTTGTAAGTTATGCCTCTGTTACACAACATTTATCTCCCTTTTTTCCTGCTGGCTTTTTTTTTTAATGAGGACATGTGAATGAGAACAAGATCTTTGTTTTTTCAGCACTCATGCTCTGCAGCCTCTCTGTCTCATTTATGAGTTAAAAATGCCTTTCATTTCCAATGGAGTATAAATACTTTCAAAGAATCATATTCAAACAAGAACTTAATGTAGAAATTAAGATGCCTTAGGGTGGTCTTTACCTGATGTTAATCTAGATAAATCCCCTACTGCCACCTTAGGGCAGATCTGCTGATTTATCCTACTGAGGTCCAAACATAAAGAATGAAAAGCACTTTGTTTGGAGATAATGTTCTAAAGTTTTCATGTGGTATGCATGGTCTTTCAGTGGAGAAGAATCATGAGACACAGGGGATTTATGAGCATTGAAAAAAGTCAGAGTTACACAGTTTTGTCTGTAGCAACAATTTAATATCTCAGCTTCAAGTATATTTCAAAAATGACACCCATTAATTCTTTTTGTATGTTAAAATCCTTTTACTGCACAACTATTGCTCAATACATGAAGTACAGTATGAGAGTGTATTGCTGAATCTAAGCATACTACATCACAATATATGATGTTGTGCATATCCCTAAGCACAGATGTAACTGGGGAACCTTTCCAGAGAATATCTGTTTTAATAATCTGATTAATCAGATCACTTTATAAAAAAAAGGTACAAACCTCAACCCCAGCTGCTGCTAACAGCCATCGGATTGACTCCATCTTCCCCCTTCCCTTGGAGTAATGTAGCTTGGGTTTCCCTGCCATGATTTCAGAATTCTTGTTTCCTAGTAAATTCAAGATGATGATCTTACAGGAGGCATGTTTTAAATGATCATTTAAAATGTTCCACTCCAGACTACTAAATACAGTTGGATGAATGTAAAAGTAGAAGAACAACCAAGGCCTAGATACTTGGGCTTAATGTAAACTTAATAAAGTTTCCTGTGAATTAATGGAATAAAAGAGACAGTATACATTATCAGAACATGCAGCAATTCAAAACCACATCATGACAGAATCAGCATCTACTGTATCATATACATATCTTCAAAAATATTAATGTAGTTTTTACAGCTCATTAGAGTTTTACAACAAAAGCAGAACTGTAGGGTATTCCTGAATAAATACATTTTTAACCTTGCAGTGATGCGATCTCTTCAGTAGGTATTGGGGTTTGTGACAGCAGCCATGACATACCCAACTTGAAAATGTATGTCGAATTAATTTTTTCCAAGGAACACCACCCCAGTGACACCAATGTTATTTTCACCTCTCTCATAGGACAATTCAAAGCCCCATGCTCCTGTGTCTTTACAAATATGAGCTTTTAAAAGTAGTATATTTCACCAGGCCTGCTGACTTCTCTATTTAGCTAGTTCTGTTACACTTAAACTGTAACAGGGATTTATATCCTATTTGCCCTGAAAACTAAAATCAAAACCAAACAAATGGGACCATGACCTCTGCTGGAGAGATAAGTCTTGGGCAATGCCCCCAGCAGCAGGGGGCTGAAGTCAGCCCACCAAATGATGGCACTGGGATAAAACACTCGGTCCTTTCAAATTTCCCTAACATGTGCAGTCACATGCCATAGTATGACATCGGCAGCTGATGTGAGCTTGCGTGGTTTGGGAAACAAAGCTAACACTGTTGGGTCCCAGATGAATGAGGCAGATTCCGTAAGAAGGCAGAGTCACAGACTAACAGAATGCTTCATTGTTAAGCCAAGATTTTACCTGTTTACAGGCAGGCTTATTTATTCTTGCATGGACTTCACAATACGTAATTGAGCCACAGAGTGAAAATTTTGGCCATAAACCCAAAGGCATAAAGAGGCACAAACAAACATCATGTCAGTGAGAGGGGAGACTGCATCCCTGCCCTCTCCACTCAAGTCCTTTGTGTTGAGTCGTATCTTCAACAGGCACTATAGCAAACAGCTATTGCTCTGTTAAGGACTGAACTCACAGGAGAAATGTGGTGCCCCCGTCCAACTATAGGTTTCAAAACCACTGCTCAGCTTCCACCTAGCTCTGGCAATGTCTATATCCCCAGACACCTCACTCTCTTGTAACAAAGTTCTGATATAAAAATATGTGCTTGATAATAAAGATTTGATTATATCTTGACTGGATTTGGCATCTATTCTAGAGCTGCTGGATGTCTAGCTAGATTCCTGCCACCTGAACAGCAACAAAGCATTCAAAGAAGTGACTTGTCACAGCTCCCTTACCAGGCCCTACCCACAGAAGACCATGACCTACACTTCATTTCTAGTTCCTGTAGGTGTGTGAATTACACTATACCAAGGAAGAGCTCTCAGCCTTCCACACTTCAAAAATACTTAATTGCTTGATGCTCAGAGAGTAGATGCCTGTCTCAACTCTATTCCATCAGAGATAAGAACTGCACTTGGATATTCACAGACTGGACAAGCACTCTAACCTCCAGCATGTGGGATCAAGCCTAGAAAACACAATATAAACGCAGGCTAGCATTAGCAGAAAGAGCAAACTTCACAGAATTTTCCCTAAAGCAGGCACGGAGCTGATAAGATTCAGCCCTGCCAGACCTCTTGCTTGCCAGGGTCAGCCCAGTGCTCCACTCAGAACAGCTGGGAAAGCTGAAGGGCAGAACAAGTGTCAGCGAAACAAATTCAGGTATCAACATAACCAGTGTTTGTTCATCACAGTTCCTTCTGGGGATCAGTCAAGCGTTGAGGCATTTTGTTCAAGTACGAAAAACCTTCTATCTTCTGCACTGCTTAAGGTCTGAATTTAGGGTTTAGGCTGAACACTTCTATAGGACTGGACAGTATTTTGGTGACTGTTATGGCTCTATAGTGAATATCCCTTTTTAAAATAGTAAGTAAAGTCATGGAAGAGCAGCAAAATTGGTAAATTATCTTTCTTGAATAGCAGTAATGGATCTAAAAATTAATTACAAACTTTGTTGATGTTTTAGAGCATCAGACCTTCCTTGGCCCTCAGCCAGGCAGCTGTCAGAGTGACAATCACCGCTGTGATCACTGTATTAAAAAGAATAACACTATTTTGTCCAGAACAACTCAGGCACTGGCCTTCCAATGAGAGACAAGAAAACTTAACTGTAAGCTCATAATCTGCTGCAAAATTTTAAACTTTCTTGCTCACTGGATATGAACCCCAAAGTAGTTCTCTGTAACACCCTGTTCCTCAAACCCAGCCCGCCCGGGGCTGTCCCAGCAGAACGACCTACGAGCACAGCACTGCCTGGAGCCCGGCTCGGCCTCCGGACCATCTTAAACCTCTAATTGCTCGCCAGTGCGTGGTGTGCGCTGGGACTCGGCCCGAGCCTGGGTTCAAAATGCGTTCCTTCCGCCACCCCAGCTAGGAGGAGTGTCCGGACGGGAGGAAAGGAAAATTACCCCCCGAGACTGCAAAAGCTGCCCTCCAAACAGCAGTTTCTCCCCGGGTTCCCTGCTGACCCTGCCCGGAGCCAAGCGCCAGCTGCCTCTCCCCCTTGTGCGCACCCCCCGGCCCCGCCCGCGCCCCCCGCTGCAGGAGGGGCGCAGGGGAGCAGCCCCCGCGGCAGGAGGGGCGCAGGGGCCGCACGGCCGGCACTCCGCACTCTGCCCGCATCTCTGCACACCGCTCCGCCCCGCCCCGCAGCCCTCCCGCTGCCGTCCGGCCCGGCAGGGGCTCTGCCCGCCGCAAACTTCACTCCCTCCAGGGGCCGGCACCGCCCGCAGCCCGGGCCCCGATACCGCCCGGGCCCCGATACCGCCCAGGTCCCATTACCGCCCGCTCCTCCGCAACACCGCCCGCCCAAACCCAAATACCGCCCGCCCAAACCCAAATACCGCCCGCCCCAACCCAAAAACCGCCCGCCCGGGCCGCTCCCCCCCCTCACCGCCCAGCCCGCACAGCGCCGGGCCTCTGCCCCGCTGTCCGGCCCCTCCGTCCCGCTCCTCCCCGCACACCGTGCCCAATGCCCGCCCCGCAGTCCCCGGGCAGGGCGGCCGCGCTGAGCGGGGGCGGTCCCGCTCTCACACCGCATCCCCACACCCTGCCACCGTACATACGGGAAAAGCCATCTCGGCCGTGTTACCTGGAGTTTTCTGGAGCGGATGCGTCTGTTGCAAAGTGGGGAATATGTACAAAGTTTCTTAACAAAAAATGGTCTTTGATCTTCATCTACTTTCAACAAGAAAGGAGATTTAATGTGTCAAACAGCAGCTAAAAAGCCAGCTCTAAGTGTGTACCTTTCGTTAAGCAGCTGCCTTAGTCTGAAGTTTTTTTGCTTCAAGTGAAATTAAAACTACTTGTCGGTACAATTGCCTTCTTAAGCTTTAGGACTCAACAGGTTTCAGTGATCTCAGAGCTAGGGGGAGGTTAACACAGCTTGGGAAGAAGGAGGCGCCACTGATAGAGGACATAAAAAATGCAGGATCTGTGGGCCACAAGGACATTTGGCAGAACTCCCAAGGTAAGGAAGAAACTAACAAAGCCAACCCAGCAAACTGTGCTGAATCACCTCCCACTGGGTAAAAGGGAAGTCCGGCAGGGGGAAATCACGACCACAGACTCGGGGCCCACAAGCCCAGGAAACCCACTGACCCTAAAGAAGGGAAAGACTGAGCACGTGGACTAATTAGCAGAAGTGAGGGAATCATTCACCAGTAGAAGGTAAAATACTAATAAATAAGAGCACCATGTAACTTGTAGCCAATGAGCATTAATGCCTTTGTTGGCTAAAATGTATAAGTAGTAAAAAGTTTTGATAGTGGCTGTACTTGATTTGTGGAAATACCAGCGAGCACCCAGGCTTGCACAACTCTGAAGTAAAAAAATCCATGTTTTTCTCCATTGTGTAATTATTGGCTTGCTGCACAACCCGGAACAAATCCAGTTTTTCTGCACAACATTTCCCCTGTGCTGGCTCTGAGGTGGCTGCTCCTCAGGGACATGGCCGGGGCAGGAGGAGGCAGGGGACAGGCTTGCAGGCCCCCGAGGTGGCAGCAGGGTCACAGGGGTGTCATCACTGGGTCGGTGTGCCGGAGGCTCTGGCTCTGCGTGGCCAAAGGGGGTCCATGCTCAGGATCCTGGAACGTCCTGGCCGTGCCTGTAGCTCGCATGACATGGAGTCGGCAGCCACGAGCCAAGTTTCTGGCTTGAGTTCCTGACAATGCTCAGCAGCTGCAAGTGCTGTCCAAAAGCCTCAGTGAGGAGGGAGGGAAATAGCTCATGCAACAACTCTCTTTAACACATACTTTGCTCCAGAAACACGTTGGGGTTTGTCCTTTTTTGATGATCAAAACTGTTTCCAGATGCATGACATTTCTTATAAAGAAACTGTTGGTGTCAGCAAGAGCTGTAGTGCCCTGAGTCTGCCTGGCTTAAAAGCGCCAGTACTAGAGCATTAGCTGTTTTCAGGGCACTGGCTCTTTCATTTATATCCGTAGTTAATTTGGTGTTTAAACAATATCATGGAATCATAGAATGCTTTGGGTTGGAAGACACCCTAAGGATCATCTAGTTTCAAGCCTCCTGCCATGGGCTTCCCCTAGGCCAATATGCATCTTCATGTGTTCAAATGTCTTGCTAACTTTTCAGTAGCAGAACTTGATTTACGTGATGATAATGAACAACTTAAGGACAACTTATATTAAACTTAGTTAAATATAAAGTGGTGTAAGTCAACATGAAATCCTACATTCCAAGGTCTCTCTAAAACCTGACACCAATCTGACTCCTCCTTCCTCAAACATCGTTTTAAACTTCACAGTGACAAGCACTTGTTTCTCAGTCGAGTCTGCAAAGTGCTTCAGCTGCTTCCTTTTGTTAAAGGAAATATTGGTGAAGCTGCAGAACAAGAGTTTAAATGTCCAGTCACAAAACAAAGGTGCAGCATGACCTCGGGTCCCAGCCTTCCCCAAGTGAAGCTCAGAGGAAAGCTGAATCCTAACCTGTCATCCCCATCTAACCAGAACCTGCAGGCTTTTCTTGGCATTTCCTGGAACAGATACATCACCCACTGTTTGGGCTAAACCCCCTTCATTTTCCAGCAATTCTTGAGCATGGCAGAACCAGAGAGCCCTTAGGCACAGAAGTAGCATCAAGAAGTCAATTAACAACCTGAGATTGGGTGTCAATAGCAAGGCTTTATTTCAGGCATTCTTTTTACTAATTTAAGACATCTTGTGTTGTCCAATACACTCCCCAATCAGTGAACTATTCCATTTTCTGGTATGCTCATATAGATTTTCCTTGGAAGTGTTTGCAGTAGGCTAAAACCATCCTATATCTATGGAAAGAGAGATCAAAAACTTTGTCACTGTTTTCATTCATTTCACTCTGTCATTACCAGCAAACACAATGACAAAGAGTTTCTGTGGCCTTAGGCTGGTGCTCAGTAAAAAATTGCTATCACTTTGGGTACATCTTCCTCTCGTACTGGTTGTTTTCTCTGGCTGCCAGGCTGCAGGAATTTCTTTATTGTCGGGATATTGCTTATTCTTGCTTTAAAACTCTACAAAACAAAATCAAAACATCACTGTGCTTAGGAACCATATTAACTGTCAAATATTTTGATGTTATCCATGTTCTGAAAGTTTCATTATGCATTTATGCTGCAGAGAAAACTATATGTTTGCCCTTATTATCCTTTTGTAGCTGCAGTGAGAGAAAGTGGCAATAACCACCAGTATTTGAGGACGGCTAAAAGTACTTAGGATATTGAATTATTTTGTGTGTCACTTCTCACCCTCCCACTCTCCCCTATTTCCCAGCCAGTTTAAATCAGTGGACCTTTCCAATTCATTATCCATTCAAATTGTATATTCATTTACCTGCAAAAGAGGAAATTTGGCAAGTATATCAGGCTTGCACTCTTCTGCCATTAAAATGATTTCAAGTAACTGCACATCTGCCCTGCTAAACTGGTTGCCAACAAGAAAGTCTTGTCCATGGTCTTTCAAAGCCTAAAAACAGAGAACCAGAAATAGATGATTTTTTTTTCCTCTGTGTTACTTAATACGATATCTTCAAAGAAAGGTCATACACTGCATGGAGTTGTCCTTGAAAGAAGAAATGCAGTACAAACACCTGCAGTTCAAAGAAATGGTCTGATCATCCTAGGCATAATTTATCACTCCTTTCTCTTCTGCATTTCATTCTGGCAGCTCAGCTGTACTCCTCTTGCCTTCACTTCTGCAGCTTATGTAGGTAGCACCACTGCACTGAAGGCTAAGGTTTGTGAGACACAAAAGGAGCTGTAATGCTTTTACACAGCTTCTATGGTTGGGGGCATCTGCACTTCAGGAGGCAACTTTATGTACAAGCTGATGCCATAGGTTCTTCTGTCTGAAACAACATACAGACTGAAATGTGTATGTTTGGAGAGCTCAGCATGTCCTGGGTTTTTGCAGCTTTACGTCTCTCCCAGATTTGTAGTGCCTTCTGTCCCCTCTGTAGTGTTGTGTCTCCATCCTCACCCCAGCCCCACCAAAACCAGCGCAGTTACCTTTAGGTATATTCCTCAAAAAAAGTCATTCACATAGATCCAGGATAGATTTTCAGGAAAACAGTATCGATTCAGTTACAACATCTTTGCCACACACCTTCTCAAAGACTGGGAAGTATCTGTTTGTGGCCTTGTCCACCATATTAGCAAAATGTTGCTCCTTTTTATCCGCTGGTTGGTAACCATAGGTCATGAGTTGCTCATTCAGGTCGAACATTCCTTCAACATACATATCAATCCTGAAAGGAAAAGATCCAGTTGGTCAAGTCAAACACAAATGTCTGAATGCCAGAATAGCTACTGGCATTACCCCACTGAGATGCTGGGAAATCTCCTCTTCTGTCCCCCATACAGTTCCCAGAATGCAGTTGCATCAGGGGACAGGAAAGAGCTTTGGTGAAACACAAGTGCAAAGTGCCTAACCCAAACCTAAACACTGTACCCCTGCCACTCCACACTGGGGTCATACTTCTACCTACTATGAGTCTTTTTTCAACCAGAGTAAAAAATTGGCAGGTGTGTCATCCAAACTTGTGTTAAAAGTCCAATCAGACATGGTAAGGTAAGCAGCGGGTCAATACAATTCCTAACTAATATCTTGACCTATGTTTACTGGTGCTTATTAAATTTGAAGCATTTAAAAAAACTCAAGTCAAACCAGGTATCCTGTCCTTAAATATCCAGCTATTAGTTTGAATTCTATTTTAATTCCTGTTTATAAGAGACAGGAGGTGTTTTGTTTCCATCAAACACATTTCCCTGAACTTGATGTGGTGAAAATGCTTGCTGCTGACAAGTGCAGGAGAAAATTCACAGGAGCAACAGTAAGACAGCCTGCACTCCTGACTGCCCTCCTCTGATAATTGTATTGACCCTCGACTGATGATTCGTGATGTGCCTTGCACCCCGCTGCCTATCTAACCTAGCTGGCTACCACTGCCCTAGACATCACCTGCAGTCACAGTCAACACATGCTGCATGATGCACTGCTCTGTCACCCTGAATTTAGCTGTGAGCTGGGGTATTCTTGTGTTACACAGAGATGCCGTGTGAGCTGTGGTCTCACAAGAAAACATGGTACTGTTACATACAGGGCTCTCTCTTTCAGGTCCTTCCCATAGAGGTTGTACTTTGCTGCTATGTAGTTGGCAATGGCTCTGGTCTGCACCATCTTCATTCCATCAATCTCCACCATCGGCACCTGCTGAAAGAGCAGGGATCCATCTAGGGAAAAGGGGAAAAGACAAGGAGAAACTCAGTCTCTGAATGAGAACCATTAGTGGGTCTCAGGCAAAGTAACCACACATAATATTTTTTGTTTAGAATCATTGCCTCATTTAGGCCGGAAAAGACCCTTAAGATCATCAAGATCCACTGCAAACCTGACACTGCCAAACTCCACAACTAAACCGTGTCCCTGAGTGCCACATCTACACATGGTGACTCAGCCACTTCCCTGGGAAGGCTGTTTCAATGCTTGGCAACCCTTTTGGTGGCAATCTTCGTCATTCCTACAAGAAGGCATGGAAAGTCCTTACCATGAAACAACCACTTCCTAGTGACATGGTACTAAATTAATATTATAGCAATCAACTTCTTGAAATTTTTTTCAGATTTGAGCAAGGACCCAAGTACACAACTTTCATCTATCATACACTGAAAAAGACATGTTACCTGCATGGCCGTAACTCAGAGGATTTTTGTGGTGATTAATACAGATGAGAAGGACTGAAGGATGTGATTCCAGCCAGTTTCTGTCATGCCTTGGTAAGTATTATGAAAATCTGGACTATTTAAGGCCTTTTCAACATATAGGGTGAATATAAAAGCATATAATATCTTTGTGACTACTCTTTTGACTTTGCACAGTGGCATCTCATCTGTACAGTACAAAGTGGGGAATAAAACGTGAGTTCCATGAGATTCCTGCAAGACCCAAATGTCACTTGATCCAAGTCTGCAGAAGCCTTGTCCTAGCAAGGAAGAAGTAAAAGTACCTCCAGAAAGAGATCATCGGATCAGAGAAGCGAGTGAGAACCTTAGATTTGTGGAATCTTATTTCAGATCAAATTACTGATCAGCTATGTCTGTACATTGGCATGGGTTGCCCAGAGAGTCCCCATCGTTGGAGATACTTTTAACTCAGCTGGAAATGGTCCTGGGCAACTGGCTGTAAGAGGCCTTGCTTGAAGCGGGGAGGTGGAATAGATGATCTGAAGAGGTCCTTCTGACCTCAGCCCTTCTGTGACTCAGTGAAGATTGAAGCAAGTGGGTGGATGATACCATCTAACACACTGCAGTGTGCATCTGTTATTCCTCAAGCACAATCCAGTCTACATCTTCTTTTTAAGAGGCTAAGACTTCTTAGGTGTTCATTCACAAATTATTATTATTATTATTATTGTTATTGTCATTATTATTATAGTTATTGTTATTATTACAGAGTGAATGTATCTTACCCTTCTGTAACTTTAACAGATCATCCTTTTTCTCCAGAAAAGATTCTTCAAACTGCAAGAAATAGAGAAGTTCAGTTGTCATTCCATGTTTTAGCCACTTCCTCATTTAGACAGTAAAAGCACAAAGAGCTGTGTTTTGGGAGTTTTACTTTTAAAAAATTTAATAATATTTGAAAGCTTTCTGGCACATTGACCATTACCATGGCAAAAACTCACAGCTCACAAAAACACACAGATCCCCATAATCCTCTGTGCTTCAAGGTCACAAATTCTTAGAGGAAAAAAAAATTAACTCTGTGGTTTATAATATACAGTACCTTCATGGGTAAGCTATAATGTAGTAGCAATAATAATCTTTTGCTATTTTGAACACTGAAGTTTTACTGAACGTCTTCAGAAAGGGAAGCCCTAGACCTCCGTGATCAAAAGTTAAGAAGCCACATTCTGCTGCTGTGGTCTTCATTTTTTTCTTTCACTAGTGTATTGGGCTTCTCTGGCCAGGTTTGGTAGCAGGCAGGCTACTGGAGGGGCTTCTGTGAGGAGCTGCCAGAAGTTTCTCCCCTGCAGCCTGTGGTGAAGCAGCTGTGTCCCTGCAGCACATGGAGCACCGCAGGGGTGCAGAGATCCACCTTTAGCCAATGGAAGAGCCCATGCTGGAGTGGCTGCATGCCCAAAGGAGGCTGTGACCTCGTGGGTGTCCCATGCTGGAACAGGTTTCCTGGTAGGACTTGTGACCCTGTGCCCCACGTTGGAGCAGCCAGTGCCTGAAGGACTGCACCCTGTGTAAAAGCGACCCCCGTGGCAGCAGATTGTGAAGAACTGTTGTCCGTGGGATGGACTCACACTGGAGAGGTTTGTAAAGGACTGTCTCCCGTGGGACGGACCCCATGGGAGCAGGGAAAGAACTCCTCTCCCTGAGCAGCAGCAGAAACAACAACTGATCATAATCTCCATTCCCTGTCTCCCCACACTGCTGGTGAGGGAAGAGGTAGAACTTGGATGGAAGGAGGGGTGGGGGGAAGATGTTCTTAAGGTTATGTTACTGCTCATTCTCCTCCTCTGATCCTGCTAGAAACAAATTTAATTAACATCCCCACTTGGAGTCTGTTTTGCCTGTGATGGTGATCAGTAAGGGATCTCTCCTGGCCCTTATCTTAACTCATGAATCCTTCACTGGATTTTCTCTCCTCTGGCCAGTTGCAGAGGGGAGTGAGAGAGCGGCTTTAGTGAGTACCTGGTGTCCAGCCAGGGTCAACCCACTACAAGTAGCTACAGGGGAGAGGCATTTGTGGTGCTACCAGCAGGCTTGGCACAAGATGTGTGGAAGTGAAACAGGAACCTCCCCTCTGCTCATGGTCATTGTCAGCTTGGTCAGCAATGCACTAAATGCAGACTTGGAAGCTGCAGGTCAGTCACATTTTTCATATGGAAATGCACTAAAAGTGCATATTTGCCACATGCTGTTAGAATAAAACACCAGAGGCAAACCTCAACTCCCGCTGCTGCTAACAGCCACCGTATGGGTTCCATTCGGCCTCGGCCATTGAAGTAGTGCAGCTTGGGTTTCCCAGACATGTTTCCACGTGCCTGATTGTTTCCTCCTATATGCAATAAAGAAACAAGTTTTGCAAAATAAACATTCAGAATGCTGGTTTTGAGTCTCTAACTGTCTCTCAAAGTTGTCTTGTTTGAAACTGATGATTTATGGTCCAACACTTTCATCAAATTAATCAAGAAGGTAAAATCTAGACTACGTTGATGGACTGCCTCAATTTTCCCTTAAAACATCTCATGCATGCAGGTTAGTTAAGCAGAACTCTCTATTAAGAGCCATTGGCCCACATCAGAGAACAATCAGCTCATATCCGTTTGCATCCAAAGTGTTCTGCTCTGACCAAATAGCACACTGTGCTCTGGTTTTATTTTGACATTATCTCAGAATGCAATGTACTGTTTCATCAGATAAACAGTATGAACTCAGCAATTGCTGTGCCTTCTCCAAGCAGCCATTATGCTCCATTATAAAGGGGCAGGAAGGAATATTTTTCCCTGTTGTAAGTATTCAGTCTCTTTTACAACACTCGCTGCTCCTGTCATTTCTTTAGACAAGCCTCCAAAGCCATGGAAATTCATTTTGTCCCTGATAACATCAGATTTGCCTTTCCTACAGGCAGAGCCAAAGGGCAACGCCTGGAACTCTGCTGGAATTATAAAGCAGCACCAGTGTCTAGGAAGACCACCATCCGCCCCACTCAGACCAATGCATGCACGGCAGGGACAAACATGCAGACAAGTGCTTAGTTTATACCACCCTCACAGTTATTACCACAGTGTCAACAATAAAGCTAAAGCATTAAGAGCAGCAAAGGGAAAATGGCTAAACCCCCACCATGTTCCCCTTGTAAATAACATGTCAGCTTCTCTACAATAGGAAGAAGGAGGGGAGAGGAAACACTCTCTGCTTTTGAGATCTACATTTCTTTTTCTTAATTCTGTACACCTAGAGAGCAGTTGATTAATATTTTAATGTTTGCTGCATAAAACCAGTTTAGTAAGTAAGCTACAGACACACATTTAATCTGTAAAACCCTTTCACTAACTTAGTTTCAAGTACAGCAATTCGCTCTGCATGTCCAAATTCCAAAAAACTTACCCTGTGCACAGTATAACTCCCTCTCAGCTCTCAGCAGCTTTGCTTTGAGATATATAACTCTGTAGCCCCTCCTACAAAGAGAATTGCAAACAGTTCTCCGGGATCAGGAAACTCCTCTCCCTTAAGCAAATAAAAATAATTAGCTCTGTTTAGTTACTTCTCACCTACAGAAAATAATTTCCTCACTAATGCTGACTGTACAAATATAAGATAGATGAGAGGTTGTGATCACTGGTAACGTCCATGCCAGCACAAAATGGTATGCCTCTTATTTTAATTGTTTGGCAATTTGCAAGTTAAAAATAATTGTGATAGCTCAAAAGCTCACACAGTTAAAAGAATACTGTTGTACCAATCTCACTTTCATTTTAATACTTTCTGGTATTTTAGTTTTAACCAATTGCTGCTTTACACAAGTCACATCAACTAGTTCTGCTTGAATCCTTTCTAAGCTTCTATCCCTTGTTTAGTGATGGGGAATGTTCTTCCAGAACATTTCTGCTGAATTTCATTCCCGGACATAGAAGGGTGTTTTTTCTTTTTCTGTCAAAAATGTTTCCCTGAATTTCACTTGGTGAAAATGCTCACCAAAGACAACTGTAGGAGGCAAGGAACGAAGAACAGCCTGAGATGGCAGCCTGCCCTCTGCCCTCCTCTTGCTTATTTCTTACAACTGAATTGATTTCAAAAAGTCAATAAACTCCCGTGCACCATCCTGCTTATCTAATCTAGCTGGTTAATACTGTTGTAGCCACCATCTGCAGTCAAGGTCAATGTCTGTGTAAAATTCTGCTGAATTGCACTGAATATATTTGCAAGCTGAGATGCTTTCCTCGTGTTACACAAGGAGGTTGTATGAAGAGTAGTGTATCAAAGAAAAAACCCAAGTTGTTACATTACAGGGGGCTCTCTCCTTCAGGTCCTTCCTGTTCATGTACATTGCTGCTCTGTACCTGAAAATTATCCTTTTCCCATCAGTCCCCACCACTGGTACCTGACAGACCAATGTGTCCCACAGCTCGACATAAAAGCAAGCTTAACAATTTATTTAGAATTAGAACCACAGAAGGACAAAGCATCAAAATAGTCACCACTGCAACCTATGGTCTTCTAGGAGATGCCTGGTCCCTGAATGGAACACTCTGCACCATATAGGGCACATAAAGAGAGCCAGGCTTCAAAGAAGGGGACTCCTCAGTGACACATCCTGTAGGCTCTGCCTTCTTGTTCAGCCTCTTTTCTTCCTTATGTCCCTCTGTCTTCTTCCTCTATTTGGGGAGGTTCTTCTCTTCAGTCTCCCAAAGCCTTCAGTGGGGTTGAATCACCTACACAGATGTGTCCACACCACGGTACATGTTCCAGGGCATCTGCTGACCTCCCTCCAGCTGCTGCTCCAGAGAGCCCAGCTCTGGGACCAGTGCTGTGGCACGAGGGACAACCCTACAGAGCCCCAGACCTCTCTGCTAAGTGCAGCAGGACTCCCCTCTTGGTATTGCTACAGAAGCACAAGCTGCACATGTTTTCTGTTAACATCCAACTCAAAATCATTTGTTCATATTTTATAATGAAACACAACTCTACTTAGGAATGTTTCATTTGCGTGCTTGAAAAGTAACTGCTTTCCCCTCTAGGCTTCTGGGAGTGATGACTTTTGCTGTTAACACAGTTTTTTTGAAGAGGAGCAGTTCAAACTACACCGCTGGAAACAGCCTTTCCCACAATTCTGGACAGAAATGGTTTATGCTGCAGAATCCAAGATAATGGGAGATTGAAGCTTTCCCTGTATAAAAGTGTGCATCAAGGTGCAGCCGAGAGTGTTTCAGAAACTCAAACTCGCTCTTAGCTAGCTTGGCTGGATTAATAATTTGTTATTTGTAAAATCACTTTCCCTATCAGCAGTGTGCATCAAGATTTCAGACAAGTCCTTTTCAACACAGCTAGTAGCTTAAATAAAAATGGAAAGTCCAACACCGTCTCTCCTAGCTTAGCAGAACTTTTGGAAATGTCCCTTCACTGAGCTTGTAAAGCATTTTGGAAAATGCAATTCTTCTGTTTTCTCCCTACCAGGATCATTTTCCAATATTTTTTTCTAATTTTCTTTTTTCTACACTTACGTCATGGCAACATTAAGCACCAGATTTGGTTACTGGCATTGGTTGGGACAAAGTTTCCTTCTATGCAGATGATTCTCTGCTGCATGAGGCCCCTCCACAAGGCTGTTATTGTGTATTGTAAATATAAGTAAGCCCAAAATTTTTATTTGAAAGTCACTGGAACCTGAGTCACTGTTGCTTTGTCTTAAATGTGTAGAAATAAACTACCTCTGCCTTACCTGGCTCTGCAAAACAGATTGCCTGTTTCTTCCATTACACTTTGTTCAAGAGGTAATATATACATAACCCACAAGTAAATTGCTGGTATGATAATACATAGGATTTGAAATAATGGATTAATAAAGAAAAATAATCAGTTTTGCAAGGAAAATGTTGCAGAAAGATATTAAAATATCCAATTCAGCCACAAGCCTTTATTTAAAGATGGTAACTTTAAGAAAGTCTACTTCTTTAAAGAATAAGTGATGCAGTGAGCCCTCTCTTCTCTTCTTTAGCTCTTACTCTGAAGCTTATTTTCAGATAGAAAATATCCTCTCCAAGTTACAATCTGGCAATACTAACACTGCATTGATATTTTTCTAAGTGAATAAATTAACAAATGAATAAATTCCCTTCAACTACAAATAATCCTTTGCTTCCATAGTCCTTTGTTTTCATGTCTTGCCAAGCAGTTGATATCAATGAAGACAAAGCTGCTGTCACATTGTCAGAATAACAGGATACTTTATTTCTGGTTGGGGTTGTTTTGGGGTTTTAGCACTGGTTTTTACTACAACAATACTTATTTACTGAGTTTTCTACTTTCTTTTCCTTTGGCTTAGGGTTTGGGATTGATGTTTTGCCTTTTTTTTTTTTCCTCGCCAGTATTCTGGGTCTCAAAGATGGCAAGGCTTTCATCTCTTAAAAACCTTCAACACAGTTTCTACATAATGGTCATCTGGTGGGGGTTTCCTTGGGCTTCCAGGCTGCAGGAACTTCTTAATTGTAGGCATATTGCTCATTTTGGTTTTAAATACCTAAGAAATAATAAAAACAAACAAAACCAAAACAAACAAAAAAGAATAAGACAAATTCCAGCCACAAAAACATGATTTACATAGCATGGGGATATTATCAGTTTAGGACTGCCCTCTAGCTCCTGAATAGAGGCATGCTCAATAACAAAATTACCTGCAACTGAGGAAACCCGGACAACACAGCAGGAATTTTCTCCTCCACTGCTAAAATGGCTTCAATTAGCTGAACATCTGCCCAGCTGAATTTGTTGCCCACGAGAAAGTCTTGGCCATGTTGTTTCAAAACCTGGAGAACACAAGAGAATGTGGGCTGAGAATGGGACATACATTGCCTGGCACCTAAGCCTCACAGCACAGCTGTAGAGCTGAACAGCAATTGCATCTGAAATTTCAGGGTGGAATTTTCAGCTAGAAGCTGTGAGCCTAAATCAGTTCACTGTTGTTGAGACCAAAAAATGAACTCTTGTTCATTTCCTGTTCTAATACACAGACTACAAATTCTGGTCATTCAGTAATGATGAATGATGACAGGCACTGGGAACAGAGACAAAAGCATGTGCTTAAGTAGGCTACTAAGAGTCATAGAATTAGAAATAGGGATAATTGAGGCACTAATGAGCAACTTAGAGAACTTATAAAACTGCCATTTAAGTATTTCATTTAAAGTTATGTCCAATGTTGATACCAGAAAGCAAACTTAGAAATACAGAATTACAATATCTAACCAAGGGAAATCCCTGCCTTGGGGAATAGGTTATTATAGTTGTATGAACTTCATAGAAGTTTATCTTTTGTTACTGTTTTCCATCAAAACAAGATGAATGTTAGAAAAGTGGGAAATGGTGCCAGATGCACGAATCATATGGGTTTGGTTTATTGTTTTTCAAAGTGGGATGTGCAGAAATCTATGACCATGCTTTACTAAAGTACTCCTAATCTCCCTAGCTGATGCATTTGCAAGGGATTTTTGCATTCTTCCAGTGAAACTGTTTCAGATGAAATTAAGTACAACAGAGATATGTGCTCTAAACAAGTGTTAAGTGTGGAAATATTCCTTCAAGGAAAAAAGAAATCACATTTGGTTGCTTTTCCTTCAGTGAAAAGTTTTGCTGTATAGCTGAGAACATATTGCTTTGTAGGTGTTCAAATACCACAGCCCTGACAACACAAGCCAGCAAATAGAGGAAAACACGTTGCTGTATTTCCCCTTCTTTGAGATAGCCAAAAAAGCTGAGGATTTGGAACATACCTGTTCTACAAATATGTTCTTATTTTGAGCAAACTTTTTTTATAATTGTAAATACAATATATCTTCTTATGAATACATCCTTATTTTCACTTACCTTTTCAAAGACTGGAAAGTATCTGTTAGTTGCTTTCTCCTTAATTGAGTCAAGATTTTTCTCCTTTGCATCAGGTGGAGAGAAAGGAAACATCAAAATCATTTGCATCAGATCTGATATTCCTTCCACATACATATCAATCCTGTTGGCCAGGGGAAGACAGTAGAAAAGAGAACAGAGAAGTTATTTCATCTGTTTTCCAATTAAGTAAGGCAACTTAGAGAATTTTATCCCACCAATGTAGTGCCAATTTTCACAGCCAAAATGACACACAAACATAACCTAAATATTTTCCAAAAAGAATAAAAGCCTGCTTCTGTTTAGGAGGATTTCAGAAGCAGTTGTTAAAACTTACTGTGTTAGCCTTTCTCATACCTTTATATTGGATTTACAGGATAGAATTTAGTTTATACAATGCAGCTATCAAAATCAGATTGTTCATTAAGTGAAAAGAGGTGTTACATACAGGGCTCTCTCCTTCAGGTCTTTCCCATAGAGATTATATTTCCCTGCTATGTAGCTGAGGATGGCTCTGGTCTGCACCATTTTCATCCCATCAATCTCAACCAGAGGCACTTGCTGGAACAGCAGGAGTCCATCTAGGGTAGAGAGTTGATGAAAAGCCTGTTAGTTCCTCTTGGACAGCAAGCTGTACAGGAGACCAAGAGACAGAGCACATTTCTATTGCAGTGTAGGAGACCACCAATGTCTTGCCCTAACTGTAAGACTCCATGCAGCAAACCAACATTGTGGGAGAGATTAAACAGCCTGTGTCATACTTGTGTTGATAGGGCATCACAGTACAGCTGGGCCCTGGCTTTACAGCACTGACAGAGCTTCCCAGGCTGGTGGGAGCTGGCATTGCCTGCTCCTTTGCACATCTGGACCCTACCTTGTGCTGGCAGAAAAAGCCCAAACTAGCACTTTCAACCCAAGGAATAAGAGGAGAAAAAAGATTTAATACATCAATGAACTGAAAAAAAAAAAATCCAATTATTTTGAATGTAGATCAATACCCTGTCAGGAACATATACATGAGCAGAAAGAATGAGGAGGGTACCACTGCAGCAAGACTGAGCTGCTAGAATAAAGGATGGGATCAGGCCGCTTTAAATATCATGAAGTTACAAAGCCAGGGGCAGAAGCTGTGCCAGCTATCAGTGTTTAAGGAAGTTTTACACAGTCACTCCAGGACAACAGTTTGAGTGTCTCAATACATTTTCCTATCAGGCCTAGCCTCAGTGTCATTCCACAACAATTTAGGCCTATTTAGGAACATCTTTGTAGTCCTATTTTCTGCTGGTGCTGGTAGCAGCATTTGTCTGAGCCTTCAGTGAGGCAGCTCTGAGAACTAAGTTGCCATAGAGATTTAGCGTTGCAAAGTCAGTCTATTCTAGAGCAGTTTTCTGCTGGAATAATTCACTGTCTTTGGAGATACTCTGTCCTCCATTTACACACTAAGGGCGTCCAGAGACCAATCCTGCCCTGTTAAGAAAATCACAGCAACATTCCAAATCCAAATAGACAGCTGCCAGTTTGGATTGCTCAAAGTTAATGACTTCTCTTAATTGATCAATTTTAATCTGTTTGGCCAATCGTTCTTACCGGTATAAGGGTTCATTTTAACAGGCACATCTGTTTGCTTTTTGATTCACTGAGCTGTTAAAATACCTTGTGCGGCTAGAAGTAATACATCCTTCACTTGTTCTGTATAAATAATTTACAGTTTAAATAAATAAAAAGAGTAGTTCTCTCTGCAGCAACAAATAGCTTGTATTTGTTTCTTGTAAACATTCACAGAAAAATCATTTGTCTTCATGTTTTTAGAGAACACATCTCCACAGCTTAAAGAAGAAGCATTACTTGGTATCTGTCTAGCAGAAACAGTAGAATGGAACAACTAACAGCTCTGCAAGGATACTTTTCAGCAGAAAGATGTGAAGTGAAAAATAAAAATCTGAGTTTCTGGCCCTTGACAAATTATGATGCAGGAAAACATGAGTGAACTGAACACACTGTTTGTTCTTTATCTACAGAAGAGAGGAATCCCTTTTAAAAACCAGTAGTGGACTGCTTCTCCTCCCTCATTTTGCAGCGAGAACAAACCACTTCACATAATCACTGCATAGAATATATATGCAGGATTAAAAGAAGTTTACCAGTAATTTCAGTGATCTGATTATGCTGTCCAAAAAGGGTCTGTGGAGCATACATTAAAAACCAATCACCTAAACCTACCATTTATAACCAGCTAGTGGAGCTTGTTGATATCCAGGTAGCAACCTGGGCAACCTGTGGCTATGAAGATTGTGCCAGGCTAGTCATTCCTCAGGCCAACAGGTACAGGTCTGCCCAAGCCAAAGCTGTTTAACTCTCTCAGCCTCCAAACCAGCTGTCTGTCCTCAGGCTACCTGTTGGGAACAGCCCCTGGCCCAGGCATCATCTTGACACTGCTGGGGCATTGCTTAGAGGATCATCAGCTGGTATGGGCCAAAATCACACCTGGACCAGTCTAATGATGTGGTGGTGTCTAAACACAGGACACCCTGTAAAAAAGCATGTTGGTAGGAAGAGCGGAAAAAAAAATTAGAGGGAGAAGTAACATGGAGTTACTTCTGTTTAGTCCTGCCCTGCACATCTGGCAACATTCCAAAAGTCCCTTTGTCAGGATGACTAACAAATTTGTCTTTCTTCAACAGATTGTATTAACTCACACCTTTTTCCTTGTGTTGTCAAACTCTAAAGCTCAATATATTGAAATAAAATGCTTGATCTTCTTTATAAAAAACTTCCCTATCCTTTTCATCATCATTTAATTCTCTCTGGATATGAATAAGGTGTATCCAGGATTGTACCACTCTCTCCAGATTAACCAGTCCTGTGAAAGACAGAGATTTGAGGTTTCAGTTCCTGTGCTATTGTATTTAGAGCTGTAACTGGTTTCTTTATACTGCACTGCCCTCCCACATTGTCCACGTCCCAGCCAACTGGACTGGCAAATTTAATTCTCATCTACTTGATACAATTTCATTTGTGTTTATTTTAGCTTTCCTGTCAGAATTTCTTTAAATACAGCTTTTTGTTGCTGAGCTCAGCCAGAATGTAGTCAAGTCCTACTCCAAGTTTCCTAGTATGTCTTGGAAAGCTCAGCCTGCTGTGAGGTTTCTCTCATGTCTTGGGCAGAAGATAAACTGTGGGACAGGTGCATTCTGTAGTGCTCCTCAGAGTCCCACCTCTTTCCCTACCTTGGCAGCAAGGTCTTCTTCCAGGGTGGTGGTGGTGGGGTTCACTGCTGGATTTCATCTGACCAGATATCAAGGGCAGTGGCTGAGGGTATGTGCTGGTGTTTGGGAACTGGTCTCCTCTCTCCTAAGGCTGACATGAAGTCTTTGTGGCTTGCTGCTTTGACCATGCCACAGTTTTCACAGGTTTCTCTGCTGGCTCCATACTTTTAACTAGGAGAAGCTTCACACCACTAGTGTGTTCGCACAGAACGTACCACAAACGAAACTGGCTTCCCTGGAGATTTTGGGGCATGACAGCCTTTCATTTAGAGGCTTATCTCACTGCGTTCAGAATCAACATAGAGGTACATTTGTACCCATCAACACAAGAGCAGTTCAGGCCAGCTGGCTAGCCACACTCACTCTGTTCCACTCTCTCTGCCTATATAGCGTGATGGTTACATCTAAATGACATCTTGGAAATGGCCCTTGGTATGAGACAACTCCCAAATGATGCCTAGGAATTGATTGGGGAGTGCTATTTGCTTTGGACCAAAAATGTGCCAGAAACCATGCTAACAGTTCAACAGCATAGATAAGTAACATATATTAAATTGAAATGTGCACCTGTTTAATGTATTGCAATAAAGACAGAAGTCACAGAAGCTATGGCTTTTAGCTTATAGGAATTATGTGGCACTGGAAATATCAGAGTGATCAAAACTAGTATTGCAGTATTCAAGGCGTGCACCTAGAAATTTGCATTGGTTTAAGTACTCTTTTTAAACCACAAATTTAGCTAAATTGGAGAAACATTTTCAGGGACTAATCCTTAGGTGTTTGGATTCTTACCTTTGATCAATTTGTCATATTGCTCTTTTGTTTGCAAAAAAACCTCTTCAAACTGGAAAAGGAAAGAGAATAGTGTTACACTGCTGCATTTGAACACTTGCCTTCTGTAAGTGACTGCACATAACCATGCACAGAACATCAATCAAGCAAAATGTAATGGGCCAGATCTTCAGCTGCACTGTATGAGCGCAGATGTCCTGAGGATCCCACACACACCCTGACAGCTGATGGGGAGCAGAAGGGCCTGGCCGCTTCTGAACCAGGGCACTGATTCAGAAATAATCTATACACAGGTAGAAACAGAGTGCAGGCACCTACACGAGCAAGGCAGGTTGGAGCGAGTGCCAAGGAATGCATCAAGTACATCAAATATTTCTAACCCCACCCCAGTTAACAACTCTTCTGTTTAGACACACTGTAACTGCAAAGTAATAAAACTGATTAAGGTCATGGCTAGAAAAGTCAGATTAATCATAATGGGTCAAAATGGGGATTTATTTAAAGGCCCTGAAGTAATTTCTTCAGAGTATTAATATTAACCCTAATAAACTCTGAGCTTTGCTGAGCTTGCATCCCCAGTATAAACCACCAAACAAGTTACAAAAATGCAGTGCCACTGGCCAAATGAATTTAGCCACCCTCATGTAGCTGTTCATCCTCCACATGCGCATTAAATTGTTCCTCCGTGAGGCCCATTGAGAACACCAGTCTAACACTGAATGTGAGCCCACCTCCACACCAGCTGCCGCCAGCAGCCATCGTATGGGCTCCATTCGCCCCCTTCCATTCAGGTAGGTAAGCCTGGGTTTCCCCGACATGCTTCTGAGCTCCGGGTTTCCTGAAAAAAATATTAAGCAGAAAAAAGTATCTCTTAAAGCTGGTGTAAGCACCATTTTTTTTTTTTTTTTTGAGAGGAGAGAGCACCTTTTATTCTCACTATGCCTGTTGAAGTTTAAATTTCATCTGGTTTAAAACACAAAACGACACTATATCGCCTCTGCTAGGAAAGAAAAGATGTGTCAATCTGTATAGCCTTCCCCAGTGCTACTAGGGAGGTTTGTTATGATTATAAGCAAATACAGACACGTTTAAACAAATTGTATAAGTCCCTAGCTACAGACGGAGCCTTGCTGCATTTTAAGACAATTATACAAAGCCACTGAAAATCCTACCACATGCTCAGGGAAGTTACTCACCCTCATTGACATCACCCTCACTGAAAAGATGAAAAGAAGGAAAGGAAAATATGTTTTACTGGTATGCTGAAATTTGTCTAGTTAGTCATATGTGCATTTTCTAGCTTCGAGTGCAGTCCACTTCTTTCCTCAAATAGGGACAAATGCATTAATATTTCCTTTATTTCATGAAACAGGATAAGCTTCCTTGGCCATCCTGCATGGCTACAGCTTTTGGCAGCCTTGCAGTGTCTCTCAAAGCCAAATCTGGAACCTAGCAGCATTGGCTTCAGGTGCTCCCAAAGGTATTCCCCAGGGCATGGGGACCCGCGTGCCCAGGGGACTGGCACACCGAGGCTGTCTGACACTTGCTGTAACAGCACCTCGGAGAGTGTGCAGCAGAGACAGCATGTTCCTATGGAGCTCTTTCATACATAGGGACAACCAGCTGGACTATCTGTGCTGACACTTGAGTATAAGCATTTCCAAATGCAGGCCTTAATTTCTCTGTGCTTCACTGCCCTAATTACTAAAAGAATGGGACTAGTTGTGCCCTTCACAAAGATGTTTGTATCACACACTAATGACTGGAAGAAAAAAAACCCTTTAAAACAGATATCCTAATGATGTCCTAATGGCTCAGAGCATCTCAAAAAAATGATTTTACAGAAGACCCCAGTTTTCTCAGAGCTAAAAGCCAAACCTGCAAAATGACATCTGTCACATTCTGCATCCACTTGACATCTCTCATTTGAATCAGACTCGATACACTCTAGTGCATGTTTTCTTCCAGTCACAGTGCTTTGTAAGTGTACTTAAGGTACATTTGGAACTTGCCAATACTTGATTTTAAAGAACAAGATTGAGAGTTTTCCCTTGAGCAATTTCAGTAAGAACCAAGTCATGTTTCTAGAATAAATAGGGATATTTTGAGTAATTTAGTAAATATAATCCAAATATCTATTAGGGAAAAAAGTATTGTGTCCAGTTTTAAAGTGTGAATAGCTGTTTCTAATTATAATGTTTTGCCTCTATGACAGTATTTTATTAATTTCTGCAAGTTGTGTGACTTTCACTGTAGGCCAGATTATCTACATAGTTCACAATAGCTAAACTAGTGCCTCTTTCTACATAGTTCACAACAGCTAAACTAGTGCCTCTTTCATTATCATACTTCTCAGATACATTGCATCCATATCATTTCAACACACATTGCCCCACCTTGTAATTTGCAGAAACTTAAGAGTAAATAAGTCTTTTCTTTTAACTAAAAAAAGCCAGTGACTGCAATACCAAGCATTTGAAACTTAATCCTCTTGGAAAAATTATCTATTGCTTGCAGAACAAAAGTAGAGAAAGTAGAGGCAGTACAAGGTATTTGGTCTCATTTTACATGAAAATAAATTGTATTGGGAATTAAATTATATGAAAAGAGCAATGACAAATGGAGAATTAAAATTTATCAGATTCTTTTTTTTTTCTTTTTTTTTTTTCTTTTTTTTAGTTAAGAATAACTCTTTCAGCTCTGAGTGGATTTTAGTTGTTTTAAGCTTCCAACATAGGAAAAAAAAGCCCCTTGTTTTTTGGTTAAAAGTCTGTCAGTCTTTAGATCCACTGAATGTATCTCCATTGACTATACAGGGTCCTTACACTAGTAGCTCACATATAGGCAGGTACTTTCAGTTCATAGGTCTGGACCAGACTCTTGCCCTGAGGGCTCAGTTTAGTTGCCCATTCCTATGTGACCACCTGAGATTCCTTAAAAGTCAGCAGATAGAACCCTCAACTTACTGCAAACTGGGCAACTTTTTCTACCTTAGATCAGTAACCTATTCGCCCAGACTGTCAATGCCTTTTTGCATTTACTTGGGGAAAGGTTCAGCTGACATAGTCAAGGCTCCCTCAGGACTTCACTCAGACCTCCACTATTTTTCTAGTTTTAGTAAAAGACTTGCAGGATGTAGTGTTTAAAAAAGTTGATCCACTTTTGATAGAGTAGGTTGATGCTTTATTAGTAACAATGCAATCTTGTATAGTTGTCACCCATTCCTTGCTGTTTGTCTCAGCTGAAAAGGGTCTCTCCACATAAGTTACATTTTTTATAAGTGTAGAATATCTGAGTTATCTTCTAAATTCTTTAGCAAGAGGAGTAGCATTTTTCTGAAAACCATATTAAAATAATTCAAAATCTTCCAAGACTGGCTACTAAAAACAAATGCTTCTTAAGAGCTGTAGGATTCTGCCGCTTCTGGATAACTCTTCCAAGGAAATAGCAAAACCCCCAATACCAATTATTACCCAAAATGGTAGAGAACCAATCAATGGACAACAGAAAGTTAAAAGTACTCAAGCTTTTGAAACAAGTTGCACTTTAATATTAGACTACCAGACTGGTTAACCATTTACCTTGTTTGCACAAGAAGGGCAAGGAATAGCCTCTGGGATGGTAACTAACACGCTGAACCCCGCTACTCTGCTCCTTTCACCTAGAGAAGGAACTCCACATCATGACTATGTAGTAAACACAGCATCAAGCAGATTTAACAGATGTATTATTTCTAAATCCCAATCTGGAACTATTTGTTGGTGGGTGATCATATTCTCTGAGTAGCAACTGGAACACAGGTTATTGAATAACTGCTGTGAATGAAGCAGTGGAGGCTTCACCACTCAATCTGAGGCTGAGCACATGAGCAGTTGAATTTATTGCATTACCAAGGGTCTATCAGCTGTACAAAGAAAAGACTAAGTATTTATGCTGATTCTCAATATACATTTGGAGTACACCGTGCTACTGGGCAGTTATGCAAGCTCTGTGGGTTTAAAACTTCTAGTGGAAATAAAGTATCAAATGCTCCACAAATTACTCAGCTCTTAGTAGCTATAAAATTGCCAGATACATACTATCATACATCTGCCAGACCACAGCAGAAGGAGGACAAAAGGAAAGATAGAAAGTGGTCTGACAGATATTCCTGCTAAAGCCACATCACCACAGCCATACAAACTGCTGGGCTTACAAGCAGTCCGGTGGTCTGACCTGGTGTTACCTGCTCCTGAAAAGATACATCTGGCTATTCCTGCTGAAGAAATTGACTCTTTCTAAAGGTAGAAGCAACCAAAGCTTCCCAGGGACTGTGGAAAACAGATGTGGAAAACCTTTCTATTTTACCTAAGCAATACCTGATTCCCATAGCAAAAATGCATCACCACCCAGGGTATTTTGGGACTACTGCACTAGCCTAGACACTGCTGAATAACTGGTTCATATCAGGAATTTATGCTACAGCCAAATAAGTAACTGCATCTTATATGCACTACCTTAATGTCTAATAGAGACCTCAACAACAGAAAAAATTTACTATTTACAAATATTTTTATTGTTTTTGTCTAAATTCCATATTTCCATCCTATTCCCTAGTAAGCCTTAATAACATGGTCATCCAGAAACAGCAGTACCTGCATTCAGCATGAAATGCCCTTTAGCCCTGGAGCTGGGATCAGAGTCCAGCGTACCCAGGGGGCCAGCTTTCCTGCTCAAACCCAGAAGAGACCAACACAGTCTAGAAACTTGCACTGTGTTCTCCCACATATCTTCACCTTCCCACACTTTATCCCCTCAGCAGTTTCACGGCTGCCTTGCTCAGCTCTGGACTGCACTGCAGGATTCATTTCCTGGTTAAAATACATCTTCCTCTGGCATTCTCTCTCCTGCAGCTTTCAGCTGGTGAGTAACTATCAAGCCATGCTTAGTCTACCTGGCACGCAAATTAAAGAGAGTAGAGAACTTGCATTATCCCAGCAAATTCCAAAGTAGTTTCACTAAAAAGACTCACTCAAACACTTCAAGAAAAAGGAATTTATAAGTTAGTACTTACTTTCAGACCTGAATTCAGTCTCCACCCAGCACAGGCAGATTCCCCAGGGCTGTTTAAACTTTGCAGTTCGGGGGAGTTTCCAGCCATACCCAATTAGAGAGAAAAACTCCCAAAGCTGTTAAGCTGACACTACCCAGTTTAAAGACGTATGCTCTGAAAACTGACACCCAAGACAGTGACTGTCTTTCAATTTGCTGGTTTGACTGTACCATGAAGGTAACCTCATAGCAGCCATCTATTTGAACTGCTCCCTTGGACTTTCGGTGGCATTTTACCCAAATACAAGAGCAAGACACACTGAAGCACTGAGAAAATGATAGATTTTTCTGGGTCATACTTAGGGTAATAGTTACCATTTAAAGGCAAACCACTGAAGTTTCTAGGCTTATTTCACTATTTAGCAGTAACCCAGTGTTTTATTTTCAGTCCTGTATGGCACAGAAAAGTTACCCAAAATGTGGGATAATAGTGCTCCATTACTTTGAAATGCAGCATCAAGCTTAGTGATAATTTGATATAAAGCAGTTTTTGTCACAACTCACCCCATATCTTAAGGCAATAGCATTAATTTTGGAAATAGAATGTACATGGATAATACTCAGAGATTAAATAAACTATGATTTTCTTACCCTGTTTTCACAAGAAGTAACTGTTTCAGCTTTTATGTCTTCTATATTTCAGGTGAAAATACCAAAACTGAAAGTGGATGTGAACAGACACGAGGATGGGATAGCAGATGGAAAATGGGATTTGGGTGCCAAAGATCAGGGGGTCTCCTCTAGCCTAGACCCACATGTGATGTTGGGCATCCCTTTATCACCCCTGCAGCAGACATCAGTATAGCTAATCTGAAGATCTGTTCACAGAACCCACACTGTTATCAAAATTGTATTTATCTGTCCAAAGCCATGGCACCTCACAATGGGGAATCTTAGGACAAAAGTCTCTAGTAAATGTCTTGGGAAAATCGCTCCAAAGCTGCCACTTCCTTTTCTTCACAGTTGGAGTTTTGTTATGGTTCCTCTGCCTGGCAATTGCTGGCAGCCTCTCCTAGAGGATGCATTTTCAATAGAGGGTTCTTGCAAAATTGTAATTTATGTGCTTCAGAGGTTGATGGTGTCAGTAAAAAGCCCCTCTATGGTGCTTCTTTACACTTTGCCTCATTTTAAGTCCCCCTCAAGTTCATCATTTAGTGAGTAAAGCATAACACTAAATGCATGCTTCTGTATTGATTCTGTGTCAAATCTAGTTACCACATAGAAAAATTCCCAAGTATGGGTCAGAAGTCCAGTAGAGGCCCAAAACAGCTCCCAGAATGCAGGATGGGCACAGCACCCTATTTTGGAAGACCTGAGCATGGTGTCACAATGTATGTCATACCCCACTGGCTGGAAGCCATGTCATCCAGTGGTCCCCATATGCCTAAACCAGCAATGTAAATTTGGCTGAAGTAGAAATGGGGCACATAAAGGGATAGCTGATTAAGAAAGAAGCATTTGTTCCTATCTGTCTGTGATGGCAGTATTGAATAAAGATTAATCTGTTCCTACTTTTGAGGTCTTTGATATCAGCATGCACCCGAGTGCAAGAGTTGGTTCAGGAACGGTGATCACAGAAGAGTATGCAGGTGAATGTTGTCACTTTGTCCTCTCTCCAGTCTCAGATGCTGCCAATGGCAGCAATAGACTTGATGGCAAAAAGAATGGGAGGAAGAGATCCCTGATTTGAGGCTCAGGGATGAGTGGTCAAGCAAAAGGGTTCTGATGATTTTTGGATTTGCTGAACATGGCCACATCCAGCTTTGACTGTTGGTCTCCTTTACACATTTCTGCAGAAAGAGTTTCCTCCTTGTTTTTATTTTGCTTCCAGCACAGCCTTTCATAATGTAATTACAAAGCTCCTTTGACATCTGAAAATATCATAACAATAAAGTTACTGCTATCTATAACTTGAATAGTTGAACCTCTAGAGCAGAAAAGAAAATAAGATTCTTTTATATGTATTTGTTAAGCCACACCCATGAGTTTTCAGGCAACGGGCATGGGGCTCAGGTGCCACTGAAGTGATCTGGGGTTGGGCATAGGCAGGTTTTAAATACTGTGTATACTATGCCCTTGCATGTCAAGTTCCCACAGTGCTCTGTGGTCACACTTCCTTGTGCTGTAGGTTAAACAAGTTCAAAGTCTCCTCAAAATGTACCTACCTGCAATCCTCACAAACCACTAAGCAGCTGGCCGGGGGGACCATGCCTGATTACAGCATCCTCTCAGAGGGGGGCTCAGGGCACATCACTAAGTGTCACTAAAGAATAAAACACAGAAGGGTAGGAGGATCCTCCCCATGCTGCTTATTGCACTCTTAAACTGAAGCACAACACCACTGGGATAAAAATAATTACAGTCCACATGAACAGTTAGAACAAGTCATGTATCACTTAGGCGTAGACTGGCTGCAAACTTTCAGTGACTGCTCTGGTTCTGTCCAGGAAGCTTTATTAGCTGCCCAAAGACAAGGTTAACCAAGTCTGTAGTCACTCTCGTGTATACTTCTGTAAGCTGTTTGGCACTCAGCCAGACCATTGGCACGGAAAAGTCTGAAAACAGTAACCCTAATTCTAATTTACAACCACTGTACTGCTGGTGAGGGGAGCTTGAATGGAGAGCTGATTTACAGAATGTTATAATTTATTGATCTAAATATCTCAGCATGGTCAAAGGGCTGATTTATCTAGGTGCAAGATAGGCAAGATCAAGGTTTAAAAAGTAACAGAAAAATAAATGGAGTAGTACAAATTTCATTGTGAAATATTTATCTTAAATAGCTCATGTATTATAATGACTTCATATTTTGATAGAAACTTCTGTATGTTGCCTCCATCTGGTCTGTGGTATGTTCTGGCAAACTTTCTAAGACTCTGTTTATGTGCATTGTTACAACTAAAACTACTAATAATCTAAACTTAGGTTTAAAGAATCTATTTATTTTCAAAAGGTGTAAAGAAGTAAAGCAGAAATTTCCATCCTAGTTTTATCTGATGCTGACCCAATTATAAAACTGGAAAACAATTTTTGGGGCTTTTTCACAATTAAAAATACTTTTTGAAATAAAGATAAAAATTGATCACTTGAACAAATTTAAAATCAGATCTCATCCTGTAAAACTTTTTTTTTTTTTCCTTTTCTGGTGCTTTTAAAATAAAACTGGACTTGTTTAGACTTATCATAAGAGAGAAATATGTTTCATCGACCACAAGACCATTTCTTACCATATGAAACACTTTTGTTTTCACTGAAGTTTGTTTTTCCCTGGAGTTCATCAGAATTTTCATGAGATCTATAACCCTTATAGAAATTTCAGCATATAAAAAGCGAGGGGAGAGATAGGTGGTTAGTCTTATGTGCACTGGGTCAGATACAAACCTTCGCTTTCTTTTGTTCTGTTTTTCTCAAGGAGAGGTTTTCAATGCACGTTTAATAATGGAATAAGAATGTGGTTCATCTCACCCAGCTGGTTAGCAGCACTACAGACCTCAGTGCTCAGTTCACAAAGGCAACAGCTCCCTTACACATACATAAGCCTCTTTTCATAAGTCTGCACAGTGAGAGGTGAAATTGAATGTATACAGAGAACTGAACTGTCCTTGCCACAGCAGAAATATTGAAAGGTGGCTTTGGTGTGCTTGAGAACCAGGTTAAAACCATCTGTTGTCTTTATACACAAGGTGATGAAGTTGTAATAATAAAATACAGTAAATACACTCATGTTAGAAAAGTGTTGATGGGGGTATATTTCACTGCTGTATATGAAGATTTCTAATCTTCTACATCAAAATGAGCAGAAAAGACAGAATAATCTTTGGGGCCCAAACCTATACACTACAGTAGTCTAGTTCGAAGAGGCATCCCTCTTGCTTCAAGGAGAGACAGGGCACCATGCAACTAGTGGAGTCTTACTCTGTCCCTCTTGTAGGACATAAATGACCCCCAGATCCTGGAGATGTACATTCTCCAGCCTCAGTCCCACACAGCTTTTGTATTAGCACCTAATACTACTACTAGCAACAAAATACCATGGCGCTAGAAAAATAAACAGTGCGTAAGATTAAGATACACTCATACCTGTTACACCTGTTTTGTTGTATGGGCATACTTTATGAAAACTTAAAACAATTAGATGCTCTGCAAAGTGTCACAAACAGTTCTCTCCCAGATCATCCCATGACTAAAGTTGTCCTACAGCAAAACTGCCTGCTGAATAATACCAAGAGTTAAATAAGGTACCTACTTCCTTGAGAAAGTGAGTGGAGGGATATTCTGTGCTTGAACTAATGTGTATCCAAGTTAGCTGTCAGGGCTGAGATCGTATGTAGTAAGCTACGGCTCTGAGGCTGAAGGATGAGGTCAAGCTCTTTTTCTCTTAAAGGCAACATTCCTTTTCACCTTCTTTTGGATGACATTTCCAGGTGTGAAATTAAATGGTTCTGCTGCAGTGTAGAAATTGGTCTGAAATGGAAAGTAATAGTTGTAGGGCAAGCAACGTAAACAAATCTGCAGCAGAACTAGAAAATTGTCCCCAGTTCTGCATTAGGATTAACTGATGCTCATAACTAGGTAGCTCATGGGTCAATGTCAGAGTTGGACATGGAGTGATGCCCTTTGAAAATTTTCACTATAAGCCAAGGTCACATTAGCTTTTTTGAATGCTAGTGCCATGCTGGGTGCTGGTATATGGCTAATTATCCACCATGTCCTTCAGTTTCTCGTCCTCTGAGTTCCTGCTTCTCACATCAGTGTGAATTTAGTCAAACTGCATTTAGTTAGACTAAATGCCTCTTGTTTATTAATTTCTAGTATGCATACTGATTCTGTTCACTGAATTCCAACTTTCCTCCCTATTGGCAATTTATTTTTTTTATCTTCTGTGAAAAGTGACAATTTTTCTTTTAGCCCTTCGATAAAAATGTGAAATAGCAAAGTGCCAAGGATCTAATTGCTGTCTTCACCTACCTAAAATGTAGTTGCAGAGGGGTCAGGACCAGTCTTTCCTCGGAGGACCATAGTGAAAGTAGGAGAGACAACAGGCACAGGCTGCAGCATGATAAATTCCAAGAGACACCAGCAATGAAAGTTTTATAGGTCAAAACCTGGAAGGGGCTGCTGGAGATATGTATATATACACACATATATATATATGCCTTCTCTGCCCTGCACTCTGAGGTGTCTTGCAGACATGCTTCCAGTCAGATGTTGAGAGGTTAACCATGCCTTACAGATACCTTGCCATCTGGTGATATCATTTCTTTCTGCTGACTACAAAAGTAGTCACAATTCAAAAGCAGGCATCTGGGGCTCAGAGGCTTGAGGTTATTGTACCAGGCTCCGTCCTTTAGGTCTTTCCCACGGAGGTGATACTTTTCGGGCTGTATGGATGGGGATGGTTCCGGGCTGCACCTTCTCCATCCCGCCAGTGCCAACCGAGGGCACTTACTGAAAGAGCAGGGCCCCACCTGGGGGCAGGAAAAGTAACATCAGGCTAATTCCATGCCCACAGCTCCCGCTATGTTGAAATGGAGCCCAGGCACATGCCGAGAAGTTGCTTACAAATGAAATGTTCCCCCACAGCAAATACAAGAGCTTTTCCTGTGAGCAAGATTGAGGTTTAATGCAACTCCAGAATTCTGAGTGGAGCCTGCTGAGAGCTCTGCACCAGCAGTGCCCAGGCAGGGACCTGGCGTCCAGCTCCTCCACACCTCACCTGGAACAAGAACTTTGCCCTCTTGGACCTCAAAGCTGTGGCCGGCACACACAGGCGCCAGCTCCAAGGCAACCAGCAGCTCCCAGTGATCCCCAGGACCTGTCTGGAAACCCGCTGAGAGAAAAGCTTATTCGTACCACATAAAACAGGCATTGGGTGTTGGCAAAGAGGGGCTGCAAGGGTGCTCTGTAAGGGCAGGCTGGGGCTGCCCCGAGCTGGGCACTGGTGGTTCCAACCCACCCATGCAGGGCACGGCTGAGCCCACAGCGGAGGGGAGGGTGCCTTGGGGAGATTACCTAAGATGGGACAAAACACTGCACCGCAGAGTGTGAGGGAAAAACAGCGGGAGAAACAGCCCTGTGAACATCAAGAGATGGAGGTGGGGGGGTAGAGGAGTTGGTAATGAAGGAGGGAAGGTGACTCTGGGAAGAAGAGGAGTGGGAGGAAGACGTTAAGTCTTTGTTTCTCATCATCCAACTGCATTAAATGGTAAGGAATCAATTTTCACCAAATCAAGTCTATTTTGCTTATAGTGGCAATTGGCAAGTGATACTAAGCATAGAAGTGCCTGTCAAATGCCTGCTTTTAGCTCTTAGGAGCCCACTAGTCAGTCAATCCAGCTAGTTTTCCCTGAATTTGGCATCTTGTTTTTTTCCGTTAGTTTTGCTATAGTCAGGTGTGAAGAAGCAACACAAAAAGCATGCAGGAGAGCTGCAAAATCCCTATGAATAGCTGGTACTTCTTTTACACCTTACTCAGATAGCAGAGTTCCATTGGAATTAACTGCAACCTACCAAACTATAAGCAAACACAATGCAAAGTAATCTATAAAGATCCCATACACTCATGAACTAAAGCCTATATCCTGAAAAGAAACATTTTGGGTTTGGCTGGTACTAGGCCTTAGATAGGAACTATATCAGGTTTGTGTGATGGTTAAAAACACAAAATACACCTTTGCATGAAGCGTATGTGTTAGCAAGGATCTCCTTCATATCAAATATAAAGAATTTATCCTCCAAGAAAAGTAAAAATTATGTTTGCAAGCTCCAATTTTCATTGATGAGGCAACAGAACAGGGTGACCACATAAAATGTTTATTTGATTAGAACAGATCCTCTAAGGAGACTGGTTAAACAAAAATGCCATTTGGAAGTCAATTCATTTCCTAATTCAGTAATAAAAGTGCAGCTTGATTATAAGGCACAACACTGACATCTCAGACAAGTCACTGATGTCCAGTAGAACTGGCAAGAGAAATACCTCCCTCCTGCTTTCTTTAAAACCCACTTGTTTTATTTGCTGATATTAAAAACAATAAAGCCTAAATTGGAAGCAATCATCGTATAAAAATCTGATCTGAATCTCAGAAGAAAGTCCTCAGAAGCAGCAGAACAATGCTGAAAGCTGTCAGCTAGCAACTCGCATTTCTACCTTCTTTGCTATTCTGCAACTCTCTGGGAAGACACTGCGCTTGCTGCCATTTCACTTGCTTGTTATTACCAGAAAAAATCTTAAGATGAAGAAAGGAAAAAATAGGCTAGTATTAGAGTGTTATAAAAGATCCCTGCCTACTGTGTGCTGTATGAGAGCATGAGACACTGCCCATTGAAAGGCCTCTCCAACACCCTTTGCCTTCCTTGGCAGTGTAACTGTACAGTGCAGCCTGGCCGCTCTCTTACCCCGAGCACAGCTGTTGTTTGGCCAGGCACATTAATTTGCTTTCACATCATAATACATGCACAGAACTCTTCTCACAGTCTCCACGTATTTATCATCAGGAACAGGTTTCCTCTGGCTTCCTGGCTCTAGGAATTTCTTGATTGTGGGGATGCTGCTTATCCTTGCTTTAAATGCCTAAAAGGCAAACAGTAAGTATGTGGTATTTAAAGAACAGAAAGCAACACAAGAAAAAAAACCAATTTTACTGATTTGTGTAACATCCTTTAGCAAGTTGTACATGAAGACAAGACAGTTTTAGCCATGGATGAATTTTACTCCCCCTCACTTCAACCCTGTTATTTTCCACAGTAATAAATCAACCCTTTTGGGATAAAGTGGAAACAGAGGTTTCTGATGGGTATATTACTCAAATCAGCACTTATGATCCAGAAAATATCTTCTGCTTAGAGGTATCACAGAACTGGTGAGTAGAGGAAAAAATGGAGGGTGAATTTCTTCAGATTTCAGAGGGTTTACTCTAGAAAATAACAGATTCTCTAGGTGAAATATATTACAAGGCTCTTCCTAAAGCAAGAAGAATGAGACCACAATGAAAAGGTGACAAATGTTTTATAGAATTATCCACACATAACATACTTTGAAATATAATTTATCACATTTACAGCCACATGAGCATATTGTTAGTGCAAGGTACCTGTAACTGAGGAAAGCCTGAGAGCACATCTGACTTCTTCTCTTCTACCATTAAAATGGCTTCAAGAAGATGAACATCTGCCCAGCTAAAGTTGTTTCCAATAAGAAAGTCCTGTCCATGGTCTTTCAAAACCTAGAAATGTCATCAATGAAAACATTCAGATGTGAATAGCCATCTGGGGTTCCTGTTTCCAAAATGCACAGGCTCACCTTCTTTGACTATCCTTACTGTCTCCTTTTCACCCTTCTGCCCCCAATGCAGCTACTAGTGAGGGTGCATATAGGCTTAGTGCCTGCAGTCACAGATTATTTTGCAGGTGTAATCTAGAATCCCAAGGTCTTCCTTACCCATTGTTCCTTCCTATAGCCCTAAGTCACCTTGTGTACTGGACTACAAAGTTAGATACCTCCTTGGCATTTACTTCTTTCAAGTTTAATAAATCTTGAATTTTTCTGTATGTAGTTACAGCTTCAGGGGGAAAACAGAATGTAAAAGAGAGGTGATCAGCCTAAAACACTGGGGCTAAAATGCAACAAGTGGAATTTAGGGCAGAATGCACTCTGGCAGCCATTACAGGACACCTGGCAAAGTGGAAAACTGTCTTCTTTTTAGTCTTTAAAACAGAGAAGCAGCTGTTCCTGACAGATCGTCCTGTCTGTGTATATTAATTTTCATTGAGAGCATCTCTTGAGTCCTAGCTCTCAAAGTATCAGTTAGCAAAACACCAAGATTCTCATATGGCTTAAGCAGCAGGCTAGAAGACAGCAGTGATAGTTGTGTATCACTGTGTTTAAAAAAAAAAAAAAAAAAAGAAAAAGAAAAAGTAGATGTATTTGGAATGTTGAACAAAGATGACAATTATCATTGCCTTTGTTCCTGTGGTGAATTTGACCCTGGCTGGAAACCAGGTGCCCACCAAAGCTGCTCTATCACTCCTCTCTTCAGCAGGACACAGGAGAGAGAATATATCAAAAGGGCACAATTTTTCTCATACTGCTCCGATCTCCCTCTCCAGCCTGCAGACAGTATGATGCCCTGGTTTAAAGTACTGCACTGACACTTCTTTTTCTTCTGCCTTTAGTAAAATATCCGGTGGTCCCATTGTTATCCCCCCCAGAATAATGAAAGAAAATGATCCTACTCACCTTTTCATATGCTGGGAAATACCTGCTTGTTGCCTTTTGAACAATAACAGCACATTGTCTCTCTTTATCCTCAGCTGATAAGAAAGGGAACATCATAATGAAGCCCATAAGGTCATCAGTTCCTCCAACATACATATCAATCCTTAAAACCAAAGCATACAAAAATGTTAAATAAGAAGGCACCTTCACAAGCAGATATTTCTTAGATTTGTGTTATGAGATTAAAAATTGAATTTCCCATACCCCTCATGAAAATTATTTTTGCAATTATAAAAAGTATGTCACAGTCTGAGTCTCGCCCATATCTGTAGTGTTGTTGGCACTTTCCTTGCCTCATTGTGCAAGATTAAACTGGACTGTACAGAGGTTAAAAACAATGTAAATTGTGTGTTATAGATCACTTCAGAATCACCAAAGAAACACACAGCACCACAAGAAGATATCCCCAATGGACTTAATTGTCCGGATGTATCCCACCTTCAAGGTTTCATCCAAAGTCCAAGTGGCGCCAAAAAGAGTAATAATAGGGTTGGAAGTCTGAAGTGTATCAGGGTCTGCATCCAGCTAATTAGTACAGCTGTTCTTCAGATTGTCCTTTTTATCCATATTCCAGACCTTTGAGAGCAGTTTTGTACTGTAGACTAGACTAAAATTTAAATTAAACCCTCATCAATATGGATAAAATATCTGATAAAACAGTCCAATAAATCTTTAACGATCCTTATTGTAAAATATTTGAGTTCCTGCTGTGCAATAAGGCTAACCGCAGTTTTTGCTGTCATACATCTTCTCAATAAAGCCTCCGTAAGGCTGAACAAGCTATGTGCAATAAGAAGTTATCAGATATTTCTGCAAGTCAATGTATGTCAGCTTCTAGCCTGCATCTACTCAATTTTCCAAAACAGCTCTTCCTCACTGTATATGACCAGCTATCCAAAGTACTTAAATCTGGAGTACTCACAGCAAACCTTCCTTGAAACTGATGCTTCTCACTTCCCCCCTCCTCCCACCATCACCTGCCCAAGAAGGAATCAACAAATACACTTCATTTATATTTGCCAGTATAACAGCAGGAGCAGGCTCCAGGCTAATGTAAAATGTGAAAATGCTTGAGGCAGGAGGTATGCATGGAATGCAAGCTACAGGAAATGATGGCTGATAACAACACAATGAAGCTACAAGCTATGACTTTCTCTTCTGAATACTTACTCTCTTTTGTGACTTCCCTGAACCTGCTTCAACCAATTCTTTCAATCATTTGCCCCACTTAATAGCAGATTACTGTAAAGTAACATGCTTTACTAGTTGATCTTTAGTTTTCCTTCATTTAAAAAACAACAGAAAGTGGATATTTAAAATACTGCATGCTGAGATAACCCCATCACAATTTTTTCCTTCACACATTCACAACATCACGACCTGGATTTAATTTCACATGAAACCAATAGCTTTTCAATAGTTTTTAGCTTTTCTTTCCACAGCTCTCAAAGACCTAAACCACACACTTTTTACAGTGCAGTGGAACATCATGAGATCACAGATAGTGTGAATGACAGATCTTATTTTGCAGCCAAAATTTAAAAACTATTTCTTTCCCAAGTTTTCTCTTTACAAAAGTTGTTCAGCATATACGTACCACTCACCTCTCAAATACTTGTGTCAGGCTGTATTCTTTCACTAAAGCACAGCAAACCCCTGACTCAAATATTTTTATGTAAGAATAGTCAAATTAGAATAAATCAGCTGGCTTGCATCTAACTGTGAACTCTCAGGCTCACTACAAGTTTTGTGTCACTGAGGCACACATGTGATTCTCTGTGTATGCCATTAATTCTAGATGGATCTGAGGTACTGTAATAAATTCAAGAACTGTTACATACAGGGCTCTCTCCTTCAGGTCCTTCCCATAGAGGTTGTACTTTGCTGCTATGTAGCAGAGAATGGCTCTGGTCTGCACCATCCTCATCCCATCGATCTCTACCATGGGCACTTGTTGAAACAGCAGGGATCCACCTAAAGGGAAAGATGCACATTATTCAATTGATCTAGTAACTCCATGTCAGGTTTCTTGATATCTTCAGAAGATCTGAACTTTTATGGTGAGCTTACTGTGAGTAGTCATTGTATTAAACTGGAGTTCTTCCATGCTCACAATAAACTACAGTTGTGCAGACGAATTAAACTGCAGAACACAATTATTATGGATTTACATTCTTTCTTTAAAAAAATTTAGCTGAATATGCAGCCAGGACTGTGTACAGCAGCTTTTATACTGAAATTGAAGTGGAGACAATCACACTAAACTTATCAACTGAGTAAAAAGCATCTAATTATAAATAATGTAAAAAAATCTGTTCCATTATTTGAATCCTGTTTGAAGCAAATGTCAGATTCACAAATTTCTATCTTATAGTGAGTATTTAAAAGCTAAACCAGGACATTCAATGAAATTTAGGATAGATTTTTTCAAGTTACTGAAGCCCAGGGTAAGTTTGTGGGACACATAGACAAATGAAGAACAGAAGAACACAGAGCTGAGAAACCCTCCATGTTGGAAAGACATTAAATTTTCAATTTCATCTCTTTGCATATGGAACAAAATCAGCCTCTGCAGCTGGTTACAGCTCTCAGCTTTACTCTCATCTCTACTGTAGGGAAAAGAAAGTCCCACACAGTCTTCAAAGACTTCACACATCTTCTCTAAGTAAAGTCTAGTCACACTTTTCTTGAGGTTCCATGTGGACTGACCTTGCAGGAGCTTCTCATACTGCTCTCGGGTTTCCAAAAACTCTTCTTCAAACTGACAAAAGAGAGTGAGGAAGAAGTAAGCATGTTTCCACATTTCTAGAAAAGATAGACTTTTTAAGCACTATAAAAGAGAATATACATTATGGCTCCTTCTATTCCAGATATATCTCTAAGGAAGAAAATACCAAGGACAGAAGTGCTGGCAAAATCTCTTCAGACTGTCATATTTGATAAATGTTGCTAAAGGCAACCCTAGCAGAAGAACAGGCAATAAGAACTGCAGTAAGGGTGATTTGTTTGGTATTGAACAGGCAATTCAATGTGAAACAATCAACAATACAGTCTAGGCTGTCCTTAAAACGCTTTCTGGAATGTGGGGAAAAAAAGATCTGTTGTGGGATATTTGGATTTGAGAGCTAGAGAGGCACAAATTCTTTGGAAGTTAAAACAAAGCTTTTATAAAATAATGTAAAAGTAGTAAGCCCTGCATGAAGTTTAATACAGAAGCACCTTTAGGACACCTAAAGATGAATTAATCACAAAGTGAGAAACAAAAAGATACAGAATTGCCTGTGATAAGAATGATGTAGTTATATTAGATATGGTTGAGGATGGCTGGTCCAATCAGTGCTACTTACATGGAAATTGAGTTCAAGATTAAGACATCAAAATTAGACATCTACATGTACATTTTTGCATGTGTCATACATGTCTATAGTCAATGCAGAACATGGAGACTAGAAAATGATTGATGTTACCAACTCCTAGATGCCTAGCTCAGTCAGCCTCTCATAAGATCTGTGCCACTTAAGTTCATAATTAAGACTTGCTATACTAGGTAAACTCCAGAAGATTAGGCCTATTAATATATTGCCAATGTTTAACCATAGTAAGTGCGATCACAGTCTAAAACTTTGAAGCCAGGTTTCTGCTGATGAGAAGCTGGGAAAAGAATATCCCAAGAAAAAAATGTATTAATTGGTACCCATCAACATCTTTTTTTTTTTTTTTTAGTTGGGAAAAAATCCAAAAATAAAAAAGAAGAGAGAGGGACTTCAAATGCAGAAGCAAACAATGCAGGGAAGCAGCCAGTTGTGTCTTCTGTGAGGCCTTCAAATGAAAGACTGGTGGTCTTTTGAAACGCTTGTATTCCTTGATTCAGTACAAAAGTAACTGGATGCACCGTAATAGCTTACTGTATAAAAGAGGACACTCAGATCCACTACTAGTCCTTTCTGTCCTCAAACTGAATCATTAGTTTATCACCAAGATAGATAGCAATTGAATAAGTAAACTATATACCATCAAAAAAAGTATTTTAAAGTGGTGTCTTGCTTCTCTCTCTTACCCAAATATTTTTCCTCCTGCTCTGAGATTTCTAATTTCCCTACACATGTGGGTCAGTTTGCTCACTTCACCCTGTTAAGCTTTATCTAAACGATGCAAGCAAGACAGACAGAATATATTTTGCGCTACATCTTACTGTGGAGGATGCAGTCAGTGGAGCGAAAAATAAAATAAAAATCTCTGTGTGAGCATCCAACTGAAAACAGAGAGGCTAGAGAAAGTAAATTTGGCACAGATAACACTTGTTATGCCAGGAAAACATCTATCAGCTCAGCAGCTCTGAGTCAGTAAACAAATTCTTAATTAAGGATTACACATTCTTGTGTTAAGCAAGAAACTGCTTTACAGAGTTGCTGCTCAGAAGACATTGTAACTTGGCGCCATGCTTTTATGTGCCTAAAGTGAGAGTCTTTCATTATACTGAATAACCAATGCTCATTTACTACTGAGTCTTTGGATGCCTTTTCTTTTTGGCTAATAACCTGTGATCTGCCTCAAAGACAAGCTTACCAATGTGCAGCTAAAAATTAAAACCACAAAAACAAACCTCCACCCCAGCTGCAGCTAACAACCAACGAATCGACTCCATCTTGCCTCTTCCATTAAAGTAGAAAAGTTTTGGTTTTCTGGACATGACTTCAAACTTCTGGTTACCTAAAAGAGTTATAAAAGATAGTAAGTTAATAATTATTAAAAAAATCTGATGGCGGCTAGAATCAGGTCACTCACATAACAAAACTTTAAGTTAATTTTTGACAAAATATTTCAGCAAAGTTCCAGTCTAAAATGATTTGACTGCTGCACAGTCAATTCAGACTATTTCATAGATTTTTCATCTCCCTGAAATTCAGGAAAAGTAAACATCAAGTTGCTAAGTAGGAGACAACTGAAAAAATAAAAAACCACCACTAAGAAAATCCTTAAAATTTTTAGGAAATATAAGTTTTAGCACTACAGTTACACAGTCACCACTGAAAAGCAAGTCTTGATCAAAGAGAAGAAGAGGCAGTAGACAGGTTTTCCAAAACTGGCAGTTCTTGTATCAAAGAATGCTGAAAGTATCTAAACATTAATTCTACACATACTTAGGAGAAGTATGGGAATGTGTTTTCAAGCCTCTAACTTTTCTTTCTAGCTGTGGTGATGCAGGGTGAGTATGTGATCCAGAAGCAGTAGAAACTTTAAAGAACGGCCTGTTTCTTCTGTAATAATCCAGATTAAAATACAGAGATGCAGTGTTGCACTACCGATCCTTCTACGGGTCACATTTCTCTCTACTAATAAACCTTGTTGCTAAGCAAAACTTTATAGATTTTTCAGTTGATCAAATACACCATGTTTTGCAAACAGCATTTTAGTTCTTTCATGGTGTCATAAATGAGGCTGTTAATTGTTATTTTTTGAATAGACTAGTGTTTAGGTCTCAGCAGGAATTAGATTCCACTGTAGAGCCATAAGCCAAGAGAGCAATCAAATTTCATCATACTGACATTTCATATTCAGAACTCCACAACAGCAAATCTTTGTTGCAACTGAGAGCTGTTTTTCCCCTGTAGGGAAATTTCCTGTCACTTCAAGCCACAGTTCAAGTAATCCTGGAAAAGAGGCTGTTGGCATACGAACAATAAACTCCAGTTTCCAATGTTCCAAGAGCTCCTTCATAAGCACGGGGCAAGTGATCTGCTTGTTAGCCAACAGGCAGAAAACAGAACACAGAATATGAGACTGCATCACTCCATGGGAATTCAAACGAGCCAGGCTATCTGGCGCATGCCTGCTTAGGGGCCTCCGATTGCTCTTACATAAGTCACTGGGAACTAAAACATGGCCAAGTAGTATCTGTATTGCTAATAAATAGAGCAGTGCATGAGAAACACACAAAAGGCTGACAAAAAGTATCAGCGTGAGCTACGTGAAAGAACAAAATGACGCAGGAGCTGCTTGTAATACAGCTAAATTCACAAAAGAAGTGGAAAAAAATTCCAAAGGTGATTTTTAACTCACAGTTTAAAAAAACCTAAATAAAGAGAAGAGTGACTTTTTTGCAGTGCACCTTCCTGAGACCTGCTCCTAGCATGCCTGCTGCAGGTCACAGGACATAAAGCAAGTCACACATCAGTGCAAAGGGACGGTAAAGACATGGTGGTTCTTGTCTTGTAAACACCGGGTACCGACAAGCTTTGGAGCGAGCTGTGGCATTCTGGTTCCTAGGGCTGAGCCTGCCATGCAACAGCGGAAAGTCCAACTTGTGAGCTGAAATCAGACGGAAAGAGCGCCCCTGGGGATGGACAAAGCTCCTCAGCCTGACACCCCAACAGCAAAAGGGACTTTGGGGAAAAAGGATCTGAATTTACTCCCTTGTGATTTATGAAGGCCGTCTGGGCTAACAGGGGGAGTGAGGGCACGTAAATATCCGTGCAAGAAGCGGTCTCTCCCCCGCTCGCTGCGGCGCAGAAGAACATCGGGGAAGGGCCCGGGGGCCCGGCCAGCTGTGCGGGGCTGTGCCTGGGCTGTGCCTGGGCTGTGTCTGGGCTGTGCGGGGCTGTGCCTGGGCTGTGCGGGGCTGTGCCTGGGCTGTGCGGGGCTGTGCGGGGCTGTGCCTGAGCTGTGCGGGGCTGTGCCTGAGCTGTGCGGGGCTGTGCCTGGGCTGCCCCTGGGCTGTGCGGGGCTGTGCCCGGGCTGTGCGGGGCTGTGCCCGGGCTGTGCCGCGGGTCCGGGGCTCCAGGGCCGGGTTCCCCGGAACAGCAGCCCGGGCACGGCCCCCGCTCCGGCAGTGCCAGCCGCACCCCGGGACACCCGCGGCCCCTCCGACGGGGACACCGGGGCACAGCGGGCCGTGCGGGCACACGGCGAGCTCCGGGACCGGGAGCACAGCCCCGCACAGCCCCGCCGCGTCCCTTGATCCCGGCACAGCCCCGCACAGCCCCGCATCCTCCGAGCCCCGCACAGCCCCGCATAGCCCGGCACAGCCCCGCACAGCCCCGCATCCTCCGAGCCCCGCATGGCCCAGCACAGCCCCGCATAGCCTGGCACAGCCCCGCACAGCCCCGCATCCTCCGAGCCCCGCACAGCCC
>JAWWEE010000105.1:93003637-93023003 GCA_035221455.1 Xenops minutus | reverse complement strand
CAGCCCCCATCAGAGCAACCGCCAATAGGAAGCCAGTAATCTCCATATTTTGCAAAGGCTTCTGGGAGGAGCTATAACAAAAAAAAATGGTAAAAACTTTTGATCGCGTCTATCTCGGAAGGTTGTGTCCCCACAAAACGGTGAGTTTTGGATCTTTGTCGCCAAATTTTCAGCCTCGTCAGGAAACCGTGAGGTAAAAATGATCTGGACTATGGAGCTTTAAATAGCACTGCGACACCACTATGTGCCTGGATGTGAGGGCGATCTGGCTGCGACATCTGTCACCCCATTGATCGCCAGGGTTGATTCGGCTGATCTGGCTGGCTAGGCGGGTGTCCCCTTCCTCCCTCAACGCTCCATGTGCGTCCCTCCCGAAGCTGCGCGCTCGGTCGAAGAGGACGACCTCCCCGATAGAGACGGTACCGTTCATCGGTCAAGGGTATACGGTAGCTGCGCTCCCCTGCTAGAACCTCCAAACAAGCTCAAGGTCCATTTGTAGGAGAACGTAGGGTAGTCAAGCTTCCAAGACTGCAGACACATCCAAGTGAGGCGCTGCATGGGGCAGTTTGCCATTGTTTTGTGCCGGATTCTGAAAGTACCCCCCACACACTTAACTCACGGATTCAACATTTTTTATTTCAGTGTAGCGCTTCATATAAGGTATTAATAAGTGTGAGAAATGCTCACACCAATACAATTTAGAAGGGGAAAAAGTCTTCAAAGCAAAACTAAACTTTTTATTTAACAAATTCAGCTCCTCTGGCCTAGGAGACAGACACAGGCCAGCAAGAAACAGGCTTTTACACCCTGTCCCGGCCAGGGGGGTCCCTGCTTCTGTTCCCATTGGCCAGTACTAGGGAGCTCACAGCATGGCCTGATCCACCTACCTACCCGAGACCCCCACCCCCCAAAAAGGAACAAAAAACAGGTTCAAACCACCCCAAGTCCCAACTGCCAAAAACTCAGCTATCCCCTCCTCCCTCTTCTCCTCTTTATCCATGCAATTCCTCTGGCTTCAACAAAACCCCATTCTATTTCTAACAATAAGGTACTAACACTGAATAGGGATAAGTTACTAATATTAAGGAAACTAACACTGAAAGGGTTAGTAGAAATAATTGCAAGAACTTTTGCTGAAGTTACAAGGACAGACTGCATAGTTGAGGCCATAAATGGCTATGAGAACAGATAAGATGCTAGAAGAAACAAAAGGTTCTTCCAGTGCCTGCCAGGGAAACTGGTCTAAGCAAGTTTTGAACCAGAGGTGAAAAGGACAAAGGGAGGAAGACATATGGCCTTCATCCCCACGACCACTGCAAATGACCACCAGAGAGCAACACGCAGGCGCAAGAACGAGGAGCGAAGGAAGGGGACATGGAAATAACTTCCAAGAACTGATTATAATAAATTATAATAAAGACTAGAATAGAATCCAATCTCTTGGAAGGGGCCCACAGCAATCTGGTCCAACTACCTGACCTTCCAAGGTGTTCTGCATATTCTGCTTTAATTCAGCATTGCAGGTATTTTTCAGGGAGCTGACATCCAAGGACTAAGCAAGTAGCTTTACGCAGAGCTCACAGTATATTGCAGAAATTACATGCTCAGATTCAAACCACATGGACAGTGAACTTGCAGTGCCCCTTGGAGAAGGCACCATAGGGAAGGTTTATTTAAAAAAAAAAAAGACACAATCTACAACTTAGAAAACAAACAAAAAGGCAAACTAAAGTGCTTTTATTAAAAACTGAATAAAAGAACAAGACTGAGTAGTACTTCTTGAAGAGTAACTTTATTCTGGGCAGGACACCTGACACAGAAGGAATGAAACAAACATTTAAAATGTTTCTGAACAAAACCACTGAATAAACAAGAGCTATTATTTCTTCTCTCACTCTGACAATTCCACTCCCTCCTTCCACATTGAGTTCTAAAATGTTCTTCCAGTATATGCTTTCCTTTTCACATTACGGAACATCCTATTCATATTAACAGTCAGATATAGAAACACCATGGAAGTGGGTTTTCTGGCATGGGTTTGTTGGGGTTTTTTTGCTAACATCATGGCACTTGCACAATATTTTTAGGAAAATCTGGATTAGAGAGGTGAATGAATCCACTGTCAGACTCCTTTATTTCCAGTGGTCATTATTATTACATATTATGCCTAAGCCTGAGAAAACCTAAACAGTACAATTCTAAAAACATTTTGCATAAAGATGCTGCTAAATATTAAAGCAAAGTAGTAGGTTATGTATCATAAATTCTCAGATATGCTGCTTGTCCAGATTTCAGTATAATAAGGACCTCCATCTTTTCCATATCTGTAGTGCACACTGAGACAGCATAGTAAAACACATAAACTCAGTCAGTTCCATCCTGCTCAAAAAGAACTTTTCCAGCTTCAGTAGAGATTTGCTTGAGTAAAGGATACAGGTGCTGCCATTATAATTACCTAATTTTCTGTGCCAATAAGTTAAAACTAGAAGCGATGTTGAATGTCAAGATTAATAGCTCTTTTCTCCAAAATAAAGGCTTTACCTTGGGAAAGGAGAAGATTTGCCAAAATAATAGAAGTACAACTTCTTTTTCTAATATTTTTGCTGGACTGACTAAAGCCTGAACACTACAGCTAAAAAAATCACTGCAGGTCTGATAAAGGCTCAGAGATTACAGGCCAGGTTCAGATTCATCTCTCCAAGTCGTTCCCATCCCTAGTGGAGAGACTCAGCCATCTCCAGAGCACTAGTACATTCTCAGGTGAGACAGATTTCTTTCCAGATGATTCTCACTCACTACAGCTTTAAAGAGTCAGCTCACAGCAAATGAGCTCACGGTTAGGTATGATGAATCCAAGCCTCAGCAGCCTGTTCTCATGACTTGTTCATCTCCTTCTCATACTCATAGGATTTAAGTGTACAGACCAGACTAGTTAAATTGCCTACTTAGGTCTAGCGATACCTAGGATAGGTTCAGGGTGTTCTTTCTTGAGACGGCGATAAAATAAATTAAATGGTATATAGATATAAATACAGGTATTTATTTCCACCAAAAGAAACAACTATCTTTCCAGTTCTAACACAAATATACATATTTCCCTTTCCACTTATCCACAGACACCATCAGTGTGTGCTTTAGAAATTGAAGGGCTGCTTTATTTTACTGCTAAGCACTGGCATCACTGCTTTGGAAGCCATTAGGTATGGTTTGGAGTTAGTACTTGCTGTGCACAGATAAAAAGTAGAGGGACACATAAGATGTCTTTGGCATGTGTAAGACTAAGATGCACACTTTTGCTCCCTCTTTGTCTTGTACTGTCTCACTGTGGACTGAGCCCATTAGAGCAAACAGTGATTGGTGCTCTCCCCCTGTAGCACTGAGCCAGCAGCCTGCTGGGGTAGCTTCCTTGAAATCCCACACATCCTCCATGGGAAGGACTGAAAAGGCCAGAATTCGTTCTCAAGTCTCCAGTCCACAGCAGATGCCCCTTGTGTGTGCCAGCGGATCCCATGGAGAGGATTTCACTGACACAGGAGCTGTTCAGTTCCTGCAAAACATCTGCGTGCTGAGAACCGTACCTGCTCTGATCCCTTTAGGCTGGATTTAAGTCTCTTAAATGAAGAATTTGCCTTCACACAATGAGCTCAGAAAGATGATCATTTCTGCACACTTCTGCAGGCAGATGCATTCTTTCAGCACACTTCAGCTTTGGTGGCTGCTCCAAAACACAGCCACAAAGAGATGTTCTCCTGCAGCACTGAACTGTTTTATCTTCTAAACTGAGTTCGACTGCCCTTCAAAGGGCTGTATCAATTTCTGTGAAATCAACCACAATTTTACGTTTTCTTCAAGGAGCAGGTAAGGTCCCATTTTTCCCTGTAGAGCCCCTGGGCCTAATTTATGGAAGCTGACATATTCTTCACATTGTAAATGAAGATGTATTGAAGTGAAGAAGAACTGACTAAGAACTTAAGTAAGTTTAAACAGACTTACTTCCTCTGGGTTGTTCTGCTTCGGTTTTGGGTTTCTTTCCCCAAAAATCATTTAATACAGTTGTGAAAAGTCAGCTGCACAGATACTGTTTGCTTAAACTCTGTTGCTGATGTATCATTAATACATGCACAGTTTTTTCTCTGAAACAAGTTTTCTAATTGTTAATACTGTCTTAAGCACGTCTCCAGATCTTATAACAAAAGAAGAAACAGAATCTGATTTTTCTCCTTAGAAATCCTTAGAACATTTAAATGAATTTAACAGGGGTAGGTCCACATTCTATTTCATAGTGAACAATACGAAAGAGCAACTTTGAAGCAGAAAAAAAGAGCACTATGTTAGAAAACAGATCTACAGAAAGGTATTTACCCTTCACCAAACAAGAAGATTCCCCAGATGTGGTAAATTTGGATTGCAGTCCAACAAAAACCTCCTAAAGGCAAAAATAAATTAAAAAAAAAGTGCCTCCCACTGACTTTCAGCAGTCTCAGTGACTGCAAAGGAGAGTTTAGACTGTTAGTCACTCACTCCTCTGATTTCAGTATGAAGCAAGTGAGCATAGGACAACAGAAGTGTGGCATTGAGACATGGCATCACTGAAATTATACAGCCTCATTTACCACATAAACTTCAGAAAATGTCTAATGAATGCCCCTTTCTCAGTACTTCTCTTCCACTGCAATATTGCACTACTTTTTTATCCACTTGTATAAAAAAGTTCAATCTAATAAAAAAAAGTTAAATTTTTTAAAAGTTCATTATAAAAATTCATTGTATAAAAATGCCAAATCCCCTAAGCCATATATACAAAACGTATCAGTTTTATGAAAATAACTGGACCCAATTATTTAACAAAACATTTTTATACAAAAAGGTACAAGACTCCATTCAAATTAATGCAAATAAGTAAAAAAAGCCCTTTAAAATGTCTCATTCATAGAAGATCTCCTTCTTTGAAATTTACAGATATATAAAACAGTATCAAATTGCCTCATGTTGGCCACCATTTCATGGGAAACACACACTGGTCAGAGAGCATTTCCACGGGTCACCGGTGAGCGCCATACTTTGCAGACCAGTCAATGCGCCCGTGGATCGGCTGAGCTGGTGGTGGGAGAGGCATTAACCTCGGTGAGCCTTTTGTGGGGGAACTGAAGGATGGCCATCCTAGATGGGGTCTGACTGATGTCAGAGAAGCAAAATCTAAAGGACAAAAGAAAATGCTGTGAGAGAAAGGTTCAGTGAGAGCTCTCACATTGAGCAGCAACTGGATGCAGGTCCAGATCCTTATTTCTTCAGGTAATAAGCCTCCTTTTTTTAATAGAATTTGCTGATGTGAAGCATCCCTAAAACCTTAGCAGGCAAAGAGTATTTACATCACTGATCTGATCTGACAAGAGTGAATTCTTTGTCAGCTCTCACAACAGCCTCTAGGTCCCACTGAAATAGGCTGTAGATAAACCCAAATATTTAAAAAATTAGGTAAAATTAAACCAAATTATTCTCCATATGATGTTCTGCAAGGTTACAAACAATAGTTCCAGTTAGTCAAATATTGACAAATAAAGTAAAGCAAAGATAAGTAGCTCATTGCTGCATACATACAGCATTACTGGTGTACTGAGCAAAGGACCAAGAGAACTTTGGTACTAGACTTACCAGAAGACGGATCCACAACTGGTGCTATCTGAACCCTCTGCCCAGCAGAACCTACTTCCTTCGTCAGAAATGAAGGGATATAACCACTAGTTAGACCGCTTGATCCTACGGGCCCTGAAAGAAATGGCAAGGAACACTGAGCTCAACACAGTGCATCTCCCACATCATCAACAAAGGTGTGCACTGATGGGCCATGTTCAAGACCAAGCCTGATGGAAACAAGAACTTAATTGAAGACACTAGAAATCCACAGCTCCTGTATGTACCTGCATTCTGGAGACTGTCAGCATCAGACTGCCTTACAGATAAACGAAAAACAGGTAAAAACTGTACCTGTCAGGAAGAGTTGCAATTCTCTCTGACATCTCAGCTTTTTCAAAGTTTCTCAAAGCTCTCAAAACTAAGCATTTCACTTGGAATTATTTTGTTTGACTTTTAGCAACTTTTAGCAACTCCACTCTTCATATCTATGCAGTGAAGTATGGGGCTCTGGTGCTACACAAAGCTCTTACTGAAGCCCAGTGAGAGCACAACTTAAAAACTTGGTACAGATTCACATTCCTAATTGGTAAAGCCAGCTATAAAACTTGTCCCTAAGATGAACAGGAACAGATTTGACTGACCTGTAGAAATGGAACAAAGCAGTCCCCAGTCGTAGCACAGATGGACACTAGTTAGCATGCACAGACCAGAGCCACTGCACTTGTGTCTATGATGTACTAGAGCAGGGGAAAAGCGTATTGTGGGAAATTATGGTAATAAATAAAAAATGGGAAAATCTAATGATATCCTATGCAGCTACAAAAGCAGCAAAAACTTGTGGAAGAGCCAGGAAGGGGACATGTGCTATGTATATAAAGGTTCTCATGTAGTTTAGCTATTTACAAAGTCCTCCCATCTCAAATCTTTAAAGAACAATTTTCTGATTTAATTGCATTCAAAATTTTAAGATGTTTTGTTTTGTTTTTTTTAAAAAAAAAACAGTTTCCAAAGCCCCAAAATGTTACTTTGGGCCAAGATTCAACACAAATTTTCTCAATCAAACATTTTCAAAACAACATATGCAGAAGAAATATGGCACTGCAAAACAGTAACATCACATGAAAACCTGAAGCCAAGATTTAGAAAGGAAACACACAGATACAATCTAGTAACATCAACCTGTTTATCTGGTAAAATCTAATGTAAAAATCTACGAAGTAGTTACTTTAAATCAAACAGTGATTAAATACCTGAAATACTAAATGCCAAAAAAACCTGAAGAAGAAAAATGGAAGAGTTTTGCTTCTTTCTGAATTTTTTTAAGCTACAGTTATTTCATTATTTTAAACAACATCCAATGAAAGACATGACGACAGATTTTCTTTGCTTTATGCATGTAACAAGAGTGATGTGTTTGGTTAATTTGATTTAGACCAGCTTCCTCCTCTAAAGACAGTCATTTATGTACCAGCTAGGCTGAAATAATTTGGAAACCAGAAAATATGACTTAAAAAAATTGAAAAGGAAACTGAAAGGGAGATGAAGTATTTCAGGCTGAACAGACCTAAGCCGTCCAACTTTCTGTGCATGAGGTACTTCATAACGGACTTTTGGGGATTCAGTAAAAGAAATTACTATTACTATTCAGTTTAAGACAGTTTCCAACTCCAAGAAACAGTGCTAATACCTGATTTTAACAGAAAGACAAGACAGGATAGCAAGTACCTTTGGAGCTGACAATGTTTTAGAAATGGGTGACCCCAAAATACAGCTGTGGGGAATTGCAGAGATGTCACTTATTATCATTTCTCAGAGTGTTAAGCACAGCTTCTTACCTGAATTCATCCTGTTAATACTTCCTCCCAAAACAGAAGTTTTGCCAGACAAACCAGAACTGGGCCAGGGATTAGACGGAACAGACTCTTTGTTTGAAGTGGAGACTGCACTATTCCTTGTGCTTATTCCTATTTCAAAAATGCAAAAATTACCATGCTGAAATCACTGTTGCCACACAGGCTTGCAATCATTCCACCTGATGCACAATCTTAAGAGTAGATGTCCAGTTCACCTTAAACAAAACCTCCTCCCTCTCAGTAATTCTCTGTGTCACTTCCCATTCTGTCACAATACGGGAACGTTATGGCTAACCACAAGGCCCTAATCCTGCAAACATCACAGTGTAAATAGTTCCACTAGTAACAATGGCTGCTTCTATCAGAGGACAGGATCCTTACAGCAAGGTCACAAGTATTTTCAAGTCACAGAGGGTGAACCTTGCTAAGTAAATGAAATCCATGTTTCCTATAAAAGCCTAACAGCGACCAGATAACCTGAGAGCAAATAATGGCAATTCCCTTTCTCACAGTACTCTTCTTTGATGTCTCTACTGGAACCACTGATTATGCAAATAGTTTGCAGCAGGGTTCACATGTCACCTATTATTTGCATTTAATATACATTCCATATTTCAGCAAGGCACATCACATGCAAGGATGCACTCAATTTATGGTAAGGCAAAAGCAGGCTTGTGATCAATGTGTTTTCCAACCTCCTCTAGTAGAAGTTTTATCTACCAAAACTCTACTTAACTGAGCCAATTTGAAAGTCAATTAATTATTTCAGGGAAAAAGACTGAGTTTGCTGTCACAATAACTTCTAGTTTACTTAATTAATTTTAGAGTATTAGTACTAAAAGTGACTTAATAGCTAACACTGCCTTTATAAACAGAAATTATGAAAAAGAATATACTTATATTCACCTAATTTTAAATACAAACAGACATGTCTGTCCTTCTGTACTTCATCCTGCCCCACTGCTGGCCTCATTACAGCAGAGGTTATCATGAAGACAGGCATGTAATTCTCTACGGAGACATGGATCTGCATTCTACTTAACTCCAAGCTACACCAAAGCATATTCCCACTATCAGCCTCTTGTCAATGGTATTATGCAATCATGATGTAAACATATGGCACTTTCTTTTCCAGTCTAGAAGACAGGTCTTAGGGAAACAGGGAATAGTTTGGCACATTTACAGCCTTTTCTAACAAACTTCCAAGAGTATTCATCAGGAGGAAGAAGTACCAACAATCCTGTCCCCTTGTTTGTAAGCAGCATTTCTCAGTTGCTAGACTGCCAGAATGCCATGTGTATCATGGCCATCTACATTTGCAAAGCTCTTGCTCTCCTTGCTTTCTTTAAGCAGTAGCCCCCTCTACAAGCTCAAAGGATAATGGCTAATGTATCAATGACCATTTCATACTGCTGTTAAAATTGCAGGAAGAAAAAGAAAAAAGCAGGTTTTACTAACCAGGTAGGTACCTCGAATGTCTCAAGTAGTGTTGCTTTGCTGCAGAAACTTGCAATGTGGGAGTGTCCTGCCGTGAAAAGGCTGCATGGGAAGTTCGTGCACTGGTGCCAGAGCCTACAGCATCCGAAGGCTTCAGGTCCAAAATGCTTTCAAATCTGTAATTCAAAAACTGATACACTTGGTCCAATTCTTATACTATATGTTTATCCACAGTTGGCCTTCTCAACTTCATCCCATCTCTAGGAATCATTTCCTTATACTGAGTTTGGTAAACCATAAACACACAAACGGAATATTTTCAACCTAAAGCCATACAACTGCCCCTGGAAATCAGATTTGTGCTTCTAGTTCCCTTATATACTGCTTTTAAATTTTTTATAAATCACTTGGCAGGTTTTTCTCTACTGTATGTGATCCATGGGAACTGAAACATAGAGCCATGCAAACCAGTTTATATGCATGGAGTATGACAAAATGGTCCACAAGTGAAATATAAAGTATATATTCAAAGACTAACTTGGGAAGACTTAAAACAAGCATCATTTTGAGTGGGAAAAAAAGAACACAGAATTGTACAGATATATATTACTAGATCCATAGAAAGCATAAAGAGCAACATTATAAAAGAAGTGGAAAAGGTTAAAGAAATAGACCAAATACCATATGGACATAAAAAAATGCTCACCTAAAAAGAGCTTCATCATTCTGCCTCTTGTTTTTCAAATCCATTCTTATGATGGAAGAGCTGAAGTCAAGGTCTTCCAAGTCATCCCAGTCTTCAGAACTCTTCACTGTCCTAGCAAGATGTCCCCATCTTCGCCTAGGTTTTGGTTTAAGTTCACCATTTGTATTTTCAGACCCAGGAGATGTTTTCTGTTATAAAGATTGAAAAGCAACAAACCCACATGATTAGACCATAAACTAGGTGACGGGAACAAAGAGGACTTTTTTTTCTCAGTCTCAAAGAGTAATAGGGGCAGTAGAGCTTAATAACACAATCCACAGCTTTCAATATGCATATTAAGAACACAATCTGTAGACCATAGATATTATTACATATTTTCTGCACTTCATCCTGTAATAAAGTATCCTGAGCTGACAGAAGAAATTTCTTAGGTTTCAATTCCAATTGTATTTATATTTCAATGTGCACCTCCCAAACAATTCACTTTCACTCAATCTTTACTTCTAGACCCATGCTGGGAGTACAAAACTGCATGCACATTTATGTTTCCACAAGCCTGTGTCTAGACATTTACAAAATGTATTTCTCTTGCAGGACAGCATAGGTACAAATTTGTGTCTCTTTAGTCATTTAGGCTCACCAGTACATTTCAACCTTATGTTCATGGCCAGTGCAGACCCTACTTATAGCTGATCTCTAAGCAGCACTTGCACTGTCTGCCATCGTCATCTGTCTTACGAATCCAGTCTCCTTGCACAGTCAACAGAAACAGTTACGCCGAAAGAAGAATCTGTTTACCATGGCCAGTGTAGTTCAAAAGGACTATTATTCTCAGGTAATAAACTGGATGCCTGAAATGGATGAAAGCAATAGCCTCTTCCCCCTCATTTCTATTCTATTTACTTTAATACTATTCTCTCTGGTATCAGAACCATTAATATTTTGAACACTGTACATTCTTTTTTACTCATGAAATAACAGTATTATCCCTTAAGTGGTGGTCTACAACAAAGGGAAGCATAACATGGCTCTGAAATGAGAAATCAACTTCCTTGTTTTATAGCAACTGGATTTAGAATTCAACAGACCTCCAGTTTCTAGCACAAAGCTGTAACTACTTTTTATTCCTATTCACTGTCTTTTTAGTGTAAGAACCTTGAAAGAGAACAAGAAAAAGAAACATAATTAAGAAAAAATCAGGCAATATATCAGGAGGCTTATGTTATGCTGGACAAACCTTTACCTGCTGAGGAACCTTATTGTGAATTGCAGGCAGAAGAACCTGGTTAGACTTGTCCTCCTGTAAGCAATTACTGTGTTCAGCCCCAGAGCTGTCTGTCTTATATGGGTACACCAAGCGCTGAGAAGACTGGTTTTGTTGAAAAGGCCTTGATGCCATTCGGGCATGGGCTTTCAGTGGAGGCTGTACTGGAGGTACAGGCTTAATATGCAGAGATGATTTATTATGCAGTTCCTTTTGTTTTCCCAGTTCCTGAACACCCAGGGCATGCCCAACCTGGAAGTATGGGTATCGAAGTGCCTAAAAAGTAATGAAAATATTAGGCTTAGAAAACCAAAGGTTTTAATTTATCCCAGCTCTATGTCTCAGTTGAAATTTAATTTCCTTTTTCCTAGGGTAGAAAACAGCAAAAGACCCATCTCACAACACTAGATTCCACTGAGCACTAGAAATTCACTTGAGAAAAATGCTGCGATAGTAGAAAAGTTCCAACAGACAGATACCAAGTTATGAAATCCTCTGAGGACTTGTACAAAAGGGAAAGATTCTGCTGAAGTAAGATATTTAACCAGGTATATGGCATCTCAAGGCATGTTTCATTACGTGGTGTCTCTTCATGTCTGTGTGCATGTACATGTTCAAACGCACAGACACCACTGCCACAGATTCAGCGAGCAGAACTCTAATGGTGCCAGAGATATCCCACCTCTTCCATTCCCCAGTTCCAAGACTGAATAAAGTGAAAGAAATATAACCCTTATGAAAATTAGCTTCTCTCTTTTCCAGAAGGCATATTGGTAAAAATGTTTTTATCCTGCCTTATAAGTAACCAAGGATTTGTTGATGAAGGCAATTGATGTCTGCTCATCTTGCTGTTTCGGGTCTTCCCTTCCCAAAGACTTTTCACTGCAGAAAGCTTCTAGAGGCTCAGAATCCTCACCATATTTGCATGTTACTGTAAAACATTTGTTACTGTTCTTAATACAGTCAGAACTTTTTGCTTTTCATTACCTTTGAAAGTTCTTACTCTATTTCACTTTTTAACTGCTTTATTTAGCTTTTAATCTTTTTATTACAATTTGTATTGAAGGTCTAATTTAATCACAAGGGTTCAGCTATGGTCCTTTTGAAGTCAAGTCAGATTTAAACCCAGCATCATATCTGTTTTCCAAAAGGTTCCCTGCTCATTTACTTAGCTGGGTACTATCACAACAGTACTGGTATCTGAAAGCAGTGGCTACCACCACCACCACCAACTGGCACCAACTGTATGTGCAACACTGATGACTTGGGCAATGCTTATGTACAGGATGTTGGGATATACCTGCAGTGCACTTGAGCGAAGAGTGTCCTGCAGAAGTTAGCCTTATCCAGGCACCACTGGGCTGGATGAACATGGTGAGATGGACTGAAAGCTGGCTGCATGGCCAGGCCCAGAAGATGGTGATCAGTGAAACAAAGTCTATTTGGAGGCCAGGAGATGTAAGTGTACCCCAGAGGTTCAATACCGGGGCAAATACTGATCAACACCTCCATTAATGATGTTGATTGTGGTGCAGAGTGCACCCTCAGCAAGTCTGCTGCTGACACAAAACTGGAAGGAGAGGCTAATATACAAAATGGCCATGCTACCATCTATCAGGGCTTTGATGGGCTGGAGAAGTGGGTTGACACTTGAGTTTCATCAAGTCAGTAATAGTAAATACCAAGTCCTGCATCTGGGAAGGAATAATCCCATGCATCAGTATACGCTGGGGTCAAACACCTGCAAAGCACCTTTGCAGAAAAGGACCTGGTAGACACTAAGTTAAACATGGGCTACCTGTAGGCCCTTGCTGAAAATAAGGCTAACAGTATCCTGGGGTGCATGACTAGGAGTGTTGCCAGGAGGTTGAGTGTGGTGATCCTTCCCCTCTGCTAAGCACAGGTGAGACCGTGCTTAGAGTGCCATGTCCAGTTTTGGGCTCCCCGGCAGAAGACAGAGATGGACATAATAGAGAGAGTCCTGCAAAGGGCCACAAAGGTGACCAAGAGACTGAAGCATCTCACATATGAGGAAAGACTGAGAAGAGTTGGGACTATTCACACTGGAGGAGAGAAGGTGCATGGGAATCTTATCAAAGTAAGCAAAAACCCAAAGGGAAGGTGCAAAGAAGATGGAGCAACTCTCTTCTCAGTGGTGTGGAGTGCCAATAGGCATAAACTGAAAAACAGGATGCTCCCCGTGAACATCAAGAAACACTTTTTTACTGTGTGACTGAGCACTGGCACAGGTTGCCTAAGGCAAGGGAGTTAGATCAGATTCCTGTGATTCTGTGGCACATATTAACAGCAATGAAAAAATGGCCTCACAGCCTTCAGCCATATATCCTCCCTTCACTCTGTTGCTATTCACAGCAACTAAATTATACTTAAATCAGGTATACTTACACATGCTGCAAGCACACCTTTAAACACTGAGCACACACCCCAAGCACTTGATGTTGCATACAAAAGATTGATTACTCTTTTAATTACCATCCTTTGCCTTGAAAATTGTTCTTGGTTTCTGCTCTTCTCCTTTCTAAGAACTGCAGCCCTGAGCAACTGCTAAATGACTGTCTATAAAAGGTGCCTCGAAGTGAAAGGAAACATCACATGCAGATGAGAGAAAAAGAAAAGAAACTCAAACCTGACTAGCTGTTGGCCGTTTTTTGGGGTCCCACTGCAGCATGTCTCTCATGAGTTGCACTGCTTCACTGCTTGCATTAGGGATGAGAGTTTTTAGGTTGTTAGGTACACACTGAGGCCAGCGAAAATTCATGGAAGCTGAGAGCTGATAGCCTTCAGGCCAGTCGTTCTGGAAAAATGAGATTTCCAATCACAGAAAAAGTTCAGCTGTAAAATATCAGTGCCTAGGCACACTAGCATATATTCTCCTATCAGTAATAGATTTTGTCCAGCCTACTCTACACTGTACTGAAGATGTCACTGGAAATCCTCACCACAAACTGCTGGTGAGAGGTAAGTTTGACTTTAGATTCAACCAAGTCAAGGGCACAAATGGAATCAGGAGATAGGAGTCTTGCCATGATTACAATTTTTAGCTTCTTAAACCACAAATTTATATGCAATGTGCAAGAGAAAATGAAATTTCCACATAATGAAATCACAGTACTCAGGGCTCTATTTCTCCTGTCAGATTTTATAATATAATTAATGCTTATTACACAGAAAATTAGTTTTATTCAGTTTACTGTATCTGAGATTATCATCATAAATTAGCAGCAAGCAGGAAAAATTATTACTTTTATGCTTACTACTACTGTGCCATTCTGTATTGTAGAACAGCTCTAGTATTATTGCAGTGTGGAATGTCACTTTAGCTACCTTCTTTGGCGTCCCCAAGACTTGGCAAATTTTGAATATAGTATCAATTTCACTGGCGCCTGGAAAGAGAGGCCTCAGCGTGTAAACTTCTGCCATTATGCAACCAACGGCCCAAATATCTATTGGAGAACTATAGCTGGTGGATCTCAGGAGGACTTCAGGAGCCCTGTACCTTTAAGAAAGGAGAAGATAAAAAAAAAGAAACAAATCCCATCAACATAATTCAAACAGACATAAAGGATACCACTCACATCTTCATTTTCTGCCCTTAAAAGCAAATATCCCATAAAAAGCTCCTCTTCTGCCCTATACATGACTTCATTTTTTTCTAGAATTTAAACTTATGTAAGCTCCTGTAAGCTCTCTCCTGCCTGACATGCAGCAATCCCAGCATGTCCTTTACCACATGCCTTACCACACTCCCTCTTTGTTCCTGTGCTGCTGCCCTCTGTAAACTGTCTTGCGTGAACTGAAGCTTTTAAAATTATGCCAAGCTTAAAGAAAAGAGGAGGCATCAAAAGCGGTTCAAGCCACAAAAATTCAATACCATACTACTTTAAAGGGTTGACTGTAAGTTCATACAATGTAGGTGAGGGCTAGCACTTACCATCTTGTGGATACATAATCAGTGTAAGGAGGTCTAGATCGGATTTCTCGGGCTAAACCAAAGTCTGCTATTTTCACAAGTTCTGGTCCCATGCAAAGCAGGTTTTCAGGTTTCAAGTCTCTGTGAAAGAACCCTAAAATTCAAATGAAATATTAACGTGGATTGCAATGTCACCCACAGCTGTATCCTTTATTTTTTCACCTGGATTGTTTTGCTTTAGTTCTTAAGTGTTGAAGCTGGAATAGCACCACACAGAGATCAAAGTCTTATATAATCAACAGAGCTGGTCAGTACAATGGTTGCTCAATCATACTGTGAAGAACAGTATATACAAGCTAACTGTCTTTTAACAATTCAAAGCATTCAGTCAGACAGCTCCCTCTCAAGTGACTCTTCTTTAACATAAAAATTTACACCATTTAGTTTCATTCCAATTGGAAACTATCCAATGAAGATATCAATAAATTATATAAAATGTTATATTGAACAGATTAAAAGTTGCAATGAGGGTGTTTTTTCACTTTGATTTTTTTAAATCTGGGAACATAATAATGTGCAATCACTCAGCTCCTTATTGTCTTATCAAAGGAACTCAGTGGTTTTCTCTAGTGCCCTCTGCATTCAGCAAAACCTGATCATAAATGAGCATTTTGCAAGAGCTCTTTTAATACAAATGAGAGAAGAGGGCTACAATATCACCGACTTCTGCCTCTGAAATTTGCTTCCACCATAAGCCTGGAAAACTTGTCCTTATTCTTCTTTCTTGCAGGGCTCTGAGACCACCATTTTCTATATACAGCTCCCTCTGTAGTACCTTAATAGAATGTATAACCTCCTTTTCAGAGACCCTCCAACATGCTCATTTTTTCCATGGCTTTGAATATGCTCCCACAGAGAATTCACACAGGATGTGCCTACTTTTTCTGGGCTGTATATATCTTAAGTTTTGTTTGTTAGATTAATGTATGACAGCATTGAATACATAGGGCTGTAGGTATCTACTGATCAGCAGACTGTGTCCTTCCTACGGGTATTAAGTAGATATTCTGGTGGAAGCTTGAACTACTGCCTCTTTAGGGAAGGTACCAGACAGAGCAATCAAGGCTGTGCTTAGCATTTACTACAATCCCTTCTGTACTTTGCTGCACAGACATGCAGTGCACTGACAGAATGCTTGTGAGGCAATTTATTCACAGCAAACTTGTAAAAAGAGCAATCAATTGTGTATTCAAATATTAAAGGATGTTTAAGAGTTTGGATGGATAAAAAACATTAAAAGTTTAATTGACAAGCATTTCTACACCATCCAGGAGCAAAACAGAGACATATAGAGAGGGAAAAAAGTTCATGTGATTTTTTTTCCAAAATTTTTGCAGAGACAATCTTGGGACACCCATTCTTACACTGTGAGCCACAAGACCATCAAGACCAGCCTGTCAGGCTTGTCCATGCATTTACAGAAGTTTTTAACAATTTTTTAACAATTTGTAACATCGTGGCAGAAATACAGTCTACTGTGTAGCAGGTCTGTGAACAAGATAGTTAGCTTTGACACAAAACTGTTCACTCTTCATAGTTAAACAGCAATAAAAGGTATTCTGAAAGGTTGTGATCCATTTGACAGTTTATTAAAAAAAAAAGATGGCTTGGATTTTTGCAAATCAATTACAGTATTTTTCTATTTTTACATATTATATATCTCACCGGAACAGACTGGAATTTATAGTTTGGTTTCAGAAGGGTATCCAAGTACCACTACCTGAGTGAATAAAGCCATTAGTTTGAAAATGTTTCGCAAAACAGAGTTAAATGTGTTCTTCAAGAGAACTGAAATGCTGGTCCTACAAGCCTTTTGCTTCCAGGACTTTGGCCACTGATGTCAGTTCTCTTCTGATAACTTAGTGAGCTGCCCAGGAACAGATACTACAGTGTATTTAGCAGGCAGAATTGCACAGGTCAGCAAAACACAGTGAGGAAGTTATCATTAAAATAAAGTGTTCGTATTGGGGGGTTTTTTATTAGTTAAGTGGGTCTTGTTACTACTGGCTGGTACATCAGCTAAAGCTTTTATTGTTATTGTAAAAATTAGTTGGAAGGTCATGCAACAACAGCTGTTTGTCAATCAGACTTTATTACTTAAAAATGCATCTCACAGAGAATATATGTTTCATTCAGGTATCTGCCTGTACCTTGAGAAAACAGTAATTTATCCTTTATTCTCAATCTCAGGGGACTTCTAAATCTATCAAGAAATGTGTCCATTAACATCTGATGAGTTTGAGAGTGACCAGATATCAGTCTGAGAAAGCAGAAATCTACTGAAAAGGAATTGAGCAAACCTACAGATTAAAGTATCCGGCAACTATAAAACAGGTATTTTCAGTAATCTGAATTTCTCAGATAGTGCCATGCTTTTGATCATTCCCCTTACTAAAGTTAGTCATGTAATTGTTAGTGTATTCATTAAAAAACTTCCACAAACACTACATGGCTCCAATTCAAAATGTTTACATCTAAAACATAACCTACCATGCTTATGAATAAATGCAAGCCCTTGCAGGATCTGATACATAATATTCCTAACTGTAGACTCAGGGAACAGTTTGTTTCTGTGGAGTGAAAGGAAAGAACTAAATATTAATTATTAAATTCACACATTAGCTTATGCTATGAACCAAAGATGACAATAAAACTGCTAGATATACCTTAAGCACTCTTGTGTAGTTTATTTCTTGAATACAATTTACACAGTATTTGCAGAACTGCCAAATGATATTATATTAACACTAAGTGTCATATTAAGATTATGCAGGACAGTGAATACCAGGATGGCTTTCTCGGCTGCAAGGAGATATCACAGCATCATGTTGAAGTCTCATCCACAAACACCCACAAGTCCTTCTCCTCTGGACTGCTCTCAATCCGTTCTCTGCACAGCCTTGTGGTTGTGCTTTACTTTAGGACATGTATGGGTCATGAGGCACACTCCTCAAGACAGCAAGGGTTCATGTTAATTTACTGTTTTTCATGCACAGTTTCTTCTGGCCTCTCATCTAGAGCACATAAAACAGGTACTTTTGACTTTGCCTTGTTATCTAATAGTTGATGTGCTACTTCTTTCTCTTATCTGAAAAAAGTCTCATCTGCTATTACTGAAAAACAGAGGCTCTTCTCTTCATAATGCTATTCCCACCAAAAAGGTGGAAATATCAGGAGGTTTAATCTGACCCCCCCTTACCAAGATGGAATTGGTAAGGTGGATTGATCAAACAGCTCTCTACCAGCTCACTCTGCACATGCAGATGGCTTGGGATAGAAATCAGTGACAATTTCATTCAGAAAGCCTAACAGTAAATGACGAAGATGGCCTGAGCCTTACTTAGATTCCTGAGCTCAATTCCTCTCAAATACCACCTGACCATTATATATTTCAGAAGTGAGATCAGCAACTAGTCAGATTTTTGTATTTGCCTACTTTCTTTTTTAATTGTAGCAGAAAACCTTATATCCTCTACAGTCCCTTCAAGCAAGACTGGCAATTTAACTAAGAATTAAGCAAATAAATCACACTCTGAAAGATTTGATTAATAAAATGTTTAACAAGTCAAAGGCCTAGCTAAACTGTAGAGAATATGATCCACAGCATGCTATTTGAAACATCTACCCTTTCTATTTTCAGAAGGTAGGATAACAAGCATTTCTAAGAAACTCCTAAAGATATCTGGTTTCTATGTTTTACACTTGGACCATTTCCTCAAAGTTCATTATTTTATATAATTAAAAATCAGCATGCATATATATGTGCCCAATTTAGTTGATGTTGTTCTATATCTGTGCATGCATAATAAGTACTTTTATGCTTAAAAAGGTATTCTATGTAATATTCAGAGAGGTCTAACAGTATCCTTTATTTGTTAAATCAAGGAAGACTTCTGTCATCTCCCATGCTGATAACTATGGTCCAGAGAGAAAATGGCCTTCTCAGAGAATAATTCAAAGCAGGGAACTGCTTTGCTCCCAGTTATCCTCTGGAAGATGTCATCATGGCCCAAAGGCTGGAATTAAGACTTTATTAATGCTCCAGCAAATATAAAAAAGTTAGATTTGATTCAGAATGCTGACAAATGAAACAGGCAGTCTTTGGACATATCAGCTCAAATTGCAAGCAAAAATAATTCCTGGAAGCAATACAAAATTTGATCCCTCTTGATTACCATTTCAACCACTTTTTATTCATTAATTTATTTGAGGAAGCCATAAAAAAAGAGGTGGTTTTACCACCCTCTTACAGAAAAAGCATGTTTGGAGTATCTATGTAGAAATCAGAATTTCTAGGTTCAATACCTCCTCAGTGTGAGGGCCGTTAAGTCCACAGTTCCCAACTCTCAACACCCTATTTACCTGCCATGCTAAATTTGGGAAAAGACATTGGGAACTCTCATTATATCATGGCTAGGCTTCGCGAACGAAGATTTACAAGGGCTCTACCCACGCTTGCTACAAGCACGCTGGTGGCTAAA
>JAWWEE010000105.1:92893542-92992519 GCA_035221455.1 Xenops minutus | reverse complement strand
GGGTGTGCCCGGGGGTGTGTGCCCAGCCCGGGGCCGGGGGGGTGTGCCCGGGGCCGGCCCCCTGGGACCGGGCGCGGCCGGGCAGCCCTGCCCTACTATGCCGTGCCCTGCCCTGGCAGCCTCCTGCAGAGCGCACCGCGCTGGTGAGGGGCTGCTCGGTCCGGGAGCGGCAGAGCCCTCCCCGGGAACACCTCAACAAATCCACACCTGTGCGGCACAGAGCAGCGTGCCCTACCTCTCTCTTTATCCCCTCAAAAACCCGGTGGCGTACAGGCACTCGGTTATTTAAAGGGCTCAGTCGGTCGGGCACGCCTGTTATTTGAGTTTGTCATTTAACGTAGTAGAAATATTGCTTGGCTCGGTATTCCTTTTTTGATGGCACCTCAGTGTGGATTCAGGTATCCATGATGGGGACTCAATCATTCGAAGTTAAACCGTTTATATCACACAGGAGCTCTTAAAACGGCTGACCACCGTGATTAAAACTCTTATTTTTGAACGTGGAGTTGAATGGGCAGAAAAATGGAGCGACTTCCTCCTTTTTCTTTTAAAAGCAAGAGGAATTTTAGCTGATGGTCACTTTGTCATGCTTGATCCTCCCTGAGTTCTGTTTGGTTCACACGTGGCCCTGTTCAACTGGTGGCACTCAGCTTGGAGACATTTCTGGTCTTGGCTTTATTTTGCTGAAAGAGAGATCCATGAAAGGACTTGACATTACACACAGTTTAGTGAGCGGTTGTTGTCCTCTGAGGAAATCAGCATGCAATTACTGATTGCAAAACAAAACTGAACTGTGAAGATAAACTAGTTTTGCATTTGGTAAATGATTTCTAAAGCTTTGCAAGCAAATCAGAATCAAATCTACTCAGCTGACCTCTTTTTATACAGGTCACCATCTTAATTTGCATGTTTACTTTTGACATGTTGACCTTTTGGTGGCTTGACAGGCTACCACTTTTCTCATGGAAAATCAGTCGAGCTGATCAGTACATACAATGATGTCTTGGTTTCAATCAGGATAAAGTCACTGTTCCACGTAACAGCTGACTTTTAGCAGGCAGAAGGCTGCAGCATAAAGATGAACATGCCAGATTTATCCACTAAGTAGGAATTACAATACAGTGTTCTGTGAGTTTTAGGAGCTATAACTACAACTTAAGTATTGTCAGAGTAGAGGCAAGGAGCCAGTTTTTACACATTACAATGTGCTTTAGGTGTGATCTCATGAGCTGTCTGCTACCGAAGGTCCTTGCCTCAGCAGTATTTGTGTTTACTTGCTTGTCCTTGCAAAACCTTAGGGTTTCAGCAGATCAGATGAATAGTGGAAAGGTTGTTAATAGAGAACAGTTTTCAGTCCAGTTAGGTGTGCAGTAGCAGTGTGAATTGCTTTACTCATAAGTTTAAGGGAGTGGCTACTGATGACAGAAGACAGACTTTTGATACAAGAGACTTCAGATCACATATGAACACAGTATAGAGGAGGTAATGACAAAAGTCAAACTTTGGTTGTAATCAGCTCTGTGATGTTTTTTGACAGCTTTTAGACTGTGGGCTAGATCTTCATAGAATTTTTTGTTTGAATTGAGGTTTAGGTTTTAAAGAGCATCAAATGACATTTTGGATGCAGTTGGTCCAGAACCATGTCTGACTGTGACTCAGACATGAAGAAGTAGGGTAGTTGAACAGAAAAGACAGGATGAAAATCAAGAGTTGAACAGATTAGTGAAATATAAGCTTTTTGAACATGAGGTAAACTTCTTAAGTAATCTTAACTCTTAAATTAGTTTGTTTACAGACTTCTTGAGCTTAAGGTTTTAGTGGGCGTGTCTTATGCGTAAGAAGATAGTGTGTTGATTTAGTTTAGAAATTGCTAGTTTCTGCATTTTGTAGATAAAACCAAGTTTATTCTGCCCAGACTGAGAGCTGATTGAACATCATTTAGCTGCAAACCAGAAGACTTGCACTCTGTGGAGGCAGAATTAGGCCTTATTTGTGTCAGCCCAGTGCCATAGTAATGTACTTATAGACACTTGTTTCAGTGTTAGCTCATCCCTGGGCTATCTCTGCTTGGCCAACATAAATGTATTTCCTGAATGCCTGCAATTAAATTCTGGAATCAAAGCCCATGAAAATTCCAAGTTATTTACTCCTTTTTCAGATTTACTGCCACTAGTACTTTGGAGTGTTCTTGCTCACCTGTTTTCTCTACTGGGAAATTAGAAAGGTACAGCCTTAAAATCAGAATGTAGAAACAGACACAGTATCTGTTTAACCACCCAACTGTGTCTACATTATCATTTGTAAATGATAAATTGAGACATTGGTGAAAACACGTCTACAGATGACAAACCAGTACGTTTCTGGTCTTTGGGGAAACTGAAGATGTGCAGCGGATGAGCTCCAGGGAGGTGCTTGCCACCACGACAGAGAGATTAAATGTTACCTTCCCATCAGGTTTGCTGGTATTCTATAGTTTGATCAGAACTTCTAGATGCTATAAAAATTTTATAATTTTTCAGACTACAAGAATGCTTTGATTTCTGCACTTTCATTGTGCAGGAGATAGAGATTTCTTTTTGAGAGCTTAGTAGAATCTCACTGACAGAATGTCACTTTGAAGTCTTTGAGCACTGTCTACCAAAGGAAGGAGTAGGAAACAAAACTTCTATAAGTAGTTGTGATAATCTCAATCTCAGGTTTGCCTTTTTGTAATCTCACTTTGCATTATGTGCTTGCAGAACTAAAGATCTGAATTTCAGCACAGAATGGTAGAGAAACCAGTTTATTTCAGCTGAGCTGCAGGAAGAACCTTAAACAAATAGTCGAGTTTTTTGTTGGATTTTTGTTTGTTTTTTCCTTACTACCATCTTGCTGCTGTTGTCATTGTAGTGGCTTGTCACTGGTGCTCAGAATTAGTTTTCTGTGGTTTTGCTATAGATTCCATAAATCTTAGCATATTTCACAATGACAATTTCATTTACATCCTTTTAAATTTTCCTCTTAAACTAGCTGTCTTAACTTCCTGTGTAGAGCCCTGTTTAGCCAAAGGTCTTATTTAAGGTCTTATTTGTTTAACCTGTCTCACAGCAGTACTGTAAATAAAACCAGCTGCCAAGCTCTCATGCTAGCTTTTCATGTTATTTTCCAGTACATTTCTTGTTTAGTTTCATATATATATTTTGTGATTGCCCATATTATCCCATAATTTCCATAAAGTACCTATTTTCATATATGTATTTTGCGATTGCCCATATTATCCCATAATTTTCATAAAGTACCTATTTTACTCAAAGCACTGATCTTTTCTGCTTTTGTGAATATGAAACAAATCAAAAGTGCTGCTTTTCTTTCCAATGAGAAGATAGTGATTAAATTTTAATTTGTTGTACAAAGCACACTACCGTATAGTACTGAAGCTTTGGTTCTATATTTTGACATAGACACTGATTGTATTTATTGAGGTATGATGCCAGAGTACTGATGCATGGAAGCCTTCAAGTGATACATAACTAATCTGTGTTGGATGAAGGTGTTTAAAATGCGAAACGCACTTTTACTGAATTAATTCAGAAGGGCAACCAGTGCCAGTAGTTTTAAAATCAATTTTTATCATCAAAAGAGGAGTATGCTTGAATTTTTTGTTTTGTTTTGTTGTTTTTTGTTGGTTTGGGTTTTTTTTTGTTTTTTTAATGTGTGACCATGTCAGTTGTGCTTTGTAAATGTGCTGCAGGGACTCATGTAGACTCTATAATCACATTTGACTGCTCTCTACTAGGCAGAAGCTGAAGAAGATTGTCACGCTGATTTGGTAAGAACCGATGACAATGACAGATCTGGTGAAGCAAATCTTCAGGTATGTCTCTCATGCTAGTGTTTTTTTACATAGTATTGCTGTGATTTAAGCTGCATCACTTATCCTCATTTAGTTACCACACATTTGTTGATCTGACAAAGCTCAATCTGTCTGTCCCTCCAAAAGTGAGATAGATAAATTTTGCATTGTGTTCCAAGTGTCAAGTTCAGTCTTCAGTTATCTGTGTAGATGAAAAGAAAGTTTATGACAGATTTGGAATTTCTTTGAGGAACTATAGAAGTTGGACAGCAGTTTCTGTATGGATCAAATTCCAGTTTAAGTTGTCACTCTCTCTTGGAGCAGAAAGCTGATAAAAGCAGTCTAATAGAAAAATGTGTTCTCTTAACAATACTAGATTTCTGTGTTGTTGCTCCCCAGAAGTCATGATGATTGTAAGAGACATATAAAGTGTAACTTAAAAGATGCTGAAAAAAATGCATGGCATGAATTATAACTTGCCTTTTTTCGCAGAGCATAGACCTTACTTTTTAAGAGAAAGGAGTAACATCCTATTTGTATACTATATAAATGACTGCCTTGATTATATAAAGCTTAGTATACTTGTGTACAAATAGGTTTTCTGAATTTTAATTTCAAGAGCTAATTGATTTCTCGCTTGAGATAACTCTCCATAAACAGAATATCTTATCTAGAAAGAACACTTTTCTATGGAATCTTAGGCCATAAACATAGTACTAACAACCTCTTCTTGAATGCCATCATTTTTCTTTTGAGGTGAACAGTCCAGAAAAAAGGATTTATGTTGTTGAATGAGACCAGATACATACTTGTGCACTTTTTTTAATTTACTGTGAAACAATTCCTAACTCTGTGTCTAAATTCACTGAAGCCTTTTAAGACTTGAAAGTGTAAAGCATAATTTTGAAATTCTTCTTTGTTTTTTTACTTTTTAATTTCTCCTCAGAAGATGTACTGTCTGAACATGTGATACTAAGTCATAATCAATCATGTCTTTTAGGCAGAGCTTCAGATGTTCAGAGCTCAGTGGATGTTTGAGCTTGCCCCAGGTGTGAGTTCTAGCGGGTTGGAACCTCTGCCATGCAGAGCATCTTCAAGAGGACCTGGAGTAAAGTCTGTAGATGCCAGAGGGAAACAGGAGATAGCAAAAGAGGAAAAGGTACAGAAAAATAGGTGTATAATTATGAGATTTTGTTTATGTGTGTAACTGTTGCAGTGTAATTATCTTAAAAGCTGATGCTGAATTAAGTCTAGAGAAACAGCAGAGGTCATTAACCTGTTTTCTCTATAGTACTGTCTTCCATAATCCTTCACTGGTTTTTCTAGTTTTTATGTTTGGCTTTGTGTCACCTTAATAGTCTGCTTTCTGAAAGGCTGTAGCTAAGGGATGAGCAGCTGGAATGTGTTGATTGTGATTTTCAGTTATGGCTTGTAGCACATAAATATGTCTTCCTATGGAATTATTTTATTCATGTTTTTCATAGGGTACAGTAGGTAAGATCAAAAATAATTCTTAAGTCAAGGGACATTCCACTTGTATTTATAAGGATTTTAAGAAGTGTTGTGTGTAATTTATTGTGCAGGCAAAAGAACTTTTCCTGAAGGCAGTGGAAGAAGAACGAAATGGGGCCCTTTACGAAGGTAATATGGAAGTCTACGATGAACACCCTCATTGCAGAAGAATCTAACACCCTCTGATTTAAGTGCAAGTCTGCATGATGCCACTGAACTTAAACTACAGTAGTAATTTAATAGCTCAGATAAACAAATACTCAGATAAACAAACAAACATGGTATAAAAGCAATCGTCATAGTTCTAAGGTTAAGGTTGAAGCTAAAGTGAGATGAAGGAAAGAATTTCTAGCTTTCAGACAAAACAACAGAATCTTGAAGTCTTGCAATTTAATGAAGCCCTGGAATGCTTCTTCATGTAGAGTACTTCTTTGTGTGATTTCTGTAACATAAAATTAGCATAATAATTAATCAAGGCAATATACTCTATTTCCTGTGCTCACAGCTTTCATCATTCCACTGTGAACAGAACTACTTAATCCATGAAATTCTTTGTTGCTTGGTTGTGGGGGGGTGTTATTATTTTGTTAAGAGAATTGTGGTGGTTTTTTGTTTGTTTTATGTTTGTTTGGTTAGTTTTGGTTTGGTTTTGTGGGTTATAGGGTTTTTTGCTTTTGTTTTTTTTTAAGTACCATAACATGCTAAGATAGTTTCTTTAAGAATTCCTGAAGTGAGTGTTTGAATCTGGTAGTCTTGTGAGGCTTGCCATAAATATTTAAAGTGCTTAGCTTGCTTGCCCTCTTGCTATCAGAACTAGTAAAAGTGGAAATTCAAAGCTTTGTTTCTCATATTTAGTTTGCAGAGTATATAGAGTAAGAAGCTTGCTGTAACTTCCAAGTCCTGTAGGTCAGTAGTGGAGATACCAATTTTCTGTTTCTTTCATGTGAGAAAGAAAAACAGAATGTATGTGCCATCCTGTTTATCCACTAGAGGTTTTGGGCACTGTGTTTAAGGTGCAGGTACAAAGTAAATTAAGACTTGCAAGTCTGAGAGTGCTCTGGAAGCTCCTGAACTCAGCCACCTGCTGAATACAAAATTTCCTCTCCACCAGGGGAAATTTCCTTGCCTTGTAAGGGATTTCTGGGTTTTGTTTCATATCTCAAATAAACTGAGAGAAATATGAGTCCTCTGTAGGTAATAAAGTGAATTATCTTAATTTCTAATTTGCTACATGTTTTTACAGGGAAAAATTTCCTTAGGCAAAGATATGTTGGGTGTTGTGTGTAGGATTAAATGCACAGTAAAACAATATGTCAGAACTAGAAATCTGGTATGTAATCTACCATTTAGGAAATTGTGCAGTAGATTGTGAGGGTTCTTTATGAGTAAATTAAAAAAAGTGAGGAACACAGTCTATTTAAACATGGTGTATAAAGAATGAAATCTGTGGCTTCATCTGTTTGAGTGCACTCCTTGTATGCTAAACATAGTAGAGAAGTAGTAACATTTCAAGGAGTTGCATTCACAAAGGTGTTTCAGGCATCTGAATTGCATGAACATGAATCCAGTTTTCTCAAATTAATTTGATTTGAGACTTAAAGAAACAAAACTGAACTGTTTCTACACACACATCTAGACCTTAGGGGCAGACACAGATATATCACTGAACACATGTTGGGTCATCTCTTTTCAGACCAGACTTTTCATTTGCTGACGTGGCCCGGGTCACCAAGGATCCAAGTGGCATTTCAGCCTACTTCTGAAATCTGCTGATACCTGACATTTGTGAGACACTTGTGTGCAGCAGCTTGTTCTTGCTTAAGTACAGCCCAGACCTTGTCTGCAAGATTAAATGCTAAAGTTGAGACTGATCTCTATTTAGCTGGCTACTGGGATTCCTCATCCTCAGTAGCCAAAGGATACTACTTGTCAGTCACTGGCCCTGACATGAACTCAAGGAAATAGGAACACTTGCCACCCCCAAACTGAGGTTTCTCAGACTCATTAGACAAATTCTGAGCTCCACACTCACTGGTATTTTACTTGAGTTTTTGTTTTAAGGGTCCAAACTGAGGAAGAAGTGCTCTCTGATCTTTCCCATGTGGGCAAAGAGACGCATAAATACATGATCTTAATACTGGTATTAAAAAAAGATTGAATGTACATGCAACAAATTCATTTAAATTAAGAAGGATTCACAGAGCTGACTCAGAGGAAGAGTGTTCTGCAGCTTAAATAATTTTGTTGACACAGGGTGATTTTCCTGAACCTCTTTCTCTACTTAGTTTTCTAGGATCTCTGAAGTGTTAAAGGCAGAAGTACTTTCTGTGTAAGAATAGTGTGCAAAACGCAATCTGTCACTTTTTCCTTCATGTCCCATAGTCTTGTGGAAGGCTACTTTCCTCACCCTCAGTGTTTTGAGTGGTTTGCTTCTCTGCCATCTTTAGTTCAAGGGGTTTGCCTGAGTAAAATTGATCTGTTTCATGTTTGATGTTGAAGTTTTAAAATTACAACATTTTATCTTTCTCACATATATAATGCCATGTATATCTGAATGCCTGTACTATACTGGGAACATCATATACCTGTGTCATTTTTCTCTTTCATATTACTTATGAATATACTGCCTAAAATCTTTATGGCATGTTGATAATGCTTTGTAAGTGCTGGGCAACAAAAAACATTAGAACTCTCTAATATTTTCATGTAAAATTTTGTACTCTATAGTTGAATTTGTAGTAGTTAAAGTTTGTAAAAGCAGAAATGCATCTGAGATAGCTGTTTATTCTGAAAAAGTACATGAAGTTTTCAGTTTTGTAAATAGATGCTTAATGTTCCTCTCTTCTGTATTTAATTTAAACCTAAACAGTTAAAATTAAATAATATTTCTTAGGCAAAAGCATTTTCCACCTTATTAGTGCTTTTATCTGAAGCCATTTCTCCGAAAATGACTTTTTGATAATCTAGTATGGGCATCAGATATGTTTAAACATCCGACCTTTATTTTCAGCCATCAAGTTTTATCGCCTAGCCATGCAGCTTGTACCTGATATAGAGTTTAAGATCACCTATACACGGTCCCCAGATGGTGATGGAGTTGGAAAGAGGTGGTAAGTATCAAAATTTCCTAATTAAGTGCATAGTTGTATTGAAACATAATATTTTGTTTCTGAAGCATTTCGATACTCTAATGTGATACACAGTTGTATGTTTCTTAATATCTGGAAAATGTATGTCCTCTCAGTTGAACAGAGTGCTTCACAGAAAGTTTACAGATGCATTTGTCCAAGGAGGACTTTTCTATATTGTCCCTCAAAGACAGTAACAGTCCTGTTTGGAGCTAGTTATTTTCAGGTGGAAGGACTACAGATAGTTATGGTGTTACTTTAAAAAAAGAAAAAAACATCAGTCACTTCATTTTGATTTTTAATTTGCAGGTTTAAGATCATCTACAAAGTTGTAGGTGGCAAAAAGATTCATTCGTAAAAGCTTCATACTATGAAATAAGCATCTTAATTAAGCAAGGGAATACGGTTCTTATGCTAACTAAATGAGAGCATTTTCAATAAGAAAGCAATACTTTCAGAAACTCAAAGATTGTAAACTGAGTAGTCTAGTCTTTTGCCATTACAAGCATCAGAATACCCCTAGCCTCGAGACAACAGATGTGTGGCATCTGAAAGTTGGCCTTACTTGAGCCCAAGACTTGTGTTTGAGGACAGAATTCAGGTTAGGGCTAAAACTCCTGTTACAGCTCACATAGCCATGTGAAGACAAGCTTATGAAGCAGAACTTCCTGGTTCATTGCTTCCTCAGTAGCCATGGATGCTGCTGATAGCTACAAGAAATCAATTATTTTAAAATGGAGAATAAAAAGGAAAGTGCAACCATGTCCCTTGGTGTCTGGTTGCCTCAGGGCAGTACAGCTCCAATGCAGCACTTGAGTGTAAGATGAGCTAAGTGCTTTATTTACATCTATTTAGTTTCCGAATGGTTTGCTGGCACGAAATCTTTGTATTTGCATACTAGGAAAATGCATGCTAGGAAAACTACTGGATTATACTACAGTCATGTAAATATCTTGGTTTTCTTAGGATTATTTTCTTATTTTAGCATAATTTTTTCTGCTCCTTTAAGACTCTCTGACACCAAAATGGACAGGAGTGTTGATCCACTGTAGGATAGGAGGGATGTACAGAGGGAGCTGGATCTACAGAGGGGTCTGGACAGGTTGGACCAATGGGCCAATGCCAGTTGTATGAGATTCAACGAGACCATGTTCTGGGTCCTGCAGTTGGGTCACAATAACCCCAGGAAGTGCTACAGGCTGGGGGCAGAGTGGCTGGAAAGCTGTCTGGTGGGAAAGGACCCGGGGGTGCTAGTTAACAGTGACTGAGCATGAGCCAGCAGTGCACCCAGGTGTCCAAGAAGGCCAGTGGCATCCTGGCCTGTATGAGAAACAGTGTGGCCAGCAGGATCAGGGCAGTGATTGACCCTCTGTACTTGACACTGGTGAGGCGGCACCTTGAGTGCTGTGTTCAGTTCTGAGCCCCTCAGTACAAGAAAGACATTGAGTTGCTGGAGCAGGTCCAGAAAAGGGCAACGGAGCTGAAGAAGGGACTGGAGCGCAAGTTTTAGGAGGTGTGGCTGAGGAAGCTGGAGAAAATGAGGCTCAGAGACCTTATGGCTCTCTGGAGCTACCTGAAAGGAGGAGGTTGTAGCAAGGTGGGGGTTGGTCTCTTCTCTCAAATAACAAGCACTAGGATGAGAAGAAATGGCCTCAGGGTGTGCCAGGGGAGATTTAGGTTGGATATTAAGGAAATTTTGTGTCTTCAGTATCAAACACTGGAGCTGACTGCTCAGAGAAGTGTTTGAGTCACTGTCCCTGAAGGTATTTAAAAGATATTTAGATTCCTTAGGGACATAGTTTAGTGGTGGACTGGCAGTGCTTATTTAATGATTGAATTCAAAGATCTTCAAGGTCCTTTCCCACCTAAATGATTCTATGAATTTTTGTTCAGTTTTTCAAATATTGCTGCATTGTTCCCAGTGTTATGTGACAGTAAGGGAAAGCCAACCAGCACTCTCAATTGTTTAAAAGCAATATTTGTAGAGATGTGTTTTTTCAAGAGATTCTAGTTGTGGTGGTTTTGCTTTCTAAAGTACTATTGTAGGTGTTTCATATGACCTTGATGAATAAAAACATTACACAATTAGATTTGAAAAAACAATTTAGTATGGCCTGTACATACTGGGACTGATTATCATATTTATCAAAATAAAGGAAAGTATGTTCAGTGCAATATCTTGCTGCAGTCTTAGTTATGATGTGCCCAAAAGTAACTGTCTTCTCTATGACGTATTGGTAGGTCTACTGGTTGCTTACATTCTCAGCTCATTCTATTAAGCTCAAGAGTAGAATTGAATAGTATTAAAAAGTGACTGGAAGATATCTCAACTCTTGTATACCAAGTCAGGGGAAAGGAAGTGTTTTGTGATGAGGTCAAGGTATTTGTGTACTTTGTGGCTATTTGGTGCAAGCAAGCATGCAGTTATTAAAGGGCATTACAACATACACCTTAAATTTAGATTTTTTTTGAATGTGGTGATGTTCTTTTATCACTGAGTAATCCTTCAAGCTTACTGATGAGTAGCAAGCTTGCTGTTTCTGTTCTGCTGTCTTGTTTTGGCTCCTGACATTTATGATGTCCACCTATTTACAGAATAGGTAAAAAAGTAGGTTTCGTTCTTTATTGCTGAATAAACCCACTGAGGATCACTCTTCAGTGAATAAGACAAGAGTAAAAAATAATCCTTAACTGTTTTCGATATCTTACATTGTGACAAGGATTGCAAAATAAAACTTTTCATTAATGACACTTTATCTTCTGCGTACGCCATATCTTAGACAATGTGAAAGATGAAATTTGTTTTTCATGGGGTCAAGAAATTCTTCAGTGACTTCAACAAAAAAAGTGAACAGTGAACTCTCAAATCCAGAAAGAAACTGGGATGGGAATTAAATGAAAAAACCCCAGTTGTTACTGTCAGAGGGATTCCATAAAAGTATAAATGAATCTGATAATATTGCGGTAGCTGTTTTATCATATGATGAAATAAGATTTAAAAAAATATGCTTTAAAAACATACACGAAACAACTCTATTGAGTGAGGGTAAGGCAGTAGATTGATGCCAAGATGAGGACATTTCTTGGTATGTTTTGTCCAATATCACAGTGTTGGCATTCCCCTCTTTCTAGTGTTGAGGATAACAAAGAGGATGACAAAATGGCTGATCTCCTGTCGGATTTCCAGCAGCAGTTAACTCTTCAGGACTCTTCAGTCAAACTTTGTCAGCCTGAGGTTGATGTCAGCCAGACCCATATCTCAGGTATGAGTTAAGATACACTGCAAGAGTTCAGGGGCAGAATTTATAGAGACTTTTTACTCTACTAAAACATTTGTATTCTGCATTGAAAAGTCACCTTTCAAGAAATTCACACAGTATCTCTTACGTGATCTTGCCTTTATCGCACAAGCTTTTCCATGTAGTAGTACTACTACTGAGTAGAGTTTTCAGGATCAGAGTCATACTTGAAAGTCGCAACTTCTGGGAACGGTGTTGTTGAAGCGTATTCCAGGTTTTTTTTTGTTTGGTTTGCAAATACTGATTAAAATTTTTAAGTGTAAGAGACATGTTCTGTGCAGAATATGCATCTTTGCATTTCTTGATTTTATCTGATTCTGTAGATTTTTGCAACAAGTATGTTTCCAAGTTCAGCAAGACTATTTAACAAAGCTATAGAGTCTTTTGAAGGTTATTGATTTCAGTGCTTCAGTTCTAGGACAGTTATCTTGAGATTTCTTTATGAGATCTAAATTGTAGGGAGTGTATATAAGCTATGAACTCTCTTAAAAACAGTTGCCTCTAAAGCATGTTTATTTTGCATCATGAATTATCAGTTGCTATTGGAAATCTTGGTCTGTTCCCCTCTGTTCTGGTCAAGGAAAGAAAATAAAGTAAATGAAGCAAGGTGTTAGTGGATATCACAGGAGTACAACAGTCACAGACCTTAGGAGCCTGAGGAAAAAAATTAAACAATACGACGTAATGGATTTGGCTGAATTGATATCCTGTGTTCCATTTTACATTTTATTGACAGGGCAGGATCAGACCTCTGCTATGTAACTGGCATACTGAATATATTTACTTCCCCTCCCTAGTATATGGACAGTTTTTCATACTTGTTTTTTAACTTTATATGGGTAAAGCTTAGGACCAAGATCACATTCTTCACCAGAAATACTATAACAATGTTTCTTACAGGATGTGCCAGTATCTGAAGAAAACTGTCTTAACAACCTCTAGTTTACTAGAAACTTAGGAACATGAATGCTAAGATAGATAATTAAAGGCTTTGGATGACTGATGACTATCAGAATGGAAGACATATACCTGTTAGCAGATTTGTAAGTCTTGGTATTTCCCATTCTCCAAGGCACTAAGAATTCACATACCAAAGAGTTCATAAGTTGCCAGACTCGTTTGTACCTTGCAGCAATAATCTGTGCAACTTTTATTTGTACTGGAACAATAATTTGATGGTTGCAAATACAGGCAACATAGCAATTATATAAATTCTCAATAATAAAACATAGAATTAAATCAGATTCATGAAAGAAGATGTGTGTTAAATGAATACACAAGCTGATACCTAATGAGGTGTATGTACTTTTTGTTATGGTATCATTCTGAAATATGAAACTGCAGTTTCATGGAATTTTATGGCAAAACCAGTCTCATTGGTTTTGTGGGAGTGCAACAACACCTTTTTATAAAAAGCATGTTTTTTCAGTAAAAATCAGAATTCTGTTAAGATGCAGTCTCTACCACAGTCTTTACAGCTAGTTATTGTTTAATGTACCTTTGTGCCACTCAGCTGTTTTCTTCCTTTGATCTCAGTGCAGTTATACTAAGTAAAATCATCAAGCCTGAAGTGCGCATGGAGATACAGATCAAGCCCGTAGGCTCTGCAAAGCAGCAGTAGCTTAAAATAAATGAAGTGTAATTCCTGATGGTATAAGATTAGTAAATAAGATTAATACCCAAGTGAATAACAAAAAGATCTTAGGGAGGCAGAAAGTTATTAGAAAGAATTTTGGCTTTATTTCCCAGAGCTTTCTCGCTGAACTCTTAATGGAAGGAAAATTATCATAGGATCAACGCACCAAAGTTGTGGTGCTTTGATGACGATTTTGTATTGTTAGAGAAACTCTTTCTGTACAGCAGTGCTGTGTGATACCATTTTCAATCACTGGACCCATACCACAAAATATAATAGTGATACCATTTCAATTTCATAGTGGATAGTTTGTTCTTAGGACCTATCAAATACTGCACCTGAGCTGAGCTTATTAGCTTCTCATGCAAAAGCAGTATGCCTTGAGGTAATGTTGCACACTTGGTCAGTTTGAAGAAAATACTGCTTTGTGGGCATTGTGCAATGTATATGTTGAAATTGTGGTATAAGACCTTACAGGTGTGGATATTTGTAGTCTAAATGTGTGTTTTATCTAATCATCTTACCAAAATGCAATTTCAACTCCTGAGTTTTGTTCCTTTGTTATATGACTTTTTTGTAATGTATAGTGACTTTTAAAATTAAAGATTTTTTGTTTGTTTGTTTGTTTGTTTGTTTTTGTTTTGGTTTGATTTGTTCTGTGGCATCTGGCTACAATGTGAAAAAGTAGAATTTTTTAATGGAAAGTAAAATTCAGACCTGGAATTACGGATAACCTATTGATTTATTGGTTGCCATCTAACAAGGATTTCTTTTCTCTTTGCAGCATTGCCTATGGAAGTACTAATGTACATTTTCCGATGGGTGGTTTCAAGTGACCTGGATCTAAGATCATTGGAGCAATTATCTCTTGTTTGTCGAGGATTTTACATTTGTGCCAGGTATTTCAGATAATGTATCTGAGTGAAGCTTCTCTTTGTACTAAGTATGTCCTGCTTCTCCTTCCCATGGACATTTTCATGTTACGCTCCTCACAGTGCTAATCAGCTTTTGAATGCACCAATAAATGGTATGTTAGATACATGACTCCACTGTAATAAAAAATGCAGCACAAAGTCTTACTTGGTCTACCTTGTTCGCAAGTTAGAGTTGCAGGTCTCCAAAATATGGTCTGTTGTGTTGTCATCGTCATATGGCCACACAGGGAAGTGCCAATCTTCACTTGGCTGAAAATGGCATTGTGTTCTTGTATTTCACTGGAAAGAAAACGACTTTCAAACACTCCAGGATTAAGTAAATTAGTCAATCATTTTAAATTACGAGCTATTTTTGTTCAAGAAAGTTTCTGTCAATTGCATCCAAACTAAAAAATGGAGTGTGTTACTTCGATATATAAAAGGTAAACAAAGTTTGTAGGAAAGTTATGGGGTTTGCATTTTTCTCATTTTCTCTAGAGATCCTGAAATCTGGCATCAAGTCTGTTTGAAAATATGGGGCAGGAGCTGCAATAAACTTGTTCCATATACTTCCTGGAGAGAAATGTTTTTGGAGAGGCCTCGTGTTCGATTTGATGGTAAGCTGTACTTTTGGAAATAGTTGAATGTAACTGTGACAGAAGCAGTCAGGTGGGTTTGATACTTAGGATGCTTTTACACTAAAGCTGAATTTGTTTATGCATTTGAATGTGTACAATATCTGCAAAGGGAAAGGAAGGATGCAAGGGATGAAAATAAAAACTTTGATGTATTTAACAAAAGTATACTCAAAATTTTTTGGATTGTTGTTTTTTCATCTTAAATATTTTATGGCCTTAATTTTTGTTGATATATCTTCCTTTTCTGTAGGTGTCTATGTCAGCAAGACAAAATACATACGGCAAGGAGAACAATCTCTCGATGGTTTCTATAGAGCGTGGCACCAAGTGGAATATTACAGGTAGAGCTGTAGTACAATGAGTGAGTGAAATGTTTCTCTCTCTTAAGTTCTCTAAATCCAGCCCTTGATACCACCAACATTAATCTTTCTGTAAAACAGAATGGAACTGCTACAGTGTGTAAGGCTGTGTATATTTTTTGACAAGAGGTCTTAAGAAATAGGATTTATTACGACAATTACAGATGAGCTTAGAAACACATTTCATCCTCACTTATCCCATGTCAGGTGGATAAAGCTTGAACAGTAACAACAGTAGTACTCAGCTGTAGATTTCTTTCCAAACCACTTCTGCTTTACGTTTCTGATACAATACATGACACAGTTCAGTAAAGAGAATACACATGATTATGCAAGAATTATTTTTTAGCTTATTTGTAACCAATTGTAAAAATCAAGAGGCTGGGCTTTCTCAGCTTGTAAATGCTTTGCCATTTGTTTCCTCAGCCCATTTTTCTGCCGTTGTTCATCTTGCTGTTCCCAGCATTTATTGTTCCATTCTTCTCTCTGTTCTGAGGCAGGAAGCTGTTCGTAGAAATCATTAAATTTCATGGCTATTCTATAGTTTCACAAACATTAGGACTGTATCTGAGTAGTGTAAAAACTGATCAGATCGCAGAACCTGGAAAAGTTCTTAGAACATTGTCCATACTGTACTGAATAGTGTAACTAAGATTTTGTTGCATTGGTCTCAGTTGATGCTAGAAATGAAGAAACTTACTTGAGGTCAGTTTTGATTCCAGGGTAGCTGCCTTGCTTTGATAAAGGTGACAAAACTTCTCGACTTCTGCCCTCTTTCATAACTCTTCATAATTTGGCCTTTTAATCTTCAAAACTCTCTTTTGATTTCTGGTCTATTTTTTCTGTTATGTGTGAAGAAATGTGTTTTTGAGTGCTCTTACCATTTCAGGTAGCAGCCTGTGATTTTAAAAGCAAACAAACAAAAGCAGTAGAAAAATTATATGTATTCTAGGTTTGTATTGTGTAATTATGTTTTTGCAGGTATTTGAGATTCTTTCCAGATGGTCAAGTTATGATGCTAACAACTCCTGAAGATCCTCAATCTATAGTTCCTCGCTTGCGGACTAAAAACACAAGGTTACTGAAATAAAATATTTGGCTCTAAAATTTTAATTTTGCTTTTACTTAGCAATTTCTGTTTACCTTTGTCTCAGGTTCTGTATCCTGGCTTAGCAAATCAAGAGTGAAAATACAATGTTATTTATATTGAGTTATGGATGTTTATAATTTTTTTCTAAGAACTACCAAAAATGTTGATCTTTATGCAAAGGTATCTTTCATTTTAGTAGTTTGATACTGTAATTAGATTTCCTTTGTGGGTTATGTGATTTTAAATTTTTAAGGAAAGTAGATGGAAGAATACATGCTATTAACTTGGTGGATTTAGAATTATTTTAAAGATGCTGTCTAGTTATTGACTGCCTTCTCACTTCCTTGACTGAAGGAAAGTGAAGATTTTGGTGGAATATGACTAAATTATTGCTTCTTAATGTTTGCACATAAAAACATGGGAAATCATTTGCAACTTCAGAACAGATTTGAGCTGTTCACCAGAAATCTGAAAATACTTAGCAGTAGGCTAGATAGAACCAACTAACTTCCCTTTGCTGTCCTATTTAGAAAAGTTAGAAGCAACTTCCTAAAATGTTTTCCTCATTTAGTATCATCAATGAGCCTGGCACTTTACTAAGTGGAAATAAGAAATAGTTTCCTTAATTATGATATGCAGTCAGTCTTCATTTCCTTGCTGGTATTTGTATTAGAAGTACATCACTCTTTTGAGAAACAGAATATTTTTATGTCTTTGACATTATCCTCCTTTTAACCTTCCAGAACGGATGCAATCTTGCTTGGTCATTATCGCCTTTCCCAGGAAACAGACAATCAAACCAAAGTATTTGCTGTAATAATGAAGAAAAAGGAAGAGGTAGGTAGAAAAATAGAGAAGAGGAGAAATGTGTCAAGGAGGGGGCTTTTTAATAAGTTTTTTCTTGTGCTGAATATTTTATAGGACCCAAGGATTTACATTACACCAAAGGATTAAAAATTACTCTAATTTTTTAAACTGTTTAAAAATAAAATGTAAATAAGCATAGTGATGTCTCTTTTTTTTCCCCCAAATCTGTAATAATCTTTTATTAAGGCAAATAGGTATCTTGTTCACATTTGAAGAGTGGTTCTCCCTTTTAGGCTTGATTGCCATGAGTGGCACTCTTAGGTGTCAGCATTGTTAACAGAAAGGAAGGATAAAGCAGGTAATTTTCTGAGATTTGATTTGACTGTGTGTAGTTAGCTTCCGCAACATTAAATAAAACTAGACAAGCAGTATTTGTTAATTGAATTCTGAATTAGTTGGTCAACTTACTTACATCACAAAATTTTCTAATTACCAAAGTGCCTGTCAAGAGAAATTTGTGAAGAGTTAGAAGGTTACAGTGAGTTTGCACAGTCTAGGTGGTGTCTTCCATTCTTAGAGTGCTTTCTGTGACATCTACCTTTATGTATTTTTAAGGAATACCAGTACTTGCTTTTAAGTGTGAGTGTTTAACAATCTGGCCTCACAGTTACTTAGGCCTCAGGATAAATAGTTGCACAAAGTTCTTTGTAGGTCATGAAACTCCTTATTTCTCTCTACAGAAACCAGTTGACTACCACAAATACAGGTATTTCCGCCGTGTTCCTGCACAAGAAACAGATCACAGTTTTCACGTAGGACTACAGTTGTGCTCCAGTGGGCGCCAGATGTTCAACAAACTTGTGTGGATACATCATTCTTGTCACATAACCTACAGGTGAGTAAATGGAGAACAAGAGCAAAGAAGGATACTTACCTGCAGAAATACATGTGATCTTAATTTGTCCGATGCTAAGTACAGAAGACGTAAGACACTGAGACTTAAGTGACTTTAACAAAATGTCCTGAAAACAGTAACTAGTCCTGATTTGATATATCATAATGAACTTCTACATTAAAAAACCCTAAGATTTTAGTAACCTGTTCTAATGATAATGGGAAGTTTCCTAAGTAGTGGTGCAGCAATATTTTAGCCTTTTAAAGGATTTATGCACAGTTGATTTCAGAATTGAATCAGGATTGAATGATTTAGTGTGGTGCTACTGAAGGGGCATGGAAAACATTTATTCATTAAGGGATATTTCTTTTCCACTGTGGATGTGCAGACTAGAGATGTCTGCACTCATCACGTGAGAACTGTACCATTTGCAAACTATATAATTCAGCAGTGTAGAATATGGATGTGTGACCAGCTGTTCTGATCACTAAGCAGGCGAGAGCCATGACCACTGCACTTGCAAGCTGATGCTCTAAATTACTGGCAAGTTGGCTCTCCAGATGTTTGCTGTTGGGTGGATTTAGGCCTTGTCTTCCAGTGTTCTTAATCTCTATATTCAGTATTTTTATGGGGACATAACTCAGCTGTGAGAATATAAAATCTAGGAAATAAACTACTGGTGATTGAAAGTATAGATAACTTCTCTAAACAGAAAAATTGCCTTTATAAAAGCTACTATTGTCATACCTAATTTATGAAGAGGTGGCAATATTGTAGACATTCTTTTCAGCATGAAGTTTCTGTACTGCTCAGGTTCTGCTCTAGCTCTCACTACGGTGATGCCTTTTTGAAACCAGAATAAAGATGAGTGTAAAACACAGCTAAGAGGATCTATGCTTGTCAGTGATGTTCAGAAATATTTGTGTTTCTTCTCTTTAAAGTTTTGTAAACATACAAGTTTTTGCTGTTACTTTGTATTCAAATTCAGGGTTCTAAGTGAAACAAATGAAAGGGTATATTTTTACTTCAATATTGATATGATTTCAGTGTCCTCCTTCACTGTTTCAAGTCTTGGAGCTAATAATAAGAATGAAAAGGGAAACTGGTTTCTTGGATGTGAAAGTAGAAGTGAATTCTATACAGTGTTATTCAGTGAACATTCAAATGTTTTCAGAACAAGGCAGTACAAGAGACACTTTATTCCATCTGGAGTTCAATGCACACACTGAACTGTGCTGCACTGATTGCATTATTGAGGGACTTAAACAGCAATTTTTATCTAATTTAATTTTTACAATGCTCTTTGCAGATCAACTGGTGAGACAGCTGTTACTACTTTCGACATTGACAAAATGTACACCCCCTTGTTCTTTGCACGAGTGAAGAGTTTTACTGCATTTTCAGAAAAGCCACTCTAAGAAACACCTTCTCCTCTCACAACTTTTGCATGAGTAAAAGGTTGTAGCTAATAAGCACTTAAGTTATAAATGTGTATATATTTGGAACATTTTAAAATTCTGGATAATTTTATGAAGGCAGTATGTTCTATTTGATTATGAATGGCTGGCATTTTGTTTTCAGATGAAGCTTACACCTTTTATTTGTGATCAGAATTTGATAACAAAGTTTTGTTTTGATGTGTTGGTTTTGGTTTTTTTTTAAACAGATTTTATAAATCAGTCTGCTTAAAATGTGAGTTTTCATCTGCCTAGACATTTGATTTATTCGAAAGGAATCATAGGAAAATCTCACTGTCCATGGGACAGTGTGTATGGTCTCTGGTGAAGGCTTGAAATGTGGAGAAAGTTGTCATCTCTTAAAATGTGTGATTTAAAAGAACTTCAAATAAATGTTTTCTTTAAATTAAACTTATTTCGTTTGCCTTTAAGATCTGACATTTTGTCAACATCAACCTTAAGGAAAATCAGTCAAGGGCAAGCACGAAGTGTAAAATTTAACTGCAGAGGTACATCCCCACCAATGCGGTGGTGTCAGTTGATCATGAATGTAATTTGGTCCTGGTAGAAGTTCAGTGGAGCCTGCCTTCTCCACGGGATTTGCGTGGAGGGGAGAGGGATATGGGCGGTGAGTTGTTTCCTTGTACTGTAGGATGGGTTTGCAGTACATGGCCCTGCTCGGGAAGTGTCACAGCACAACGGTGAAATGCAGGTGCATTGGCCAGGTCTGAATGCGCAGGTAAGCAGGGCTCTCTTGGACAGGACTGTAATGTGTTATAACCCTTCATCTAACCTCGCTACAGATGCTGTAAACCCTTTGAGCATTTGTTGTACTAACATACATTTTGAAGCTGCTGTAGACGTTCAGGTGCTGTGTACTGCTAATCATGAAGTGTACCTTGAGGTTTGGTGCAGGTGCTGTACGCTCCTTCTCCTGCATATATCGCTTGGGGGTGTAGTGCAGACATTGTAATGCTGCTTATTATGTGTGTATCTTGGATTCTGAGAGAACTGACGCTTTTTAGTGTAGTTTATTTTAAGCCATTTTGCATAATTTACCTTTGACCAACTTGTTTCAAAATACTGACCTGGACTTGAGGACTAAAATGTGAAAGCTGTGGAAAGAACTATACTTGTTCTATAATTAATAAAGTGTATCTTTGCAAGGAGCTACATGATTAAAAAGACATCAATAAATCATAATTTTAAACATGCAATCCTACTGGCAATTTCTTATTTTCCCAAGAAATCATTATTTTCATACAGTTAATGGTGATTAGTAGGAGCTACCATGCATAAAGTACATACTAGGCAAGATTGACAAGTAGAATTAACCTTTTAATGACTTTTTTTACATTACTTACAGGAAAGTAGAGAAGCTTTCAGGTACATGAGTTCTGAATGAGGATATGTATATTTAAAACATTATTTTTCTGGCTAGTGTAATAAGGCTCTGCCTACAACCCTATGTCCTTTGCAGTTGCACGGTTACTTCATACAGAATGTTTAATAAGGAGTGTATTGTTTTCTCATTGCTGAAAGGAAAAATGACTGCCTAGAATATCAGCTCTATGTTTTGAAATATTGCCAAGTTGGTAAGCAGGGAAGGATGTTAATTACCTTAATTTTTGTTGAGGGTAAAAGATGAAGATTGGTTTCTGCTGGATGGGAAATGTCAGAAGTTTTGCCAAAAGAGTTAGAAGATGATACTGATTATTAGTTTAGGTACAATTTTGTCCAGTAACCAAGCTGGATATAATACAGGAGCCTTTCCATACAGAGCTTTTTTGACCTAGTTGCTTCTTCTGACGTTTTGTTTTTTCTTGCCTTGGGTATGTGTTTGAAATATAGTTTGGGCGTAACGGAAAAGTTAGCTAATTACAAATTGAGATACTGCTGCAACAGAAATCTGAATCAATGGTTATTTTGAGGTTATATGAAATATACCTTCACCAAGAAAATTATGTGAGCGTTCTATCTGTGAGACTGAGCTGTGATAGATATGCTTGTTCCTCTGCATTAAGCGATATAAGAAAGTCAGGCCTTTTGTCTTTTGAAATGGTTTATCAGCAGATACTACTACTGTTGGTTCACATCCAGCTATTAATATAGTACTTGCTTCAGCAAAGAACTGGTGACTAGTTGCTTTTCCTTCATTTTGTCTAGTGGTTTTCAGTAGTCCAAGGTTTTAATTACTAGAGGCTCTGTATTCTTATGATTTACTTTTATTGTCCTTTTAATTAGAATATAATGACATTAGTTGGTATAACTAATTTACTGCTGGGAAATGGTCGTTTACTAATTATATTAGTAACTTGAAGAAAAGAATAAGGTGTACACCTATAGAGTCCTTTTTCCCTGGGTTTATTGAAGGAGTTGAGCTCCCTTAAAATGAAAGGAGAGCCACAAGAGGTGATGGAAACATGGTTCTTGGAGCTGTAGATCTCTTCTGTGAGTTGGATTAAAGACCGTAGAGTGCACAGATTTGTGGAGAGGAGATGCTCAGGTGACCAAATGTTATGGTGATCTGTCTCAGTCTAAGTGGAGATTAGCACCAATTAAACCTTTGTGTGTAATGCAGGCTGGAGGTGGCTAACAGCAGTGCCCTGAGCAAAGGACCAGCAGGTAGATGTTTTCCAGCTGCTAGTTCAGCTCCTGATTCACTCGATAACCCTGAGCCAAGCTGGTCAGAATTTCAAAAACATGTGGTGTTTACACAAGGTTCTTTGTTTAAAGAAAGAGAATAATAGAGTTGGTTTGTTGTTTTGTTTTGTTTTTTTTTTTAACTCAAAAGAATTCCCTTGGAATGTGTGCCAGTGTATTTGGAAACCTTTGTTGATGTTAAAATGGCTGAACTATTAAGGTGCATTGCCATTTTTTTCTACTGTCCAAGATGAGGAAAACATAGAAGATTACATACATTTGCAAAAGAGTTTAGATTTCAAACATGGATGTTACATGCTATTTAGTATTAATAGCACCTGTAAAGAAATCAAAGACTTCCATTTGATAGTCACTCAGTCTGGATTCAAGCATTGTCCTGTAAGCTAAGACTAGCAGCTTGCTTATTAAAATTATACTTGCATTATTGTTTGCTTAAAAGGAACAATTAGGGCTTTGCTTTGCCTCTGTCCTGTCCAGAGTCTAATTCCTGAGTCCTTAAAATAATTGCTAGAACCAGAAATCCTATATAATGTTGACTGAAATAAAGGATTTGGAGGAGAAACTAGTCTGTTGTTAAATGGAACTTCTGGGAATGTATAAAAGTGGTATTCTCTTAGCTAAAACTCCTTTCAGCCCATTTGAAAGAGTCCAGGTGCACCATGCTAATGTGTACCTATCTTTCAAGACGGCAAGAGGTGTTAAAATTACACAGAATTGTAGAATATCCCAAGTTGGAAGGGACCCATAAGGAACATCAAGTCCAACTCCTGGCCCTGCACAGGACTGCCACAAGAATCACACCATGTGCCTGAGAGCATTGTCCAAATGCTTCTTGAACTCTGTCTGGCTTGGTGCTGTGACCACTGCCCTGGGGAGCCTGTTCCAGTGCCCCACCACCCTCTGGGTTAAGTACAGTGTGATTTTATGAAACACATGTTCAGAGTGTGAATAGACAAAAAAACTTGAAACATGACTGCTTCTGAAGACAACATTCCTGCATCTTCTGGGATTGTTAGCCTTTCTTGGCAATTGCAAGTTTTTTTGACATTGTTTGAAGATATCTGTAGCACATTCATTAATTTAGCCTTGGAATACTCTGTGAGAAATAGCTGGAAATGATCCAGAGCTAAGAAAAGTAAGACTGTTAAATCCTGCCTAATTATTCTTTAATGTGGAATTCCAACATGAGTAGACATTTTTTCCCCACGTTTTATTTCTGAAGGAATGAATTTTTCCTTGAGAAGATGTGTGCAAGCACTGTGATCCTGACATATTTCCATATTCAATTTACACCTAAGTAAATTTAATTAATTCTGTGTCTATAAGGGTAAGAGATTGCTGAAGTTGCTAAAACAGAAGTTCTTACTGGTTTAGTCTGCAAACTTTTTTTTTTTTTTTTTTTTTTTGCAAAGGAATTTACTTGACTGATTTTTTTTTTTTTCCCCATTTTATTTTTTTTCTCCCGGAGGTAGTGCTACCCCTGCAGGTTGTTTGCAGTTTAGTACTAAATAAGAGCTTCGGGATGCAGCTTCCTGATGCGTTTACTGGTGCTGGTGGCACTGCCGCAGTTTGGCCATGAGGTGGCATGCCACAGTTTGAAATTTTCCTTTGTACTTCATAAACGAAGTGTATTTATTCTTCCCTACAACTTACTTAAAATTTGCGAACACTCCAGGAAAAATAGAGGACATGGAGCAAGCAATTGTTACACATTACATTTAGCCTGCCTGGCGTTCATCTCCTTAGGTTTCTGTGCTAGTAAGACATCCGCAATAACACAACTGAATGGGAATAAACAGAAAGGCCAGTTCTTCAAGGGGATTTTAAGTATCTGAATCATGGCCTTCAGATGGGATCTGAGAGAGCCAATATGCGAAGTGGCAACATCCTTATGAAGGGTGATGCACTGAAAAGAAGTGCTACTTAGAGAATTAATGTTCCCCAAAGCAAGGGTCATCTTTTCAGTCCCTGCCCTGCTCTGAACATTTCTGTTCTGAGTCCAAGTTTGCTGGGGCAAGATTGGTAGCCAAGCAGACCTGCTTTTGGGGGCGTTTGGGCATCCTGTCCAGCTGTTGTAGAACAGCTTTAATATCTTCCCCAGAAACCCTGTAAAACTGGTAAACTGGGAGTGGGGTACCTTAACTAGAGGACAGAGGTGAACCCGTGAGCTTAAGGTGTGTTTACCTTCAATGCCAATCTTCCCCAAAGTCTGATGTTGCATCAACTGCTGTCTTTGGGTAGCAATCCTTTCTCATGTATTTAGAGAGATACTGTAGGGGTTTCTTTCTCACTGCAAGGGGCATTCAGGTGACTCCTTTCTACCTACACTGTTTAGAAATTGGTTTTAGGTCTAGTACTTTACACCTCAATGTCTATTAACCTGGTTTGGCCAGTTAAGATACGTTTATATGGACATTGTTTTATTAGCTCTAAGTTGTATATTTGAAGAAAAAAGTACAAAATATTGGTCCCTTTTCTCCTCTTTTCCCTAGAGCCCAGTTTCCTTCCCTTCTAACTTGAACTGTATTCACACTTTTAAGACAACAAGGGAAGTAGACACCTCAAGGCTGGTGGAAAATGGGATTCAGTGGCTTAATGTAGAGAAAAAGACAAATCTCTTTTGAAGGAAATTTGTTAAATATGTATGAAAGTAATAATTAATTACAATTGGTTTTCAGAAAGTATATATGTATTAGGGGCTTTAGGGTTTTTCCCCTAGCTCTTCTATCCCAATGGCCTTCCCATACCTCACTGATTTTTTTGGGGCGTGGGGGGAATACCTAAGGAAAAAATTGTTCCTATTATTCAACCTTCAAGAAGACCTTTGAAATTCAGGGTGCTTACCACAACTTCTGTACTTTGAATCAATGAACAGGTCTTTGTTTTGAATGATCTGATGCCTGCCTTAAATGACAAACGTGAATATAGTGGGTTCGTTCAGTTCTGACTGGAAATTTAATCACATGGAGAAGAAAATACTGAGTATCCTTAAGCTCATGTTGAGTACACATATTAGTAATTGGCAGTGTCTAGACAGATGGTGATCTGGAAAGTAAAGTCTGAGAAAAATAAACTGACATATTAAAGTCAGCCACATTTCCCAGTGGGAATAAAGTGGGAAGATTGTGGGGGGCTAACTTTCATAAAAGCTGACAACACAGTTGCCAGCAATTTTGTTTGGAACCTACTCCCTCTTTAAGAAAGAGTGCCTTTTTAAACATTTCACCTAAAACCCCACCAAAGTCTGTAGAACCTGAAAAACTAGCACAAAAAGTAATCTGATTATAAGACTAATACTTTTCTGGGTATATGCAACATGGTGAATCAAGTTTTTCTTCTTTCTTCTTGAAGGACTCAAATTAGAGTCTTTTATGAGACCAAAATCATACAGTGTATTGTCATTGTGTCATTACTGTTCACAGGAATTAAACCAAGTAACAATGGGGTACACTGTGGATCATCTGGTCATCGCTGAACTTCAGTGCAGCAGCATTCCTGATCATTTTATCCTGAAATTGTAATTCAGTTTCTCATCAGGCCTTAGCTATAGAACAATTGTAACCTAAACCAAGTTTAAACTTACGGCATCTGAACAGAGAAAAGATTAGTTACCCCAGGTTTACAGTCAAGCCTAAGTTAAGGTTTTCCACAAGACCTGAGAGAACAGCTGCTGTGATCTCCTTCAGTTTAATGCCCTTTGGCATGCTGTAGTACTCCTCAGGACTACCAAAATGCAGAGGCATTGAAGGGGTGAAAGGTTGAAAATGTGGACAAAAGTAGGAATCTTCAAGTTTTTCAGGAGCCCTTATGTTTCAGAAATGTGCAGAGGATGCCTTCTGGTTTGGGCAGCATGCAAACAGCTAAATGCAAGGTGGACTGAAGCACAGTGGTGCAAACTACATCTTTCTACACTACCTGCCCTGGGGGTGGAGCAGCCACGCAGTTGTGGGGACAGGCCAGATAGTGGGGCTCGCTCTTATGCAAGGATCTGGGTTGTTCTTGGGAGGATACTGGCCAACCCGTCTCCTTGGCACTGGCCCTATGTCTTTATCATGAGGTTAATGTTGCAGAACCTGGCCAGGCAATGCTAACTGTGGCTGTGCCCAAGCCACACACATTTCACATAGAAGGGAGGTTGGCCTGCACAAAAGTGTATGTGAGCTTAAGCTTTCATTTTGTTCTGAAGCTCAGGCCTGGGAGGAGGCTCGATGCCTTGGAACAGGCAAGAGTTAAAAAACCCCAACAAAACAGGACTCTTACTCTCCTGCCATAAATCTGCATTTGTCAAAAGGACTCGGCTGGCAGGCTGGGACAATAGCTGCTAAAGTTATAGTAATCATGGAGACAGAGTATTTTGACCAAAAAAAGACCCATGTCGTACAGTTTACCTGGATAGTAGCAACTACCTGCGGGAGCAAATGTGCCTGGGCTGCCCTTACCCTGCAGTGAACCAGCATCAAAGCCTGCCTGACTTAGGATTCCAAGCCCTATTATGGCTGTAGTTGATTTTTGTAGAATTATTTAGGTTGAAAAAGACCTTTTAAGATCTTCAACCATTAACCCAGCACTGCCAAGTCTGCCACTAAACCGTGTTCCTAAGTGACACATGTACATATCTTTTAAATAACCTCCAGGATTAGTGACTCAAACACTTCCCTGGGGTAGCCTGTTCCAATGCTTGATAACCCTTTCTGTGAAGACATTTTTCCTAATATCCTGTCTAAACCTACCCTGGCACAGCTTGAGGCCATTTGCTCTCATCTTGTCACTCGTTACTTGAGTGAAGAGACCACCACCTCCCTACAACCTCGCTTTGGGTAGTTGTGGAGAGCAATGAAGTCCCCATGAGTCTCCTTTTTTCCAGGCCAAACAACCCCAGCTGTCTCAGCCTCTTTGTTGCCCTTCTCTGGACATGCTCCAGCATCTCAACATCTTTCTTGTACTGAGGGACCCAAAACTGACCACAGCACTTGAGGTGCCACTTCACCAGTGTCAAGTACAGAGGGTCAATCACTGCCCTGATCCTGCTGGCCACACTGTTTCTCATACAGGCCAGGATGCCACTGGCCTTTTTGGCCACCTGGGCGCACTGCTGGCTCATGCTCAGTCACTGTTAACCAGCACCCCCAGGTCTTTTCCCACCAGGCAGCTTTCCAGCCACTCTGCCCCAGCCTGTAGTGCTTCACGAAGTTGTTATGACCCAAGGGCAGGGCTCAGCACTTGGTCTTGTTGAACCTCATACAACTGGCCTCAGTTCATCAATTCAGCCAGTCCAGATCCCTCTGTGGAACCTTTTGGCTGTTCCCTAACAAAATGAAATATTAAGCAGTCATCTTGTCAAGACTGACAGTTTCCACCAATAACTTTTGAACTTGCTGACCAGTTTCCAAATCAATTTGACAAATACACCAAAGATTCGGTTGTACCAGGTTCCAACGAGTTTGATGAAAGTAGATGAAGGATGAAAAGAGACACTTGTAGTATCTCCATGGAGAGAAAGCTTGCCATATGTAGTCTATTTTCAGTTTTTATATCATCACAAGCAATCTTTATAGTACTTTAATAGTTTTTTATGCAGTTCCATTATTAGAACCCAAAGAATTCACAAGAGGGAGTGGCAGAGAATTCTTTGGTCTGTTTGTTCATGCTGTATTCACCCATGCCAAGGCCAGACATTCATTCTTTTTATTCCTGCTGCCCTGCCCTCCAGCTTTCTCCTGAGTGCAGGAATCAGTGAGTCTCCAGTAACACCATGTGCATAACCTTGTCCTACTGTCTCTCGCCTCTCAGACTGGGATCCCATTCCTTTCTGTGGGGAATCAGGGAAATCTAGAGGCAATGACCATAGACCACCCTTTTTCTGCCCTGAAATGTACTGCTGCTTCTGCTGGCAGCTTGGAGGGCCTGGCCTCTGGGTCCTGCTCTGCCCACAGCCACTCCTGATTGGGCTGAAGATCATGGTTACCCCCTGTCTGTGCAATGACACTTGAGCAGAGGAAATGTGAATGTTTGGCAAACAGCTTTTCATGACATCACATGTGTAGTACCCACAGACATTAGGTTGATCACAGCTGTCCATGTGGTAGACATTGCTCATTGCTGCAGGTTGCCAGAGTCCAGTGTAAGGCTGGGATGCCACCAGCTTACCTTGCCACCCACAGGTACCAGACATGAGGACAGCAGCATGTTATTGCCCCTCCACTCTCCACCTGGTGTTTGGAGCAAGGGAAGGTCGCACCTGCTGGTGTCTGCCATGTTCTGGCAGGGACATTCTGCTGGAGGTGAAGGGGTGAGGGACCTGATCCTGACACAGGCATTTGCTATCTCACCTAGAAGCAAAATGAGCTGGATTCCCTATTGGCGTATGACTTTGGCATTTGCTAAACAGTTTTCACCAATCACAGAAAACACTAAGCAAAGAGGACGCTCTTGTGCTGTGGTTTGTATTATTTATGACTGTCTGTCTTCAGAAGAATTAATAGATTGAGCAACTCTTGGTAACAGAACACTTAAACCATGTCACTAATGATACAATTGCTAAATGATATTAAGTTTGAATCTTGACACAACTGATTCTGAGAAATGAAAAACACTTGTCTGAGGCATGCCCTCCAAGGCAGTTTTGCTTCCTTGGTTACTAACTTGAAACAGAAGGAATGAGCTCAGAGTGAAAAGCTGACCACAGACTTTCCTGGTTTGCCCTGTCCTCTAAAAGACTGTCTGTGCCATACAGGAGATCATCTCATGTTGCTCACAGAAATCAAATAATCCAACAAGGAGAGCAAAGGATGCTTGTGGCATTCAGATTGCTGATGTTGTCTGCAGGGCCACACAGGCTGTGTCCTGCTGCCTAATGTATTCCTTGTATGCCAGACCTTTGGATGACTTTCCAGATGTGCCACACTGTACACAGATAATTCAAGCAGCAGCATCTGGAGACTGCAACTGTCTGGTATGAGAACAGCTATGGCTGATCCTCAGTGTTCCCAGAATCACAGAATATCTGAGGTTTCAGTCGACCTCACTGTCCACTTAACAATCCCATACCACATTAGCTTGTCTGTGAGAATGTTTTGGAAGACTGTGCTGAACGCAGCTAAAATCAAGATAAAAAAAATCCACTGCTCCCCCATCATCCACCAAGACACTCCTTTCACTGTAGAGGGCTCTGAGGTTGGTTAAGCATAATTTCCCCTTCATAAATCCATACTGATGGCTCTCAATCACTTTTTAGTCTTCCATATGTTTGCAAAGAGTTTTCAAGACGATTTTCTCCATCACCTTTGCAAATTTTGAGGTGGGGCTGGTCAGTCTATAATTACCCAGATCTTCCTTTCTGTTCTCCTTGAAGACAGAAATGGCATTGCTTTCTTCTGACCTTTCAAGGATTATTGACAGTGGCCTCACAATAGCACCTGCCAGCTTCCTCAGGGCTCATGGGTGCATCCCATCAGGGCCCATGGACTTACGTATGTTGGTTTTCTTTAAGTGTTCCCTGACCTGTTTCTCCTACATTGATGGTGAGTCCTTCTTGCTCCAGGAGGTGAGCAATATTGGTGAAGGTCACTTTGTGAACGCTGAAAACACTTTAATGCCTGGGAACTGCAGCAGCTCAGAGGCACTGTACTCAATCAAGGCCATCCTGCATAGATTGCACGAGTCAGGTCCAAACTGCTTCAGGTGTGCCATTTTAATATCCTATTCATGCTCTGCTTTGATTGCTGATTGCATCTATTTTTATTCTGAGACCAGCAGACTTTTTTCATTTTCCCTTCTTAAATAAACTGCACCACCTTCCCGTCCTCCTCTGCCTCCTGAGTCCTCACGCCAGACATGTAAAGCCTGTTCCTGGCATAGATAAGCCATATTCCTGCTGAGATTCACTGTGGTGGCCACTTCTACATATTGTCTGCAATGAAGTAAAACACTAACTCTTGACCATAATTATTAAAAAGCCCCAAATTACTACCTTGAGGAGAAGCAGAGCAAAAGTGCCAGGAATACCAGACACACAGATTAGTAAACAGCCCAAAGGCCAACAAGGAAAGCGAGGCTCTCTACAATGACTTGGGATGTATCCCCTAAAGGTTCCTTAGCTGCAGTTCTTTCCACCACCAGCACTGTGACACACCTTTTTCATTTAAAAATATAGAGAAACTATTTAGTACCATATTTTAGAAAATAGTCCATAGTCTTGCCAGTCTCCCACAGGGCAGGAGCTTTGTACAAGGGCTTGAAGAGGGAAATACCTGCCTGTGCTCAGTCTGATCTGCAATTCTTTTCACATGCAAAGGCAGTGACCGTGGGGAGATGAAGGCCAGAAGAAACACAGGATAATGTTGCCAGTGCTGGAAAGATGTGGGTCAAATCCCTGTTCTGCCTTTCTCTTTTCCTCATTGGTGTAAGTGATACAGAAATATTTCCCTTTCTCAAGTTTATATTTTCAGGATAAATACACTAAAAAATGGAGGTGTTCAGCTGCTGCTGTATTATTGAGATAGTTCCTTACTATTGTATATCTAGATTTCACCTTTAAATGCTGCATGAGTCAAAAAAAGCCAAAACAGAAAAGCTGTGTTTCTCTAAGATACAGTCTGGCTAATCTATAGTTCTGAGAAACATTGCTGTAGTTCTCTGACGGCCTCAGAGAAGCCCTTATATAGAAATATACTTGCTTTGGAGCAAGCAGAGAGATTACTCCTGAAGAATTAGCCTTGAATGCTGAGGCTGATGCTTTCAGAGCTAAGACCTTGGTAAAGTAGTGTAGGTCATCTGTGCCACGTATAAGTATTTGTGTTAGCTTTGGCAGTAGCTACAGTGATCAGAAACACCAATAATCCAGAACAAACCATTTTGCCTGTGTAATCATCCACATCTTCTTGCATCTCTGCTGCCTTCCTAATTCTTTGCTGCAGCTGTACCTTGCAGAAAAGCATTTTCTGTACAGAGAATAAGGTTACAGGGTTGCCTATGGGTGGATCCTCACAGATCAATTGGTGTTTCTTTATGAAGCTACCCTGAATGACCTCAGTGTTCAGTATATTTTCTTAAAATAGAGGATAATGCATCCAGTGCTCTTTCACCTCTGATTCTCCCCCTACTCTGCTCTTGTGAGACCACATCCAGAGCGCTGCATCCAGGTCTGGGCCTCCCCAACACAAGGAAGACATGGACCTGTTGGAACAAGTCCAGAGAAGGCTGCTGTGTTGATCACAGGCCTCTCCTACAAAGACAGGCTGTGAGAATTGGAGATGTTGGAGAAGAGGAGGCTTTGAGACCACCTTAGAACACCTTCAGTACCTGAAGGGGACCTACAAGAAGATTGGAGAGGGACTTTTCACAGAGTGTGTAGCGATAGGACAAGGGGGAATGGCCTTAAGCTGAAGGATGGTAGGTTTAGATTAGATATTAGGAAGAAACTCTTTGTTATAAAGGTGGCAAAACACTGCCCAAAGAGGTTGTGGGCTCCCCAGCCTTGGAGGTGTCCAAGACCAGCCTGGATGGGGCTCTGAGTAATCTGGTCTAGTGGAAGGTGTTCCTGCCCTGGGTGGGGGGGTTGGAACTAGATGATCTTTAGGGTCCCTTCCAACCCAAATAATTCTGTGATTCCTATCACTGCCCTGTTGCGCACAAGACTTTAGAGCTGGTTAAAAGAGGCTTAAAACAGTGACACTGCAAAAAGAGGCTTAAAGCAGTGACACTGCAAAAAGACACTGCAAAAAGTAATTGCTGTGAAGGTCAGAGCTGGGATTGGTATCTTTGTATTCCAAGCCAATATAAATTTGGTGCTATATTGACCCACTGCGCTGAATGTACCTGAAGTGGAATGAGCTGCTGCCAGCACAGAAGTCGCTACAAGAACATGAAAAGGTCAAAATGACCTAGTCAGCTCATACATCTGGAAAGGTTTTCTGAGTTTAACCTTAGAAAAGCCATAAAATCTTGGTTTCCTTTATTTAAAAATTAATAACCTGTCCTCCTTGAGCCTGTAATGTGTTGCTTTCAGAGACATGCTGCATGTGATGAACGCTGCATAAACAGGGACTGGGTATCTCCCCAAATTGTGGGACAGTCCTGGTTGCAAAGGGTTACAAGCATGGAAGCTGCAAGAAGGCCCAGCTCTTCTATGGCAGGTAGCTACAGAGTGGAACTGTGATCGCAAGAATAGGTTTCATTTTGGAAACCTTTTGATTCAGACTTAAAGTCAAACCAGTGAAAACCTTCTCACTTCTCAGGCAGGAAGAAAGGTTGGTAGTAATTGTCTTTTAGGTGGATGTGTAGTAATAGTCCTTTAAAAAACTTGTGTATCTTAGTAACTGGATGCTATCCTTCTTCAAAGACTTGAGGAAGTGGTTGATCTGCATGACAGAAAATCAGACATGAGGAAGAAACTGCTAGCAGTTTGGATTGGAACAGTGAAGCCATGGAACAGGTTATGGGATTGGTTATCAAATCCCTTTTGCTGGAAGGTTTTAAATACTGAGGAAAGTGGTTGGTGGGTGTAAAAGGAACAAGTGGTGCTTTGGTGTGGTAACACTCCAAGGAGCCTCCCAGCCACACATGTGTATGGTACTACTGCTGAGAGAGAGGTGGTGCTGGCAGCATTGCAGCAGAGAGGCAAGGATTTCAGAGGAGAGGCAAGGTGAGACAGAGCCAGATGGCAGTGGGCGAGGTCCATGCCCTGTATGGTCCCTCACTGGTGTGACTGGTTTGGCAGTTGCAGAGGAATCTCAGCTATGGGAAGTGCAGCCCCAGGGGCCCTGTCTGTCCCTGATCCTGCAGTTTACCTCCTGAAGCAAAAGTCCTTATGGCTCCTCTTGATTTTCCTTTTTCTGTTGTAGAGGTTGATACAAACCTTGATCAAAGTTTCCTTCTCATAGTTACTGATGTGAAGAATCATTATAAAACACACAAAGTTTGGAATTAGTGTGGGAATAACTCATAGACTAAATAAAAGTTTGGTGAATTGACCTTCACATACAATAGCACACTGTTACTTTGTGAACTACATTTAGATTTTTTCCCACTTAAAACAAAACACTATGCATCCCCTGTTTCACAAATGCAATAAACATTTTTAAACACTCTATAAATACAATTTGTTGTTGTCTCCTAAATGTCTCTGAACTACACCCTTCACCAGGAGAGTGGTTTCTGTAGTAAAAAATCTTAAAAGAAAAAAAAAGGAATCTAAAAAGATAAAAATGAGGCAAAAAAAAAATAAGTCTGAGCACAAAATACACCACAATCTGAGGTACTGTGAAGTTTTTATTGCCACTTGTTTGGTAATACTGTGCTCCAGACTCATACCAAAGAAAGGTTTATTTTGCCTTGGATCTCTGGGGCATGACTTGCTCCAGAGGCAGGGCAGGGCATGGCTCCGACTGCCAGCTGGGCAGCCCCTGGAGCTGAGGTTTTCTGCCTTCAGTGGTTAAAGGAGCCAGCCATGAGATGTGGCTCCATACATGACATCCCTCAGCCCTCCCTTGCAGAGGTGGCAGCAGGGGTGTGTGTCAGTGCCTCTCTCTGTAGGGTGAGTAGGTGGCCCCTGAAACCCAGTACAGAGGCAGCAGAAGCCAGTTGTGCAGGAGTCAGTTATGGGAAAAGGTAAAGGAATCTTTGCCAAAGTTGTCTGAGCTGGCCACCAAGTTTGGGCAAGAAAATTCATATTTGGCACCCTCATTTTTAAAAGAAATGTAGGGCACTGATATCTCCTGCTAAAATACAGCTTATGGTAGCGATCAGAAAAGGGGGTGATGTATGGAATATATGCTGAAGGATTTGTTACAATCTCCAACACAAGAAGCGAAGAGTGGCTGGTAAAAGCAGCAAGGCACCTTGAATACATACATACATGAAACTGGGTCCAAACCTGCAGAGAAGGACTTAGGGATGATGGTGTATTGGACATGGTCTGTCAGTGTGCATGTGCAGCCCAGAAAGCCAACTGTGTCCTGGAGTGCCTCAAAAGAAGTGTGGCCAGCAGGCCAAGTGAGGGGATTTGCACATTTCCTCTGCTCTTACGGGATTCTATGTGGAGTCCCCAGCACAGGAAAGTTGTAGACCTGCTAGAGAGGGTCCAAAGGAGGGCCATGAAGTTGATCAAAGAAAGGGCTGGAGCACCTCTCCCATGAAGACAGACTCAGAAATTTGGGGTTGTTCAACCTGGAGAAAAGCAGGTTTTGGGCAGACCTCGTTGTGGCCTTTCAATGTATAAAGGGAGTTTATTAGAAAGACAAATAAAGACTTTTTATCAAGGCCTATTGTGATAGGACAAGCAGGAATTGTTTTTATCCAAAAGAGCATAGATTTAAATTGGACTTGAGGAGGAAATTTTTTATGAGGGTGGTGAGGCACTGGAACAGATTGCCCAGAGGAGCTGTGGATGCCCCATTCCTGGATGCCCCATCCCTGGAAATGCTCAAGGCCAGGCTGGATGGGGCTTTGAGCAGCCTGGTCTAGTAAAGGATGGCCCTGCCCATGGCAGGAGGAATGGACTGGATGATTTTTGAAGGCCCCTTCCAACCCAAACCACTGTGTGATGATTCACAATGTGTGTGCAAGGTTGGTGCAGTGGAGAAGAAGACACTGGAAGAGTGCAGAAAGCTATACATGATAGTTGTGGTCCTTGAGGTCATCCATTTGCACCTTTCACAGTCCCACAGTCTTGAACAAACCATGGATGGAGGAGGGATGAAATAGTACCAAACCAGAATGGCAGCGAGGCAGTTTGTAAGATCTGATACCTTTTATTAGATCAATAAAATAGTGGGGGGAATATAACAGTTAAAAAAAAAAAAGGACCAAAGAGAAGCCTTCAGGCATGAAACCCCTCCTGGGGGCTGCCAGGGGAGCTAAAGCAGGAACTGGTGTGGTAGTGCTTTCACATCCCTGTTGCAACAGGGATGGAGAACTGGTCCTGTTGCCAGAGGAGGGATGAGCATGGACATTTAAACCCAGTCACCGTAGAGGGTACAGGTTAAAAAGCACATCATTGCTGCAGTAGTTGAGACCCGCCTGGTGCCCTCCCTCGCCCCTGTCTCCTCCAGTTGCCCCCGAGAGCTGGTGATGGGGCTGTGCCCCCCTCGCCACGGGGCAGGGGCCACCCTGCGGCACGGGGTAGGGTGGCAGAGAGAGGCAGCTGCTGCTGTAGGTCAGCAGGCATTTCTCCCCACAGGATCCATCCCCCAAAGGACCAGCGTTAGGCCTGAAGGAGCCATGGCCACCCTTTATCAGGGGCAGGACGTGCTGGGTGCTGAGGTGGGCGCAGTGCTGGGGGGAAGGGGCTGTGCAGGGGGCAGCAGGGCCACTGCACAGCCTCTCGGTGCTGGGGATGGTCCCGAGGGATGGGCTTTGGCCCCAGGTCAGCTCTCCGGAGCCCCCATGCTCCCCAGCCGCCCTTGGGCATGGTGGCTGCCCAGAGCAGCTGCTCAGCATCAGCTCCTGGGAGCTTTGGCCCAAACATCCCCTGCCATCGGCTGGCAGCACGTAAGCATCTGGCTTGGAAAGGAGCAAAGGCAACACCTCTGGCATCGGCATTGCACCTGTCAGAGACTTGGGAAAACAAGGCATGGGTTAGCGAAAGAAGGTGTAGTCTATCAGCCCTCCTCTGTGAGCCTCACAAATGCATTCAATTAATACAGGTAACGAAGCAGAAGGTGCAGCAGAGGCTCTTTGTAGGGAGTGCCCCTGGGCTTCGGGGGCAAACCAAACAGGGCTCCCAGCTCATGGACCTGGGTTTGTTTCACCAAAGCCTGTTTTACACTGAAAGAATTGTTTAGACCTCACATTCACAGCCCTTGGGATCCACTGCCAGTGTACACTGAGGAAGGACCTAAAAATTAAATAATGCTATTGCACTTGACACCACAGAATTATTTTTTTAACTATGGAGTTTGGAAATGCTAAGTATATAATTTTTTTAAACTGATTATTTTGAAGTGATCTTTTCACTACAATAATAAGTTTCATTTTTTCAAGACTCTATTTCTAAATAAAATTTTCATATATTTACATATTTTTACACCCCTAATAGAAATTTCTTTGAGGGAGGGATCAGCACACAAGAATTATTCTGCTAGGTCTTTTGTTCTGGATATTTCACAACTTCTTTAATTGCCCTAATTATTAGATTATAATTATGCAAACTTTAATTCCTTTCAGAACACTCATTCTGTGCTATAATTTCTGATGTGTACTTGCAAGTCTCTGTTCTTTATAATTTTGCTTTTTCACCTATTTAGTTATAGTGATTTTTTTGGACTGCCAGAGTAGCAAAGCTCCTTTCAGCATTTCTCCACTCACCATGAGAAGAAATTCCAACAGTCTGGTGTAGGGCTCAGCCCATCTTTAACAAAAGACCCATTGATGCCATAGAAAGAACATCCTCTATATCACTCGCTCTATTCTGGGCTCATCCTTTTTCTAAAGTTCTCCTCCCTGGTCTCTTGTGAGCACATTAAAACTGAATTCTTTCGGAATACATTTTTGCAGTTTGAGTGGCACAGGTTCTGTGTGTCGAATCAGATTCCTGGATTAGTGATATCACAGACAGTTTTGGCAAAACAGAAATATGGTGGGTTATTCCCAAGGAAAATCTGCTGGAGGGCCATGAGCTGGAAAGCCACCTGAGGGTAAATGGTGTAATTCTGACCATTTCAACCCTGGCAAAACCCAAAGGGAATGAGCAGAGGTGGAGGGTGCCTTCACTTTTCTGCAGTACCTTCTCTATGTCAGTGAAGGACCTTGGGACACATGTCAGTGTGGAGAAAACATGACCTCCTCCTGTCTGTCCAAGGGTAGGGCAGTGCCTCCTGTATCTGAGGGTGTCCTCATAGCCCTTGATGGTCTGCAAGTGGCCAAATCCTGCTCAAGGGCAGCTGTCCTGCAGGAGAGCATCTCTCTCCCTAATGGACGTTAGCTCTGTGAATAAAGCAATCCAGGCCTGCTAATGAACTAATTGGGTTTTCTTAAGTAAAGGCTGGAGGACTGAGGGAAGAAGTAAGGATTTCTGAATTTGCCTTGTTAATGATAAGTTTGTTTTGTCAAGATACCATACACAGTATATAATAGGCATATCCTATAGGTAATGTTATATAGTATTCTATACCAAAATCCCTTTTCACAGGAACACAGAACGGATCAGGTTGGAAGGGACCACAGTGGGTCATCTGGTCCAACCTTCCTGCTCAAGCAGGTTCTGGAGCACATGGAGCAGAATTGCATCCAGACAGTTCTTGAGTATCTCCAGTGAAGGAGGCTTCACAACCTCTCTGAGCAATCAGTCCCTGTGCTCAGTCACACAGTAAAGAAGTTCTTCCTCATGTCCAGGTGGAACTTCCTGCACATCATTTTTTGCTCATTGTCTCTTGTCCTGTTGCTTGGCACCAGGGAGAAGAGCCTGGCTTCCTCTTGACACCCTCTTTTCAAATACTTATAGACATTGATGAGTTCCCCTTTCAGTCATCTCTTCTCAGGGGTGAACAGGCCCAACTCTCTCAGCCTGTCCTTGTAAGAGGAATGGTCTCTGGCACATACTGTCCTCCTGGCCCATGCTATGGCATTTTGACTGTGAGAATGAGTTAGGACTGACCAAATCCATATCAGGGCCCCTGCGAATGGTGACATGATGGAGCCTGCCCTCCAGCCCTGCTTTATTTACCAGTATAGATGTAATCTCCTGCTGCCACCAGGCCAAAATTGACTCCAGAGAGGGGGTACTGGCAGTGGATGACAGTGCTGGTGAGGTCAGGATGCTCAGGACAGCTCCGGTCCTTCTTGGTTTGATCATGGGGAAGCAGAATGTGGAGATGTAAAGCCTGCTCCCACACAGACCCAAAGCCCAGATAGTCTCCACCATGCTTTGAACCACAGATCTTTGACCCCAAAATTTAATTAATCAATAATAAGAGTTACCTCCATCTCCTGTATTCTTTTTAATCTTAGAGAAGATGCAGAAAAAGCTGTCTGTGCTTTTTGAATTGATCTTCTTGCTCCTGCTTCTAGTTTTGTTTCTGGACGTGGATGGTCATGAGCTCCTTTGGACTTTAGAAAGTAATTATGGTATGTTAAAGTCAGAAACAGCCTTGTTATTAATCTTAAAGGAGCAGAATTTGTGGCACACGCCAAACCCACACATATGGCCTATTTTAATGCTTTGAATTTAACACGATTTATTTAATGTGAGCTCAAGTAACAAACATATCTGACATGAAGTGGCATGGAGTAGAAGTTCTCTGAAACCATAAAACCACAGCAACACATTTATGTGTAGAAGACACTCTGCACACTAGAGCCCCAACTGAAGCCACAAGGTCTTCTGCAGCTTAGCTACAGTGTCCCTGCAGTTATTTCCATTTCTCTCACACTTTAGACACATTTATCAAATTCCCATTTATCACTAATTCCCATTAGCTTTCACAGAGAATTCCTTTTATTTAGCCTGCACACAAGTGAAAGACTGGAAAGCAAGAGACAGTTCAGTGGTTATGGTACTGAACTAGGACTACAGCTTCCAGAAATAGTGTTCATTATTTAAACATGTTCATACCCTGTTTTCCAGATATAAGTTACATATAAAGCAGAGATAGCATTTTCCGTAGACAGTCCCTTGGGTACAGACAATTTCTGCTCCAAGATAGCCTCATGCTTATGCATGATGCCTTGCAGAAGGAGAAGAGATAACATGGTATTTCTGTCTTTCTGAGGATTTATTGGTTCTTATGTACCTGAGGCAAAACGTTTTCCCAGGAGCCTAAATAAAAATTATATTATGCTGTAAAATCATAGTAGTATAGGCTAATTTAGGCTGGAAGGGACCTCTAGATTGTCTAGCTCAACCTCCTGCTCAGGCAGGACTAACTTCAGATTTATATCAGATTGCTTAGGGCTTTGTGAAAATTTTTCTGCTTACAGTCATTTGACCTTGTCATATTCAATGACTCTCATTTGTTGGAACAAAAAAGTTTCCTTAATAAAACCTGCAAAAACAGTCTTTAAAATCAACCTGCATAACGTTAGGTAGTTTTATACCAACCTGAAAAAATATGAATTGGCCCTCATGCCTCCAGAAATTGGTAACTGGGTAACCACCATGGCCTCGGCAGGAAAGGAGCCGCAGTGGTCCATTGCAGTTTGGACAGCATTTCCCTAGAGAAAAGACAGTAGGAAACATTTTCTATACAACAGCGAACAGATGAATCCCTTGTCATACAAGGATTCACTGGTGGTGGATTGCCACTTCTGGTTTGGGGCTCAGAAATTACACTGAGAAAAACTCTAAAAAGCATTTAAACCTAAGCAAAAATCAATATAAACAAACTAATAATTGCCTTTATTCTGCCCATTATTAACTAAAACTGTCAAAATTATTTCCATGACAGCTTTATTACAATTTTGTCACTTATTATTATGGTCAGTTTTCTGTTTTTCTCTTGCCAGTGTCTGAAATGTCATATGTGTTCTTGTGTTGACTTTTCTAGAGGACATTGTTCTGGCCTCAGCGAGTGCATGAGTAATACCTTTCTTTAGCCGAAATGTACATCAGATCCAGAAATCACTATGTGCTAGCTCTACTGAGCAATCACAATTGTTTGGAATAGTCTCATCAAAAGATGTGCATGCAGCACATCTATTTGTATTGTCTTTCTCCAGTGACATGACTGTGAGACCTATTTTCCAGTCATCATGGTTTATGAGCAACTTCTTTCCTGCAAGACTTGCCTCCTGAGTTACTCCTGGGCCAGTGCAGTAACATAGTCAACACTCAGGTTGGCAAGAACAGCACAGCAGGAAGATGCCTGCACTGCACAGCTTTCTCAGTGGCCTCTCATGGACCTGAGAGAATCCCTAACCACCAGCAACAAAGATGAAGAAAGGATTAGGAAAAAAAAATTTAAAAGAAAAGAAACAAGCAATTACTCCTCAACATGTAAAATGTAAATGTAAATGTAAAATGCATTGTTCCAAACCAGAAGTTGCATTGGAATATAAGGAATGGCAGAAGAAAGGCTGGGTAATCCAAAGGGTATCCAATACTTTGATTTCTTTTATATTGAGTTCACTTACGAACTGCCATATAATGAGCAGCTGTGTTCATACTCACGCTGTTGTTTTTGCCTGGCTTTATCACATATGGCTGGTCTTAGGTAGATCTTCCTTCCATCCAAAGTTGAGCAGTCATTGCCACAAACCACCACCCCGAGGCAGGACTTTTTCAAGATGCGAGAGTTGTGGTTGTTGGTGTTTCTCATTGCCCAGCTGCTGTGGTGCCTCTGAGCATTTTTATCCTCTGAGCTATAGATATGTTTTACGTAGGAATCTGGCCATTCTTGAAACCAGTCAATTTGTCTTACATCCTGTGAAAAGACCAAAGCAAGCCATGTTTTAGGCCGGGGAAGAGAAGAGCTTGTTCAAGAGCCAAGCAGAGCTGGTCCTCCGCTGAGTGTCTTCTAGCCTGGGTGATTCCAGCACCCCAGCAGGGGATGCTGGTTTTCAGGAGGTAGCAGTGGAGGAAACACAGAATAAAACACTGTTCCCTGTGCCTTCCCAGGAGCCCCAGAGCAACAGGAAGGCCTGGCCAGAAGGTTGTTTTCACTCATCTGTGGGTCCAACTCAGTGCAGGATCTCCTCAGGAGAGGAAGGTGAGGTGCTTGATGTAAAATAGCAGAGACTTTCCTTGCAGGCAGCAGTCACCACCTGGCTGACCTCTGTTAGCTTTCATGGCAGAGATCCTTCTCTGCCTTTCAGTCTGCTCAGAACAATGTTACGCTGAATCACTTGGCTTGATTTGGCTCAACTTGCTGGAAAAAAGGCAAAAACAGAAGGAGACTATGTACATATTCGTAAGTCTTTAGTTCTGGACTTTGATTTGTTTTGACCAAATTGCCATGAAAGACTTGCACAGGGATTTATTTTTCTGAAATCCTAAACAAAAAACACCTACATCATGGTCAGGTTGTTTTTTCACTGCTATGGTAAAAAAATCAAAACCCAAGGACAAGACAATAGGAAACAATAAAAATAAAACTGGAAAAAAACCTCAAAGGACCAAACACACATCATTTCAATGGGTGCAGTTAACAGAATAAAATGCAGTAAGCTATAAAGCACCTAACGTACCTGCTGATGGTTTTGAGGGAAAAAATCTTGTAATGGGTACAAAAGCTTAGTAGGAATTTCCTTTGAATTCCTGATCCCAGCCACTGAGATCCATGGCAGAATTAAGAACACCAATCAACTCCTATCAACTCCCATGCTCCCTTAGTAGCCATTGGAGAGTGTGGGAAAGGGTGTTAAGGAAGCCTCCAGACTGAAATGCAGGTGAAGGTGACCTTGAGGTGAAGCATAGGGAAGAAGACATCCCAAAACATGGAGGCTTTGGGCAAAGAGCACTGGTATAGCATGGAAGAGGCTGGGATCCAGTAAGAAGGCAGGGCTGGGAGGTGAACAGCAGAGCTGGATGCTGAAGGACTGCAGCAGGAGGAATATGACAGAAACATGCTGAGGTGAGGGATAGGGAGGTGACCTTGGTGTGCAGGGTGTGTGGGCTTTCACTGGAGAGCATGGTAGAAACTTTTAGATAAGCGGACTAGAAAAGGGCAGAGGCAGGCAAAGATCACTACTCTGCCTCTCAGCAAATCCCTGCAAACACAAAGCAAGGTTTTCCTAGGTGCTCATGAAAGACTGTTGTCCACATGTGGGAAGAGAGCCCATCTGCCTGGAGCCCTATCTACAGTGAGACTGAGCACCCATGGTTACAAGGCAGTTGTGGGTGCTGTGTTCCCTTCTCATAAAGTACTACCCAGAGCAAAAAGCAAGCCTGGGACATCTCTAACTGAATGCCCACAGCAGAAGGTAACTTTTCCCCCCTCTGCTTTCTCTGCACCTCAGTCACCAGCAGGCTAGAAAAGCAATGTGTCTGCAGCATTGCTATTTTTGCTATTTTCCATGCATCAACAGCTCTTTCAATAGTGATTTTAAGGAAAAATGCATGAAAATTACAATATTTTCTAGCTTTTCAGAAAAATACTGCTCCACACCTCGAGGTGAAAAAGAGAATAAAGGCAATGAGGCATAGATGACTGAGAAAGCATTTAAGATCAGTGGTGAAGATGACTGGTCAGAACTAAATAAAATTCTAAGACACAGACACATACCTGGGGAAGTTTGATGTCATTGATATCCCAACTTTTCATTTCTCCATGTTGGGAAGCCGAGTCCTCCTGCTCCATAACAGCTTCATCTGCACCTTTCAGCATTTTTTAATTCCTCCCAAAGTTAGCAAGAAAGTCTCTCCTGGCTGCTTTTGAAGTTGCCTGGCTGTCAGCACTCTCAAGCAGTTTACAACCAGGAAGCTGTTTCCTGAAGCTAAATGATAGAGAGGCTGCTCATTAAAGATAAAAATCAGTGTTCTTCTGCCAGAAAAACTTGTTCCATTAAAAGTTTTGCAAGCCAGCGAGGCAGTGGAAAATATAGCTTAGAGATAGCCTGTGATGTTACAGAGACATCAATTGCAGCAAGCAAATCGCGCCTGTGTCACCTGTTTTGCTTTGCTCGATCTCCTGTCACACCAAGTTTACAGTCATGTAACTCTGCTCACAGGCTCTTTGTACATCTGATTCAACTCTGGCTCAATATTTCCAGAGCAAAACTGATTGAACAGCTCAGCAGCTCTTAAGAGGTCTTTGAGTTGCTGCTTACCCATTAGTTATGTTGTGCATTGCATGTGACAAAGGTAAGCAACAAGAAGGGTCTGCTGCATCACCTCAGGTGAAGTAGTGCTCAAGCATTTAAAATACTGTTGGTGTCTGAGAGCTTACCAATTGCATGAGGGAAGTGTAGAAAAGGAGGTTGGGCTACCTGCATTTTCCTAACTCAACAGTAGAGTGAAGAAAACCACCCCCCCCCAAGGTATGTTTGTTAAGACCAACAGGTTTTGCCTGAAATCTTATAAAGCAGGTGGCTGCCCTATTCTGAATTTCAGTACCAGACAAGCTTAATAACTTATTGTGCTGGTTTTGTCTGTGATAATTTTCTTCACAGGGGCTAATATGGAGGCTGTGGTTTTGATTTGTGCTGAACACAGGGCTGATAATTTAGTGATGTTTTTGGTTTTGATCCTCAGGGATCCCATGCATGAAAAATGTTGTTCTTTTTGCTAAGGAGAGAAAGGCAAATCAGTTTTCTTGGAAAGTAGGAAAGCTTCAATGTTTTCAGGAAGGTCACTGCAGTTACACCATTTAAGGATTTATTAAAGACTACTGAGTAGTGGAATAAGTGAAATCTAATGAAGCAATTTTATTTCATAGACTTTATTAAGAATAATTTCTTTTATTGTTATTTCTGTCTCTGCATATGCATGGTCCTTGGAAAGTGATTTAGCCTTCATGTCCTTAGTTTACCTATTTATAAAATACCTGTGATCTTAATTTCTCATGTTGTATTATCACCTCTAAAGGAAGAGTTTGTGGATATTTGCAGAGCACTTGAGACATTTGGCTGTATGATGGTGTTCTGGTAGCATAGTCAGAGCCCCACTGCACCATGTCATAGCTCAGACTGTGGCAGTGGGGAGAAAGAAGCCAAACATCCTCCATGGAAAAAGCCCCTCACAGAGGGGTGCCTGGCAGGCAGCAAGAGCGTGCTCAGAAATCTGAACTGAGGCTGTTCTCGGAGAGCAACTAGCAGGTTCAAATGAGGCGTTACACCAGAGGAGCAGGGAACATAAGCACTCAGAAATATAAACAGCTGTAAGAAACATCAGGTGTTCATGTGTTTTCATACTGTGCTACAGCAAAGATGGAGATAGGAAAGTCAGGACAAACAAAATATGAGCTGCATTAGAAAACAAATTCAATTTGCTAAACAAATGACCCTTGACTACTGTGTAATCTAAAACATGAAATGATTTGTTGCACAATACAAAATGATAGTCTCATTGCTTTTAATGTTACTGCTCAAAATGAGAAGGCTTGGAAATTGATTTTTAATTTTCTTCATTAGAGAAAATGGAGTATTTCTTCTTTATACTATATTGATAGAGATAAAACAATAATTAAATATTACCTGCAAGATTAATGAAAAACACAAATAATTTCATAATAATACATACAAAAAAAATGAAGTTAGAGAGAATCATATGTATTTAGCTACTTGCAGGCAAAGGCTGAGATAGTAGCAGAAACTTTGAGCGCTAATTGCAGAATCATGTGGCATATCAAATTTTTGACTGTTATGCGTGCGTCTTTAGTATTAAAATGTAGCTGCTTTATAACTTGTTAGGTCTGAAATATATTTTTACTCCCCTCCCCTCCCTTCCCCTCTCTTCCTGACTGTATAAACTATATATACTGGGTTTTATATAATGGTGGATTTTTGGTTTTCATTTTGGTTTTGTTTGTTTGGCTGGTTTTTTTATTTGCTTTTTTCCACTAAGATCATAAATTCACATACTTTAGCTGAAATCACTGGTTTTTATGGATTATCTAAAATTGTAGCTGGAATGCTTTTTGTGGGTCATTTGCTTAACTATCACAATCTCTTAGTGACACCATTATGATGTAATTAAAAAAATTAATTTATGGTCATTCTGCTTTCTTATTTTGCTAGTTTTCAAAGCTTAGTGCATTCACTCCTTTTGCCTCTTTCTCTGACATTCCATTTCTCATCTTGCTTTTGCATCTGGTGCGAATACATTCAATTTTGCAGTTCTGCCTGTCATGAACATTGCATGTATGCAAAATCACATCTCATGGATTGACACTTGCTTTTCTCTTCCTTGTAGTTCTGTAATTTTCCCTTTTGTGATTTAAAGAATGCCTAATTGCAAAATAACTTGTCTTTCATATCCATCTGCTTCAGAACAGGATTTTCGTATCTCACTATGATTATTGTTTTCCTTGTTCCAACTTTGTTGTTGCAACCTGCATTCTAATTTTTATGTTGTAGGAACTGACTCATTTCTGATACCTCTGACAGCACATGCTGCTTTTCTGTGTGATCAGGTAGAGTATCATATCTACTGAATCCATCCTCAGCTGAAGGTAATTCCAAAATAAATTCCTATCAGTTAATCTTGCCCTAACTTCAGAACAGCCATGGTTTCTGGTATAATCAGCTGCGGTGGAGATGCTATAGGTATTCCCCTTTCTATAGACTACATTATTTCATAGATTCAAGTGTTCAGGCAGAATTATAAAACTTCAACTAATGTGATCTGCCATACTTTCAAGAATAAGAAGAACTTTTTCACTTTTCCACAGCCTGAACAACTCCCATCCTGTAGGAGACACTGAGTTTTGCTCTGGTTACTTGCTTTGCAACAGGGCATAGCTTGCTTTATTCCTGAAAAATCATAGCTATTCTTCCCATTAGGCTGGACTCAGCATCCAAAGGATTGGTGGAAATTTTAACAGTGACACAAGATCAGATCTATTACAGTTTGGGAAGTGCCAGATTACACTTGACTATCTGATTCCAGGTGCTCTCTCTATTGCTTTTAGGAGAGAGGAATCCCAGCTATAAACCTAGGCTTGGCAGTCTGGTGTAACTTCCTGAGATTGTTTCTGTCACACCTTGAAATTCCTCAGTTCCCTCCATGCCATTGGCCTCATCTGCTGCAACCCAACAAAAACTGCTCCAATATCCTCTATGGAAACATTTTCTCTGGCCTTCATCGCAGTCCCCAGAAACTATTAATGTAGGTACTTGTGAAGGCCAGCTGCCTTTCTGCCTTATGGGAACTGGAAACAAGCCACATCCAGATATGTCCACCCATGTGGGAAAGCCCCTGACTGTACTGATCAGGTAACAATTGTTGCCCCTTTCTTTGTCAACATTATGACCAATGTGCTATTTTCTCATTCAATGTCCATCTATCACATTAGTGCACTTCTAAGCTGTCTCTTTCCCAAGACTGGCTTGAAAGAAAAATCTGCTTTCTTATAAGCTTTGCCTGTCCCTGCTGTTGTAACTCCTCCAAAAGTAGGGAGCCCAACTGAGTTTCTCAGTCTTCTGAGCTGGTGTCTGACACCCGCAAATATCTGCACGGGAAGGAATTCACTCCCATGTTTTCCTTCCTCTACAAAAGGCCTGTGCACTCTCCCTGTATTTTCTCCTGGTTCTAGCTGTGGTAGTCACTTTGCAGACCTCGTTTGATTAACTTGGATTCATAATAAGACACCTGTACCTTCAGTTGTATAATCCAATGGTGCAAGACAACACCTTGTTCTCTAAAAATCCAGTGGCCTCTCTATTGCAGCTAAGGTCCTCACATGCTAACAGATGAAGTTCCTAGAAGTGATGACAACAGCTTGTTCCTCATGTTATATCTCTTGCCCCACTTTCTTTCTCCACTCACACTCACCTATCTCCCCACTGGAGAGTGCACAATACAGTGTCTACAATACCTACAGCTTTCCCAAGCTGTTTTCACATGTAGAATAACAGGCAGCAAAACTAGTAGCTTGGGATGCCTGCTTTGTTCTTTGGCTCTGAGACTGACCTCCTGTCTTCTGTCTTGCTTGAGTCACGTTTGCAGAATGATTGACTAACTCCTGCAACCTGAACCCCAAGCTCACCAAAGGCTGGATGTGTATCTGTAAAGCAAGGTAGCTGGTTAGGTACTGGAAGCTGTGCGGCTGCATTATCAGGTTGCTGTTCCAAGGTTACTTAGCTCTGCTGGCTGTAGTTTTTCTGTCTGGCACTGCATCATGACAGGAGGATTTCTTTCTATCTTTTGGCTAAGTTTGACAAACGTCAGAGCAGCCTTGCTATAAAAGTCCACCCACACAAGAGGCATGGTATTGCAGGTAGTTCCATGTCTGCTTCAAACAAACCACTGCCCTCTCAGAAGGTGGACTCTGCGTTTGAAACTAGATACAGTACAGTTTTCAGCATATCTAATAACACAGTGCAGCAATTTTGGGGTAATTTGATGACACACTCCAGTGATTGCCTATGTATCCACTGTCATGCTGTGGCAGAAACTGCAGTGGGAGTTTGATACGTACCACTGGGTTTCCTTACACCTCATGCGCTTTTCAGCACAGAAGGACAAGCCTGTCTTCCATTTTCTATGCATTTGCTTGTCAATTTGTCCTTCACGAAGATGAAGCCCAGCAGCTTTTCTGCACATGTTTTTACTGAACTAAAGCCTCCAGACTTGTGCCTGTGACACCAGGGAGGGAGGACCCCGCCCTGTGCAGCGGGGTCCTGGTCCCACAGATCCAGGGACCTTGCTACTGGTATTGACATGGAACAGCAGAGATCAAGGACAGAAAGTACAGCATGGTGTGCATTGACCAGATGTAAGTTGTCATCAGCTGTCCTGAAATCCAAGACCTTGGCACCAGTTCCCCTCTGTGGGGCCACCAGGAGCAGAAGACAACGAATGAGAGATGGCAGCAGACAGGGAACCTGCGTGTTTGGGTAGAAGCCTATGGGGATACCCACAGCCTGGATATGGCAGAAACTCTTGCTGATTATGTTGTGTTATTTATACATCTTCACCATATGGAAACAATGGACCCGTGGTGCTGTACAGCTCACTTCAAAGCACCGATACTAAATTTACTGCTGTTTTCTGAGTTCCCTTTCTTCTAGCTGGATTTTAGCTAGTTGCTTCTTTGGGAATCACCTCATTTTATGGAAAAAAATGTCATTATTATTGTTGTTCATAGACAAGTGAAAATTGCTTTTTACACCCTTCTCCCTTCCCAATTACCTTCAAGGCTGCTAAGCAGAAGTTCTTGCAAGGGGAGAAAGACAAAAAAAAGTCAAGATGTTCTTGTTCCACAGAATGCGCATGACTCTAATTCACCTTGAAAAAGGCAGCAAATTAATCTGGAAAGCTCCAGATGAGGAATTACAACTTCAAGAGTGCTTCTAAAATAGTGGTGTCCTAGTGTTCTAACTGCCAGCAGTTTTCATACCCTCTTCAGAAGGTCTCTGCCTGCACCCTAGTCAGAAACAAATTCCCACTATCCCCTCTTCACCAGAGGCTGAACCCTCTCTCCATATGGATTGACTACAGATTAGTCCTCTGGCTTTGCAAATGATGATTTGTATTCTTAACTGCTGTTCATCCACTTCAGTTTGCTGACCTTCCTTCTAATGTAAAATGTAAAATACTTGAAATATCTAAGTTTTAAGTAGGTACAGACAAGAGATGCTCTTATAAATTACCTTGCACATAAAGATGATGTCTTCTAGTCCTGCAGCTACTTGTGCATATTTGGAGCACATAAGATTTCTATTATGTGTTGACCCCTAAGGCAGTCAAATCACAGAAATTAACCCCAAGAAGTTTTTGTACAGAAAATAGAGAAAAGCACTATCAAGTAAAGTGCCAGACTGGCTACTGGCATTAAGACTTGGGCATGCAGCTTCTCTGAGGCACATGTGGAAAGTGAGGATTGGGATTGGGTATCAGGCCTTCAGTGAGTGACCATCCCAGACATAGAAACTGCTTCTGTCACCAACAGCTGAGCTCACCAAGGCTTTCTTTTTTGAGCCATGAAACTCATTTATATATAAAGAACTTGTGCAAAGGGGCTTTTCAGCCATGGCTACAGGAGTGACTACAGCATTTATTAGTCACATAACAGCGGGAAAAGAAAAAAAGTAGAAACACAAAACTACTTGGAACACAAAGTTTAAGTGGTTACTCATTCAGAGAAAGCTGCCTCTTTCACTTCCATTCAGCAAACTCTTCAGAAGGAAAAAAAAGTTGAATCAGTCATCTCATTCAGAAAAAAAACATCTTCTTAGGGAAAACAATCAAATAAATGGCTGGATTTGGGATAAACATCCACTGTTACTATCATACCCACCATGCCATGCAACACAGAAGGAAACGGAGGACAAGATGGGAAAGGGCTTTGTGCAGGTGCAAGATGCACAACATGCCCTTACACATTGCTTTGGTCTATTTTCTGTCACTGTCTTTGACAGCCTGTAGAGATTGTTCACAAGGTAAAATTACCTCCAGCCATCTTTGAGCCCTTCCTTGGCTGAACAGGCCCAGTAAGTACCTCTGGTTAAAATGCTGTGGGGCAGTCAGCTGGCGGTGTCAGTTTTCCTGCTTTCTCGATATTGGCCCTTTGTTAGTATGAAACCAGAGCTTTGCTGTAGTCTACAGACAGCAGAAGTTTTGGCCTGACTTTCACGATCTTGAGAAATCAGCAGTTTCCACAGAGGTGGCACAGAGGGCTCTATGGTGCTAGAGGTGCTCCAGCATAACTTTGGGCATCACCATGTCACCTAAGCTGCTCTAAGGGCAAATTCCCATTTGAATTGCGTGGGAACTGGAAGGAACAATTGCTAAGCACTAGTTTGAAAGGGATGTGTATAAGGTGCTCAAGTTGTTTTATGGACAGACACTGTCTTCTTGTTCTGGATGTTACAAGCTCCCATTTCATCTGCTGTGCCTTCATATTTAGCACAGGTGCATGAAATTTAAAAAATACTCCAGAATTGTAAACTTGGGAGTAGCAAACTTTGAAGGTCACCTAAACTCACTGCTTGTCTGAATTGCTTCTTTCTGCTCCCAGCTTTGTGCTTCTTTCTGCTCCAAGCTTTGTGCAGTTTGTGCCCAAATACACAGTGTTTTTCCAGTTTTGCCTGTCTGGATTTTTACTTTTTTTGATAGGAAAGTTCTCTGTAGTGACCTTAATAAATAAGAAATGGACATCTATGTTACCAAAGGTCTCAAAAATTACACTGCAAAGTAAACACTACACAGCTAAAATATGCTTTATACTCTTCTGTGGAAATTTAGTACCAGCCCTAAAATGATTGGAAAATCTCAAGAACAACTTGCCAACTATTTTCAGAGAGCTGAAATTGGCTGTGTGTGCTGAGATCATTAACAAGACCAAGAAAAAATGTATTCAGTGCAATTTCTCATCTATTAGGTTACTTTGCCTCTCCAGCAGTCTCCAGAGAAAGCCTCTGGCTGCCTCTTAAGGTCACTGAATCATTTCACTACGATGAAAGATCTCCCTAGCTGGAAATGTTGGAAAGGCTGTCCCTGTCTCTGCATTGCTGTATCAGTGAGTCACTTCAGTCACCTCATGGGTGGGCATGCACCGCACCCAACCTGCCCTCTGCCCTGGACATCTTCTTTGTCTTCTTTCATGGGCTTCTACTTTCACAACAGCATTAAACTGTTAGAGAACTGTGTATTTTACAGTCTGTGGAGAGAATGAGAATAGAGACCAAAAACTAAAAAACAAACAAAAGGCAAACCCCCACCAAGCGTGATTCAGGCTGCCTGATGCTGGGAGTCTTTGACTTTGCCACTTGTAGGCAATTACAGATAGGAGTCAGGAATGTTCCCTCGGGGCTGTGACAGAGCAGGAGGACGAAGTGTCCCAGGGCAGGAACAAAGCTCTCTTCTGCTCCTCTTGAAGCTTGGAGACAGCAACTATTGACAGTCAGGACTGAAAGGCATGCCAGTTTAGGAACAGTTGATACGCATGGTTTAGCGCACCATGTAATCAGTAACAGAAAGAATTGTAGGTTCCATCAGCCAGGATTCTGTCACAAAGAGTGGCAGCTTCTCCCAGCTGTGATCCAACAGAGCATGGATGAAGAAGACCAACATACCTTTGATAAATGCCTTTATTTCCCTCAATAGGAGATAGCAGCCTGCTCCCTTGGAGAAACAAATTCCAAAAACATTACCTGCAAGCCCTTGGCAACGTTTTCTTCCCTTATCCCCAAGTTTGCAAGAGACTTCTCTTTCAGCTTTGTTTTCTATTTCTTCTTTATAACTTCCCTTTCTTTAAAGCTCTGTTCTCTATTGGACTGAATCCTTGCAGGAAGCACCACGGGGTTACTAATGGGGTAGTTCAGTAGTGCTGGTTACAAACCAGGCTATCTCTTAGTCACTCTCAGAGTTCACCTATGCAAAGTTCATAAGCTATAAAGCTGTCACTGGCCTTCCACTGCAGCAACTCCCGTTCCAGCATGCTTGGCTTGGGCTGAGTCCAAGGTACTGCATTCCACTTTTTTGGAATAGCAAAGCTATTGCAGTTGCTTCCACCCATAAACTAGATCTCAGATGTCTGTCTCCTCTGGCTCTCTGCACTGCCACAATCACAGAATAGTTTGGGGTAAAGGTTCCCTCTGGAGATCACTTACCTCACAGGAAGGCTGACTTCAAAGTTACAGCAGGATGCTCAGGGCCCCACCAGTCGAACATCTCCAAGGATGGAGATCCCACAGCCCCTCTGGATAGCCTGTGCCAGACTATGACTGCTCTTGTTGTGAAGGATTTTTTCCCTTACCCTTAATCTGAATTTCCCTCGCTGCAGCTTGTGCATTTGTTCTTTCATTGTACCTCTTGATCTTCTGCTGTGCCCCTGTAAGTAGATTCTACTCATCCTCCTCCTTATCACCCTCAGGCAGCTGAAGAGAGCAGTGAGTTGTCCCCCACTTTACTCTGCATCTCCCTGAATATCAATAGTCTCTGAGTGACAGAGAACCCAGAAACACAGGTGCTTTGCCAATAGGCATCCTCAAAAAGTGAGGACAATTGAGATTTCAGACACCCTAAGTACAAACAAGCCACTTCCAAGTATCTCAAGTTGCCTAAAATCCCAGTGGAATTAGGAAAAAAAGGTCACCTTCACAGGTCACCTTCACTGAACAGTAGTGGGCTGGGTATCCAGCCTCACTCAGTTAAAAGTTAATCATGGGATGCTACCCTTACATATTCCATTCTTATGCTGCTAACGACCCAGGTAGGATTTGATCTGGGATCTTCAGTTTCAAAGGACAAAAGAGTCAGGCCAGAGTGTCCTCTAATTTTGCATCTTGCAGACCTCTTCATTTCCCCACCAGATTACATTATTTTTAGAACATGTTCAGTCTCCTTATGACCTGGTTTCTTCACATTATACCATGAATGATTAACGTATAACCTTTCCCTTGAGAGGAACCTGCATCTCAACAGTCAGCAAAGTTACTACAGTTCTGCAACAAAAATGCACTTCTGGTCCAATCATAAATATGTTTCTGATCATTATTTTGAGAAAAATTGCTTCACTGAAGTGATTTGATCTTTCAGCAGCTAGCAGGACAAGACTTGCTTTTCCAGGCAGCTGATTTAGGATGGCAAATATCAAGCAGGCTTCTGGACACTTAAGACTGTGTGTTTTCTTTCAATTTATATTTTTGTACTGCTTGTAGGAGAATATTTTTATGCCATGTTTCTCTATAGATCACTTTGACAGAAATGGAGACATACTTCTTTTCCATAGGGAAATAAGCCCGTATTTTTAATAAACTAACTGAAAAATATCAGCTAAAGTAAAGAGCAAGGAAATGCTGTCTTAAAGCCTCAGTGACACCTGGGGTTCAGCCAATGGATATGGTATTCTCTGGAGGAGGGTTCCCAGGGAACTTGTCAACACTGCAATGAGTGCATCTCAAGGGACAGTATATTAATGGAGGAGCATCACCAAGGAGAGAGAGAATGAAAACTCACTCCTAGATACTGCCCATCTTCACTTCCCCAGGGGGTGATCCAGCAGAGCATAGTGCTGAGGAAGACCAGTGGGACTGAGGGGAAGAGGAAAACCAGCAACCCTTTTCCTTCCTCTTCCATTGCCCCCACACTTCACTGTATTTCAATTTTCCCCCAGGATTAGTCTCAGCTTGTGCTGAGCTCCCATTGCCCAGGACAGAGGCCAGCTGTCAGGAGAGAGGTGTTCCCACACAACCTACAGCTAGCCAAACTGCACCATCTGAAAGGCATCAAGGAAAATTTGCATGGCCAGGAAAATTTGCAGCACTTGTTTCAACATCAGTATTGGCATGCTATTCATGCCTCTCTGATGACAGCCTATTTCTCCCTCTATAGGTATTTAAATGATTCTGCTCAACAAAAGCCATCAAGACTGGTGGCAAGGGTTATAAAATGCAGAGGAGCTTTCAGTAGACAAAACATTACCAGGTAGCCTAGTCCAGAAGTGCTCCTAGAAAACAGCAACATCAGTGTATGTGGTGGAAGCCCAGCACCAGGTTTCTGTACAGACCAGAGGAAGAGATGCAGCATGATTGCCAGTGGAACCGGTAATCATTTGACCCAGACTAAAATTCCAATAAGCAAAACCATGCCTTGGTGGTGGATGTGGCCGTTTGACATAAGGTCAAAAGAAGAATTGAGTAAAGTTTCTTACTGCTGCTTGAAGGAAACCTACCCTTGCATCAAGCCTGAGCTGTGGCTGCTCTGCAGAGAGCAGGGATGGTTTTGGGTGCTCATCAAACACCTTCTGCTGAGACACAGTAACTGCAGCCAATCAGAGTTCCGACCTCTTGGTTTGTTCCCATCAGTGCAGAATCTCACTTGCCTTGCTGAAAATGAGAGCCATTCATTTCATATTCTCCAGTTTCTCTTCCTGTCCCTCTTCTAAAAATTGCCATGAGAGCATCCTTCTTTCCTAACTGCTAGAGTCTATCTTCTCATTCGCTTTTTCTTCAGGCAGTCTGTGTGTGCTCCGCTTACTGTGAATGTTTTCCTATGAACTGGATTTCCTCATTTTTTCCTAACTAGCCTTCTGTTATTCTGAGGTGTCAGAGCAGGGAGGATGCTTTCTTCTGTAATACAGAGGAGCTGCTGTCCTAGCACCAGCCTTCATGGTTCTCTTCCAAGGCCAGACATTTTGTGGTTTGCTCACCTAAATTTATCTAATATAAAGCATGCTAAATACTGAAGGCTATTAAATAATTACCAGTCATTTGTATGTGCTGGACAGCTGGCCGTGTGTTATGTTAATAACCATTACAGGCTAAGCTTTAACATAAAAATACATTTAATTTGAGATTTTGGCTGAGTTGGAGTGTTTACTCTTTTTCTTCCGTGCTTAAACACATAAATTCAGCTCTACCTATAAAATGCTCTGAAGCACTCCTGGGTATCAGGATGCACGATCTGCATTCTGATCATTTTATAAAAACAGCTCTTGCTTTTCCCTGAAAGCCAACATTCCCAAGGTTATCTGTGCAATCAAGGTCAGGTGCATCATAAAAGCTATTATGTAGGATATGCTTGCCTTTAATCTCCTCCTCCTTTATGACCCCTGTTTCCAGACTAGGAAATGCTCTTGATTAGAAAGTCTTTGCAGGAGTGAAGTAAAAGAAAACATGCTGGTTTATTCTTGTATTTGCTATTCAAAATCAATTATACTCTGATCAGCTGTACTACTACTAGAAACTACTGTGCAGATGTTTCCAGTACAGGTCAGGAGTTCTGTTCACCTAACACTTACCTTTCTGCCCAGTCCTCCTCTTTTAAGAAGGGGGTAAACATGTTCTTGGAAGAACATTTTCTACAGTGCAATTACAAGTGAAAGGTGTCTGGCTGTGAAACCTGTATCATGATGTAAATATTGATCCACCATCCTCGCCTGTACTAAATGCTGGCATATTTGTCACTGGTGTCAGCTCGTTTTTCATGAAATGCTCCTGGTTGCTGGGTGCAGGCAGCAGAGCCTGTCCCCAGCTGTCACCGCACAGGTGCCGCCAGGAGAGGGCATCGGCTCACAGCGCATCCCCTCGGGTGCGCAGCCCCCAGTTCTCCCCACCCGGATTCTGGTCCCCGGTGCTCGTCGCACCCACCGGGACTCACAGCCACCTCCTCTGCTTCTCCCTCTTAGCCAGAAAGAGACATGAGTCCTGGGTTTAACCAGACCTGACTATCGGAGGACTTGGTTTAAAATCCCAGTGCTTACTTACACGATTCTTAAACCTTCTTAAAATCATCTGCCTAAGAGGTAAATCACCTCTGCAGGTGCTGCTTAGAGCTGCTCTCTTCAGTTTTGAGGCCAAAACTCAAAACTGAACATAGTTGTGTTTGGGTTTTTTGTTTGATTTCTTTTGCTTAAGTATAATTCTAGAAGGGTGGGATGGATGGGTTTAGATTGTGAGAGGTTTGAGTGGAAGGTATTTGTTGGTTTGGGGACTTTTTAACTCCATAAAGTAAAATCTCACACTGATTATCATTTTTTCTTGCCAGATGTAGCCAGATAGTTGGCCCCATGTTTTTGAAGGTTTCTGAAACCTTGTATGTTACTCCTTTCTGACCAAATGAGAGTCAGTTTTTAATTATTTTGGTTTTCCTGTTTTGCAAGGAAACCTTAGGCAAATACTGCATACTGAAAAAACACTGAGAAACTACTCAGAGAATCCATCACCAAATTGCCAGGTCTGGTTTCAGGAGTTCTCACTCATTTGAAAATCTACTTGTATAGCTTTATAACAGTGGGACTGGGCAGCAATTCTTCCAATCTACTTAGCATGGAAACCAGTCAGATGTAAAGATACTTCTTAAACCTTTATTTAAACTTCTAAAGACAGTAGGGTCTTTTTCATGATTTGCAAAAATCTGTACAATTTTAAAAAGAAACACAGCTGATAATAGTTAGCTGATAATAGTTATGCCATCTGTATGCATGGGAGGTATTTCCTGGTCTTTTCGGCAAACTCATCACTATTCTACTGAGCAAAAGTGCATTTGCATTGAAGATGTGTCAAATCCCTACTAGCTCAGCACACCAAGAGCTGCTCTCACACTTCCTTCCAAACCCAAGTGCTGTGGGAAGCAAAGCAAATTGATAAATTAACAGAAGATCTTTCAGAGAGGCAATCCTTTCTAAATATACAGAAAGGTGTTAGACCCAGAAAGGCCCTAAAGCACTGAGACGCCATTGATTTTAAAGGAAACAAGGCAATTAGGTAACTGCATAGGCTACAGATTTCTTTTTTTCTTTTTAATTTTATTTTCAGAAAGCTCCTATTTCTGCTAGGTGAGCTGAGATTCTGAATTCCTACAACAGCTGGTAAAACTGAATTAGTAGCATTTCATAAACCTCTGGCTTCCTGTGGCAGACAGAACAGTTGATGAAGACATGTTTCCCACTTGCTAAATGGGATGGAGACACCGTGTGTCTAGTCAATTACATGAATACCAAGATAATTTGCTTCAGTGTGCATGGAAGAAATTTCACTTGGTTTCACTTTAAGTACTTTTACCAGATAATTCATCACCTAGCATTACCTGTGCTGCTGGCTAATCCTAGTGGAAACACTGTGAATGCCCACTTAGACAGGTCTAAGGCAGTAAAAGTGCAACTCTGCCACAGGGGTCGTGCATTCCCCATTACACCAGCTCAGGAAAGCAAATGCACAGGTGTAGACAACTCATATGGGATTCAGTTCCCTTGAAGCTTCACCTGTTTCCAAATTAAATGCAAACTGTACAATTTTCCATTTCTTGCTATCGCATGGCTGGACCATCTCTATTTGAAAAGTTGGAGCTGCAGCTGCCTCTGAAGGGTGTGAGGCAATTCCTCTCATGACAAAATTCAGGACCCAAGCTTCCTTCACACACTGTGCCACTGCTGTACATTCTCTCAGCAAGCAGAAGGTTCCTCCACTGCTTTTAAAAACTTTCTAAGAATTATGGATCAGATTCCTGGAAAAGGTGTTGCTTTAACATATATTAGACTTGGAAAAAACACGGTAAATTCTTTTTAAAAGCAATTGCTTCACTCCAGGGAGCATATTTTCCCAGACTACAAGAGTTCCAGATGTATCATGATGGCCTTCAGGCCTTCTGGTGCCATGGTATCTCACGAACATTGGTAGACCTTCCTTATAATCAAGGAAGCTGCCTTCTGCTCAGACTGTTGGATTTGTAAGAAGACAAAGTGCCCAGGTGGCATGGGGTGATGTTGGTCACCTGCCAGACGGCCACCCAGCTGCTCTCACCCTGCTCAACAGGATTGGGAGAGGAAATAAGATAAAAAGCTTGAGGTTTGAGATAAAGACAGGAACGTCACTCAACAAATAATCAACATGGCCAAAACAGGTTTGGAGAAAAATAATTTATTTCCAGTTAGATAGAGTTAATAGAATGAATAGTGAGAAGCAAACACAAAAACCAAAATACCTCCTCCCTACCCCCTTCTTCCAAGGCTGTTTCACTGCTTCATTCCTGACCCCTCTATCTCCTCCCTGCTCCAAGTGGTGTGGGGGTGGTTGTGGTCAGCCCATAGCAGCTCCTCTCTGCTCCTTCCTACTCATGTTCCAGTGTGGGTCCTTCCCATGGGCTGAAGTCCTGTGAGATAAACTTGCTGCAGCGTGGGCTCTCCATAAGCTGCAGTCTCTTCAGAGCACGTCCACTTGCTCCATCATACAGTCATCCATGGGCTGCAGTGTGAATATCTGCTTTGATGTGGTCTCCTCGACACGCTGCAGGGGAATCTGCTCTGCCACCCAGATCACGTCCTCCCCGCCCTTCCTCTTCCACCTTAACGTCTACAGAGCTGTTTATCACACTTTTGTTCTTACTCCTCTCTCTGCTGAGCGGTGTTTTGACCTTTCTTAAATATACTTTCACGGAGGCACCAGCAGCTGCTTTTTGTCAGAATGCAGAGCAGGACACCAGGGAGTCCCACCTTTAGAAGTGGACAGTGCCCCGTCTTCAAGCAATCCCCCAGACCTTCACACTATGCATGGGAAAAATGCTCCACTAACAAAGGCCCTATCCCTATTTCTACCCTAGGTTGACTCTTGGGTAGCTTATATCCATTTGTTTTGTGTCACACATTTAAAATAGTTCATTTTCCTTCATGCTATCATTGTGATGTCTGTGTTGGGTGCAACTACATTCTTTCTCAACTCTGCTCTTGCCAAATATCTGTTTTGCAGGACTTCTCCATTTCTCTGACCGCCCCAGTAACTCTTCTGTGCAGTGCATTCTTTCAGAATCAGTTGTCTTGAGAGCAGCTGTATTCATCAAAAGGAAGTCCCACCAGAGCCTCATCCTCCCACTCTAGCACGTTCCTCCTTCTACTAAAAATGGACAAATAAGGCTTTTCCCCCCTTTTTTCCCTAGTAGCAGCTATGTGTTATTGAACAGATGGTTCTCAAGTATCTTTCCTTCTCTCCTCTTCAGTCCTGTTCAACCAAAACTCCCACAGAAACAGCTGAAATTCTGTTAATTGTGCCTATGGGGGATTTACACTAATCCCGTCTCTTACTCCAGCCATCAAGGTCATCTGGTTGTTGCTGTAGGGTATGTAATCTTCCTCGGCACTGATAGCGCATCCTAATGTTGTCATCTCCAAATATTGCTGCAAATAGTCCAGCTTTTTAGACCAGGTTCTATCCTAAGACATTTTTAATGGGCTCCATTCAGCCTGAAAGCATTGAGACAAACCAACTGCTCATCAGTTGACCTTGCTTGTCTATGGATCCTGTTGCTGCTCATCACACCCTCTAGTTTAGATAATAATTTCCAAGATTAAAAATACTACTTATTCCAGATGGATGGAAGATGTATTTCCTTTATCTACATGGTACTTTTTATTAAAAACCAATATGGATAAGTCATGTGTGATTACTTCCAGAAACGCTGTGTTACATTTTCTCCCATTTTCTTTTTACTTCCTTGTACTCGACCATTTTTCCCATTTATTCTGAAACCTTTCATCATTCTGAAATCAGATATCAAGACTACCAACTACCACTTACTGCATTCTTCCTATAGAAAATATAGTATGTACATTATATATCCTTCAAACATAAAACATGTAGCTCCCTTTCCTCCTTCTCCACACCCCGATTTGACTGATTTAAACAAAACACGCCTTTTTTTTTAAAACTGGACCTTTGTTGCTCTCATTCCTCCTTTCCATTTAAGATGATCTTAGCATTTTTGACTTAAAATCTAATGCCTCTACAACTGTCATGTCCTGGGAACTCAGTTTCCCCTGCTCATCCACATGTGCTGTGCTGAAACAGAAACATACAGACCTTGCTTTGTATATCCATCTATTTAAATCAAATGGATTAAAAGTTGAAAATTGAATTCAGGTTTGCTGTATAAGGCAGTTCTTGAAACATCCTGATGATTACAACTAATACTTTTGTTGGTTCAGTAATTCTTGGCAAGAGCATGACAGTGACAATATAAGTTAATCTTCTGTACCAATGCAACTCTGAGCCACATTTTTCTAACAGGAGATCTCTCTCTGTATCATCTCCTGCACTGCCTAGAGGGAATTCCCAGCAGAACCCATGAAGTAATTTAGCCTCCAATTTTATTCATACTTTTCTTCAGCATCCAGCTTACTTTTACATCTTTTTTGAATAATGCATACCTTTCAACAATATACATTCCAGTCTCATAAAAGAGACACATTTTACCAGCTTATGCATCAAGACAGCTAACAAATATCAGAGGCAGAAGCAACCCTAAAAACAGCTCTCCACTAGGTGTGAGGCTTTCTTTGCCCGTTTTGCTGGTAGAAGTCCTATCAGAAGCTCTGACACTTACTTAGTATCTTCCTTGCATCAAGTCAAATGCACAATCAACTACAAATATTTCCAGAGTTTCCTCTGCTTTTCTTCTTCCTGCCAACTCAGGAATCCCAGTGCCTGAGTGACCCCAGCCCCAAGCGTGGTTTGCACATCTGTGACACAGCACTCGGGGTCTTCATAACAGGACCACCCTAACAGAAACTATGTTCTGGGCCCTTGAGCTTACCTATCCCATTCACAGCTTAACAAAAGCTTAACACTTCTCTCTCCATCACTCAGGCTGTAGGGCCCGAATAAAGGGAGGGATCTGGCCAGCTCATGAGCTGCACAAGATCTTAACCTAACAGTTTGAAGCTTGTTCATTCACTCTGCAAATAGGTACCGAACTGTCTCATTCTCCTCAGCCAATTTTACATGAAACCTCTCCATCCCACTGGCAGCAGCTGGTCTGTTCTCATCTCTCCAGCCTTTACAACACAGGAGGTCCTTTCTGAGGATGCTTTCATAATCCCAAGGACCAATCACAGCTACATCTGCTAGGAAAACTTCAGGTGATCAGGGAATTGAGGGAATTCAAAGGCTGTTACTTGTCCAAGGTCAGATAAATGCACTGGAAGCTCAGCCAGGTGGGCAGACCCAAGGCTCCTGCCCTGGTCCATCAGTTATGGCAAGATGTTGTCTGATCTAACTCCTGTAGACCCATCCCAGACACTTTTCAGTTGCTGCTGAGGGTGTAGAAGAGTGGCCAAGAGCCACAAACTTCTCTATGCAGGTGTGAACACTACTGATGATATCTATGTTCCAAGATCACATCTCTTGCCAGTTTTGCACAGTCAATGGGTCCACATGGTGCAAAACAATGGTAAAGCTATCATGTTTTGCCACTGACCTTGAAGGGGAGGTCTGGAGCGCAGCAGCCCAGTCTCCACTGGCACAGCAGGGAAGGCCAGGTTGGTGCTGCGGCCTCTGCCTTCTGGGTACATCCTGTAGATTTGGCTTGTCATCCAAAGAACTGCACCAAACCGAGCTTTGCTTAGAAAAACACTCAAATTCCAAGTTGAATTGGCATGTGAAAAGGAAACAGTCTGAACAACCATCTCAGGCATTCAGAGCACCCTCCCAGAGGAGACCAGTGTAGCATGAGACCTCTGAGCCCTTCACACGAAGTGTAAAACCCGTTTCCCTGGTGCATGATTCTTGTTTTAACAGACTGCAGGTGAGCAGCAGACAGCTGTGTCCGTCACCAGCCTGTCTGGGATTGTTTCAATGTACTGATTAAACATTAAAGTTGGAGGGGGCTCCAAAACAATCACTTCAGAGCAAGAGGAGGTCTAAGGAAATTGCAAAAATGCTCCCATTCTGGAGAGAGGTGCTTTTGCCATTTTATAGACAAGATAGCTGAGGCAGAAAGTCCGTCTCAGACATGTCAAGCTTTGGTTCAGGCACTCATCATCTTGGAATTATTTTGGCTGCTGTGTATTGAGTGAGTCAGTAATCCCACAGGGAGGTTTAATGCATCACACGGACCAGTATTTCTACAGCCAGGCAAGGGAACAGCGTTTAGTAACAGCCAAGGGTTCCTGTAAAGAATTTGTTACCAAAGCTCCAGTACACTAAATGTCTCTGAATATCTGCAGCTGTTCTTCCATCATGGTGGCCCCTCCTTCGCCTGACACGTGATGGGGCAATGCATGAAATCGGTACAAACCCACAGAATTCAGGCAGAGATCATCAAAAGTGTTTTAATGATTAAACCATGTCAAACATTAACAATGAAGTATATTCAGACGAGCCAAGGGTTTATTTCTAGCACATTTAGACAGCCTATTTTGAACATTATAGCTGCTGTACTGAGCTATGTAAAGACTCTGCAAACCAGTACCTAGAAATGAAGACACACGCACAAGCTTTGATAATGTAAACATAAAAGACACTGTCTCCTTCAAAACAAGGAATGAAAATTCAAAAGGCTAGTAGGAGAACTTATTAATTCCTTAAGAGATGTGCAAAAATTTTAAAAAAGATTTAAAAACAATTAAACATGTTAAAACTGGCATTTATATAAATATCAAAAAAACAAATAGTTAAACTTGAGCAATGACCAGCAGAATGTCTTGCACAATTCAATTTTTCAGAGCTTAATGAATAAAATATTCATAAGCCAAACTCTACCATGGCAGACACCAGAATACCAGCAATACCAGAATACCAGCAACAGATACTGGCTTTGCAACTGACTCCTTGTATGTGCAAGGCAAGATTTTACAAGAAGGAGTAACTTTAACCAGCACTCAAACCAAATCCTCAGATAACAACCCAAAACATTACCAGTAATATACACAACTCACATTACAGAAACAGACATTTCCAGCACATTTCAGTAACATTTAAAAAACATTAGGTATGACTTAAACTGTTTAAACTTGCTTGTTTGGGAAAAAAAACACCTTTGTGTTAGGCACATTTTAAAAGTGAACATCTGCTACATGAAGAACAGTTCAAATACCAACTTGAATGCAGACAATTCCATCAGAAAAGCATCTTTCTGTCTCCACTTTTAAATACGCTTTTGGATATGTCACAGACTTAAACGGTAGCTGCTAAAATGTGGATATGGCTATGGTAATAACACTTGAAACTCTGCCAGTTTCATATTAAAAACCACTCTTCATTTAGCATTTAAGAATCCTCAGAAATAAGAAAGGAAAAAAAGAAAAGGTGAAAAGAATAGATGGGTCCACCCTGTATATGCTCTAAAACCTTAGAGATAGTATTGAAATCTTACTGGACTGTGTAAGCGCCAATTACCTTTACATTAGTGACATACTTCAAATAAAAAAATAAGATCTATTAAAAAGGTAAAATAACTTTTCCATCTGTTTTGTGGCTGTTTAGTCAATTAAAGCCAAATATACAAAACTAAATGCGCCATTTCCAATTTCACTGTATCAAGTAAGAGATACGTAACATTGTGTATCACATACAGAACAGTAAAATGATCAATGGGTTCTTCTAAATGACTTTTTAATAAAAAGTCAGTCAACTGAAAAGTTGAAACATACCCTAATTTTTAAACCAGTAATAAGCTTTGGGCCCTGCTTTTTAATTTAAGGCATGTGTGTTTATCTACTGAAACCAGCATCATACAAATTACCTCTACAATCACATGCATGATCTATAGTAAAAAAAATGGAGGTTTAGATTACAGTGTTTTCAAATTGTGAATCATAATTCAGCACCTATCATATTGACTAGTAAGGCAACAGCAGTGTCGGATAATATGATAATATTCCCTTCCACAGTCTATATAGCAGGGTCAGTGACAGCCCAGAATTATTGTTAAACTTTAACCTACTTTTATGTTCTGTATACAGTTTCTAGGGTGTTTGCACTGGTTAAGTCCTACATAAATCACACTATTCTAGGCAGGAATAGTTACAGTAGCCATTAGAGTATTAGTGCACAACTCTCATTGTGCTTACAATCAGATGATTTTGTTGTTGGGGTTATCAAAATGGTTTTTCAGTTTGGTCTTCAATCCTTCCTTTGTTTCCTTTGTTTCACATTGTTCTCAATGGAAGAAAAGCTGTTTGTGTACCCATTTGCAGTGGCCGTAGAGCCGTTCCGATACTCTTTCCTCCTCGAGGATGCCTTCTTGTTGTAAGTCTAGAATATAGGGAAAGACACATGGTTTTGCTTAATTAGATATAAATAACCACTTCCTCACAGTAACTCTAGAAACACAAAAGTAAACATGCATTCATCATTTTTAAAGACCTCGTGCTGGTGGTAGAGTCTAACAAGCTCTATCACTTCTTGTGTATGAGACTATACTATGCCTTTCATTCATCACAGCAAGAGAATTAGTTCACTTGAAAAGAAAAAGGCTTGGCAGTATGATGGTAGTGTTAATTGTAAATTAGAAACAAGGGAAGCAAATTTATGAGCAGACCACAGCATAAGAATATACTCAAAATCACAAATGAGGAAGGAGGTTTGAGGCACTGCAGGTGACAGTACGCTGAACAAAGCCAGAACAAGAAGTAGGTAAACAAGAAAAATGAGGGAAGTTCAGAGACAGAAATATGAAAGGAATTTCCACTGGCCAACACGAGAATCAAAACCTAGAAGGATCAGAAGGACTCTGTCTAAACAAATTAGTGAAAAAATATACATAAATTAGTTTTTTTTCAAAGGGGCTCAGCTGCCCAACAAGATGTTTCCCAAAATTTCTGTGTGTGAAAGGACGTTAAGTGGCTAAAAGTTAAAATATGAGTAAAATTGATTAAGAAAGTCAAGTAATATTTGGAATATACTATCATGTTTATTAGCATGTTCATATGCATAAAGTGATAGGAATCATGGGACTGATTTTAAGAAGTACCAAAAGATCAGATGGGGAAGCCTGCAGTGTTTCCCCACCATGAATCATTCTTACCAGAACAAAAACGCTCAAATCTCTCAAAAGACATTTAAAATGTGTAACAGAGTTTGCTTGTTTGGGGGCAGCAGGCTGTGCTGGTTTGATTTTCTGAATCTTTGAACAGAGCCTGATTATGAACTGCTCAGAACAACACACACCAAGTCTGGGTCTGTTCAGACATGAAATGAGCTTTGTAGAAACACAACTCAAAACTCTAATTTTCCACATACAAAAATTCCAAAATACAAACAATTGCCTGTAAAGGTAAACCAGAACCAGATTTCTGTATGTTGGGAGTTTAGGAAGTCTCCCTCGATATGAAACAAGTATTTCCCCTTAAAAAGACAGTACTGAACAATTCCTATGGGTGCTTCACAGGTTCACATGCTGCTGGTTTATTTCACACTGGAAAGCTGTTTCTTACATAAGGCTCTTCCTCTTCCTTATCTGCACTTAAAATTGCACTAGTAAGACACTTTTTGGTGCCACTCTGCTTACTGAAACTACTAATTGTTCTGAATTACAGATACAAAAGATCAGAAGATTTGAAAGTGGAGAGTAGATCAACAAGTGTAGTACTTTAAGAACCACATGCATGTTAGTGTAAGATAGCAAAAGAGTATTCCAAGTGTATCTTTCTGTAAGCAGCTTTCCAGTGAGATACAGCCAGCAGAATGCTAGAAGGAGTTGACAAATGTTACTTTTACCTGAATATAGAAATTTGTGAAGAGGATAATCAAAGAAATCATATAAGAAATCTGAAAATACAGCCACCCCTGAGGAAATGCACATGGCCAAACAACACCACAGCTGGTCTGGAAGATTGTCAGGACGAACTGAATCTGGAAAGAGGGGAAAAAAAAAAAAGAGAAATGGAACACATTAATGGAAGGAGGAAAAAAAACACATTAGTGACAAAGGTCTCAACAGTTATTTCCAAAACAAGTGAAAAATAAGTAATATTGCATGTTTAACAAGTTTATCTTTTCTGTAAACCTGAGTCAGCAGACATTCAGGTTGTCGTATTCTGTCCTTTAAGCCTGTTTATTTGATTAATATTGTTCTACTTTAGAATGGTACAGTAAGTAATATAGAACTGACTTACAAATATCAAAAAGACTAAGACCACCTTCTTTCTAGTGAGAGCTCAGTGGGGTTTGACTCTACCATCCTAATGAAGTAGATCTGCATCTCACTGCTTCAGTTGCAAAAGATTTGGGGTCACTTGGCCTACACATGGACCATGCAATCCTCTCCCCCAGACAGGAGCTGTCTGACATATGGTTCCAGTGGAAGAATTGTTGTGGTAAAGGCTGCAGGGAAGCTGGGGGGGAGTCAGACAGAAGGACTGGGGTCCAATTATCTACAATTATCTCTTTTGGAAAAACAGAGTTTAGGCTTAAGTGCTGCAGAGGACCTTAAGCAAAATTCATCCTTACATGAAGGCTACCAGATTAGGGAATGTTTATTTAAAAAGTGAAAGACTGTTTGTTCTGCTCTGCTATTTTGCTGCCCCGACAGCTATGCATGAAGAGCAAGCAAGGAAGTGAAAGCAGCTATGACAATAGCCAGGGTAGCAACCGAAGCACTGAGACACTGCACGATGTAGCACTTGAACAACCAGGATGAAGAACAGAGCCTAAATCTGGAAGGAAAAACAAAAACAAATCCCAAACGAAGGCAACTGTTCCATCCCTCCCAGGAAAAAAAAAATGAGCCCACAGCTATAACACTTAGCTATCCTTTAGGAAGGAAAGTTAAAAAAATAAGGATGTTGAGAATCAACACTCTTGAATTGCTGGCAGCAAATGCTATTAATCATCAACAGAAAATGTTATTAGAACTACTCACAACTCTGAGAGGGTGCTAAGGGAGGATGGGTGGGAGGTACATAACAAAAGTCTGCCTCTAGGCTTCAGTTTCCTCCCCTACAAAATGGGGAAGACACAACACTAATGCACATTTCTCTGTGGTGTTCTGACATGTTGTACACATGGAAACCTGGTTTTCGTGCAGTATCACTACAATATGTGCCACATATCTTAATTTCACTGCTCTTTTCACCTCCTATACACAGCTTCAGGCTTCATCACTGTACACATGGGAAACAATGCAAATGGATGCAAAGAGTCCAACACAGAACTACAAGAGAAAAAATCTGCCCATTTGAAGTGCAGAAGGAGCAGAAATATTGAACAGTTTTTAATAAACCATTTGCAATTGCATGCAAAAGTGAGACAGAAAAGCATTGTCCCACAGGACTAGAATGGGCCTTGTTAGTTCTGGACTGCACTGCACTTGGTTTCTGGTCTGTCATCAGCCTGACCAACCCAGCACAGGGAAGAGCATGTTAGCTCAAGTGGGCTTGGAAGAAAAACTTCTCCTTCCTCCCTGACTACTGAGTCCCAGAAAACCCAGCACCACAACTCCCAAATACGATCTAGCCATACAACATGGTGAGCTGAGGAAAGATCCCATAGATCTCAGCACTGATTCATGTACACCATCACTCCCCAGCTCCCCACAGTCCTGAAAACAGAGTAAATGGACATGCAAGAACTGGATTTCTAAGGTGATTTAAGCACTACAAGATGTAGAAGGTACTAGCCCTCGTTCTTCCTTCTTCTACCCCCTACCAAAATTTTCTAACTCCGTAAAGACAAAAGGACCTCAACACGAATACAAGAGCCTGCTGAAGCACTGAAGAGCAAATCACTCACCAGCTGCCCCTGAGTGATGTACTTCTTCCACCACAGATAAGGACGCATTGCTGGAACAGCAGACAGTCCGTAGTAGGAGTACATGAGGACATGGATAAAGCTGTTCAGTGTGGCACCAAAGTAAGCTAAAAAAAGGGCAAGGGAAAAAGAAAGTACATTGCATTATCGGGAAGGAACATGCTGTTTCATGGAACCTACAAAAATAACAAGTTCAAAATGTTACTATTTAAAACATGATTTCTCTTAGAAGAAAAGCAAAAGGATTTTTTTCCACTTTGATTTTTATTCTCCTCACCCAATAGAGTAGCTGAGCTGCTTTACAGCTCTTTACTTTATGCCAGCCTTCTAGTTTATTTCCTTAAGTCACTTTTTCATATCTACATTATGGTTTCTCAAGGGAACGGAGGAAGCTGATAAAAAGGAGGCACACACATAACCAACAACTGATAGCTTCACCCATCTACTTTTACGCTTATTTCACTTCCTTCCAGGCAGGAGCCTATTTTGTCATTTATAACCAAAAGCAATAGATATCTTCACAAATGCAAGTTAGGCATTTTATTTGCCCTTGTTTAAAGCACCTTTAGTCATTAAATAAACTTTTAGCTTAACGCTGAACTGCACAGAACTGTGATGACCAAGCAGAACAAAAAGTTTGGAAGATGAAAAACATGACTAGAAGGAGCACGAAAGTATTTTCAGGACCACACAAACACAAAATAGACTCCTAAGTGTCTGCAGTTTTGACTGCTATATAAACAGGGACTGACTTCCTTGGAGAAAAATATGTTTCCAGATGTACACTTTTTATAAGTTCAGCGTTACTCACTGTTGTGCTGACAACACAAAACAAATATGAGTTTCTATGTTGTTTGGCTCAAAGAGCAGAGAGCAGACTCCTGAGGAACGCAGCCTCTTGGTCTGCACTGCCAGTAGTTCACATCCACTGGATTTGAAAAGGTTTCCCTTGGAGGGAGTGTTCAACAAAGCCAGTATCTATAAACTTCACATCTGAACCACAACTAAGTCGCGCTAATGCAGTTAGGACACTGGATGCCTGCTAAATGCAATGAAAGTAGAGAATCAAAGCCAGATTGCCAGAGGTTAGCAGAATTTAGACAGGAGAGAGACATGGAAACCTTCCACTTAAGATGCATTTGGTCACATTTATTAGTGCTCAGGGAACAAGATTTTAATTGAAATAATTTGTTACGGCTAGTGGTATAATGAGATTAAATTAAGAAAGTAACATCTCAAGTGAACTTGACAGATACAAGGACAAGAGTCACTATTAGCCATCTTGCAGCTGAAACAAGCTTCTGGTCCCAACTTCAAAAAGAGTATTGTTTCACTAGAGGGTCTGCAACTACGGCAAAAACAGAGAGCAAGCTTGACGGATATCTGACCTGGGCTACTGCAGCTGATAAATACCACACAGATTCTTCAAACTACACAGACATTCCTTTCTTAGATGCTGTGCTGGCAGCTTAATTCCTGCAACTGTCTGCAATAGCTGCAATTCAGCAAAGCAGCTTACTACGTGACACAACAAATCCTGCAGCTGAAGGTACCAGAGATGTTTGGTTTGACCACAAGAAAACCAAAACGAAGCCTGTGTTGCAGATGTCCCCACCATAAGCCAGTACTTACAGTGACCACAAGGCACCCAGTTCATAACAAACCACCAGATGTTCAGCATCGTTGCATGGTGGTAGACATGCAGAACAGTGATCTGATGATTATTTTTCCTCAAAATGAAAAAGAATGTATCCATGAACTCAATGAGTTTGGAGAAATAGTACCACCAGAGGACACGTATGATCTAGAAAGGAGGAAACAAGTTTTAGAAGCATTGTACATTGTGGGAGGTTTCAACCCTTCTGCTATCTAAGTAAGTAAAATCCAGATTTTGTCTTGCACTACTCATATTGAAGACACTGCTGGGATGTTCTGTAATGCTTCTGCCTAAGGTCCCTCTGTAGGAGATCCAAGTACAACCCCATAGCTACAGCTGAAAACAGGATGACAAAGATTGTTTTATGAGACTGTTGCTGTGCACCTGGGGTGTCCTGGGAGAAGCAAGAAAATATTTAACCAGAGCTCGTGCTACAGTGCTCTCTGTAAAGGAGAGGTCAGAAGTGTGACCAGAAGAAACCATCATCACATCTAAGAAAGAGAAGGGGAGTCACAACATACAGTGGCTGGACACAGTCTGAAGACCAGGTCCTTGTTTTTTGCCTGGGAACACTTCAAAATTTACATATAATTACTCACCAAAATACTAAGCATGAATATATTGTAGATTAACTATTATGTTTGACAGTACACTGTCCATTGTATTGCAAAAGGAGGAAAAAAGCATATAGTTTAAGCAAAATCTGCATAATCAATACTGTTCTGCTCTTCAATTACACTCAAGTGGACAATCTGAAATGCTACCAGCTATAAGTCTCAATTATAGTACCTTCATATCAGCTTCTCCTCCACTGTGCGTATCCTGACAGAAGAAATTGTATCCTCCTTCCAATACTCCTGTCACCAACTGAGCAAATAAAACAAATAAAGTGTTATTTGGGGAGAATGTTGAACCCCATGACACCTGTAAACCTCCACAGCAGCTCTGCCCAGACATCTGGTGTTGAGAGATGCATGGGCACCTGAGTGTGGCACTAGGTTGAATTCAAGTTCCAAGCGGTGATCCAATCATAGTGGAGGGTGAATTCTTCCAACTGGGGTATACCAGGATATAAAGAGGAAATATGCCCACTTATCCCACACAGATTCTCAAGAAATCTTCTTGGCTGATGATCTCATTGTTGGAGAAAGTAAAGAACCAAAGTAAAGTAAATATATTTTTCTTCTGATTATTTTTGGAAACAATAATTTGTATTTTTAAGAAATTTTATACACAGAGATGTGACTTCAATTTTTTCAGCTATGTAACACAGATCTTCAGCTTTGCTATCCTTAACAGCTAACAACGGAGGTTTCACTGTGTTGTGATTCTTCAAGATCTTTTTGAGCAGTTCACTCATCCCAAGCACATTACACCCTTCCCAGTTTAAGTGACTTCCTCTGCAGGATATGCCACTGCCCGCCTGACTTCCTGGCATAACAAATAACACCTCAAACATAATGAATTACTTTTAGTAACAACCAGCTATTAGTCATGAGAGGATAACAGGGTGGCTGTTGCAGTGGGGCTAGCTGAAATCTCAGGAGAAGCAAGGTGCAAGCTGGATGTTCACATCTCACCCTTTCATGCATGGCAGATGAAGGGATATATTGAGGGTGGAATGGGAAGAGGGAGCAGGTGCAAGGACATGAGCAGGTTCCCCTTTACTATCTCAGCAGGAGGGATCACTTGACATAGTTTAATAAAGATGTTTTTCTTCTTGAGTATAGAATAAAGAGAGGAGTAGCAACTTTAAATGACTTCTAAGTGAAAAAAAGAATGGCTAGCTATCCTAAAAAACAGTTGAAAGGCAGGGACAGATATCCTGGCACAAGCACGTTGTCAGTTTTTGGCCTTATCCTCCTGCAGAATCAAAAAACAGCTTTGCAAAGCCACTGTGGAAACACCTTGTACCATAAGTCATTTTAAACGATCATTTGATTAAAGGACTACAAAAATTGGTATGACTATATCTTGCTCAGAACTGTGAATAGGAAGCTAATTTTAAAAGGTACAATACAGATTATCACTCAAATGATCTACCTTTCCCTAATGTTATTTCTTTCATGCCTCATTTTCCCCCTAAATTAGCTTTTAAAATACCCAGTCAGCCTAAGTCATTACTTTTGACCTTCTGAGACAGAATTATTACCTCTACTTAGGGGGTGAAAAAGACATCCAATTATATCACAACATACAGACTTAGAATTATCTCCCTTATTAGAGCTAAATCAATAGCACCCAGCCACAGCGAGAGCAGAGCAGCCATGCACATCAGGAGCAGACCCAGGCAGTTTCTCTACCCAAGCAGCAAAGGGAAGGCAGGCATAGATGGATTCCTCTCCCGGCTGTACAAGGCACGGCTGTGCAAAGGACACCACTTTAAGAGCGGTACCTTGCTAAAGGACCAGCCACGCCCCAGAGCAAGCTTTGCACCAAGCCACTCTCAGGGCATGGAAAGACTGTGGCCTTGCAAGTGCCCGCCAGTCCCTCAGACAGAAGATCACATTGTGCTGTGATCATGTTGTTAAGAGCTTACAGATGTTTTCATACAGTTCTCATAGTTCAAGGAAGTGTTAGAAATAGAAGGATAATAATTGTTTACATTGTAATTAGTTCAAACAGCATCCATCACTAATGCTGCACTCCATAAACTTCTCTCTCTTCCTACAGTGAAACCCAAAGTGCTCTCCCTGCAAGCCATATAGGATCACCACTAAAGTGTAATGCAACCAAAAGGTGTCTGCACAGATCCCAGCTCTTTGAAAGGAATCAAAGGCATCAGTGTGGCTATAGGCAGTAGCTTCAGCTAAACCTGAATACTCATTTGTTTGCAATAGAACATATTATATGCTAGGAGCTGTAAAACTCTCATAGCCATGGGGGTTTAAAAGATAGAAGCAAAGCAATATTTGTAGAAAATGCTAACATCTTTGATCATATAAATAGTCAGTGTTGTTACAAAAATAACTTAATCCTTCCCTTTCCAGAAGGGAATTGGTAAAATTCCAATTGGTAAAAAGCTGCTACAGCTGCCCACAAACTGCTATTGCTGCCCACAAACCTTGGTCAGTGCAACATGCAACACGTAAATAATCCTTTTGATCTGTTACCCAGCTGCTCCTTTGCCTTTTTGTACCCACAATACTTTCAGCACATGCTGGAAGGCTTCAGAAAACAAAACCAATGGGTCACTCTGAGACATGACCACGAATGGCTCCCAAATAGCTCCATAACACACAGGTGTACAGCCCCAGGGAGGTGCTCACCTGCCACCACAAAAGCAATAAGGAAGGGTCAGACATTGCCAGCTAGGGCATTTTGAGTCCTTGTTCATGCTTGTGATGGTCTGCTTCCCGGACGGCCATGCTTTCCAAGCCCTTTTTACAGTCACTGTATAGCATGTCTGAAACTTGCCCAGCAACAGGCTGGGGGCTCCTCAGTCAACCCAGCCTTGAGACCTTCTCCTGCCTGCTGTCCATAAGAAGTCTTTCATCTTCAGGTTGGCAGGAGCCCAGGCTCAATGTCACTTTTGTGCTCGAGCATCTCACCTTTCTTCTCCTGCCCTGACATTTTCTTTTTTCATATTCTCATTTTGCAATTCCGTTGCTGAATTCCTTAAAACACTGTGGCATCTGTTTTTTTATCAACTCTGCTATCAAAATAAACCAGCACACTAATACCAGTCTGATTGGGCTGTAGGAGAGGTGCTACTGGGGAGCATTTTGTTTTTTCTCATGATAAAACTGAAGTCTGAGACTCACTGGAGAGGGACAGATAAGGGACCCAGCACCACATCACGCTGTCAAGGCATGATGGGTTTACGAGCTTCAAAACAGAGCTAGATTTGAGTTAAGAGAAACAGAAGTTCACATGTCTGATCAAAGCAAGCAAATGCCTGCAGAGACATGGAATTTTATCTTTACATGAACGCAGTCACTCCAGGACAGAGATAAGGGTTTCAGGATGGTAGAGGAAGAAAGGGGAAAGAGCAGCCTAGCTGCCACCCATGGCTCATGTGCCACACACCCCTTCAGAGAGTCTCCTCCTTCCTAAAACAGGGTGTGGGTCTTAGGAGGCTTTTCCTGCAGCATATGAAACACCTCCCTCATCAAGAAAATCCAAGACTTTTCTCAGTAAGGAATTAATTTTTCAGATGAAGAAAAAAGACAATAAAGAGATCACTTAAGAAAGTGAGCCCTACTTTGTTCTGCTAGTACTAAAGCCTGGTCATTAAATATCCAAATAAGTTATAGCAAGTACACACAGAAACTATTAGGAATTCCAAATCAGAGGACTAAGATTTCTAGTGATTTTAGAACAAGCTCACATTATTTTACATCGGTAGGCCAAATGGTACACATACACAATACCTAGAATTACACAAATCCTACAATGCAAAATTTCCCCACTATTGTTTACAAACATTCAGATGTAAAGATCAGAAAACCAAGCAGGTCATCCTTTTCATCCTGGATGGGAGGATGCCTCACTTTAACATCTTGTTTTGGTCATATAATACATAAACTAAGCTGTGATGCTATGAATCATGACCTGAATCACCGCAGCTGTAAGTCAGGAGAAACTCCAAAGCTGGGCTTCAGGTGTATTGTATACAAGCTATTAAAGCAACTTCTTTTCAGACAGGCTACTAAACAGGTTCATAAATACTGATGTTTTATGACTTTCCTCAAATTAGGACTGAAAAAAATTTAATCCAACTGAAACTCAAAATGACAACAAGAAAGAGAACAGGGAGTTACATAAATTTTTTGAATGCTGCTCATCACCATTTTATCCTAAAAGCGAGTAAGTGTCCTGTAAAGCGCTACTGACACACGGCTAATCCTTTAAAACCAAATCTCCAAGACAGAAGAGATCTGAGTGAAGGTATCACATGCTGTGCACCAACAGAGGCAATTGTGTAGGCACTTCAGCTAGAGAACACACCTGGAGGTACAGGAACCCAATTTTTTCCCTATGCCCTTCGGCTATCTCCCTGCAAACATCAAGCAATGTGGTGTTATGACAGCATGAGACTCTGCTTTGCAGTGTTTTTAGGGGATCAGTACCTTGCAGAGCACTACTTGCCCTCACATCCAGCTGGTAAGTGCTGCCAACCACATTTCATTGCAACTATCATGAGTTTAATGTCTTCATAATGCTCCAGCTTCATGTATGCTCATTTATAAGAAAAACAATGGTAATGAACACTTCCATATGGATAATATTAGATTAAGAGCAACACTCACTTTGATGTAAAGCATTTCATTATACAGGAAGAAGGAGCCTTAATGTTCACTGTATTTTAGTTGTCTCATTGCTTCACAACATAAAAGCTATTCATCTGGTTCCAAGTATGAGTACTTCTTTGGCATATAATATTAAATAGTCCTTTCTTGGTAACCAGTTCAATGTTAGCAAGAAAAAGGCATTTATAAGATCAACAGTTAAGATATTTCCTCTTGTTTAAATTTATCAGCAGGTTTTTTAACATGGAAGAATGCTACAGTAATTTGGAAACTATGAGTATTATTCCAAGTATTCAAGGAAAAAAGATTGGCTGTCCTGAGAGATTTATCCACACTTGATACAACTGAGGGAAACTCTACACTTGTAAACCCTCAATAACATAACTGGAGGTTAAAACAACAGATCATTACATAATTGTAAATAATATCTGGGAAAATAATGCCAATGTACATGGAAGTCCACATCAACACTAAGTTTAGACAAGTTAAATAGATTGACATACATTTTTTTCTACATTATAACATCCTGACAGGGAGGTTAGAAATGTAAGCACATCAAGAACACAAGTTGTTCCAAATACCTACTGAATCCAAAACTGCTCCCAACCTAACAATTAGGTATCAAAGTTCTTAATAACCCAACTCAGCCATTTTTGACTAGACAATTCACTACACAAGTAATGTTACATTTAAATCTCTTAGTCTTTAAATACTCATTTTGTAAAACACTGTAGAATTAACTACAAACTTAAAGAATTACAGCTTGTATACGCTTCTAAGCACATGCAAAAAAAATACAGTAGTTTTAGCCCCAGCTTGTATTTGAAAAGAGCATATTGAAAGAATTGAAAAGAGAATTTTGACAACTAAGGATCTCCTTACAGAAAGGAGAAATACTTTGGTTAAAAGCAAGCCAAGAGTATTCTGTACATTAAAGTGACACAGTAATTTTCTGACCACATTGTTATTTAGACTACCATAGTTCTTCATTTTCACTTGGATAAGAACATACAGTTTTGAATAAATGAAGCTAAAGGGCTCTATGAGAAGTGGAAAACTTTACACTGCCTAAATCTTTGAGTTTTTATGAAAGACAGCAAGTCCACAGAAAGTTCAATTCAGTTGTATGTTTAGATTTTAAGTTCCAAGAAACAGATGAATCACAACGAGGTCATTTCAGCAATTTTTTTTTCCCAGCACAAGTAAGAGGATGCAAAAGAAGCTTACAGAAATAGATGTGAGAGTGCACAAGTAATGAAACATGTTTTCCTGTCCAGATCAAGCTACAGTTTTGCTATCAAGTACTTTGCAAAATCCACCAGCACAATCACACTGAGCAAGACTTCTAAGCAAGGAGGTGTGACTGAAGGAGTGGCCAGCTTCATGCTGAAAGATCAGGCCTTCACTTCCATCGAGAAAAATGCATTTCAAACATTGCTAACCAAGGTCAGCAAGGATGTTTAAGGCAAGGTTTCACACCATCCTTAGAGGTAACATTACAACTAGAGTTTTCTCCCCAGAGAAGTGACATTGAAAACAGCTACAACACTTCTGCAAATGCTACCCCAAGTTTAGGAGCACTGTCCTCAGAGATAATTTTCAGCATAAGTCAATATAATTAAAACAGATACTGCAAAATAGCCCAACCCCTTTTCTCTTACCTCATAAAACATATACAGAGAAAGCAGTGTAAGTCCAAGGTTGTAGACCACTAGAATACCCCTGCATGAGAATGGCTGCTTATTCCGCATGTACTTTGGTCCTAGCCAAACAATTAGTAAGTACAAGACTGAGAAGACAAAGGTAGGTGTATAGTTTTCCAAAAGAGGCCATCCTTTTACTCTGGGGTCTGAAATGAACAAACAGAAACATACAATCACTTTGATTTTGTAAGGGGAAGAATCCAAAGCATACAAAAAGAACTGTACCCAAAATGCTCCCAGCACTGGAATACTAGAGAAAGTGCACCAAGACCTTTTATTAAGGGCCACATTCCTAATTACAAACAGTAAGATTTTAATTGTAGAGTTGTTAAGGAAAGCAAAAATAATTCTCTTCCTAAGACAAAAACATTCTTAAGTTATTACCACTATTATTTTTAAATACTCATTACCATTCAGAACTGTCATCCACTTGAATACTACAGAGGAACTTAAACTATAAAGAAAAGCTTCAACAAATCTTTGCCCCTTATTTTCTCAAACCAACCCTTCCCAATGGTGCACCCTATATTTCCTACAGAGTCAGCAAACCTAGGAGTGAAGCAGATACCTTTGTGGTTATCAATAATTGTCCTGATAATTATTTTCTAATCATTACCAACACAATTAGACTAACTATATGCTATTAGAAAGAATTAAATTTTGGAGTCAATGCATGAACAATGAAACACAAAACAGTCAGTCCAGTCTGATAACCAGTCCAGCTAGCAAAACACTGACTTCTCAGCGCAAGCACATAGATCGCACAGAAGGGGAGGATTTCAGGGGAACACTTGGAACAACTGTGTGATCCTTTTGAACCACACCTGTGTTGGCCATACCCAGCAATAGCAGAGTATTTCACTCCTCTCACTAAGGCCAGCCCAAAGTACGGAAATCAAGTTTACCAAACTATAAATGAACAATTCAAGTATTGCTGACATTCACAGTCCTGACTTAATTTTAAAGGAATCATATGTGGATTCTGAATGTAAGAAATGAGGCCTTAAAATGTGGGCTGGGTTGGGGAATTGTTTGGATTTGTCACCTTTATGGTTCATTATTTTTAACACAGAGCAAATAGAGACCATTCGCCAGTACTCTCAATAAATGTATCAGAACATCCAGACTAATTTAAACAGGCTTAGTATGAAGAGAGGGGCAACAAGGGCACCAAAGATACTAATGAAAGCAAATAGAAAACACACTTTGAAGAATCAGAGGCTTGTTTCACCTCCTGTGGACTTTGTCCTGCAAAGAAGCGGCACCACCACTGGAGTCTCACTGGGACAAAGAGGCAGAAAAGGCGTTCCTGCAGCAATCAGAAGACGAAAGCACAAGCCTCTGCGCAGCACTGCTACACACACTCCGTATGAGATGCTGACGTTTAATCCCCCCCAGTCAGAACCAGGAGGAATGGAGCCATCCCTACCCAAGCCTTCGGCATGAACCCATTGCCTGTCCTGGTCCTACCACCTCTCCCTTTCTCATGCTGACCAGGATTGCTGTTCTCCACCTGTAGACTTTTTCCCAGTGAAAGACCTACCAAGAACATTGCCTCTTTAAAACAGAACGGTTTTAAAGCAGCAATGCTTTCCAAAAGCTACAGGTAATTGTAGTGAAAAATTACTACAGGAGCAGCTCTAGTTATGAGGCCAAGAGTATTTTTATTTAATTAAATGCAAATTGAAAAGATTTTTTTTAATAAAAGCTATTATTAAAATTTAAAAAAAAAAAAGGCAGCAAAGATCTGAGTGAGGTAAATCAGTCACTAAAAGGAACAATATGATCTTAACTGATAGTGAGAAGAACAGCACCTGTAATGGTCATAGCTGAAAAATTAGCAGGTCTCCAGGTCAAAAGATCAGAAGCACTGAAGACTTTTCTTTATTATACTGTCATGCATTTTGATGCTTTGCAATCTTAAAGTAGTCATCTGTCAATGTCAAGTTAAAGGGAAGATATTTCTTATATTCTAGTAAGATTAGTTTTACTTTTGTATTCAACTTCTGAGCAATCTTACCTCTGGGTCCAAGCCAAACATCAAAGTAACTATTGATTGTTTTATCCAGAACTTCCATTCTACAACCTATTGAAAAGGAAAGAAGAGGACAAAGTTAGTTCTTCTGCTCACAAAAATGGTTTAATCATCTGAACACCATCTGTTAGGGTTAACAAAGAAAGTACTAGTATGTAAAAATTCCAGCAAACATGCTGGACTTTCTCAGCAAAGTACATAAAGCTTATTTCAGTCTCATAGTCACTGGTGTATGAACTGTATTTCCCACTCAAGTATTTAACCATAGATCTAGATACACAGAAGCTTAAAATCATGAGTTCAGATTAACCTGAAGTTCTTTTTAATTCTGTATTTTGTATCTGCAAATAAAAAAACGGAATCTTGCAAAATCCCTCAGTGAAGAGGACTGAACTTTGAGAAAACCAACAACATTGAATTTTTCAAATAAATACTAAGAAGCTCTTTTAACAAAGAGCCTCAAATAGCTGGCAGCAATAGCTGTGGAGGAGGGAAGGGGCAAGAAAAGTGAAAACTGGCTGTGCTATCACTTGCAGATAGGTGACTGATTACAGCCCTGATTAACAGCCCATAAAACCAAAAGATCAACAGTCAGGACTGACAGAGGGCTGCAGAGGCCAGGGAGGAAACACTACAGCTCAGGGCATGAGCACCTCCATCCAGCTCCAGAAACTGCTTACTGGTAAAACATTACCAGATAAAACTAATCCAGCATTAGTACACTGAATTCAGATGTCATCTGTCAGCTTCTCACACGGCCACTGTTTATTGGTACCACCTGATCAATACACTGGGGTACTAAAATTGCTGTACCTCCCTAAGGTTAAAGAAGGAAAGCAGCAACACTTTCCTCGAGCAGGGACAACTGTGCACAAAGCTGTTCTCAAGAGAAGAAGAAGTAATTTTCTTGATTAAGAAAAAAAACAAAAAACCCCAACCCTTTCAGTTCCCTCTTTTCAACTCACAACTGCATTGAGCTTTCACTAATTAAATTTTATCCATTTTTAACAGAATGGTTTTCACTGCTTGATGTTTCTCCTTCCCTAAAGTACTAATATTAACAGCAATTTTTAGTTATGGGGAAATAACATTAGCAACACCAGCTGTCAGCATACTCATAGCACAAACTGAAACAATTATACAAGCTTGCATGTAGTTAACAACAAAAAAGTTAATCTCTATTTTTTTTCAGTTCTAGCTAAATGAACACCTCTCTTCCCCCTGTGAAAACCTAATCTCTAGGGATTTTCTGATTTAGTCAAGTAAAATTAACAGTATGTCCTCTGGTTTCAGTCAACTGGGACTGAAACCTCCATTTCTTCCAGGTTCAGCAAGAAAAGCCAAACAGGATGCAAACAATGCTCTCTCCCTGGTCCAAAGCAGGAGTGGGAGCCACCCAGCAACTGCAGGGGCTTTGACTTCCCGTGGGACCAAGAACATACAAGGGGCTTAGATACGTGCATTTACATTGTGTAGTCTTTGATAGAGAAGCCCACATCCCTCCCACCACAGGGCCCCAGGCAGGAGGCTGATATGCTCACTAAGGACTTCTGGCAGCACCACAACCCATCGTTCCCTGCAGGGCTCTCAGGGACACACAGAATAGACTTTCCTCTCTGCGTCGAACTGCTTTGGACTACACAAAGCCACAGAAACATCCCTGGAATCTGGTCACCAGGCACAACGATCAAAATAGGCAGAAGTGTTAAAAAGTATTTTGTAGTCCCGATTCATACTGGTTTTATTTTCTGACTGAAGAAGCCCAGCCCAAGTAGGCAAACACTTCACAAGAAAGTGCATTTTTGGGATTACATCACCTCACCAGCTATGGTACAGAAACTGTGAGCATTTGTGTGAATGGCCACCAGCACTGGCACACTGGTGTCCTAGGATTAAGGAAATTTAAGTGAGATAGCCTATCCTGTGTTATCAGAAGCATGAACATTAGGAAGGGTGTGAGAAATGAGTATGTAATGCCAAGGATAAGAAAGAGAGCTAGAGAAAGTACCTTTTTTTTTTTTCTTTCACAACATCTCTTCCCCCTCCCCCCCCAAAAAAACCCACTTTAGCTATTAAATATTGCCAGGAAAAGCACTCCTTGGCAGATAAGTCATTTGGTTGTTTGAAATCCCCACTTACTCAATTTGTCTGTTGCTCCTTTGATCCAGTACTGACTGATCTAGTTACTCAGCACTGCATCAGCCAATAACCTGCATCTGACTTCAACTCCCCTTCTCACAGGCGAAGGCTTCAGATGGGAGAGTTTGTTTCAAAAACAAAGGTACATTACACAAAAATGCACTAAAAAACTCGATTCAGAACTAACCTTCTACAAACTGTTGTTTGCTTAACACTAAAAATGCATATATGTAAATGAAACAACTAAGAAAGCTGAAACAAACTCTGCCTAGCTCTAGCAAAGATAGGAAGAAATGAAACTCCATGTTCAACCCTTCCATAAAACTGGAAGAAAAACTCATTCTCCAAGAGAAGGAGTCTTTCTGCAGAGGTCTCAGCTTTTTTGGGCTGGTAGCCCAAAGCAGCTTTTTGAGCCAGCATTATCAGACAGCATACTGTAAAAGGCACAGCAAAGGAAAAACTACTCCTGGTGTCGATTTCCAGAATTTGCAGAAAAAGAAATTGTTTCAAAAGGAACTCATTTGTGTAACAGAAAAACAGAAGGAAACAATCTGCTTTTGTTCCAGAGGGGGTCATGTGAAAATGCATCAAGTCTCCTGCCAATAGCCACACAACATTAAACACTGCTTCAACAGCAGCAACTACAAGGGTTCTTTTTTAATTGGAATAGTTAACCAATTCAGAGGAACATCGACTCCCAGAAAAATTAAACCAGTGGCCATTTGAAATACTGCAATCAACATGTTTTCTAATACTGAAAGTAAGCAAATTCTGCAGCCGACCACATAAACAAGCAGATCAGCAGCAATGCCCCTTTACCTGGAAGTCATCCCATGGCAAGGCACACTATTCACAGAACCACAGAACAGTTTGGGTTGGAAGGGACCTTTAGAGGTCATCTAATCCAACCACGCCTACCATGGGCAGGACATCTGCCCCTCAATCAGGTTGCTCAGAGCCCCATCCAACCTGAGCTTGAATGTTTTCAGGGATGGGGCATCTACCACTTCTCTGGGCAGCCTGTTCCAGTCTTTCAACACCCTCACTATAAAAAACTTTTTTCTTACATCTAGTCTAAATCTGCCCTCTTTTAGTTTAAAACCATTGCCCCTTGTCTATCACTACAGTCCCTACTAAAGTTTGTCCCCATTTTTCTTGTAGGCCCCCTTTAGGTACTGGAATGTCACAGTAAGGTCTCCCTAGAGCCTTCTCTTCTCCAGGCTAACCAGCCCCAACTCTCAGCCTGTCTCCATAGGAGAGGTGCTCTAGCCCTCTGACCTCCTCTGGACCCACTCTAACATGTCCCTGTCTTTCTTATTTTGGGATCTCCAGAGCTGAACGCAGTACTCCTGGTGAGGTCTTATAAGAGCAGAGTAGAGGGGGAGAATCACATCCCTTGACCTGCTGCCCATGTTCCTTTTGATGCAGCCCAGGATACAATTGGCTTTCTGGGCTGTGAGCACACATTACCAGCTCATGTCCAGTGCCTTATCCACCGGGAGCCTAAGTTCTTCTCAGCAGGGCTGCTTTCAATCTCTTTGTTCCCCAGACCATATACGCTGTGGATTGCCCTAGCCCAGGTGCAGGACCTTGGTCTTGTTGAACCTCATGAGGTTCCCATGGGCCTACTGTCTTGAGCCTGTCCTTGGGATGGCACCCCAGGCATGTCAACCACACCACTCAGCTTGGTGATGCTGGCAAACTTGCTGCGGGTGCACTCGATCCTGCTGTCCATGTCATTGGAGACATTAAACAGTACTGGTCCTGTATGGATCCCTGAGGGACACCACTTGTCCATCAGGACTCTGAGCTGCTGACCACTACCCTCTGGATGTGACCATTCAAACCATTCCTTATCCACCGAACAGTACACCCATCAAATACGTATCTCCGCAATTTAGAGAGAAGCATGTTGTTGGGAACTGTATCAAAGGCCTTACAGGAGACCTGACAGAGGACATCTGTAGCCTTATTCAGTGCCTACAGTCAGAAACAAAAAAAAAAGATCCAATTATGACAGACAATACTTTTTAAAACATGTACCTCTATATGTGCCAGTTATTTTTTTCTTACACTAGTTTCTACAATAGACAGGAAAGAAACCATCCTCTCTGCTACCAAATTTTATCAGTGCAGTAAGGCCCCTGAACACCAGGGCAAGTTGGATCAGAGTCTGGAAGCATTCAGGCTTACCACCTGAAACATTTCACTCCTCCAAGTATCTAACCCAGAAGAAATACCTATCTGATGTTTTAAACAAAACAGGATTACTGGACTTCAGTTCTGCAACACAAACATAATGAAGGCTAAACTTGCACCTTGCCCCAGCACATTCAAGCCCCACCATTAAAGTATTATTTTCAATAATCCTCTGGATTTTGACAGACAGTATTTTTTGGACATCCACAGGTCATTTTGCATCCTTGTTTCATTTCTGGCACTATGAGCTGAGACAAGCACCATGCTCCAGCAGACAGCCGTGTGGCTGGGCAGATGTGAGCTCTGTCCTGGCCACTCAGTCCAGGCATGGATAGCTCTGGTGCTCTTAGGTGTGACAAAAATACACTGCAAAGCCTTTTCTTGCAGTATATATATTTTTAAGTTTATTTATAAAAAGTGTTTCCTACAGGCTACAAGTATTGACAAGTTGCTCTTCTAATGCATATCATCACTCTGAGGAAAGGGTTATTAAATACTGAAGGATTTTAACCAGCTCCTGCCCTTCAAAAGTAAATTCTCTTCTACGCTTTCCACAGAAAACACATTCTGGGGGGTTTATGCCAAAAAGTAATTTAAAAATTTGTGGTCACATTTTAATGCTGATTCTTGAGTTTCTTCTTGGAGTAACTTTCCAGGTGCAAAGATGATGCACAAAAATATAAAGGTTTCCCCTCTGTTCCATGGCACCATTTTTAAGCAAATCAAACAGCAGCAAAAAAAACATTTTGAGCCAAAAGCTTAAAGCACTGAGAGCCTGTTCCCTTTAAGCAGGATCCTCCAGCTCCCACCCTGCTGCTCAAGAACAGCCTGAAACAGATCCCAGATTTTGCATCTAAGTGCCTGAACTTGAGTTCCAAAAAAATCCCAAAAATAGGCATCTAAATAATTGTGCTGGCTTCTGAGAGCAACCCGCTGTCAGGCCTGGCTGCTCAGCCTTCCTGGAAAACAGCCACTTTCACCGTTCTTAAATTAGGACTTCGAAGTCTAATTTTAGGCACTTGCTTTTGGAAATCTTGATTTGCATTTTCTTGTTTAAGTGATGTTTCCCCGTCCCTGCCACTGCAGAGGTGACTCCTCTTTTTCCTCCTCCAAAAGTACAAACCTCCTCTAAAAACCCAACAATCACACTGCTGTTTGCTTTTGTTGATGTACTGGAATTGAAAATGCTCGCCTGCTTGAGAACTGGAAGACAGCACTGATAATCAAAGCTGTCAACCGTTTTCTGTCCATTTGCCAAAGCTGTCCAGTTTCCCCTTTCTATTCCCAAAGCCTTAACCACCCCTTGCATGTATTCCCTTTGCCTTTCAACTTCCTGCCAACCTCAGATTACCCTTTTTCCCCCATTCTGTATACCCTCTTAGGTCCCAAGCATGCTAAATGTTAGCAATAAAAAGCAGTTCAGAATAAATTATAGTGTATATTGATCTGAAAGTGAAGGTACATTTATTTTACGGGAAACCAGGTGAAGCATACATGCTGTGGATTTTGCACTTTAGCTTTGTTAAAATACAAGAAACTATTTTAAAACTTTATTTTACATCCGTATCTCTAGCAAAGTGATGCAGATTTTTGGCCCCCTTGCATCAGCAACAAACCTTCCAGCTTGCTGCTGACACATCGGGACCCACAGTGCTGAGCTTTCACACTGCCTGGCAGCACCAGCATAAGGAAGTTTAGAAATAAATCATTTGTATAAAATTCAGGTAAGCATAAAAAATGCAGGACAAAGGAGAGAAGCTAGTTTCGAACAGTTTAACCTCAACAGGATTTCAAACCATTTGGAAATGCAGGGGGTAAAGGAAGACTTTGGCCAGTTAACTACAGGGGGGTTAATTTCATGCCACTACTTTTCCTACCATTCCACCTTCCAACAAATCCTTCAGTAATGGTTACCTTCATATATAAGGACAGTTGTGGTAATTAAAGTGTTTTACAGAATAGAAACAAATACAAGAAAGGATACTACAGAACAGAGTAACTAGTTGGGCTCAATACCTAATACCTTATTAAATCAGAATCTAATGATCTTTAGAAAAAAGAGTTAAGAGAAATTGTAGGTCCCTGCAGTTTTATTCATGCTTTCAGCAGACTTAAACTAGCTTGAATTAGGATGTGAGCATCCCACGATTAGGATGTCCACACAAAATTCTTTCCCTTGCAGTAAACAGCTCCTGATACGGCATGGCATTATTTCAGACAGGGGGAACACACCAAGGGCAATGGCCAAGCAGGAAGAGCAAGCTGGAAGCAACCACACAAAGACACACATGGAAGTACTAAGAATCAGTGGAAAATGGGTCACCACTGCCTCTCCATCCCAGAAGAATGCATCCATCATCCACCTACAAATAAGGATCTTTCATGCTACAAAGTCCCCCTTAGTAGCAGCAGAACTGGCACCGCTCAGCACTACGGTTTTCTCAACAGAATGCATTTTCTTGGAATAAAGTGTTCAAGGGTGTATCCTGTCCCAGCCATTGCACCCATACCCCAGCACTGTGACACTGGAGACTTCCTTGTTGCTGCCAGCTTATACCCACAGTGGTGTGAAACCAACACAGTGCAGATTGTAAAAGTATTTCCAGAAATAAAACATGGAGGGAGAAAAATCAAAGCATGCAGGTTTACTCAACTGCTGTGTTTGTAATCGCTTGAAACTATAAAATATGCAAGGACACTGCACAGACAACTCGCAACTGGAGTTAAAGAACTGCTTCCTTTTTCATGTTTGGTTTTTTTTTTTTTAAATGGGAAAGAAACAGAAGAGAGGATCTGCAGCAAACTAGGTTAGATAGAAACAGGTAGAATATGTACATGGCACAAGAGCAGCAAGTTGACTTTTTTGTAAGGAAAGCCAAAGCACAGCATTTGCTAGATAGCTTTGCTCCACAGCTCCTCTCCACAGTGTGTGACAGTGTTTATTAATGACTACTCTGAATCCAAAGCTCCCTCATTTTACTGCAACTCACAATGGAAAATTAGCCTCAGGAAGCCTGGGAAGCTAAAGAGAGCTCAGAAGGTGAAGGAGTCAAAGTCCAAAGGGACATAAGGACCTTAGCTTTCATTTCTGGTCTCATTTCTCTTATTCAAATGCCACCTGCAAGGTCTGAAAAGCTCTTCTCCCCTTTAATAAAGGGACTCTATAATCTCTCTCTGTGTATTTCACTCAAATCAGCTTTATACTTCCACAGGAGAAAAAGTTACAATCCCCAAAGCCTACTTTAATGAGCCTTCTTGATCAAAAGGCTGCATTTTTTAACAACAGAGCTGATGAGACCACAACCATCAAGATCAAAGGATGGATGGAGAAGACCAGCCTTGAATGACCATTGCTAATGGCAGAGTTCAAGAGCACTGTGTACCTTCAAGACAGTAAGCTTCAATTTACTTTTCCTTTAAATGCCCATGTCTCATAATTGAATAAAATTTAGAAAGTGAGAAGAAGGGGGGGAAAAAAAAAGAGTTACAGTGGGACTGTCCCTCTACATGAACCCTAATTTCCTCCAGTGTGCCACAGCTGGGGCACTGAATCTGAGCACCAAGAGATCCTTTGTCACCAGCCTGCCCCCTTGTCCTGCCAAAATCCTGCTGCACTGAGCTCTGAACCCAAGGGACATCTTGAGAATAAAACTCGTAGGACAGATCTACAGTTCTTAGTTATCTTCTTTGCATTTAGTTGCCTGACGCATGAAAGTTTACTATCTAACACAAAAAAGTACTTAAAATTCTTCTGTATGTGTGAAACACTGTAAAAACCAATAAATGCCTGCATGCAGCTATCCAGTAAACAAGGTTTAGCTATAAAAAGGTTATCTGGGGTTCACATGTTGACCAGATACAGGAATCCAATAAAAAGCGGAGAAATTAGAAGATCATGAAAGCTGAGGATGACAGTCACAAAGGTAATGCTACACCATGTAAATCTGACTAGTACAGGAATAAGTGTACACAAAACCTGAATTAAGATGCCCTGCTAAGATGTGAAACTACAACCCCTGTGTTCAGGTGGGTAACTGATACCTTTTGGAGGACCACTTCTGTTTTGGAAAGCAGATCACACTGAAAAAGCACACAAGTCACCCTTAGGCAAGTTACAGTACACTAAGTATTTATTTGTGTATTTACTCTTATTTCTAGAGCTTGTGGGTTGGTACCTGGAGTGCTATGGGAGAACTGAAACTCTCCGGTGGGTCCTAACACACATAAAATTACCTGTAATACACTGAATTAGTTACATTCTTCAATAAAAGTGAATTTCTACACTTTTATCTAAGGGAAATAAAGATGTACACTGACAACTGTAAATGCACTCACTTCCCTTGCTGCCGTTTCCTCATATGGCCAGCCATGCTATGGTAAGTCAATCTTAAGACTTTGCTACTTTCCTGCTGTCCCCCCATGAGATATGAGTTAATCCTGTATGGCTGCAGCTGTACTAATACTTGGTGCCTTCATTTTAAGATGTTAAACATCATGCCAGAGAGTACTATCATACATAGTAAACAATACTAAAAGTCAGGCAAGTATGAAAATCAGAATCACAGAAATGTTAGCGTTGTAAGGGGTCTCTGGAGTTCATCCAGTCCAACTCCCCTGCCTAGGCAGGGTCACCTAGACCAGGTGACATAGGAATGCATCCAGGTGGCTTTTGAATGTCTCCAGAGAGGGAGACTACTCCTGGGCAGCCAGTTCCAGTGCTCTGCCACCCTCAGTGGAAAGAAGTTTGTCCTCACATTGAGGTGAAAATTCTTGTGTTTATTTTATGGCCATTGTTCCTTGGCCCATCAATGGGCACCACCAAAAAGAGTCAGACACCATCCTCTTGGCAGCCGCCTTTGAGATATTTATACGCACTAATGAGATCCCCTCTCAATCTAGGCTAAACAGGCCCAGCTCCTCCAGTCTCTCCTCATAAGAGAGATGCTCCACACCCCTCATCTTTGTGGCCTCAGCTGGACCCTCTCCAGTAGTTCCTTGTTGTCCTCATACAGAGGAGCCCAGAACTGGACAAGGTATTTCTGATGTGGCCTCACTAGAGCAGAGTAGAGGGGAAGGATCACATTGTGTGACCTGCTGGCCACACTCCTCCAAATGCACCCCAGGATGCCACTGGCTCCCCTGACTGCAAGGGCACACTGCCAGCTCATGGGCAACATCTTATCCACCAAAAAATCTCAGGTCCTTCTGTCCAGAGCAGCTCTCTAGTAGGTCATCTCCCGACCCATACTGGCACTTGGGGTTATTCCTCCCCAGGTGGAGTATCCTACACTCTGAGGAACACCAATGACTACAAGCCTCCAACTGGATTCTACTCTGCTGATCATGACCCTCTGAGCTCTGCTATTAAGGCAGTTCTTGATCCCTCTCACTGTCCATGCCTCTAACCCACATTTCCTGGTTTTACTGCATTTGCTTCATACATTCAAAAGCACTGGAGCAAGGGCAAGGTCAGTACTGTAATATGATGTAATGTATCTGCTTTAAATACAGGAACCAAAACCTGACAAACAGCAGGCAACAGGTTTCCTCCCCAACCCTGCAGCTATCCCACCCTCTGCAGGGAAGCAGTCCCCTGGAAAAGGGGGCACCAGATACGGATCCTCTGCCTCACTGCTTGTGCAAAGTCTGTCTTGAACATCTTCAGCAACTTCCGCATTCCTGAAGATAAGCATCTCTGTCCATATGACATTTTTCCTCCTCACTCCTGTTGTGGTGTTGGCTCATGCCCACCAGGAGTCCTCAGGCTAACAGCCACCACATCATCTCATCCTTGCTCTAACTTCTCCATTCAGCCAGGTCCATAGCTAGAAAGCCATACCCTGGCCGTGTGGCGTGACTAGGGGCAACCAAGAACAGACCTGACACTGCTGCAAAGGCTGCTTTCATTCCTTCCCTACGCTCCACCCTGCCTGGGTGGAGGAAACCTGGAAAAACTGAGGTAGCTCCAAAGAAACCAAGTAAGCAAGAAGATCAGCTTTCAGCTGAGTCCAACCCACTGCCTGATTTACTGCAGATGCAGTGGCACAAGGCAGGCACGTGGGTGACAAAGAGGTCTTACTTGATTGAAACTGAGCAAAGCCATCACACTGGACCCAGCAAGGAACTGTAGCAAAAACAAAGGCAAATAAAACAGATAGACAAGAATGTTTACAGTGGAATTCTAAAAAGCTACTAAGAAAAGGCCAAATGCACAAGCATCATTTAACATATAGGAATAGTTCTAGTGAGAAGTAAAAGAATTGCAGAAAAAATAAAAATGAAATAACAAAAGATCATACAGGATATGCCATGAAAAGCTCACTTAGACTTGTAGCAGCATGAACTGAGATTATTGCGCTGTAAAGGGCAAACAACAAAAAAAGCTCCCAACCCTGAAATGTTCAAGGCAGATCAGATTTTAAAGAAAAAGGGGGAGAAGGGACAGTATATGGTTAACCATCAAGAGACCCAACAGACAGATCAACAACAGGGGTTTTTTCAAAGCAAGGCAACCTGAATGTTTTATTAAGTCTAAGCACAGCAAAACTATTCCAATAGAAACAGAGTTAACGAAAATAATGCACAGAAAAAAAGACTGAAATAAAAAGCTACACAGACAGTGCGTATGACCAAAAACTCTTACAGCATACTGGCCAGCCTGCATCTGAGGGCTGTGAGAACAGAGGGGAAGAATCCCCTTTAATTTTCAGCCTTAAAGCATGTTATACTGTAAGAATCACAACAACTTTACTAGTGAATTGAGACACATCTTGAGCAAGACCAAGACTAAATTTCAAGGGAAAGTTTGATTTTCTGATAATACCAAACAGTTTTTACTTAATGCCCAGAGGTTATAACTAAATTTGTTATATGAGAAAAACACACTGCTACATAATTAAATTGTGATTCACACATGGAAAACCAAACTTTTTTCATTACTATGCTCACTGTAGAAAAGTGAAAACCTAACTTACAGTGTATTTAAAAGTGGTCATATTTTGTCAGGAGTGAAAGATAGGACAGAATTAAGCTGTGTTTTATCAGCCACATTTGTAAAGCAACTCTTTAGCCTCATAGTAAGACTCTGTGCACAGTAATGAAGATGACAACATATTAAAAGTTCCTCAGCAGGTAAACCCAAACTTTTACATTCTGAGTGCACCTGTTTCATACCCGTTTTGTATAGATGGTGTAGGATATAGAATAATGACTCAGGCAATGAAACTGCTTATTCATGTTGGCAGCTCTCTGAAAGTTTTCCCTTCTGGACTCTCACCACTACCACAACTCTATTTTTACTGTATGCTAAAAGCAAAACATGCTTTTGTGCAAAAAACTCTTCCGTGAACCAATTTTTCAAGTATCAAAGACAATTCCAGTGGTTGCAGGCTATTCTTCCACAATGTTTTTATCTCCTTGTAATATAAGCTCTCCACACTGATGTATAATCTCTAAAATAAACAGCAGCAAAGGGACTCTTCATTTAAATAGATCTGTTATTCTGGACCAGGGAAGCTAAATGCTCAAGTTCATATACCCATGCAGGAACTGATGTGTAGTGGAAGAATAGAGGAAGAAAACAAAACCCCACCAAAATCCCAAATTTTGTTAACATTCTTCTCTCATGTTAATGACTGACAGTTTAAGTGGGAATTGGGTAAGAGTCTCAGAAGAGCAATGATGCTGCAAGGGAGGAGGTGTCAAGAGCTGATGGCTGGTTAGGGCTTCTTCACTGGCTCAGCACTAACCCCAGCTCTGCTCCTCTGTTCTGCAAAGCAACCTCCCAAGGGCATTGGATGAAGAAGATTTTAAAAAAGTAAAGCCTGAAAAATAAACAGAAATATCACATTGTGAAAAGGAGCAGCAAGGAAAAACAAAGTGAGGAGAGGGGTGGAAAAGCCCTTAACTTCATTGCTAAGCTCTTTCGCAGGTGCAATTGGCAATTCATAATCCCTGTCGCTGCAGGTTCAAAGATGGTCATCTCCCGAGGCCACGCATTTCTCCTTTGGAGGCAATGCAGCACTAAACGATGTAAATAAAGCACTCCTCTGAAATGATCATTTTTTCTACACTGTTAAGTGGGGGTTAAAACCTGGATACATCCCTGTGTTCATACCAAGAACATCTTTCAGGACTCAAACATATATTTTACCAGCTTCATAAGTGTGTATTTTAATACAGAAAGTCAAATCCCATGAACACTTAGAAAACTGCACTGTGCTATATGCAACTGATACTTGCTTTGGTGCATTGTGCGAGTCTGACACATTTTGTGAAACCAAGAAGTATTCAGTCTGCACTACTCGAATTCACAATAGTTTTGAAACTGTTCAGCTAGAGTTTGAGTATTTGATCTAAACAAGTTCAGCACTGAATTTAGAAGGAATGAGTTGACTAAGATGGACTTAAAAAAATGCAAGAAAAACCTGAAAACAACATTAGCAGTCTCTTCCTGCACCGTAATGCAAACCACTTAGCAGTGGTGATAGAATAAGAAATCAATACCAAGAAGTACCAAACAATATTATTTTTGTTCTGCAAGGCATGGCCAGACTTGCAGCCTGCTTTCTTGTGCTTCGGAGGGAGATGATGGTGGTTTGAAAGAGCTAAAAAAAAGGTAGGGAATTTAGAGGTTCTGGGAACCTGTCAAGTAAAAGAGGAGGATCGAGTATGGCCTCTCGAGAATTATGTGGGAACCTAATGAAGGCTGCAAAACCAGAGGGCAGAGTGCCGTGGTTTGACCCTAGCTGGCAACTAATACTCTGGAGCCACTTGCTCACCCCTACGCAGACCTGGTGGGATGTGGTACAGAATGAGAAAAAGGTAAACTGTGGGTCCAAGTAAGAACAGTTTAATAAATGAACTAAAGTTAATCATCAATACAACAACAAAACAGCAACAAAACAATAACAACCACAACACCACCACCAATGACAATGATGATGATGAAAAGGAAGATAACAAAAAGAGAGAGGGAGGACTAAAACCCAAGAAAAACAAATTATGCAAAATACAATTGCTCACTAATCTCTGACTGGTGCCCAGCCAGTCTCCGAGAAGCAATCAGAGCTTCCCAGCTAATTCCCCCCAGTTTATATAGCAGGCATGACACTCTATGGTATGGAATATCCCTTTGGGTAAACCGTCCAGTTTGGGTCAGCTGTTCAGGCTATGCTTCCTCTTGGCTTCTTGTGCACCCACTTGCTGGCAGAGCATGGGACACTGAAAAGTCCTTGGTTTAGAGTAAGCCCTGCTCAGCAACAGCTAAACCATCAGTGATTCAGCAACATTATTTTCATACTAAGTCCAAAACACAGCACTGTACCCAGCTACTAGGAAGAAAATTAACTCTATTCCAGCCAAAATCAGGACACAGAGCTACTACTGTTTAAACTAACATGACAAGTGGTCTGACACCATCGACTCTAAAAATGGTTTACGGCCATGCACAATTTTTACTTATAAACAAGTAGACACAGCAGCAGCAACTCATGCATTAGGAGGACAATAATCTACACTGAAACACAGTGGCCCTTCTGTCACTACCAATATTACTACTTTTCTCTCCTCATTTTTAACTGAACAGATAAACGCAGTACTCCTTACTGACTTGCTTAGTGCTGTCTTTCTCAGTCTCTATATAATGGGTCTGTCACCCTATACATTGCTGCGGTTGTTCCCTTACACTTGTGTTTTCCTCTAGCCCTTACATTGCATTTCAACCTCTTGTAGAAGGTGATAGGGACACTCAAACTTCCCAGCTCACAGCTGAGGCTGGTGGGTAGGGCAAGGCAAGCTCAGCCACCCCTTCTATCTATGGCCAGAGCAAACAAGGGGCTGCAGTGGTGACCATGGTCTAAGCCGTGCCTTCTGGGTGGCACAGAAGTCAGTATTCAATAAAATATGAAAAAACCTGCTCAAATCTTTTGCAAGAGGCTTTTCTGCTTAGGTCTGTTGAAGAGGCAGAAAAAAACCCTTAAGTAGCCAGGTCTGTGGACTGGCAGCTTATTTTCTGACACTATATCACCCATGTTAATAAAAAGAGAACATTCTGCACTGCATTACAAGTGCAAGTATTTTCCCCATTAATGAGGCTTCATGCATACAATAAGTCAAGCTCACAAGACTAATGTAAACCTTAATAACACACCAAAAGACCACTATACATGAACAAACCAAGGGAGATAAATGTATAATACAAAGGATAAATGCATGACCCTAATTTAGGACAAGCAGCTGAGAGTTTGCACCAATTCACAGGGTCTGTGATCAGCTAAGACCACCTCTCCATGCCAGTACTGCAAGAGTAATGAACCACCAAGCCGCAATCAGACACTCACCATAGGCATCTGCTACCCCGCAATCCAAATGTATACAAATAATAAATGCATAGAAATGTATACACATAAATCCCGACCTGTGTGCCTCTACCAACACTGTGCTGCAGCCACCACACGAGTTCTTGCTCAAAAGCACACAGGCAGCCACATGAATGAACTGAACCTGTAGATGCTTTCTGGTAAGCACACGTGCTGTGCACCCGAAGTAGCATGCCATTTGAACTTCAACATACAAAAAGGTTTCTCGAGTTTCTTTTTCTAAAGGGCAGGGCGATGTTAAACATTGGAGAATGTCATCCTCCTAACTGGTTAAAGGTTTAATTATTGTTATTTAAGTCAAAGGTTCTCCCTACCGTTTGGCAAGGAGATGATTCTCAAAACGACGATTCAAAACACCAGTATTTTTAAAAGTAACCTGACAGCAGGAAATATTTCTTCAGGAAAAGGTTAACAGAAGCTTTCTGATTCAATTATGTGCATAGAAATAGCATATCTAAGGGGAAGCCTATATAGATTAAGGTATAAAGGCCTATAGTTCCCCAAGTCTTCATTGGCTCACGGAAACCAAACCTGAGGACACAGGACCAGCTCAAGAACTAGACTTCCACATTTAGACGACTATGTTGACAATTGATACAGTAAAGGCAAACATAAGAGTAGGTTTCTTTTTTCAATTCTAAAAACTTCAAGATCTCTATCTGAATACAGATGCCATGGTTTTAACTCAGCTGCTTCCCCACCAAGTTATGGTCTGCTACAAACTCTAAAGGTACAGCATCTAAGGGAAGAAGGCATTTTCCCATAACTAGCACTTGCTAAGGGCTCCTTAGTCAACATGGGCACAACAGAAACACAGCTTTAATCCAAAATGCTTCCCAGCAACTTTATAACAGTATAAAGGTAAGGGGAGAGGGAAACAAAAAGAAAAAAAGAAAATAGAAAAAAAGGAGGCAATGCAAACTTAACTGCTTATTAGTTAACTAACTAAACATATGGCCTAAGACCATAAGACATTTTGAGGTATATTGTTTGGTTTAATAAGCTAAACCACATTATTCTGCAAATACTTGTCAGTTTTTGTCTAACACTGGTAGCATCCTTAAGATGACACCAATGGAAACGTTCATAAACCCACATAAAAGCTGGAGTGTTACCTGAAATCAAGACTGTGTCCTTTTTGAACTCAAGTATATGTTTTACAGCAGGGAGCCCGAACATGCGCACATGAAGAAAGCAATTACCCTCCAGTCACTGCAAAGACAACCAGCAAGAGGAGAAACAGTTTTCTCAAGGTCACAAAGGGAGAGGAGTACTTTCAGGCAATAACAGAAGGACAGTCACTTTGTTCAAGTCATTGACCCACTGTCTCAAAGGGCAGGGTTATGTGAGGATCAAAGAGCAGGACAAAATCTGAAAAAGTAGAAAAAAGTTTTACTGCATGTTTGCTGTAGCTTTGCCCAAGCGAGTTTTATCTCCTGTAAATGTTAGCGCAACTCAGCACATTTAGGCATCGCCCAAAGCATCTCACTTGGCAGGCAAATGTTCAGTATGAAGTTTTGACATAGAGGTCAATTAAATCTAGACAACTTTAGCAGAAATGCAAGTTCATGAAAGGTTTTTATATTTCTACCTGCTCAGCGGGGCACTGGTCATTAACAAGGCTATCATTAATGAAGCACAACCTCTACAGCTAACAATGCTTTAATAAGGGCATGAAAAATAACCAGATGCAAGGGGATGCTGAGGCCAACTCTTAATTCTCGACACTGAGATCAGCATAAGTAGAGTGATTCATTTGTTCATGGAGAAGCAACAACTGCACTTAGCATGCACCTCTAAAATCTCTACACCTGGTAAGGGAGTTTGACTGGCACTGCGCTTTCTAAATGCACAATACTTTGTGTTTCACAGGAGTCAACCATTTCACCAAGGAAATTTAATAATTCTCCAACGCATCCAATACAGCAGGAAAGCATTTACCTCAGACAAGTTTGCTCTTGCACTCATTTACTCTGTAAGATAATGTGTCCTAAATGCCAAAAAACAAACAGAGAAACCAAGGCAATAAATTTCAGATTCATTTCAACTAATAGATCTAAGGCGAACAATTCTGTATACAGTCAACAACAACTCTATGAGTTATTTCCATAGTAAGATCAGAGGCAGCATTTACTTGTCAATCAAAAAATCAATTTATGTCACTGTTTGCATTACCTTTATCAAACAGAGATCTAACTGCTGTTCAGTTGGATGATGGGGACAGGTTTCAGTGCCTTCAGGAACGCAGATATAAATCACTTTTACCAGTCAGCATTTAGGAACTGCAGGGATGTCAGCTTAAGCAATGCCCTATTAACTGTATTGCTGCAATACCAAATTTAAACAGCCTTAGGAAAGGTCACAGCAAAGCAATCTGACCTGGAAATAAGTTTTTAGACAGACCAACTTCTGCGTAATTCACTGATTACCCTTTTTATTTGTCCCTGTGTGTATTCTTCCATTTAAGGGAAAAAGCATTTCAATGCTAGTGCGCATAAACCTTTTGGACTGCGGGATTCTTCTGCATTTTTAACACATTTAAGAATCACAAATTAGCAACTGTACTACATATGACAAACAGAGATTACAAGGATTATTGTTAGTTTTGTAAAGTGTCTGGATGCATGCAGAGCAGTGTGCTCTGACAGTCATGCAGAAAGCATCAATTTCTTCAGTCTAATATCTAGTCAAATAGCTTTGAAAAGCTTATGCTGCATCGTGGAAGAACATGATTTTGTACATTACAGAAACAGGAAAACAAAAGCATTACTGCAAAGAGCTGAGGCCAACAGCACCCAAAGTATTCCTATGGCTGAACAGTTTTATAGATGTCACCCCTATGCAACTAATTCAAGACACGGCAATAAAAGAGGATTGGGATTAAGAGGACAAAACACATGAGTTGTTCAGTTGTACAGTGGAGGTTATAATAAACAGCATCATTACCTACACACACCTTCACATACTATATGAATAGCTGCCTAATCTAAGTGGAGCTTAGCTGTGAAGAGTCAACATTTTCCTTGTGATCCATTTTAAGACAGCACGTCACTCACAGGAGTAAAACAACACACCAAGAAATAATAGATAGAAGTTTTTGTGGCTCTGCTCCTCAGCAATGAAAGAATATCCCTGCCTCTCTTTGTCTGAAGTCAGAGAACAAACCCTCCATGTCTAGAATAAAAAACCCCATGCTACCATGAGCCCATATGCTCCAAAATGCTTCCCCAGTCCAAAAGGGCCTTTCTGGCATGACTTGTTCCAGACGATGACTCTGTGCACAGCACAGGAGCTCTGGCTTCCTGCTGCTGTGACAGGAACCCCAGACCCAGAGTGCTGACTAAGCCACCTCCCATGGTGCCAGTGGCAAGGTGAGACCTGACATGGCACTGAGCCCACCCTCCCACCCAGTCATTGCCTCCCACCACCACATCGGCAGGCAGGAGCAAGGATAAACATCCCTTGGAGACATTCTTTTAGCACTGGCTCCAAGAGGGACAGAAGGGACAATAGTACGCAGAAGCACCACACCGTTTTTAACAAGGCACTGTAGGCAATTGCTGCTTCTCTCCCAAAAATTTGTCTCAGGTGGGATGCAGATAGTGTTAACTGGGAGATTTGCTTTGTGTGCCACTGAGCGAGAGCTGCTGAGACCACCAGAAGGCAGAAGACATTTCAACCTTTTGATCTGTATGAGTGGTTTGGGTTTTTTCCTGAGCTCAGCAGAAGCAGATTTTGATGTTGCAATGTTTACTGCCCAAAAATGAGGAAGGTAAAGGAATGAGGTTAGCTCAGTACTTGAGATCATTTAACCAATTACCAACTGAACGTCACTTACAAGAAACATGCTTTCCTAAGGGGGCAGCTCTGAATCAGGCTCAGCACTGGGTTTTCCATATGTGGCTGCCAGACTCGAGCACCAGGTCAGCCTGAAATCCTAAATTACTGTCAGCTCACCTACCATTCCCAAAAACCTGAATCTTCAAACATATTTCCAAAAATCTGCTCCTAACAAGTTGCAAAAAAATGAGGAATTAAAGGAACTGTCCAGAGGCCTGATGTATTTACAGTATTATTTCCAATTTACATTTTTTTGTTTTGTTAATCTTATCTTCTTCGAATTAATTCCTCTCGTAAACTACAAAAAAACGAAGGTCAACATGGAAAGAAGAGATTAGACCAGAGAATTCAAAATATTTTATTTCAATTCTGGCTGTACAAAAGATAAGGAATGCAACATAAAGAATTCTTGCTGAGAAATGGAAGAACAACATCAACTTACTAAAAATACTGCAATAAGTAAACTTGGGGACTGGTCAGACAGCACATAAACTAAGAATCATTAATGATGTTATATTTAAGTAGCAAGCATGCATGAGTTTTAGTCAAAGATACTCCATCTGATCAGAACTAACAAGAAGTGCAACTGCTTTTTAAAAAGCAGAGTGAGGCACACAGACTATCAGTCAGACCCTTTCCCAGCTTGCAAGACAAAGCCACATTGCATATGCATTTCACTGCTACTCTCTCTCTGGTTGCATTTGAATGCTAAAATGCAAGAGACTTAAGGTAGATCACGTATGATACTACTTAGTCATAAAACCCCAAAAAGTAGGGCGTCCAGCACACATTACATACATAATGTGTGCCTTGTAATAAATTTAGTAAAATCAAGCAAAAATCTGGCATATCTTTTACTGCACTTGACCCATGTCAGCTGGCAACAGCATCCTCGAGGGCAAATCCACTCTTAACTTCAGCAAACTCAGCACAGTGGTCCTTTTCATTTGCTTCTCAGCTCACATAAAGCTGGGAAGGGATCTCCACCCAGCTCACCCCAGCCACCTCCAGGTACCACAAGTTTTCTGGTGAAATCCTCCCTCTGTGCGTGCAAGTACAGTTCTCCCCAGGCAGAGCAGATGCCTTGGCTACTCGCTGCTCTGAAAACAGACTACGGCCAGTGCACCCTAAATACGTGAATACTTTTATAAAAACCCCCGGCTTTTATTGCTAAACAGCATCAGACGATCACGTGTGCCACAGGCTTCCTCTCCCTGACACTGCTATTCGCAGCAGTACTTATCTTTAGCTATGGAGTATTTTGACAGCAGAGAAAAATCTCAGGCTGTAACTGCACGGGTGGAACAAGAAGAGTTTAGAGTGAAATACATCTCAAAACTCCTCAGTGTTCCTCACAAGTCCTCAGTAAACCACGTAAATCCCCCCTTTCTACGCTATCAGCTCAACACCGATGCAGCAGCACCGTCAACCCGCATCGAGAGACACTTCAGAGCTGCAAAACCCTGCCAAGGCAGGCCGGGGCAAGGGAGCTGCTCCGGCAGAGATACCGTCCCCCTGCCAGCAGCCCGGCCCGACCCTCTGGCGCAGGGCTGTGCCTGCCGCCCGCCTGCACGCTCGCCCCACTGCTCGGCTTTCAGGGGCAGGGCGCGTTTCCCCCCGCACAGCGCGGCTCCAAACACTTCCTCATCGGAAGCATCCCAGCTGCAGCCGTGCCCCTGCCCTGTTTTCGCGCACCACCGCTGCCGGCCGGCTGAGCTCCCTGCTGCCGCTTTTCCTCACACGCCCGAGCCCCCTGCCATGGCCCCGAGTCCCAGCGCCCGGAGGTGGCGGGGCACGCGGTGCCCGGAGCGGGGCAGCGGCGCACCCCGCCGCCCGAGCCGCTCATGCTGTGCCCGCACCCCCCGTGCCCCCGGGACGGACAGGGCGCTGCTCCCCCTGCCCAGCTCTGCGGGACGGGACTGGTGTCTCGGAGCACGCAGCGGTGCCGGAACGCTCCGGGGTCAGAGCCCCAGCTGCTGCATCCCCGGGAACCAGGCGAAGGGAACGAGGGCGGAAAAGCAGCAAGCGCGGGCAGGGAGAGAGAAAACACTGATCAGCTGCCCACGAGAAACCTTCGCATAACCCCGACCACCGCCGCCTTTAATGCCGCTCGTGCCCGGGGACTCCCAGGACATGGAACAGATAAAAGCCAAGTCAGAAAGTTTTTCAGGAAGTCCCCGCACGGGCATCTGACACACTGACACATTTCCACCGCATGGCCGCTCGTTCCCTCCCGCCTGTACCCCCAAGCATGCGGGTTTCACGGCGGGCCGGCACCCCGCGCAGCACCGCGCCCCATCCCGCACACACCGCGAACCACCGCGCCGGCGCCTCGGGCTCCAAACCAGCACCGCGCCCCGCCGCGCTGGGCAGGAGCCCCGGGAACGGGGGGCCTTCCCTCCCGAGCCCGGCCAGCCCTGCGGCGGGCACGCTGCCCCTCCGCCGGGCTGCTCCCCCCGCGGGGCCGGCCGGCCGGCATGCACAGCCCGCACAGCCCGCACAGCTCGTACATCCTGCATAGCTTGTACATCCCGCACAGCTCGTACATCCCGCACATCCCGCACAGCTCGTACATCCTGCATAGCTTGTACATCCCGTACATCCCGCACAGCCCGCACACCCCGCACTGCCCGCACATCCTGCACAGCCCGTACATCCCGCACAGCTCGTACATCCTGTACAGCCCGCACAGCTCGTACATCCTGCACAGCCTGTACAGCCCGCACATCCTGCACAGCCCGAACACCCTGCACATCCCGCACTGCCCGCACACCCCGCACACCCGCCGGGCGCAAAAGCGGGTCGGGCTCCTCTGGGGGGCCGTGGCGGCCTCAGCCCCCGCCGAGCCCGGCGGGGAGGCACCCGCGGCGGGCACGGGGCTGGCACTGGGGCTGGCTCTGAGGGGGGTTCACTCGGGGCGGGGAAGGCGCCCTGCCCCTGCTCCCCCTCCCCGCCCGGGCCCTGCCCCATCCCCGCCCCGACCCCCGCCCCGCAGCATCCCCGCGGAGCGGCTCGGGGCGCTCCCGCAGCGCCCCGCGGGACGGCCGGG
>JAWWEE010000105.1:92820881-92884653 GCA_035221455.1 Xenops minutus | reverse complement strand
TAATTGTGACTTCAACCATGCAGTCTATCTTTGCTACTTCAGCAAAAAGCCTCTACAATTATTTCTATTAACCCTTTTCAGTATTTGTTCTTTATTGATATCTTATATCAGTTATTGATTCCTTAAATCACAGTTATCACTGCGAAAAACTGCTCTGATGCTGCAGCTCCAATATAGGTGATATCCTCACACCCTCCTCACCTTTCACTTGAACTGAGCTTTTTATGTGAACTTAACATGCATGGATGGTCTTTGTAAACAGCTCTTCTTCTCTTTCTATTATATACCAGGAGAAGCATTAGAGACTCAATGGAGTGTATTTTTTTACATAATTCCTTTATGCCACCTGCCAGCCTTATGTATCAGGGTTATTTTATTTTATTTTATATTATTTTATTTTATTTTATTACCACAGTTTCTCATTGATTATGTGTATTTTCTGTGTTGAGGGCTGCATAGAGAATCCTCTCAAACTTGGGAAGAATAACCAGTTCACTCCTTTGTTCTGTGTGAGGTGTCTGTGCTCCTCGTTCCTTACCTTTTGTAGATAGTGGGTGTTAGGTCTGCATAACATGGGCAAGAGGTTCTAGCTTTGAACTGCTGCCAAATTCATTGAACAGTCAGCTTTGATGTATCTTGGTTTCTTCAAACTACTTTTATGCAGAAAAGAAAGCATCACTGAGGCCTATTTGCTTTTTTGCTATAACTGCTCTTCCTCATATCATTTTGACTAGATAGTTGTCTTGTTATAGCCCTCGTATGGATCACTGATCATGTCACTTTTTATAACCACAGCATTTTTGTTCCAACCTTGCAGTGAGAGCACTGATGACAGAGGAAAGGCAGCTCAGAGCTCAGACATGTGCCCTGTTCTCATGAATGCAGTAGCAGGAGATTCATCATCAGAGGCTCTCATCAGAAATCCCCATTCTGCACATAGTTTTGAAGCTCTTGGCAGACTTTTTGCTTCCACCCACACAGTAAAGGCTTGTCTAATAACAGCAACAGCGTGAAGCCCATTAAGATCAGAATGGCAGACTAACTGAGCCCAGCTCCTCCTTTTGATAGTGGAGAGTTGTCTTCTTTAAAGAAAAACGGGAAAGTGGATTTCAGTTAATAAAGCTGGCTGGTTTCTGACACTGAAGCAGCAATGCACGTTGGCCCTGTGAGTGCCTGCACCCTAAGGCAGGCTGAGGTGGCATGTCTCTTCCTCAGCACTATGCCTGCTGCAGTGATGTCCTGCCCCATCTGCAAGGAGTTCCCATGGGAGCAAGACTACTAACCACTCCTTCTGCTTCCAACACATAGCTTTGTTATGCTTGGAACCTGCGTTTTATGTCAAGATACGGTGCTTGCTTTTTCCCTGCCCCTTCCTCAACCCTAGCCTCTGCCAGACTGACTTAAAAGCTGCAGTCATCTGATTTCTTCTGGAACGTCGCTCTGGTGAGGAGGCTTAGCATTCTCAGTGCTGGGGCTTAAGAGGATGACTGTCCCCAGGGGTGGCAGGATGGGCCACACAGGCACTGAAAGGCTTTGAATTCTACTCTGTATGTATTAGCACCATGGACTAGTGTCTGTGTTTAATACATTAATCAGTGTTTCTTACTGCACTGTTGTACTCTACAGTATGTAGAATTGATTTGACATGAATCAGCAGGGGAAGCTTACACATCTGAAATGAATTATGTGCATAACATTAGCTTTATAAAATACTCATCCCTAGTCCATGATCACAGCACAGCTTTGTGCACCTAATAGCCCACATGCAAAACTGTCAGCAACTTGCCTACGTAGGGTGCAGTAAAGACCTTCACTCGTTGTCCAGATCCTGTTTTGTCTTAAACAGGGTAAAGGCTTCTAGGAAAATGAAGCTTGGCTATTTAAACTCAGTTTTTGCTGATGGACTTTGTGTGTATAATTTTCATTCCTGATAAACCCCAGAATGCATCACGCAGACCACAAGTCAGTAAGATGGGTTGTTTACCTTGAAAGCCAACAACTTCCATGGGCGTCCTGAGAACTGAAAGACTAAGAAAGGGCTGGAATAAGTGACTGTTGGCTTAGCCGTGAAGTGAAACACTGGAACAGGTTGCACCAAGAGATGGTAGATGCTCCATCCCTGGAAACATTCAAGGTCAGGTTGGAGGGGGCTCTGATCAATCTGCTCTAGTTGAAGACATCGCTGCTCACTGCAGGGGTGTTGGACTAGATGACTTTTAAAGTTCAAGTGTGAATTCAAAGGAGAGGATGGGAATGAAGCTTGGGAGCAGAGGGAAGACTGGACCATTCCTTCCAGCAAGAGTAAGTGCTTGTGTTGAATTAAGAGATCATGGAACTACAGTGTCAATTGCCACTGCAGACATAGGTATGGGTGCTACATGCTTACCACAATTTGCTCCTGTTGATGGTCTCCTTTTCTAGAAAGTACCTTGGATTAGACCTCTCATTGCCACCTCTTGTTTCAAGCAGGCATTTGAAAATATTGACTTCTTTTTCTGCTTTAATTGCCTGCAATCTCTTGAAAACAAACACTTAATACATGTCCTAATTTTATTCTTTTGTGTTCATTTCTTTTCCCATCCCCTCTAAAGGATTTTTTCCGTATATTATCTCCTCTTTCTTTGACTGAATGTTCCTGGAGGAAGAAAACCATGCTGTCAGACCTTGTACAACTACAACTAAAGGAAAGTAAGTCTACAACAGCATGTACTGACCAGACCTCTATCAGTTAAACAATTTTTTTAATTTGTCACTGAAATCTTAAAGCAAATTAGTGCCATGACTGTCCCCTGCAAACTGCAGCATGTCCACAGGTGGTGGGACATGCCTGGATCTGCTTTCCAGAGTCTCAGAAATGTTCCTGAGGCTTGTTATAATGCAAAGGATAAGAGACTCCAGAGTCACACAGCTATGAAAAGCCACCTAGAGGAAAGCTGTCAAGTCTTATGTACTTTGAGGAATTCATATACAGTTTCTGAAAGGTCACAGAACCATCTCTATAGGTAATGTGATTTAAAGGAAACATTTCAGTCAAAAGAGTGAAATATTTTTTGAAGTTTATTTAGAAACATGTATTTAGAAGAAACTAACATGGTGTAGGTTTGATGGGTTTCTTTTTTAAAAAAGAGCAGGGCCAAGAGGGTAAGATCTGGTTTATATTTTTATGGTACAAGGGCCCAGCTTCTTCTTAAACTCAAATTGCCATTGATTTTAACAAGAGAAGGAATGAGGCTTACAATGATTAAGACAACAGCTTAAAATTGGATTTCATGTGGCAAACTGTTCTTGGATCATGACAAATTGCGTCACTTTGGGTAAAAGCTATTAAGAACCCTCTAGTATCATGTTCCCCTTTTAAATGGCATTTTATCTGAAAAACATCTCTTGTTAAGGGAAAAACCCCAAATTCTATGCTCAGTTCAGTTTTATGCACTGAACAACACTCCTGCATTCTGTAAAAACTGTAAACATGAGTGAAATTGCAGATAGCAGGAACGATGGCTGGGGAGCAGGGTCACCCTGGCTTTGCAGGGCAGTGCTTGCTAGCAGAATCACGATAGCTCCCATGGATGTATCCGCTCCGAGGGCAGCCAGTGACTCAGGTGCCGGCTTTTGGCCCAGCTCTTGAGGGAAGATTGTGTTTTGTTTTCCACAGCTTAGTCAGTGCCGCCTCATGGCCTCTTGCCTCAGGATGTGCTATTGTGGGCCACTCCCTGAGGCACTTCAAGGCATGTATTTTTGCTGGTGAGGCCAAAAGGTTTTGGTTAAAGGCAGAGACAGGCTGGGCTTGGCTTGGTTCATGCTCCCTCCTCTTCTGGGAGCGCCTGGGGAGGTGTCCAGGGCACAGCTTGAGCTTCTGATAACATCCCAGCAGATCTGTAGGGACTAATTATTTACATCACGCCCTCTTAACATTGCTTTAGCCTTATCTGAGGTGCTTGAGGCAAGTGGTGCCAGAGCATAGCAAGTATCTCTTGGTGGTGCATGGAGGAGAAGGGAAAGCAGCACAGGGATCCAGGAATGAACAGCAGGAGTGAAGTTCTGAACATGGTTTTGAAACAGAAAATAAGGACTGGAAAGGAGGTATCTTATGAGACTTCTGCAAACCTTCTGGACCTGAGGGGAGAAAAACAGCTGGAATTATTCAGTGCCCCCTCCCTCTGCTGAGAACAGTATTTGAACAGTAGGTATAATTAGCAGAAGCTTTGGTTGGTGAGAGAGCTACGAGTCTCTGCTTGTGTTTAAATGGTCCCAACTTTTGTTATAATTTAGTTATTTTAATTCTATCAGCCTGTGCTAGATGTGGCTGTCCTGGTGCCACACCTGGCACAGCAGCTCAGCCTGCATCACTATGGAGAGTTTCTCTTACCTGTCAGGAAGGGTAGTGGGCTGGGGCTGAATGGACATGAGCCGAATAGAAGTCTGGCAACTAAATTGCCTCCATTCTTGTCTAGTACCTAATCTGTTGGTCTCACCTGTGTGCAGGTCAGTTTTGTGTTAGTAACATGAATCTCTGCTTGGGATTTTCGACCCCCACTGACTGTCCCACTGACGGACGCCTCTTCCAGTCTAACTGTCTGTGCTCTTCTGACCATGACTATTGAGTGCACCCTTACAGCCCAGCACGGAGATGTTGAGCCTCATTCACCAGAGGAACACAGAAGTCTCTTTCTTCACACTGTATTTGCATGGTCATGTTGTCATCTTAAATTAAGAACAGACTGATCCCTGTGGTCAAGACCATTGTTCCTCTGTCGGACCAGTTTGATCCCTCAGATAAATCCAGATCATAAAAGCATTCAACCAATGCATATGCAATTTTTTTCAACACCGATACAAGCATTGCTAGCCTCTCTCTGCAGGTACTTTCAGAACATCCTCCTTTTCTTCTAAAAATATGTACTTCCTTCCTGTACCTCCCTCCTTTTTACATTGTATAGTATCACTAAAATCACAAGTATTTATGGTAGTGGCTGTTCAGTTTAGTTAGCTGAGAAAAAGCATCAAAAAAGAAGGTCAGAAAGTAAAACTGAAAGCTGGTAGAACACTGGAAAGAAAACAAAAGGAGGTTATCTTACGGGCGAAGCTAAGGAGCAGAAAGAAATTAGGTAAGGTCTGAAGATATGGGAACAAGGAAATGCTGCCTGAAAAAGAAGGTGATATTTTGAACAGTCTAAATAAACTGCAGAACTATAAAGAATACAGTAATTCATACAAAATCAGAACTGTATCTTATTTCAAAACAGCAACAGAAGCTGCAAGCTGAACTTTCGTGGAAACATTTGCTATCACCAGCACTCCAGCCAGCTGAAGGCCGACCATCTCCCTGTCTTCACCAAATACCAGAATGCTCCTACTGCCAAAGAAAGGCAAAAGACCAGAAGGGAGAGATACTAGGGGCAGTCACCACTTCTGCTCAGCTCTCCAGCTGGTCATGCAGCAAAGGGCAAATGGTGGGAGAGCTGCTGAGTGTGGTGGGAAGCACGGTGCCCTGTGCTGCGAGCCCAGAGGCAGCTCATCAAATAGCCCTCATCATTACTGACCCTTGGTGCCTTTTTTGTAGAGCACTAATCATCCTCTTGGTGGTTTTCCAGCCCACGTGATTGCAAACTGCCTGCTGAAATTACCTTCCTCAGTCTGAACTGAATTTGGTATCTTTCTCTGTGTCCTAGGAGAGCTGGGGAGATGTGTTCACACCATGTCATGACTGCAGCTCCTGACTGAAGGCATGTAGGTGATGCCCTCCTCCCTCTACCTCTGTCATTTTTTCCATGTCTTAGAGTGAGGTGGTTATAATGTTGCAGTGGTTTTCAGATCACACAACTGGAAATTACACTTTCAAAGTCCAAAATATGGCCCTAGACTTATTAAGAGCTCTGTGCTTCCAGACAGAAGAGATCCCTGCATATAAGTGCTACCCAGGATTTAAGGAAGTGCATGTGCAGGGAATTTGACAGAAGTGCCTTGGCAGCTTCCCAGGTGACAGCTTCCATCCCGCTTGCCGTCAGCCTGCGGGATGATCATCTACAACCTGTTTCCTGCAGGGATGTAAATAACAAGTCTTCTCTCGCAGCTGCCACAGGCAGAGAAAGGCAAGGCAGGACTCCTCGATGCTAGAAGCAAGGCCCAGCAGTGGCCCGTGACAGCAAGCCAGGGGAGCCATGAGCCGCAGTCACTCCCAAAATCCTGGCAGCCGGGTGCTCTGGCCCCCCTTTGCTCCTACACCTCTCCCCAGGACCAAAAGCAGAGTGTCTGCATGCTTGAATCTTGTCTATGCTGATGAAAATCTGGAGCCACTGTCACATGCCCAGTTACTGAGCTTCAGATGACAAATGTGAACTCATTAATCACAATAATTTACCCTGAGCATACCACTGCAAGAAAAGGGATGAAATTCTTCCCCGAGCTCCCTTTGGGCAGTTGCACAGCTTCCAGGAGATTAGGTGAGGGCAGGATCCGGCCCCTGACCTACCAGGAGAGTCACAGTAGCTGCTCAGAGCTCCCGCTCCCAAATCCTCTCAGCTCTCACAGTTTTCCTGCAGCAAAGGGCCTTGAAAGTATAAAAAAAGAGAGTAATCTGGTGAGGCGAGCTTGGCTGAATGTTTCATTGTTTCTTTGTTTCTAAATACATGGAAGCGGATTTATTTGTTCTGCTATCCAGTTAGAGAGGAACTACTGCTTAAAAAAAAACCCTGGGAAACTGATTGGGGTTTAAACATGAATGTCCATAAGCCCAAACAGAGCTATGTGTGACAAAGAAGAAAAACTAAATAGATTTATTCCTGCTATGTATAAACTATTTTTTAAAATCCATAAGAACAGACATCCTTTGTTTTCAATGCATGTTCAAAACCAGTGGCTTTGGTAGCAGGGAGAAACAGTTCTAATGCCTTGCTGGGGGAAAATGACAACAGCACTTCCCATCTTTGTCGGCGACCCATTCGCCCACTGTGGCAAACAGCCAGGCATGGCTCGGGCATGCTTGCACTTCTCCCGAAAGCTTGCACTTCTCCCAAAAGCTGCGTTTCCCACTGTCCCCTCCCAGCTGTAGAGTCCAGTGCTTGCTCCAAGGTCACTGAGTAAGCCTGTTAGACAAGCACAACTAACACATTACTAACACTGAAATCTTCCTGACCATTGTGATTTTTTACAATACTACCAAGGATATGTTAGTGCAATATTTCCTCTCAGGCAGCAGCTGCAGAAGCCAAACATATGATGGTACCTACAAATGTATTTTGGCATCCATATAGGGCTCTATGGAAAGTATGAGAAAGAGCTCTAATGCCTGCACACTTCTGTGTTTGATTTCTTACTCTTTCCTCCAGGATCCACAAGAAATTTAGCTTGCAGTAAGAGGTAATTTGGGGTTTGCCATGAAAACATCACAAAAGAATAGTTTTCACCTTGAAGTCTTAAATTGTTTGCTAATCTTAACTACCAGAAGATAAGACTAATTTAAGAAACACAACTTAAAGCACTGTGCGACCTAATTACACTTTTGTGTCCTTTGGCAGTGGGAAGAGTCTTTAAAATCTGGATACACTGCAGGCTATTTTACCTTGCCAGAAAGATGTGTGTGCAAGTACATGTGTAGTAGTGCAATAACCACTGTCTTCTGTTGTAGTACTTTGAAATTTTATGCCATTCTCTTACACCTTCTGCAAAAGGAACTATTAAGGAAAGGGCCTAAATGCAGCAAAGTCACCTACTGTACTTTTAGACTTTATAAAGGATGAAGCTTTTATCAAAATTAAGCTTTTTGTGAGTTTTTCAACGCTTTTCTTGCTCTTTAAAAATTCACAATTCAAATGCAACATTCAAAAGGGGTAAATGCTACTCAGAAACAGCTTTCTCTCTTTACATGTTTAATAGTAATACCTGCTGTAGTGGAAAGGACTGGGCAGCAGGCAAGCATGCTGTACTCTTGGTCTGCCTTCCTCTTTTAAAAATGTTAAACAAACTTTTCCCCTAAATATATTCAGTGTATTTGCAAAGGACTTCAAGGATATTGCCTTCATACATTTAAACAAACCCTCAGCGCAGGTGCAGGTTATATAACATCACCAGGGAATGGATAAGAAGACAAAAACAACAAAAGATAATCTGTTTATCCATTCCAATTGCAAAACCCTCCTGCTGGATGACTCTCTGCTGTCACTTGTTATCTGTGTAATGCTGAAGTAACCTCAGTGCTGTAACTCTGAATCTATACCAACACAGATGATGGAACCCAAATTTGGCAGCCTATCTCGTGTTGATTCAAAATGCTCTGGATATCCATTACTGCCAGGCAATGGTTTCCGTGGCTCTGCACAGTCTTCATAGGTAACACATCTCTGCTTTGAGGTGTGATATTTTTTAAACAAATGTCATATTAGGTCAAAGTTGATGGGCAAAACATGAGGTCAGTAGCATTAGAAACATGTCTTTCACTGGAAATCCCTGTGAAAGAAGAGGGGAAGTGCATTTGTGCTTAGAAGATCAGAAGGGTTTCTCCAAGTACTGCATGTGACCTAGGAAAAGGGCACCTAGGAAAAGCTGGAAGCTGAAAGCTGAAAGCAAGCATCAGCAGAAGTGAGAATATGAGGACATCACTCATCATAAATTTTGAATATAAGGAGATGTGTATGCTCTGTTCTGAACCAGCTAAAACCAAATTATTGATGTGACTACCTGTCTGTCATCTGACATAGGTAAAGACCCCACAAAACATTCATGGATATACTCAGGTTTGATGGAAGAAATCCGAGGAAGCATGATAACTCATATTACAACTCCTTTGTCTTCTGTCCTTTCTCCTCCCCTCTGTGCTCCTCCCTCTTTCTGTGTTTGTCCTTTCCATCACTCTTTCCACCTCAGACCTTCAGAGGAAGGAAGATCTCCTTTTCTGCTTCCAGCTGCAGTACCGCTCGCTGCAGGTTGGTACCAGAGGTAAAAGGTGTGAACTCCTGGCAGCCCTGCAGCTTTTCAAAGGTGCTGGGTTTTTCTGTGGGTCCTGAATACATCCAGAAACAGAGGAGCAGGGAGCCAAGGAGTAGATACCCTGGAGATAGCCACCTTCTAAACCTGAGGACGTGCATCTTACATCCTCTCCAAACTTCCTGATGCAGTATTTAGGGTCCAACAAACTTTTGGTTGGAGAAGATTCCCTTTCTGCATTTAGTCTGAGATCCCTTTTAGTCTGAGTTATTCAGAGCAGACCTATGATGCTCCATCATACACAGCAGTGTTCTGGCTGCCTAATCTCAAAAAGCAACATCACCAAACATCATACAACATTTTATGATCATTTCCTCTCTCTGCTTGTGTGTGCCTTTGTCACAACTTTGTCCATTGGACTAAATTAGAAACCTGCATGAAGACGATGATCATTCATTTTTTGTACTAGTGGACAGACCAACTTAGGTTACATTGTTGTGAGTATCTCGGATTGGGAAGTAGTAATAGCTGAGGTCTTCCTCAGGTAACGAGAAGAAGCCTCACTTGATCAAAGTGATTTGGAAGAGTCAACATGGATTTATGAAGGGGAAAAGATGCTTAGCCAACCTCATAGCCTTTTATGATGACATGAGTGGCTTGGCAGATGAGTAGATGTTCTTTTTCTTGACATTGGCCAAGGTTTCAAGACTGCCATCTGGAACATTCTCATAGACAAACAGAGAAGTATGGGCATGGTAAGTGGACAATGAGGTGGACCAAAAACTGGCTACATTCCCAGGTTCAGAGTGTTGTGATCAGTGGGAAAAAGTCCATCTGGAATCCAGTTACTAGGGGTGTACCCAAAGGTTGATATGAAGGACAATATTGCTTAACATCATTCTTAATAACTTGGGTGATGGGTGAGGGGACAAACTCAGCAAGTTTGTCAATGATACAAAACTGTGAGGAGTAGCTGATGCTATTCAGAGAGATTTAGACAGCCTGAAAAAAAGAGCAAAGAAGAATCTCATGAAGCTTAGTAAAGAAAAATACAAAGTCCTACACCTGGGGAGGAATAAATCCATTCTCCAGTACAGACAGGGGCCAACCAGCTGGAAAAAATATTGCAGAAAAAGGCCCTCAGTGTCCTGGTGAACAAGCAGACTATGAGCCAGCAATTCTCCTTTGTGTCAAAGAAGGCTAATAGTATCTTGGGCTGCATTAGACAAAGCATTGCCAGCATGTTAAAGGAAGTGACACTTCTCTCTGCTCAGCGTGGGTGATACCACACCTGGCATGTTATGTCCAGTGCTGGGCTCTCCTGGACAGGAAAGTTATGACCTTACTGGAGTGCATCCCACGAAAGGTCTGAGACATGACTAAGGGGCAGGAGTGTCTGTCATATGAGAAAAGGCAGAAAGCTGGGACTGTTTGGACTGGAGAAGGGAGAGCTCAGGGGGCATCTTGTTGGTGGGTATAAATGGCTGATGGAAGGGTATGAAGAAGGCAGAGCCTCTTCTCAGGGGTGCCCACTGACAGGGCAAGAGCAATGGATACATATTCAAGCACAGGAAATTCTATCTGAAATAAGAAAGCAATTTTTACTGTGGGGGTGGTTAAACACTGGCACAGGTGGCCTAGAGAGACTGTGGAGTCTCCATCTCTGGAGATACGAAAAAGGCACCGGGACATAGTTCTGGGTGGCCTGTTCTGGCTGACCCTGCCTTGAAAAGTGGGGCCCAGGGTAAACTAAATGATGTCCAGAGGTCTCTTCCACCCCAGCTGTTATGTGCTTCTCTTCTGTGATTTCTGCATGGCTATGCATTTCAACTGCACTTTCTTTTATCAGAAAAGCAAATCAGTTTCCTTCCACTAAAGGGAACAGGCAGTGGTATTAGACCCTCTCCATATGTGAGAACATCTGTTTGCTATTTCAGACACAAAGTCAAGATGCAGCTTTCAGGTGTTTTACAAAAAGTTGGACTGAAGACATTGTGTGTAAAAAAGAAATTGTTATATGAGACTCAATTAGTCCTTGATTTTCACAAGGTTGAATCATAAATTTCTGAGGCTTTGCTATTGCCTGGAGCTTCAGTGCTTGACCAGCCTCCTCATCTGTGAAGGGCTCCTTTGGTCCTGTATAGTACATGATGTACCATCAACTACCTCAGGATGTAACCACAAAGGTTCCTCTAGTTCTGTAGAGAGTCTGGTAGCAAAACCAAGAAAATGTTTGAGTGCATGGAAGCCAAGATGCCATTCTGTGTAATTGGTAGATATAACCTGGTTTTGCCAGTGGAAGTTGGTGGGAGGCACATATGCTACATCTGTAGTAGTAACTAAACAGCTCAAGGGGGCCAATGCACCTTAAAGTCAGTTCAGCCTGTATCAATGTGTTGGTTTTAGCTAGGGTGATTTTCTTCAAAGTGGCTGGTATGGGACTGTGTTTTGAATTTGTGCTGAACACAGGCCTGATAATATAGAGATTGTTTTTGTTACTGCTGAGCAGTGCTTACATGGAGCCAAGGCCTTTTCTGCTTTTCCTACTGCCATGAAGGCAAGGATGCTGGGGTTGCATGGAAACCTGGGAGGAGACACAGCTGGGACAAATGACTCCAACTGATCAAAGTTCCACACTATATGACAGGCTCAATATATAAAGTGGGGGAAAGAAGGAGGAGGAGGAGAACATTTGAAGTGATAGTGTTTGTCTTCACAACGAATGGTTGCATGCGATGGGACCCTGCTCTCCTGGAGATGGCTGAACACCTGCCATGGGAAGCAGTGAACTAATTCTTTCATTTGCTTTGCTTGAGTGCATGGCTTTTGCTTTCTCTATTAATTTGTCTTTATCTCAACACATGTGTTTTCCAGCTTTTACCCTTCCAATTCTCTCCTCACTCCTACTGGTGGGGAGTGAGCGAGCAGCTGTGTGGGGTTTGGTCTTGGCTGGTCTTAAGCCACAACAGCCCTTTTTGGCACCTGATGTGGGGCATGAAGTGTTCAAAATAATGACAGATTTGATTGGGATGTGGTAGGTTGAATTTATAGCTGTGAGTGCTGTTTAGCTAGTGAATGAGCTTTCTCCTGTGCTTGCCATGGGGCTCACTTTCCTGACTGTGTATCAGTCTAGTGCTCATTAGTGGCTGTTTTCCGCTTTCTCTGCTTGCTGTAGTGCTGTGCTGCTTATCACCTTACTGGATTGTGCCTGGGAATGTTTTGCTAACAGGCATGGTGATGTGCCTGGGTTGGCAGGTGGCCAGGGCATTGCTGCTGTTTCTGTGCTGTTGCTATACTGGACAGCCTGGAATACCCTGGGCACCAACAACTTCCTGTAGAGCAAGACATTTTAAAAGGGGTGTTCTGTGCTTCTGTTTGCATACATTTATGTTCTTTAGCAAAGGAACAATTTTTTTCTCATTGGTTGGAGGTAGTTTTTCTGATAGTTCTGGATTTAGTGCTATCACATCACTAATATCAACCTCCTTCCACTTGATAGCTCTGGCCTTGAACCACTTCCCAGACATGCAGGGCCAGTCCATGCTCACCACATTCACCTTCACTTGAGGGACTGAGCCAGTGCTCCATGGGATGTTAATGACACCTCTGGGGCAGACATTGTGGCAGAGCTGGGAGTCCATGGCATGGGCACGGAGAGAGTTGTAGCAGCAGTGGCGGTGGCATCACATCCCATCCCAGTAGCAAAACCCTGACTGGGATGAGCATATGACCCTGTGAGAAGCCTATGTTGGAGCAGGTTTGCTGATAGATTTGTGACCTCATGGGGGCTCACGCGAGAGCAGTTTGTGAAGAATTGCAGCCTGCAGGAAAGATCTGTGCTGGAGAAGTTCAAGAAGGATTGTCTCCCTTGAGTGGGACCCTGTGGTCATTTAGTTTTCTTGGTTTTGGTCTAGGCCTTCCTGGTAACAGGGTTATAACTAGGGAAGCATTACACACCATTCCTTCATGTAATCGGGGGTATATAAAGACAAGGGGGAGGTTTCCTCTCTCTCTTCCTCTCCTGTGTTTGAAGGCCATCAGGTCTCAGTGTATCGGCTTAGCTCTTATCTGTATGAGCTCGGCCTGTCTGAGAAACTGGTGTCCCAGCCACACAGAGGGGGAGAAACTGCTTCTCGTGAGGGGAGTTTGGTGAGAATTTATTGTGTTAGTTACTTTATTGAGCTATTCCCTGAGTTTTTGAGTGTGTGTATTTGTTTTGTTTTGGTTTTACCCATTTTTGTCCTTTCTTCCCTTTCCCTTTTCCCCCCTTTTTCCATTTGGGGTTGTTTGTGATTCTTGTTCTGTGTATACATGGTGTTTGATTGTATATAACTGTAATATATGTGAATATATATATACACATTTACTACAATTTTCTTTTGGTACTTTTTTTCTTCTCTCTCAGGAGGGGGAAGTCTGTGTGGTCAGCAGCTGGGTTTGACAAGGAGCCAACCCAGACCTCCACACACCCCACATTGGAGCAGAGGAAGCAGAAATTCCCCTGCAGCCCCACAGCCCCTGCAGTGATGAAGACCATGGTGAAGCAGATTGTCCCCCTGCAGCCCACGGAGGACTATGATGTGGAGTACATCAATGGTGCACTATAGCAGGAACCACTTGTTGTAGCCAGGCTGGGAACAAGGGTAGGATTCACTGCTATGTTAAACCCTATAACCTGCCCCAAAAGGACCAGGGGTGGAGTTTGTAATGGATGTACCTTTGAATTGTTCTAAGTCATTATTTGGGTTGTATGTTACGAGAATTACTGTAACAGGAATTGCCTGAACCAGTGGAGCAGAAGCCTTAGAAGAAGCAGTTGCAGTGCAGCAGTGACCTGAGCTGGTTTTGGTACCCAGTAAGTCCCCACACACATTCTCCTGTCTTGAGTCACCACCATAACAGATGGAGCCCAAAGTCCAGGACTAAAGGAACTCAAAGGACATTTTGTGGACATGTGTGGATATTTTTTGGACATTTTTGCAGGGGTGGTCCATAGACTTACGGGATGACATCTGTGTATTATACCAAAGAATGGTGAAGGGATGGTGGTGGTTAATGAGGTTGTATTGAATAGTGTGGGACCTGAGCATGATGTAAAGGGTAGGAAATAAGAGGTGGAATGTGCTGGTTTTTGTTGGGGTAGTGTTAATTTTCTTCACAATGAATGGCATGGGGTAGAGTTTTGGATTTGTGCTGAACAAGGAGTTGATAATATAGGGATGTTTTTGTTTTTGATGAGCAGGGCTTACACAGAGCCAAAGCCTTTTCTGCTCTTCCTACTGCCACACTGGCAAGGGAGTTGGGGTGCATGGGGGGTTGGGAGGAGACACAGCTGGGGCAGGTGACCCCCATCCCACTGATGGGGGAGTGAGTGAGCAGATGTGTGGGGCTGAGTTGCTGGCTGGGGTTAAACCACAACACCATACAGCTAAATTCTCCCATCTCTGAGCAGTGTGGCTGCATCCTGCCTGCCTGTGTGACTCTTGGGCCATGCCTGCAGAGTGCAGGACTGTGCAGGGAATAAGCTAACCATATGGTTTTTTTGCATATATGGCCAGCCAGGTTTGCTTTCTTTGGTCTGTATCTGAACCCCAAATATTATCTGTCTAATGGTAGTACTAGGTATCCATTCCATGGTTCCAAGCAACCAGTAATTCTGTCGAAGTGGCTAGTTAATATTAACAGGCTGTTAGAGCAGTGTTGCCCAAGATGTCCCCTGTACCCATTAATCAGGTTATAAGACATGATTGGGAAGGTAGTTGAGGCAAGAGAAGAAGCAAGTAGAGGTAGATTAATACATTATTTGAGTAGCTATGGAGAAGGATATGAATGACTCAGTTCACCTAGAGCAGGAGCATGGAGCAAAACAGTTGAAAACGCTGCTGCATAGCAAAGTCAATAGGGAACAGTGAGGCTTTCCTTGCATCCTGCTTAGTCAAGGCTGTGAGTGGTAGTCCTGTGAGAGCTCTGATTCATCTCAAGAGACAAAAAGACACCTGTTCAGTGTGACTGCTGAGAGGGCTGGGCAGGTTTCATCCTGCTGTCAAGGAACAGAGTAACATACCTGCATCTGATCTAGTTGTCTCCTGTGCAACGCTACTGTGTTGGGAGGGCTCACCCAGAAGGCTGAAGATTAATTCAGGTGAATGCTCAGCCAGTGACAGCCACCATGGGAGCAGCCACTAGGCATGACCAATGCTGCCACCACAGAAGAGCATGTGCATACTGGTGATTTGGAGCTTATCTGCTTGGGAACCTCTCCTGAGTAGCCCACATTCTCTTCTATACTCTACTAGTGACTGCTTGAATTCTGATCCAGCTCCCAAAGCCCCAGATTCCTACCTCAATGCCTACCTGCTAGACTGAAGTCTGTCCTTTCTTCTATGCCTGCTTCCCAAATAACACTGAATTTTGTAAGAACATAACTCAGTCAGATCACAGAACCTGGCAGATGTGGATGCTTAGGGGAAAGAACACAAGAAACAATCTGTACAAAATGATCCTTCCCTGACATATTTATCACATTCCAGCAGTCTGTGTTTGTGGATTTCCTTGGACAGGGATTGCACCCAGACAATGGTAACCAGAACACTGAATATTAAACCAGATAATAACAGTAATAGTAAATGTTGATGCCACTATGCTAGATACTGTAGCCACATATTTTCCATTAATTTGGTTGATCACCTGGCAAATCCTTTCATAATTTGGCCTCATCTTGCAATGATCAATTCCACAATTTACTTAGATGATTTAATTATATGTACTTGTATCATACTTACTCCCCAGACACCTATTTTCCAAGACAACAATTTCTGACTTACTTTGTCTCTCTCATTATGAGAAACCTTCTATTTTTGTGAAAATTCCCTTTTGGCCTTGGCCATCTCCTGCTCTGTTTCATGTATTTCGAGATTAGGCAGGAAGAAGTGAAGATACAGTGGTGAAGACGTCAATACAAATGGAAAAAAATGTCAACATAAATGGACTTTTATCAGTCCCGATCTAGCTAAAAAATTACTGTAAGCCTGCAAAAGCCTAAGTTCCTGTTAGGATCACTGCCATAAGCAATGTAAACTTCACTGCTGTCCCATGGCTGCAGGACAAAGCCATTGGCACAGTGTTGCATTTGTTGTGTTGAACCCAGCTGCTTCCCAGCCTCAACATGAGAAGTTTCCTCTCCTCAACACTAAGTCCTGACATTTCAAATGAGGCCATTCCCATTTTACCTCAGAAATGCTTCATTCTTTTTTTTTTTTTGTTTCTATCTGCCACACAGAAAGAAGCAGAGGGAGGATGGAAACCCCAGCTTTTCTTGAGAATAAGGAGTTTCTAGGCTCTTTTAGCCTAGAAAAGAGTTGCCAGTTGCATACCCAAAACCGGTTCCACAGTAGCCAGACGGAGAAATCCCTGCCTGCCTCACTGCGTGCCAAAGCTAACGAGCTAAGACTATGAAAGCATTCCTTGGCAATCACTTGATGATGTCTGAACTGGAAGAAGAGGCTCAAAATTAGAGAAGTTGTTTTTTTTTTTTAATTTTCTTTTGAAGATAAAAGTTTGCAAACACCAAAAGGCCTTCCATCCCAAATCACATGCCAGCCTTATAACCCTTGAACCATCAGGCTTCACAGACACTGCAAAACTCTCCCTGCTATCTACATCTTCTCTGTCTTTCTCCTCTTCTGCCCACTCTTGGGTTGCCTCCTGATTATCTCTTTGATTTATCAAATGGGTTAACCTTTGAGTGGGTTATCCTCATCTCTCACCACTTCCGCATGTCCTCTGGGTCTTCATTTCAGCTGTTTGTTTTCCTGTCTCTGAATAAAAGCAGAATTTCCTTTGCCAGACAATTTACAGCTCACTCACTATTTAGGCCAGACTTGCCACCTTCCATGCACACTGAAATCTGAGCTGCCAGATAAACTGAGCTTGGACAAACTGGAGCTCTTCAGCACCTTCCTATTTTCATTCTTTTTCTTTCTTTTTTTTTTTTTTTTTTTTTGTTTGTTTGTTTGGTTTGGTTTGGGTTTTTTTGTTAACCATGGACAAAAAAAGAAGCAACCTGCAAGGCTGTAGCTTATGCACTCAGTCTTCATGTCTAGGGTGCCTAAGCCTTGCAGATTCTTCCTTTGTAATGACAAGTAGCAAGACATTTTTAGAGGACTATTGTGTGGCTCATGCCCGTGTCTGCCTACACAGGATTTTGGGTCTCTTCCAGCACTTGGGCAGTGGAAGTAGGCACAGCCACCACTTTGCATCCTATGGGTGCTGGGCTGCTGACATGAAGCTGTAGGGGGCAGGCATGCAGGATAAAATCAGGAGTCAGAGCTTATGCAGGAGCAAAAGAAGCAGTTGGACAGGAGACTCAGCCATGGAGATGTGCTACCTGGGGAGAGGAGTGGGGAGGCAAGGTGTGGTCCTGAAGAAGACAGTGAGGCTGGCAAAGAGAGAAATAGTGATGAAGCTAGCCTTGTTCCCTGGAAACCATCTTTGTAGTTCCTCTCAACTAGGTTTAACTTTGCTTCTTGAAGCAGGCAGAGGTGTTGGGAGCACTAGAACAGAGCTGGAATATGATGAGTATGTGTGATTTAGATTTTTTTCTCATTCCTATCCTCACAGAAATCATCAGGCAAGTCACAGAACTGGGAACTTGGGTGTTATGTCAGTGTTTCCTGCTCCACTGAAAACATTTTTTAAAGTAGCTGCTAAATCCCCAGCTCCTGTTGTAGGGCCTATCATAGCAGCTGATCTCCAACTGGAAGTATGCCATGGAGACACAGCACTAGTATTTAGTGATTTCAGTACTGTCTGTAATGTCCCCTGGGAGGTACATGCCACCCATGGTGTCCTAGGACACAGCCCATAGATGTCTTTTCGTGATGGGTATCAGAGAAACAAAAATCTGGATGATTTTGAGCAAGTGGGCTTCACCAGTAAAAGTTATTTACAAGTAAGTAGCTAGTACAGACTAAGTTTATACACACTCTGCATTTTTTGATAAAAGATAGGAATTGGGTGTGCAAGGCTGTCACCTGTCATCTCAAACTCTGGGCACAGCTGAGAAAAAATTGTAAAGACAGAGCAGTTTGATGAAAAAATCTATCATAATGCTTTTCACTGTAATTGCAATTAGAGCATCAGACCGACCACATCACATCATGCTGTGGGCACAGCTAGAAGAGCATCGTGCCTTTGGTTGCCATACATCAGCTGTATGGTGTTGTAGCATGTCATTGCAACAGCAAACTTGGCACCAAAGTTTTCACACTACAAAACTCTGTTGGCTGCATCAGGACCAAAGGGAGATAAAACTTCCCTTTCAGGGTAGAAGCAGAGCTGGAAACAGAAGACCATTCTGCTGATGTCCTGACTGCTGATGTGCCTGGCAGATGATCGCCTCTGGACAGCATGGTCCTGGAGGAACTATTTTTCTCCTCTGGAGAACAGCTTGCCCTGGTATATTTTGAAAAGCAGTACAGATCTTTGTACAAACATACAAGCACAGAAGACACCCAGTGAGAAACATGACAGCCTGCAGAGCTTTTCCCTGGATATTCTTGTTGCACAGTTGGAATCCTCTGCGTTTTCTTTCTGTTCTATAGATTTTACTTTTCCAAGGTAGGATGAGAAATGTTTCATCCTAGAACTGGGTTTGGATTCAGGGCAGGCATCACACTTTATCAGCTCAAGGCAAGGCCAAACATGCCACATTGCTGGAAGATGGAGTCCCAGCTGGAGGGACTAAAGCACGTGCATGGCTGTCCTCTCCCCTCCTGGCCACACCACCTCTCTGAACCCCTGTGGCCTGAGTGGGAATGGTCAGACACTGATTACACCACATGTGCTGGGATGAGTGGGAAGTGGAAAGTCAGGGACATGTGGGCACTCCCTTCTGGAGCTCTGCTTTTCACATATGCCTCTGGAAATGGCTCATCCCTCCCCCAGCAGAAGTTTTGGGATGTGTGCCAGTCGGGCTGCACTGTAAGTAAAGAGAAGAAGACAGAAATCAGAACTATGTTGGTTTGTGTCCCTCTCCGAGGAGGCTCAAACAGATTTTTTTAAAGCAGTGAAGTTTGTTGTCTATAACTGATTATTTTAAGAGCAAGAGCTAACTGCATTTTAAAAAAGGGGAATTCTCTTCACCTCACATGGTTGTTCAGGATGTGTCATGTCTGGAAGCGCTGAGATGTTACGTGTTTTAACTTGGGCCTTGGTAGTTTTGCTCTCAGCAATGCAATTGTATGGCTGAAAGAAATGTTGGAAAGGGACAGGCTGATCTGTTTTCCAGCCTGCGCCACGGAGTGCCTTTAAACACACAGAGAGGATCTACCCTGCTCGTAGGGCATCTACACAGCACCCGGCTGGGGTGTCCCCCGGGCAGCCTCACCACTCCCTTCAGCTCCCCCTCACCCCTTCCCGACGGGAATGCAGCAGGAGAGGGTCGTGGAGTCACCGTGGCTGCTCTGCTGAGTGACCCCACCGGGACACCGGGACGGGAGGAGTTTGCACGGGATGGGGCTAAGCCCGCGAGTAGCAACCTGGGCATAAATCCCCAGAGGATTTTGCCCTGGAATACCGCTGTTCTGGCTCCCTTCCCCCTTTATTCCCCCGAGAACAGATATTTTCTTTCCTAGCTCGCTGCGCTGCCTCTTACCTTAGGAGGACACCTAGGGCTGGCCCTGGGCTTAGCAATGAGCTTCGTCCAACCTCATCCCGGCGCTGCGAGCACAGCCCAGCGAGGACCCTGCCTGGCTTTCCGCTCTCTGTGTCGAGGTTATTTCACTTTGCTGGCGAGATTCACGCTGCCAAAGCTCAGGCATCACACCGGTGTTTATACTGCATTACTCCGGTTCACTCTGCCGGGGCGAGAAATGACAGGCAGAAGTGTTTGTGCCCAGTTTGTGTCCAGCCACATCTCCTGCTCTCCACAGCCTGCAGGGGTGAGAGCTGGCTGCCAGCCTGGCCTGCCTCCAGTAACATCCTATGCCATCCTCTGTCTACTGCTCTTTAATATCAGATGCCCTGTAGCTGATACCAGTAGGATGAGTAATGCACAGGAATGCTACAGGGTGGGATGAAGAGTAGGAAATGTGGGTGATGCCAAGCCTTGCTTCTCCTCAGCAGAGAGGTTTTGTTTGTTTTTTTTTATTTCTCTTTTTTTTTTTTTTTTTTTTTTTTTTTCTGGAAGGCTTTCCTGTTTTTCATTAGGCAGCTGTGTGACGGCCTCTGGGCAAGGAGTCCTGGTCCCTTACACTGCCAAGAAAAACACTGCAAGTTCTTGGCCTCTGAATGCCCATGTTGTGAGTAAGCTGGCAAGGATTAGATGTCCAGCTCCGCCTGTGCATGCATGGATGGGAACAAACAGGAAGGTGTATAGTCCAACCTAGAAAATGGTTGAAGGGAAGAAGAAACCTAACTGAAAAATGTTGGAGAATTTGAGGTCATCCTGGCACAGATGCTTCCCCAGCACAAATCAAAGAGTGGGGAGAAAATGGGACATCTCAGAGATGGTAATAGGCTTCTCACCTTCATTCTTTCCTCCTCGCTGCCCCCAGCCACCTCTTCTGAATATGCCTGTACATGCACCTGCCAGAGCAATACACAGCAAGCGAGTCCTTGCTACCACACAGACTGGCTGTAGTCAGATAGCAAGGCACTCTTTCAGGTCTTCCTTCAAAATCTATACCATCATCCTGTACTATCAGATAAAAATCTGCTTACTTTTGATGTAATTGCCAGAGCTTGGACTTTTTCCAGAGTAAGAACAGTTGTTGTTGCTTAAATATTTTATAAACTAGCATTTTTCCAGCCAGAACATAAACTCTTAGAAGTCAACAATGAGGAGCCATCATGCACCAACATTTTTTTTTGGGGGGGCACAGGATGTCTCTGGGTACTATCTTCACTTTCCTTCACTAGGAAGTGAAGCAAAATTCACTTTTTACCTTCTCACTGTCAGCATGACTTTAGGTTTCTCTTTGGGTCATGTCACAGGGGTAGTTTTTTTGAGTAACTTTGAGATACATAGCTAAATTCAAGGGCTAAATTAACAGATTTTTTTTTCCTAAGACTGAGAAAGTGTAGCCATTTCTTGCTTAACATAAGCCATAGTATCTCACCCATGAATTTGTAGCCAGCATCTACAGACAGTTACACTTTTCTTCTAGAAAGACATTGGGTTGTTCAGAGGGAGAAGAGATGCTGCCATTCCCACCTCTAAGCCCTTGCAGAAGGGATGGCAGTGAGTGGTGCAGGCACAGGACCCCCACACCTGCAGGGTGCTCTGTGGGGCTCCTGCCAGCACCCAAAACCTACCTATGGCTCTGGCCAAGTATGGTGCTAGGGGAGGCCTCATTATTTCTGTTCGTTATTTCTGTTTCTGGTATCTTGGTGAGAAGGAATCAGAAAAAGCCCAAAGTGGAGTGTAGCTCAGCAGTGCTGCCTGCAGCTCTGTGGGGTTCCCCTTCAGGGCTACCCAGTTTACAGCCTTCACACTCCCCTAGTTTACACAACCCCGTTGGGAGGGCACACATTAAATAAATAAGAGACATTTTCAGGAAACAATTTTCAATATAATTTGCCAATAAGGTTGGAATAAATATTTGATAATGTCCTACCAGAAACCAGGTGGGCTTCTGTCTGGAAACATGCTTGCCACTGGGGCACTGATGCCTGAGCAGTGCCGTAAGCTGCAGTGCAGCCATCTTGTTAATTTGGGCTGCAGGCAAAGCAGTGGGAGAAGAATATGTCTAAGAGTTTCTGAGCAAGCTGTAGAAACTTGGATTTACTACTCCCACTGCTGTACAGAGTGTATCCTCATAACTGAGAGGGAATGGACAGAGAGTCCTGTAGCCTGCAAAGCCTTTCGGACTTTGCCTATCTAGGAGAATCTTACAAGACAGAGTTTCCCACTTCTAGAAGAATCTTACTCCAGGGAATAGTGTACTGGGTTTGTGTGGCAACGTTTTGGTATTGGGGAGACTATAGGGGTGGCTTCTGTGAGAAGCTGCTGGAAGCTTCGCCCTATGTGTGAAAGAGCCAATGCCAGCTAGCTCCAATGCTGGACAAGACTGAGCCCATCAGTGGCAGCACCTCTGGGATAATGTATTTAAGAAGGGGAAAAGCTGCACAACAGCACTGAATCTGGAAGAGAGGAGTGAGAATATGTGAGAGGCACAGCTCTGCAGACATCAAGGTCAGAGAAGGAGAAGAAGGAGGTGCTCTAGGTGTGGAAGCAAATCTTGCCTTGCAGCCTGTGGTGAAGACCATGGTGAAGTGGGCTGCCCTCCTGCTATGGACCTATGGAGGTCCATAGCAGAGCAGATATCTACATGCAGCTCCTGGAGAACCTCACAGTGAAGCAGATGGATGCCCAAAGCAGATGGATGCTGTGACCCCATGGGAAGCCCACACTGGAGCAGGCTGCTGCCAGGACCTGTGGCCCCATGGAGAGAGGAGCTCATGCTGGAGCAAGTTTCCTGTCAGGACTTGTGACCCCACAGGGGACCCACACTGGAGCACTCAGTTTTGACATTTAGTTTTTATTTCTCATTACCCTACTCTGCTTTGATTTGTAATAAATTAATTTTTAATGTGCTGCTACCTACAAGCCCATCATTTGGGGGGTGTCACTGGCTTCTTAGTACCCACCCAAGTTCATTGGAGCTCTACCGGCATTCTTACTGCTGTTCTCCAGCTCAGAAGGATCTCAAGATAAACCAAGAGATTGCCCCTGAGAGGAGGTGATGTAAGTTCACTGAGGCACAGCAGTACGTTTATATTGCATGCAACTATATGTAGCAGAAAAGGAGGGAGGTTTGGGACCAAAAGTTTGGGACACTGCACCTTGATTTTAATGCAAACATCATAAGTCACATTAAACTCCAAGACCCTGGGGAAGAGCACAGCAGAGCGGAAGTCAGTGGGGTTTAGCTCTAGTGGCAGGGAGAGGTACGAGTTCTGCTGCTGCCACCTCCAAGGCTGTGCTCGATGGATGCAGGACTCACCGCCAGGAGGCACCAGGGACAAGCATACACACGCCAAAGCTCGGATACATCTCGATACTGGCCCGCAGCCATCAAGAAAGGCTATGCTGTGGCACCCATAAGGATTTGAGACTCACTCGGTTATTTTACTCAGTAGCCACAGAAATTGTTGTGGCCTTTAAAAGAAGGTACAGATAACACTTTAAATTTTTCCTCTGTTAAGCTGATGGAAAAAAAGCCATGGAAATCCCTGTTGCAGTCATACCTATGTATAGGGAGCATTGCACAAGTAGGGAGAAGCAGCTGGACCAAAACCAGAGAAATACTGAGGTTGGATGCTCTTATTGGGGATTACTGCCCTAAATTAGCCACCTGCAGACCCTAGAGCTCTAGGTCTGTCTAGGCTTTAAGCAGCCCTGGCTCTTATTGCAGCCGGTTCCATCCAACCCCAAATTCTTGTACTACCTCTGCCAGAATAAGCCAATAGCTCCAGCACGTTTTCAGAAAACCCCCCAAAATTTTCAGGAGCATATACAAAGGGATTTTCCCTTCTTTGGTACTGTATAACCTTAACAGAGCTGTTTAATTTCTCTTTCCTCATTGCCCATTATTCCTCCCTGATGACTTCTGTAGAATTCAGAAAGCACTTTTCTATCTCATGGTGCTGTGGGGTGTTTTAGGTATTTTATACCGGTACAATATTTTATTTTATATTTTATGTAAGAAAAGGCTAAGGACCACTTTCCCCTCACCTGAGGAGTGGGGGACACAGGACATGGCTGTCACGGGGGAATAAGCAGGCTGCCAGCATCCACTCCCACCTGACTTGTATGCCAAGGACACCGTAATTCAGTTCTTAATTTGCAGCTCACTGAATTCTGATAGAGAAAATATAAAACATGTAAAACATAGTCAGAGGGGGAAAACCCAATATCACACCCTCATGCCTACAGTGATGCTATGCAGGCTGCGGGAGGCTGGATGAAGGAAGCGGGAAGTGACCTAGCTGTGGGGGACAGCAAGGATGACAGCCCTGGGATACCCTGGCCTTGCCCTTGCCCTTGCCCTTCCCTTGAGTAGTTTGCAAGGTGCTCTGCTTCCCACTTGCGGCTAAAATAAGTGTCGGTGGCCCGCGGGGCTGGGGCTGGTGCTCAGCAGGGCTTGCACAGCCATCACTGTTCCCCACCGTCTCTGGCTCTTGGGAAAGGATTGCAGAAATCCTTTCCTGCTGAAACCCAGCTCACACCATCCAGATAAATGCTGCAATAACCTCAGCTGTGACTGCTCCTGTGACCAGCTTCTTGTGTAGCAGGAGGGGTTCCTCCGATTTGCTGCACATCAGCGCATTGAATATAGTCCACTTAAAGACAGTAAACAAACTAACACTTAAAAACGGTAAACAAAGTAACTGCAAACAAAAGATGAGGTCATTTTTCAAGAAACTTCAGGGCAGCTTCCACGTTTCATGATGCTTGTTTCAGAGGTCGGATTGCTTTTACAGCACCAAAGTACTGTATGAAGCTCTTGCTGCATCACTCTAGAAAGGCAAGCTGCTTGCAGAGCTTTGTGCACACAAAAAAGAAGCCACGTTTTGAGGATTTAACCCATAAAAGCATGGCTAAAAGAATCCAGAAATAAAGCCACTTGTACATAAGCAGCCCAAGTCTCCAGAGAAAACTGCTAGCAGAGGACTGTTTATAGCATCAAGACCTCTCGAAATCACAACAGGATCTTCTAGCTGAAAACTGAGTGGAAGGCACGAAGCATATTACTGGGGCCAGCACATTAGCAATCACAGGAAGTGCCATGACTGATGCACTCCTAAAGTATTTGGGCAAGGAATCAATCACAATTCACTTCAGCTACCTGATACTTCTTCCCCTCCCTTTGCTCAGGTGACTGTTGGAAAAGTCATTATTTCCAAGAAAGCACTTCATGACTGCAAGACCAAAAATCCTGAATTAACAGCCTAAGGGAGTTTTTCATGTTCTCTGCAAAAGGTCAGCCAGAGCTTCAGGCTTGCCCTAGGGTTTGCTTCACCACCAGAGTGCATGCAGATACCACAGAGCCACCTCTAAGGTATATTCAAAACTAGTAGCAAAGTTTGCCTCCCCTCCCTGCAGCAACTTTGGTTTGCCCTGAGAGCCTTCACCACCACACCACACTGTAAAGAACAGGCTGGAGCACATACCTTAACTCTTCATCTAGTGAATGTAAGCTGCTTAGATACTGCAACCATGGATGTCTCAACAAACAGCAGCAGCTCTGTGTTTGATGCCTCTCACCCTTTCTGAAAACAGGCATTGGAGAAGTCATGAGGGAAACTTCCAGCCACAACTTTCAGGGCACCACGACAAAATGGTTTCTTACTTACAGGATACATAGTAGGCCAGAAGGGTAATTTAATGTCAGCTGAAAGGCAATAAAGACATGCATTGATGCAGTATCAGCAGGAAAACACTCTACCTATTTTTAGGGGTTTTCCAAGCATAGCGGCTCATGCTGTGCAATCAGACAGATGGTACCTTGACAAGGGCAAGGACTTCTCTGTTGCAGGGGTGGCAGATAATTTGCCATTAGTCCTGAGAAGCTCCACAGTGAACAAAGTGAGTCTGGATGAGTTGCACTCACCAGGAACACAGTTTCTCTTTTTTTGAATCTGAAAATGTGGATTCAAGTCATGCAAGTGACCAGCACATACTGCAAATTTTATTTTTATTTCCTTATTACAGAAATCAGCATATGCCTGTTATCTTAATTGAAAGAAATTCACCACTGCAGAAAAAGAGTACTTTTTATTCTCTAAAGAACACTTTTGAACACAGAACAAACTCTAATTCAGTACAGAAAAGCTTCTTCTTAGTGCACCTCTTCATTGCAGTTTCTCCGTTAGTTCTTTTAAAAAAATCATTACACCTTAGTTATTTATATATGCTTACACTGAGCTTTGCATCATCTACCCATAATGCAATTCATATCTAGAAGTCAGTTAAGAAGCTAAATCAAAAAGGCCCCTTAAATTTGCTTTATTTACAGTTGCAATGGCTAAATTTTAAATACTTTACAGTCACTCCCAGCACCAGCTACCAATTCAAAAGATTAGTGCATTCCAAAATTTCTCTTTATAACTATTTTCTAGAAGGAATTAAGTTGTCCATAACTACAACTATGTAGGTACCCTCAGCTACCTACATAATGTACCTTATAGGAATAAACATACTGACATGAGTATTGATAATAATAAATGACAAAATGAGAAACTCAACCTTTAGGAATAATGGACAGGAGTTTGGTTTTGTGCTGCAGTCATTGTCAGCTGTGGGAATATCGGCAATGGGGGAGAAACAGCAGTCAAGGAATGCTGAAGTCCACAGTGGGTATCTCTGATTCCTTTGTAAAGAGAGCTTTATGTTCAGCTCTCGTTTCCTCCTCTATTTTACCACATCTCCCATTAATTTTTTGTTAAATCACTAGGTAAATTTCTGAACTAACACACAGATTTATTTCAGAGGGGAAGAAAATAATGGTGCATCTGCAGGCAGGCTGACTTGCCTTATCTGAATAAAGACAGATTTGTTCCTCTGAGTTTTACAGTTTAGAAGTAGATGCAGGTCTTGTGGCAACCAAGAAACTGCTGTAAAGATTAACGATTGGGATGCTCATGCATTTATCTGTTCTTACATACTTTCAAAACCCAAATGGAAGGAAGAAGTATCTGTGATTCAGGTAGATCCAGAAGAATTGCTTTTTCTTACACAATAAGGTAAATTACTTAGCACATTCCAGGTTAAAAAATTACAGTAAACATTCGGTAACTGGAATGCATATAATATACAAGTGCCATTACAATTACAAAGCTGTTGAGGGCAATTTTTCTTTCTAGAATAAGCATAAAAAAGTTACAAGCTAATTCACAATAACTTTAGTTACAATGTTATTAAAATACATTGATGTTAATCATAAAAATATTTTACTATTTACATGTATATTGTATAAACCTTAACAATAAGAATATGCCTATTTCAGGATGCCTTAAACGAATATTTAGGCAGATCAGCCCATTTTATAGTGCAGTAACCCTGTTTTGGTCTTCACACCATGAAACTGTACCAGATTCACAGTATCTTTGCTAGTGCTTTGCTAAAAGGCTTAAACTTTTTATTACTTAAGAAGCATTAATTCATTACAAAGAGTCAGTTTTGTTTCCACTTTGTTTCTTATTAAATCCTACCCCCAACAGTTCAGGACACTCTGCCTGGCCTTGTGCGATTTGGTTGCATTTCCAAATAAGGCTGTAATTCATTTCATCAGTTATCACACTGTCTTGCTTGTAGGCTGGATGCTGTGCGATAAATTCCCTCATCCATCGAGCAACTGTCATTAATTCTCCTGTGGGCAAGGGGAAGTCAAAAGTTACAGTTTATATATCTAACTTAGCACCTGGAGTTCTGCACATTATATACACCATTAAAGAGTAGTCCATGCTTTCGTCCAGGCATAATTAAGCTGACATATCACTGATGGTCCAAAAACCATTCATCTGGTGTGATCTTCAAACTTTCAGATGTTGCAATGACAATAGTGCAGAGAGAAGTAGCTACTGGAACAGGTGTTACCAACAGATTGTACAGCAAGATGTCTCAAACATTTCATTTAACAGAGAATCTGGATGAGATGAACCAACAGACACCTCTACACAACTACATCTATACAAAATAATTATGTAGTTCATCCATCCAACTCAGCTATTAATTTTGATCTGTCTACCTTGGCTTACTATTCTTTCTCCCTCTGGTAGCTACTCTAGCAAAAAATAGGCAGGTTCCTAATTATACCAACTTCTGGTTTGTACACACTGCCTCTGCTTCACTACAGAGTCTTGGGGTGGTCAGCAGGTGCCTAAGGGTCCCCAACACTTCTATACAATGTCATTGAACAGGACACACCACTTGCAGGAGACTGACATCATAGAAAGTAGCATCAGTGTCCAGGCTGCTGAATCTTGTTCCTGAATGCAGCATATGCAAGCAAACCTTAATTACTACAAGTTTAAGGTAACTGACAGCAAGACATTAAGATAGGCTGGTGGGATGCTCAAGGGCCTAGCAAAACTTCCATGGCTAGCTACTGGAACACCCATTTCCTCCCGAGTGTGGAAAGAATAATGGCTTCCACTACAGAAGTCTTCAGTTTAAGAATATTAAAAAAAGAAAGAGGAATCAAGTTAGAGAAAGCATGGAGGAATGCACAAATAAAAAGTAAAAAAATCCAAGATTGTTTAAAGATATGCTAGCAGTGCTTTTGAACAGAGGTACATGAACACAAATCAGAAAAATTGCAAAGAACACAGGAAAGAAAAGCAGAATAAAAAACATTACTAGAAATAAAAATGTTCTTCAAAAACAAGAAGTCGTTTTAAAGAAATGAGGCCAGATTTTATATTTCTATAGAAGAGGGCAGAAAAAAACAATACCCAAGAAGCATTATTTATTGGCTGCACTAAAAACTCACAGGAAAACTTTCTCACACCAACAAGAAGCAGGGGGCCTGCAAGAAAATCAGGAGATGAGCAGAGCGAGGTGTAAAAAAGAGACACGTGCCTTGACTGAATGCCATGGAGGCTGTCCATGCAGGAGGAGCCGGGGAGCAGTGCAGACCACACCAACACAGACACCTAGTGGTCAGGCAGCCCGGGCACTCCCCATCCTTACCATGGGGTAAGCCTGCAGCACCTTCACTATGAGTACAGCCTGCAGCTCACAAAGAACATACACAGATAAGGCACCAGACAACTTCCAAACAAGGAGAGACAAGACAAAGGGAACTGCAAGCTCAGAAGCAACCGAAGTTCTTCCAGAAATACTGGAGAAGTCTGTACAATTATTGATGAGAAGTGAGTAGAAAAATATGATCATACAACATAAGAACTAGAAGGCATATCGTGGAATAACTAGGTAGAGTATTTAAAGAATCAAAACTAGGGGAATTACATTTTTTGAAGAGGATATAATAGAACTACGGCATTTCTTATTATATGACTTTATGGGGACCAAAAGTGTAACTGGTTCAAGAAGGGTAATGCAAAGATCATGGAAATCATGCTTGTGAATGGTCGTGAAGAACTGTGATTACTGCAGCAGCACTGGCTGAGAGAGCTCCCACACTGCAGGCAGTTGGGAGAGCACACCAGGACAAGGATTGCTTGATGTTGCTATCTCAATATTGCTCTCATTATTATTTGGTGGTGGTCAGCACCAACTGCCTGCCTAGCAAACGTGGTGTGTGTGGTGGCAGTCACACACCAGCTAGACAGAGACCAGGAGGGCAGTACACAGCTGTGCTGCAAAAGAAGATGTGACTGAAGCTCAGATGGATGATGTCAGGGCAAGGTTACAGCCACAGCAGCTAAGGTGTCAGTGTTGAACTCATGAGTGCCGTGTTCACCATTTGAGGAGAGAAATCTGAAAAATGGCCACTCTGTGAACATGATTCATGCTAGACAGGATGCATATCAGGAACATGGAGAGTAAACCAGAATAATCTAAAGCTCACAACTGAGAAACGTCATGGCACAGTAATACAATACCTAATGCTTTTTATTCTGTGAATTCTGGTTCTTAGAAGCATAATTTAAAAGTAATTTCAGTTCATCAGAGCTAAACTATAAACTCTAGACTCTTATCTACCTGACTTTCACACGTTTTAGGTCTGTGTAAATACATGAACTGACTTCTGCAATAACTGCAACCTTGCATACCAGGTAGCAAGGTTGTTCTTTGGAGGGGAACAACTGCCACTGGGGGTTAGACCCAGGTCGACTAGTTTTTGGGAAAAAAACTCCATAAGACTCATACATTCCTTCTTTTTCCAATGGCATTTCTCTGAAGGGAAAAAAACAACAGAAGACAAGGGCATATTTAAAAACATATTACCATTCTGAAGTACTGCTAAAGTGCTGAATGATCAGGTGAAAGAAAGTCCCCATTTCCAGCTCAGCTTTAAAAAGGTCTTTACCTAGACGCTTCTACAACACTTTTCAAGAATTAAAAAGGAATGCAAGACTTTAGTTTAAAATAGGGGGAGAGGGAGGGGGAAAATTGAATTATGAGACTAAAATTATCTAGCTAAATTTACATCAAGGCAGGTGTTCAAGGGATTTGCACAAAAAGAAGTTAAAAAGCTGCTGCAGACTGTCCTAAGCACCCAGCTCTGAATTAAAGTTTAGCCTGCATCTTTTAATGATTATACTGATGCATTTTAAGAAGGAACATAAAAGTCTTTATATCACCTGTCTTCAAAAACATTGTAACATGAGAAAGACAGTGCAAGAGCCTAGTTTGCTCTGCCTTAAAGGAGTTTTGCTTACTTACAAAAGGGCTTTCTTACCAGGAATCTAAAGCCTACGTCCCGTGCTCTAGCTTACCCAAGTTTAGACTTAGGAATGCTTTGGAGCAGCATGCTTTGGAGTCATAGGAGTAACACCAGGCAGGCTACCAGACCCAGCCTCAGATACTCTTACATCTCCCAGCTGACAGGGCAAAGTGGATCAGTATGTGTACAAACTACTACAAAGTGGTCAATACACTGCTAAAAGCAGCAGTAAGTGGTGCTGAAAAGAGAAATCTTGGATTGGACATATACTAACCTTTAAACCATGACTGTTACTTTATCAGTTAGTTCTAATTTAAGTTTGAAACTGGATCACTAACCATTAATAATCAAAATTAAACAGGATCATATTAAAGCCAGAAAACATATTCCAGTCCTTTGCTCTTATGATTCAACACTTAACCAGACAGCCATAGCTGCCATCAGTTTTACCCAACTGAAAGTAGAAAAATGCCAGGAAAATCAATGTCCAAAAATGTCAAACATACCAGAGGCTCTCTTTTTTATTAGCTTTAGGTAGTTTAGGATGGTGCACCTTGTGTCCACATCCACTTCCATGTTTTCAAGATAGGAATTCAAAATCGGGATCAAACCAGGAAAGACTCCTTCCTGTGTAAGAGAACAGAATCAGCATAAAACACACTCAGGCTGGTTTCTGGGAGGGCAGAATAGAGTGTGTTACAGGTAGAAGAGGCTATGACCTTCCCATTGATAATTGTATCAATGCTCATCAAGGTGTACTCTTCTGTGTCAGTGCCTGTCCCATTCTGTGAAGAGCCACATCCATCCACAACAGCATTTCCTCCTTTATGGGTGACAAAGGAAAAGGAAGAAATGGTTAGAAGGCAAGGATGCACTAAACACCCACAACAGTGTTAGTCAGATTGCTTGTTGTGATACCTTTGCATATATCTTTTCTGAAGTAAAACATTCCCTGTCGGACAGCATCTCTTTTCTGGGCCACCTTCATGTTTTCATCCACCTGGCAAAAGAAGTATTTCAGAGATCTGTGACACTTCAGAACAGTAGGATTCTCCAAAATTCTCACATTTTAGTTCCATAATACTTTTCTTATTATTTCATCACACAGGCCAAGCTGTGGAGGTAAGCCTTATTTCATTCTTCAGTGTCCAGGACAAACGCACAAAGAGATGACATTTTATGAAACTGGACCACCAGCAGAAAAGGTAATGCTATCACATTAGAACATGCTTCCCTAACTTAAGTTTGGATGAAAACATAGGAACATTTGTGATTAACATGTTTCATCCCATCCGGCAGACTTCTTTCCATATTTAGATGCAATTCAAATGAGTACAGAAGAAGAAAATTGCCATTTCCCTAGCCATAGTTTGCTGCTTTTATTAACAAAATCATCACTGCCTTTAGAAGAGTTATCACTGTATTAAACAAACTTTCGGAAACAGCATTCAAGTAACTTTGTATGGGAATTGTATCTATTCCATTCCCAAACATCTGTTAGATATTTAAACTTAAAATCGCTAGTAAAAAAGTTCTACATTGCAGACTTCTTGAAAAATCTGCAAATTACAAAGTATATGTACACTAAAAATGACATAAGCACTGCTCTGTCTTTCTGGATGGAAGATTTTGCCCAAGTTAATTGGTCGGTGTGTTCTCAGGGAATTAACATCATACAGCTTTTGGACATTAGCTTTACTGTATTGTCTTCAGAAGAAGGGATATGCTTTTCTGAATTCTTTGCTTGACCTTTAATTAAGGGCTATGCAAAATCTTTACTTGCTTCTTACCTTTTCAAAACTTTGTTTTCAAAAGTCTGTTTATGTTCATTTTATATTATGAAATCTATTTACACAACAGGCTGTTTTGAAAGTTTGAAAGAACTCCAGACCCAGCTGATGAGTGTTCAACCACATTCAATCAGACAGCAAAGATTAATGTGAGATTAGCCCCATAACTCCCTATTATTTTATTTGAAAGAGGCAGGCTTACCAATGGTTGTGCAATTCTGTGTTGTGTTACCTACCAATTTAGTTGGCAAACTCAAGCAGTTTTAAGCCCCTGAATCCCTCAGTTCTGTTGAGGTTTTTTCAGCACCTGATCTCTTTTGCACTCTTAACTGGCCTTTAAAAGTTTTGTGCTTTTGAGACACTTCAAATAACAATGTAATTATGTAATGTAAGTGCTAAATTGCTGCATTATTTATCAAGTCTGAACTCCCTGGATATCTTTTTTTAGAAGTCATACCAAATGTATGGCATCATTACTGTAAATTTACAGCTTCAGTATTTTTCTCCACCTTAATTAAAAAACACTATGAAAAGCCACAGGATACTATGGCTTATATGGTAACCAGTGCAGGCAGGATTTTCCAGTATAGAGTTTGTCAAAAGCCTTCTGCACTACAAGACCTGTTTTTCTTAAGTTACCTACAATTTAGGTATTGCAGGAATATAGCTCTAAAAAGACATTTTTTGGTTAAAGGGCTCAGAAAGAGGATATGCAAGGACAGTTTCACACAAAACATTTCAGCAATTGTGATGACAATATTAAGGAAAAAGCACATTTTGCATGGCTGGTCTGTCTAAATACAAGTCACAGCTATGACCAGAATCAGCAGTATTTGTTTCCACTCAAATACTGTGTAACACTAAGGATGCCAAAATTCTCCTTTCCCTCTCCACCAGATACAAACAAAACAGAGAATAATGTCATGCTAAAATAAATATCCAAAGTTTTTATTTTGACCTCCACAGGCTATTTGTGGCCCCCTCCCCTCAACGTAAAAAGGTGCAAACATGCCCTTTTTCCAGCCTCCAAATAGGCTTGTGACAACAATACTTCTCGACATTTCTGCAGTAATCAGATAGTGCTAGGCAACATAGAAATGCCTACAGCGTTTGTCTAGAAGTTTAATTCCATCAGACAGCAGTAAAATATTTTTTTAACACCACAGAGTTGAAATTAATTCAAAGTACTGGTATAGAGGAAAACTGACTGAAAGATAAGAGTGACTGTTCTGTAAGTGCACAAATATTATTTCCTAGATTGCATTGGATAAAAATAGGATAATGCAAATACAGTGCATTTAGTTCTAATGGATCTGATCTTTCACACCTACCTTGGACAAAGGAATGAGAAAATCCAGTTTATATGATAGAATCACTCTGGTTAGCAATACCACAAACACAACATATGCAGAGTTTTCAAAGTCTGTTAGCTGGACCTAGACATGAAAGGATTAGAGATCCAATTACTTTAGTGGGAACACACTCATGCAAGTAGTCAAATATCGAGGACAGATAAAACAGTTTGACTTGAATGTTCATGTTGGCACTTGTATTCACACATTCTACTCACCAAGATGTGACGCACACACAGGAATCATCATCAGTGACTTGAAATGCACAACGCACACACATGCTTCCACAAACTAAACCCTTCAATGCAATGCCAAAACACACTTGTCTTTCAAAAGACTATAATAACCCACCTTCAGGCTCTCTAATTACAGATGTATAGTAGCTTTTACATTTCTACTCTAAGAGGATTAAATTCAGAGAGCTCAGAAACAGCCATCTATAGAATAAAAGCACTTGTGAAAAATAAAACAGTGACAGTAGATTTGTTCAGTACCAGGAAATGTACTGGAAAAATACAGTCTCTAGAAACTAAATGGGGCTTTGTTTACTGTTGCTTCAATACAAGCCTAATTCCCTTCCCCATCACCCCAAATCCATTAGCATGCGTTGCTGTGCTGCGGTGGATTCACCTGTCAGTTACATTCCCACAGTTCATGTCTGATTAAACACTGCTGTCCACTTCGCTTGCATCTAGCAATTCAGAGGGGAGAAAACACAGCACAAGTAATATGAGTTTGATAGGGGATGGCAGAACGCCTGGTACTTTTCCACTCAAAAGGAAATGTGCTCTTGTGCATATTGATGTCTTTCTTACCTCCATAGGTCTGAATTCCACTCTCCATCCAATATCTGAATTGGGAGGTGGGGGCTTAAACCTCATTGTCTGCCAGTTTGTAGACTGAATATTCTGCAAAGCACATTAAATAATCTGTCACAATCAAGATATACATCATCCTATAATACAATCAAAGAAAAATAAGCAGGTAACTAGAGTCCTAATATTTTTCTTGGAATGGCCTATCAGGTTAGAGAAGTGCTTCCAAAGTAAGTGGCATGACTTCCTAAAAAGCAGAGTACAAGTACCCATCCTAGGAGCAAATATATAGCACTTTCTCATGCTATTTTGGTTATTATGTACAAGATACTAGGGGACTGGTATGTAGCTTTTTTTTTTTTTTATGAGGGGTTGATGCATTCCAAATTAAAAATACCTAATATTGCCATACCTATCATCTCACAAAACTGTAAATGAGACATTTCTACATATCTAAAATGCAACACAGTTTTTAGTAAGCCACAAAAAAAGAGAGTTCCCCTTAACACTTACATACATAGTTATAATTTGGGCTTTTCTTATTTTATTTGTATAAAGTATATATATAGTATATAAAGTATAAGCCATCACCTTCTAAATAAAAGACAAAGAAATTAATGTGTTTATAACTGCAAAGCCATGCTAAAGAACTAGTTGAAGTGTAATGAAAAAATTCTTAGCTAATACAGCAATGCTCCAACTAGGCAGCATTATAAAGAATAAGCAATTAAATATATTAAAATATTTAGTAAATTCCTCTGTATCAGACATAACCTCAAAATGGTCGGATTCATTTGCATCATCTAGATGTATTCTCTCCTCAAACAAAGTCAATGGGTCTCGAATGAACAAGTGTGCAATATGCTGTGCCAATAGGTGGTCAATACCTACAAAATGAAAATTCAAACAAAAAATTCACACATATCAAAACAGGCTCTAGGAAATGATTTGTTTTACAAGACTGAAAACATCCAACTCTGCAATGCAATGCTACCTTCAACCCACCACATCCTGTTAAAGTTTAAATGATGATTTCAGGAAGGAAGGAAATGATTAAAGAGAGAACCAAAAAAAAACCAAAACCCAAAACAAAAAAGAACAGGTTCTTGTTTGGAAATGGCAGCTGAATACTGGTGTGGCTGCCATTCTTCCTGTTTTCTGATGCACTCTGTGACATGTTTCCTACAGCAGTTCTGCTCTCTCCATAAAGATAAAACATTAGTTTCAGCTTGAGAAACTCAGTTTGAAGCATTAGGGACAGTTTCTGTTACAAATGAATCCTTTTTAAAAAACTCTCAAGACCACACTACACAGATACTTCCTGAGTAGGAGTCACTCAGAGGGCTGCACAAAGATTGCAACAAACAAGAACAAAAACATAAAATATCCCCACACACTGCAAACATAATTCTTAACCTGCTCATAATGAAGCAAGCACTTACCTTCCTTTATTAGGTGCTCGTAGATATCTTTGTCTATTGTCAAATCAATGTCATTGTATTTCTCACCACATTCAGATAGATAACTGTCTATGGAATCATATCTGGATTTACTGATTCTATAATGGTTGTTCTTCAGTGGCTATATAATTTAAGAATACAATATTTTAACAGCTTGTTAACAATGTTACCTAAGTTTTGCTCACTAATGACACTTATGTGAGAATTATTATCCTGTTTAAAAAATCCCTACAGCCTCAAATAAAATTATTAAAAGCACGAGTCTTAAATAGGCTCAATAGAAAGCAATCCTAGAATTACAACTAATTTGTTTGCAGATGTATGTATCTGAGTGAAAAAACAGTCATCACATACTGACTAGAATTCTCTAGAAGCGGAAACTTTTTCCTCATGTAATATACCATTACCCCAAGTACCTGGAGAGCATTATTACACCTATTGCAACACATACCAACACAGTTTCCCTATGTGGACATTGTTAGAGACACTCTTAAAATGGTTAGTTCAAGAAATATTTCAAGTAGATTTTTAAAACTACTTATTTTATATAATTTAGTATGTGTTTTGAATGCAAATTCCTGCTTAGAGAAACCTTTTAAGTTCAAGTTCTGACATCTGGCTCTCTTCACATAGTTCTAGTTTATACTATTCAGCAGTGCTTGCTATTTAATCCAGAGCAATTTTTGCCCTTTGGGCTCAAGCACAAACCGGAAAGTTTCCTCAGGGGGCCTTTCTCAGCATGGAGACTGAGTGGATGACTGAGATTCCATACCTAATTAAAAATATATATTTGCTAAGACAAACTGTAAAACCCAGGTGAGTGTTTACACCATCTCTCCTCTATTTACCAAAAAAACCTGCCAAGTTCCCTCATTACAGATTCTGATGAACACAAGAAGAATTTGATGCTAAAGAAGATTTAACTTTTTTGCCTGAAAAAACCCAGACATCCAGTAACTAACATTACTTACCTCTAACCCTCTCTCTTCCCGTGTTCGATCATCTACAGATGCAGAGATCACTCCCCAGCGACAGTCAATATCAGACACGTAGCCTCTGTAGAATGGAGATGCAGCACTCAGTGCCATCTAAAATAAAAGAGATTCATATGAAAACAAAGGACAGGCCAAAGAACCAAAAGCAAAATACAGCCCCACTGGAAAGGGAAACATGCTGGTCCAGAAGTAATTCAAGTATATACTTCAGTTCAATGAACAGCCAAAGCCTGTCTAACCAAAACCTCTCAACTTTCTGCTACCTCTGGGAAACACCTAGATAGAGGGTTAGCAGGTTAGCATTACAGAAGTGGAATCTGACACTCTCCAAATGTTTTACCTCTACAGATCAGCATTTAAGGAACACAAAAATGATACAGGCAGAAGCAATTTGGTAACAAATCAGCAAGTATTCTGCTTGCAAACATCCAAACTTCAAAAGCTGACCAGGCAGTCATATTATTTTATTTTTGTTTGGCCAAGCACCTTAGCAACACAACTGGAACATACCTCACTAAGGGCAGGATCTGCTCATCACCCAGACCAGACAGATACTTTATTTTTATAACACCTGTTATAAACAGCTGTATATGACCACATGCTTACAAAAGAGACAGACTTAAACAACTTAAGCTGAATTCCTCTGTAACATCAGGCCAGAGTTGAAAAATTAAAAAAAGTTTTAAGGAGTGAGCTTGCCTTGTTTTCAAGATAAACTGCCCCAAATTTATTTCTAGAACTACTCAACAGGAGTCTCGTGTATGTGGGAGGGCAGAGGGGAAGAAACGAATATGAGGGCTGGGAAAGAACAGATATCATCTGTTTTGTAGTGTCATTTGCACATTAAATAGATAATACAACTCATGTGACAACTTAGAATAGTCTGACACTTCTCCCAGAGTACCAAATCTGTAATTTAAATTTTATTTGTTTTTTTTCACACGTAGTGGCTTTTGCCACTAAGGAAGAGTTCATCTGACAGATGTCCATTACTTACCACAATGGGACAAATTGTGGCTAGCTGATCATAGAGATACCTTGCTTCAGAAATGCTGCAAGCCTGGAACGTTACCTGTTGGAAGAAGGACAATTGCTATCAACATTTCTATAATCATACTAAAAGCACAGTCTTCCTAGATTTAAAATCAATGATAGAATAAAATTATTTAAATACCAAAAATTACAGGAATTTTTGGCTGGTTGGTTTTGAGTGGAGTTTTTTTGCATGGATCCCCCCCGCTACGTCTTGGACACATTTTTGCCCTACCTATCAGTAGCATTTATATTACAAGCTTCTTTTCACCCCATTTCCATGTTCATTAGAAGATTTCAGAACATAACACTTCCACAGTGAGGCTAAATATACAAACACTTGCCAGAATCAAAGAAAACTGAGTTAACATCTACAATACACATGGGTTGGTAATGCACCTCCAGGAAATAAGCCAGGAACCTACTTACTTAGAACAACAGCCAGACTTTATTGTAGATTTAACAATTGTTTTATGTGACGCTAATCCTGTTTTAAAGAACATTTCAAGATGCCTTTTATCCTGCAAAACTGTGAAAAAAAAATGTGTGTCTACTGTAACTTTCATTTGAAAAAGAAAAGGCCAGTTTTGCCTGTATTAGAGGCCAGAACACAGTAAAAGATGAAAAAGAAATGTTACTTGCAGAAGTCATTAATACTGTGGAAGCCTACCACATATAGGCCACTGGAAAAGGTAACTGCTTTGTCATCTTTCTGTGAAATTTGCTCAGAGCAGCATCAAACACAAGACTTTTCTAGTAGCAGACCTTACCCTCTAGACTCCTCAAACCAACACTTTATGCATTTAAAACGTGCAGAGTGATCAATCACCTCAAAACTCTCTTCATGTTAGCAGTATGCATATTCACAGATCAGAGGACAGCTTAGTTTGGAGCGTACCCCTGAACCACTACCATAACATTATACAAAGGGCTTTAGCTCTAGATCACCATCACTGCCAACTGAACACAGACTTTCCTCTTCCACAGTAAGAGTTCCACAAAACATAAATATTCTTCTCAGCTTGCCACTGAAACCCAACACTACTTCAAGTTAAGACTTAAAAAAAACCCCCAACTAGCAAGTCCCTCCAAAACTCCTGAGTTCACTGGTGCCTCAGCGGTGGATGTTTTTTGGGGCGTGTTGGTGATAGTGGTGTAGGATGAATATGAGATTTGTTTGTACTTGTTTTGTCTTTTTAAATCTGCAGCCAACAGAATGTTTGAAAATGGTTGTGCTGTAAAGAAAATGTCTTCTGTGTCTATCCTTCAAGTGGCCATGAGGAAAAAAAGCAAACCAACCCCCACACTTTAAAAGGACAAGATTATTCAATTCTCTTGCAGAGAATCAGCTAAATATGATTCCTGATCACTAACTTTGGACATTCAGCACTAGGGAGCTAGCTAGCCTTGGAGTAGAGGTGGGTTGACAGGACCCACTCTCTTCCCAGACACTGGTATTTCCCTCCCCTTCCCTTTTATGTTTATTTCAAATCACAATAAATCTGAGATTCAACATAGTTTCTATACAAACATTCCATTACAGAGAAAAAGGGCACGGCTGTCTTCTCCAGAGGAGGGCTATAGGCACTGCAGGGGCAGCACCACTTACCCCACTGCCAGCAAAGGCTGTCTCAGCTGAGCTCATGAGGACATTATTTTTAACCCTGGAAATACATCAAACCAAGTTGTGGCTTGGTGCACAGTAAGAAAAAAAGGAACAAAACAAAAGAACAAACCAACAAAACCACCCACAAAACACAAAAAGAAATACACATACTGCAAACTACCTTACAAAAAATAGGTGGTGAATACATTTTTTCTTCTAGTCAGTTATCAGGAATTACCACTTGTTACAGAAGCAGCTGCCAGCCTTATTTTCATTCTTCCTTTGATGATAACAGGACTACCAAATTTGAACTTGGCCACTGATTACAAGAATAGGGTCTAGTAAAATGGTATTCCTTAAACAGGAATCTACTTTTTTTTTTTAAGTTCATACAATAACTGAAAGATACGGTTGGATTTTTTTTATTGGTCTTAAATAAGAGAGAGATGGTACAAGATAGACCATACCAAAGTTAACACCTTGTATAACCACACAGTATTATGCACATTTCACTAGTTCATCAGACTCTCCCTAGCTTGCCCTTACTGACAAGAAACCATACTTAACAGCTGTCAAAACTTTCTATTTATTCAGCTTTTGTAGTTTCTGTATTCAGGCTGAATTAGATGTTAATATTTTTGGTCTGTGTTTGGTCCAGCCACCTGTGAGGAGTTGTGCTTCTCCTGCCAAGTTATGGGAAAAAAGGCCGATAAAGACGGTTTCTCGCCTTGAGGGAGGCATTTCTGTGTAACCTAAATTAACTGGGCTCTCACGATTGGCTGAAGAAGAGGAGACTTAACACCAGCCTCTTCCTAGCTCTGCTGCCAAGATGATGGTGGCAACAGGCGCATTTTATCAATAGTCAAATATACCACGACTACCTAAGCCCCCAGCAGCAGGTTACTATGACTGAGAAACATTTAAAACAAACAGAAATTGAAAGGATTAAAGCCCTTTCAATATTCAGCACCTGGCTTTAAAGAGAATATAGGAGTAACTCAGGAAATGAATGAAAACAATAGGAAAACAGAATCAGGAGTGTCTCCCAGAACACAGTAACAGAAGACAGCTACCCATGTGCATTTGATAGGTTCACGGTAAAAGCAGTGAGAAGACAACTCCTTAGCAGATAGATAAAAATATTTAAGAATGAGAAACTTTATACAGGAGTTCATGATGTTTGTAAATAAAATTATAGGAAAGCAGAAAGATACTTATTTTTAAAAATACTCCCATGACCTCTTAACACTCTCTGCTTTTGCTGTTCTTATTATACAGAAAAGGGGAAATACCCAAAATGAATAACCAAAAAACTCTTCACATTCTTACAAGACAGCTCAGTTTCCATCTCCACAGTGTCTTTTGGTCATGCCTGAAAGACAACCAGAGTGGAAGCTGATCTTTGACACTTGAAAAGTGCTGGAGTTCTAGGAGCAGGTGCTTCATCAAAGGTGGCTTGAACAGTTTAAGAAACCCTTTCAAGTCATCCAATCACATTTGAGTATCAGCAGAAAATAAACATAATGCAATCAAATAAGCCTGATGTGTTGGATCGCCCCTGGCTGCATGCCAGGTGCCCACCAAAGCCACTACCTCTCATCAGCTGGACGGGGAAGAGAAAAGGTAATGAAAGGCTCACAGACAAAGATAAAGATAGGGAAAGATCACAGGATCAATTAGGTTGGAAAAGGCTTCTGAGATCATTGAGTCCAGCCTATGACTGAACACAACCAAATCAACTAGACCATGGCACTAAGTACCACATCCAGTCTTTCCTTTAAATGCCTCCAGGGACGGTAGATACACCACTTCCCTGGGCAGCACATTCCAATGTCTAATCAACCTGTCTGTAAAGAATTTTTTCCTAAACCTCCCCTGGTGCAGCTTAAGACACTTACCCTGTCACTAGTTGCCTGGCAGAAAAGTTCAACCCCCATCTGGCTACAACCTCCTTTCAGGTGTTAAGGTCTCCCCTGAGCCTTCTCTAAAACATCCTCCGCTCCTTCAGCTGCTCCTCATAGAACATGCTCTCCAGACCCTTCATCAGCTTCACTGCCCTGCTGTGGACACGCTCAAGCACCTTAACATCCTTCCTGAACTGAAGGGACCAGAACTGAACAAAGTACTTGATGTACAGCCTCACCAGTGCCAAGTACATGGGAAGAACCACTTCCCTAGTGGCTGCTGGTGACACTATTACTGATACAGCCCAGGATTCCCACTGGCCTTCTTGGCCACCTGGACACACTGCTGGCTCGTGTTCAGCCACCTGTCAATCAGCACACTCTGGTCCCTTTCTCCTGCACAGCTTTCCAGCCACTCTGCCCCCAGCCTGCAGCAGTGCATGGGGTTGTGGCCAAAGCGCAGGACCCAGTACTTGGTTTTGTTGAACCTCATGCTGTTGGTTTCAGCCTATGGATCCAGCCTGTCTAGGTCCCTCTGCAGGGCCTTCCTACCCTCCAGCAGATCAACAGTCTGACCCAGCTTGGTGAGGTGGAGATCACTCACCAGTTACTGTCACAGGCAAAACAGGCTTGACCTGGGGAAATTCACTGAATTTATTACTAGTCAAATCAGAGTAGTATGACAAAAACTAAATCTTAAAACACCTTTACCCCATCTCTCTTTTCTTTTCAGGCTCAACTTCACTCCCAAATTCTCTACCTCCTCCCATCCCTCCCTCCAGTGCAGGAGGACAGGGAATGGGAACTGGGATCAGTTCATCACACATTGTCTCTGCTGCTCCTTCCTCCTCAGGAGGATGACTTCTCACACTCTTCCTTGGCTCCAGCATGGGGTGCCTCCCATGGGACAGTCCTCCACAAATTGCTCCAATATGAGTCCTGGTCCTGGCTTCAGCTGGGACAGTTAATTTTGTTCCTAATGGCTGGTACAGTGCTGTGTTTTGGATTGTATGAGAATGATGTTGATAAAATATTGATAGTTTAGTTGTTGCTGAGCAGGGCTTACACTAAATCAAGGACTTCTCAGATTCCCATGCTCTGCCAGTGAGCAGGTGCACAAGAAGCCAGGATGGAGCACAGCCAGGGACCAAACTGGCCAAAGGGATATCCCATACTATATGACATCATGCTCAGAATATAAAACTGGTGGGAGTTGGCTGGGAGGGGCTGATAATTCCTCAGAGACTGGCTGGGCATTTGGCAGCAGGTTGTGAGCAACTGTACCACTGAACATCACTTTTTTCTTGAGTTTTATTCCCCTCTCTCTCATTTTCATTACTATTATATTTTACTTTATTCAAATTATTAAGCTGTTCTTATCTCCACACATGAGTTTCACCTTTTTTTGATTCTCTTCATCATACCACCAGGGGTGGGGGAGGCAGTATATGTGTGTGAGGGAGGGTGGTGTTTATCTGCTGCCTGGGTTTCAACCATGCCAGCCCTTCCCATGGGCTACACTTCATGAACTGCTCCATGGGGTGACAGGTCCTCTAGGAGCCTGCTACATTGCAGGCTTCCCACAGGCCTCCTTTGCACATCTGCCTGTTTTGGTGTGGGGTCCTCCAGTGGCTGCAGGTGGATTTCTGCTCCACTGTCAACCTCCTGCCTCACCATGCTCTTCACTGCAGGCTCTAGGTGACACAGCTGAGAGTCCCCTGGAGTACCTCCTTCCCCTCCTTCACTGACCTTGGTGCCTGCACAGCTATTCCTCTCACATATTCTCACTCCTGTCTTTGGCTACAGTGCCGTTGTGCAGTTTTTTCCTCCTTCTTAATATATTTATCCCACAGGTGCTACCACTGTTGGTAATGGGCTCAGCTTTGGCTAGTGGTGGGTCTGTCTTGGAGCCAGCTGGTGTTGGCTCTATTGGACATGGGGAAAGCTTACAGCCACTTCTCACAGCAGCCACCCCTTCAGACCCTCTGCTACCAAAACCTGGCCATTTAAACTCAATACACCTGGATTTTAAAACTAGATTATGAGACATAACATTACATTTGTTCTTCTATCTCCCCTTTTGCCACACTGATGGAAAATGTATCAATTGAATTAAGAAAAAGAAAGTAGACATAAGGCAAGTCTTAAAAAGAGAAGCATTTAGGGAAGAAAACATGCGTAACATCTTGAAAGCAGATTCACTTTACCTGGAGACAACAGTTTCCCATTCCAAAACCCATAGCATCCATATATATATAATCTGGCTTGGCTGCCTTTGCTGCTTCTCCATCATCATTAGGAAACGTTTCGACAAATGGTGATGGTGTGTTCTTATCTTTAAATACTGTGTGGAAAATACAGGTACTCAGTAACAGAGTGCATGAGACTGAACAATTATTTTGAAAAAGAAAAAAGAAAGATTGAATTTACTCACTTGGTACATTTATCACAACCTTCTCTCCTCTTCTGTGTCGAATGTTTCTGGTCAGTGTACTACAACAAAAAGAAGTTTGTTGAAGTATCTGAAATTTTCTCTTAAAGCAGATGTTTTTCAGAATGTCAACTTTCTATTTATTTAGAGCATTTTCTTTCAGGATGCTTTTTTTCCTGGTTTAAGACAGACAACACTGACTTTTTTTTCAGTAAAGTCAGTCTTATTTTGACGGACCTCACAGTAGTATGCTGATAAAATAGTCAGAAGTAAAAGGCTACAGACCTGAAGAATACAAAGCAAGTTAAAAGATATGCTTATTTTTTGAACAGAATGAGTTTCATTTTCCAAAGTCTCAACTTACAGTGAAAACCCCTCAGACCATAGAGGTACACGATGGTCCATTTCAGAGTAACTAAGGCAAACTACTGCGTACACTGAGATGTTGCTGTGATGCACCTAAGTGAGAACTGGATTAACTGTAGTGGAAGCATTTAGCCATGCAATTTCAAACTGGAAACAGTTTTGCAGTAGCAAAATCAACACCATTCACCTCATAATAGCTTGAACTATTATATAGTTACTTGAACTTAATGATTTAGTTTCTTCAATCACTCTGAAAAGAAAAAACATGTCACCACAACCATTTCTGTCCAAGCCCTTGTGGTATCTGTAGCAACTACCCACAGTGCTCTATTCCAGTAGTGTAAAGAATTTGCAGTTATGTCTAAGATATTTAGGAAAAAAAAAAAAAATTCAGCTTCTCAATCAAAGTCCCCAAATACTCTTACCTAAATCTAGGATGTTTATTAATGGCTTCATCTGGAAAAAAGAGGGATTTTGAAGCTCCTCCTTCTATTGGTGTTGGCTTATATTCCGGCAGTGTAAACCCAGGACACCCTAACCTATGTAACACAACAATGAGATGCAAGCTGTAATGAAAACAGACTGTGATTTTAAAATGGTCAGATGAAAAAAGATTAGGATTCTGGTAGACAACCAGAAAACAACCAGTTTCTGTGGTGGTTACGACAGCCCTTTTTTTTTTTTTTCTAAACCACTAGTCTACAGACATTTTCAGTGGTTGAAGCAGAAGACTTCACAGTATTACGCAGAGTATACACATACTGTTAGAGCGTGTTAGTGCTTGTCATTAATACTGACATGTGACTGCAATCTGTGCCTTAAAGAGTTTCTATAGAGGATACCGGTTAATGCTGACTGCTGAAGTCATTTATCCAGCTCCCAACAATCTACCCATTAAAATATATACCTAACCAACTCTGTAAGAATTAGAGGTAGTTTTAAATGATACACACATCCCGAGTCTCAGCAGTTTTTAATTTGAGAACTCTGAAAATCCCTATGAGAGGAATGTAATAACTAAAGAAAAATTGCAGCAATTAGGTGTAAAATATTAGGTGAAAGATATGCAAGCTAATCAGAACACAACCCTCCCCTTTGGGAAACTGTTTAAGTTTCAGAGTCACCTGAAACAAGACTAAGCTTTCAGTACAGCTTAGACAAAGGCACATTTGGCAACGTGGAGGTTAAGTAGCAGAAGATGAATTTCTCCATGCTTCACAGTAAAAAGGGCAAAGATTATCTTGAGAGGCTCTAGTATCTGGATGGATTAAAAAAAGTTAGCTGACAAATAAACTACACAAAATACCAGGAAACACATTTCTGAAAATATTATTTATGCTCAACATGTATTTTACTATTGCTTTCTTCCTTCTGGTTTAACTATATAAGTTGTCCTACAACTTGTAAACCCAGCTTCATCACTTATGTAAGTGCTACACTGTAAACTGCATCCCTCCAGTCCTCAAGAAAGAAAACAACTTTCTGGTCGAGTAGCAAGGGCTCATGAATTTAAGAACTAGGGACATTTACTTAGCATCTAAGCTAGAATTTTTAATATTTAAACATTTTCAAATTGTTAATTTTTAACTATTTTTAATTTGAATAAACTTACTTCTATAACTTTCTTCTGTCAGCACTTTTAACAGGTTTTTTTGTCTTTTCAAATGCACAGATTTTCTTTTTTATTTTACACACATGCCCATGCAGAGAGGCATATGTACATGTCACTGCAGAGAGAATGTGGTATAAAATTCCAAACCCATGAAAACTCATTACATGTTAGCAAGACTCCTGCTCAACCAGCAAGACTTGAACAGCAAGATAGTGAAAGGCAGAAAAAATAAACTAAATTAGGTTAGCCCAGGGAGAGCCATCTCTGAAGAATGAAACTATGTTTGGGATGATCCGTAAGTCATGAACTACATTTTATTATTTACTGGCTTTCACTGAAGTCCAACGTATTGCTCCTACAGTGATGTAAAAAGTATTTATCTGCAACTCCAAATCGGTGAAGAACTCCCCTGCCTTTATTCCCTGCAAGACTGGATCCAAAATATTTGTATATAAAATTTATTTAATGACATAATATATTTATAAGGTTGCAGGGAAAATAAAAAACAATTCTGTAATACACTGGGAATTACTTTACCACTGGACTTTAAATAAGCTCTTATTACACCTAATGCAGCTCCGATAAAGAGAAAGCATATTTTGTCAACAGAGTGTTCTTAAAACATCATTCATGGGGTATAATGAAGGCATTTTGGCAGCTGAACTTCGCTGCTAAGTCATATTTGTACTGTTCCTGCTCTCAGCAAGAATTTAGGGCCATTGCATTCTGTATGACACAAGAAACTAGGCAGTAAAGTCTACTGCATCTCTTCTACTGCAAAGCAACTTTTATACTATTATAAGCATAACTATCCTTGTTCACTTCACTGACCAAGCTATTCAAAATGAATCCCTGTCTAGAATTGTTTGAAAGGGATATCATAAAATACAGTTTCTCCTAAGTAATGAAGTACACCTTGAATTTAATTTCCTCAAGAATCTCTTAACAACAATAAAAAGGAGGAAATCTACCCTTTATAAGGGTGTCATCAACCCAGGAGAGACGCTCTCCTGTCCAGACTCACTAAGCACAGTATTGTATTACAGAAGTCTTAAGTCTGTGTGTTCCAAACTACCAGAAGCTTATATGCACTTAGTGAAAAAGTAGTGTTAAAAAACAGATCAGGTTAGTCATGTTTTGCAAAACTGCTATTTATAAAGATTAAAGTTTTCAAAATAGGTAAAGAGAAACCTTTTATATAGGATTTGCTGTATCATCTCAAGATGGCAGACTACTCTATATGCAACACTTTATGTTATGAATATTCAGATATTCTCCCCTAATACAAAATCGTCACAGGTTAGAAGTAAGTTAAATATATAGAAGATGCTTATTTGCTTGTCTCACTCCAATAAAAATTTTAGAAAACATGACTGGAACATCAAGTCAGTACATCAACTGAATCATATTCTTCTCTTATGTCATTGTACAGTTTAGCTATATGCAGAAAGAAGAAAAACTGTGTAAAGAGAACAGGAAACATGGCACTACACTTCACCAATCATCGCACCTTGGGAATGATGTCACAGTGCAAACAGCCTCATTTTCTTTGAGTACAGAAGCAGCCTCTTGACGTCTTTTCCTCATGTTGTCTTGCACAGTGTTGAATTCAGACATGGTTCCCCCATATGGCTGCCCAGGTGTTCCTTCAATCATGTAACTTCCATATTCTGGTCTCCAGAGCGTTGGGTGGCTATAATAAAAGAACAGTCTCATTTAAATATTCCTGCAACTTCAAAAAAGGTGAATTATTTATCAGAATTTTGGAATTAGTACCACTGGCAACAAAAATCCCTTACATTTGATTATTTGACAGAGTAACACAATGTATCTTCCAATGTACCTCACCACCAGAAGGCAGTACAAGGAAAGCAAAGCACAGTTTGGCAGAGTTGCTGTATAGTGCCATAAGCATAATTTGTCTATGTCAAATTGCAATCACCTTTAGTATCTGTCTCAAGCTTTGTTTCTTGGGATTTTAACTAAAACTGGAAAGTACAAAACATTTTACTGCTTCCACAGTACAAGGCAAAACAAAACTTATGTTCCATTTCTTATTTGTACTGCCTGTGAATACTAAGCCCTGTTTCACAAATTTCCCAGGTTAAGAAATAAAATGCAGTTGAAGTGCACCTAGTCACCCCTAAAAAGAAGTATCTTCCCATGTCTTTGTGAAGCCATGGCATCTCTGTGGAGCACACCCTAGCAGAGGAAGAGCCACTTCTCTCCTACTATCTTCTTGACAGTAGAAATTTCGACACTAAAGCAAAGGCGTTCTTTCTCGTAGGCTTTCACTAGTCCCTCTACCATGACAAACAGACAGGGAAGCCTTACTGGAAGAAGAGGTTAAGGTAGATTAAGAGAAGCTGATAGGCCCAGTATACAAAAGCTTTTCACATCTACCCTTCTGTAAGATGTGATCCACTTTTAGCGCTCTTCAGCCAAAACACTATGCTGTCTCTGGTCTCATTTCTCTGATCTCCTCAATCAGAAGGTAATTCACAGTTTTCTGGATAGCTGAAATAGGGACATAATCCAATTATTCCTCAAAACTCCACAGGGGAGGATAGGGAAAAACTCCCCTTTGTAAGGGTGTTATCAACCCAGGAGAAATCCTTACATCTAAATTCCTAATTCTTACAGTAATGGGAGAGTGCTCCTACAGACAACAGGCTCCCCCCTGTACAGCCCTCATCTTCGGCCTAGTCAGAGATACAGGAGCAGGTGATTATGGGGCAGGGATTACTGTGTACACATAGACACAAAATCAGAGCAAGACAAAAAAATAAGCAAACTACAACTTCTGTGGGCTCACCATTACATCTTCCTTTTTTTTCAAAGCATAATACAAAAAGCACATGGACTTCCTGCAAGTGTGCACAAAATCTTTCACTTCCTGAACACTAGATTTATCTGAAAGTATCAGTATCTGTGGTTTACAGTTTTACCAACAGCAGTCTTGAATGTTAAGTCAGGTTTACAAAACTCTATACAGTATCATTACAGGAGGACAAAAAAAAAAAAAAAAAGAAATAGGAAACAGCTACTCACTTTGGGTTTACCTTCTCTCCCTTGTCTTGCAGTGTTTGAAGAACTTCCTCACCACAGAGTGCCAGGCGCACTTTCTTATTCTCATGGTCAAATTTTACTAACATATATTCCACCTTGTAAATAATAAAAACAAAGCAAACAAACAGTAAGGCTTTGTTCAGACACAAACATACTGGCATACAGTTTAAAGCATCAAGTGAAAAAAAAAAAGAAATGTCATACTGAATTTTATATAAGCTTAAAACCCATCACTATGAACTTGGTAAGCAGTACTGACAAAGATATCTTCAGGCTTATTTCATCTTGAATAAAGAATTGAAATTCCTTGAAATTTCTTTCCCTCTATTTCTAACTTGGGATATTTCACACAAAAAAATCTGAATTGGTATTTGCCTCCACACTATTTTTAGACAAGAAAAAATTAAAACACCATGCAAGCTATTACCCACAAACATTTCACTGTCCATCCCATGAGATACAGACTCTGCTGCTGATAAAAAACCCAAACAAACATACAAATAAAGGGAGTCATTCTGCAAAACATCCATTCCCAGCCATCGCTTGTTGGAACTATTAAAGACTAGCAGGATGCCTCATTTATGCCACAGAAAGCCCATAGCTGTTAAGAGACAGCAACAGTTCTGCCATTAAGGCACTCCAGCTCTGAGCACAGGACAGGGGTTTCCTCCCCTGCTTGATTCAGCTTTGCTGCTGCATTTTCCTCTCCTCCTGCCTAATGGTGTACCTTTCTCTTAGATCTCTGCCTTCTTGCCCCTGTCCTTATCCCCAGGGTGCAACCCATACTCGATCCAACAAGCCACTTAGGACAGCAGTGTTGTGTCCCAGCACTAGAGAATATTGTTTCCCTAACAGAGATTATGTGAAAGCAGCTAAACCTGGAACACCCTCATGTCAAACTTTCTAATCTCCATGCATACTTGCTATCAAAACTCCAGTAAATACTTCTAGATTGCTACCCAGCACAGCAATCTAACAGCTGCCTGGACCTTGTAGCCCTTAAATACTTACTGATACACTCTGTCTCCTAACACCAATTTGGCAGGGGATGCTTTGCAAAGTTCTGGGAAGTGTGAAAGACAAACCAGTGCCCAAGTGCAATGAGTTGCCTACCATGTTAAAACAACAAGTTGTACACAGTGGTGAGAGGCACTGCCTTTTGTTGGAGGCTCTCAAACACTGCCTCCAAGACTTCCATAAATCATCTAGTTCAAACACCAACTTACAGTTAAAAATTCAGGCTGCATTTTCACATTTAGAACTCGTCAAAGGTTTTGCACTGTGATCCTCTGTTTCATTTTTCAACACCATCTAGAGCCTCATCCCTCTGTAGTTAACAATCATGACTGCTCCAGCCCCACAAGTTCAGATTCCAGCAAAATGGTTTTAAAGTTGCAGAACACCAACTCATGACAACTTCTATTTTATACAAAAGTCTGATGCATACAGGAAGGCAGCTTGCCAAAACACAGGTAACTTTTGCCATGTTTTCCAGCACACTCTAAGTGGATTTGTGCGCTTCACATTCTTTGGTTGCTTCAGTGTCCATGGAAGTGTATTGCTTGCTACTGTGATAAAAAATACAATCCACTGTTAGGATTTGCAATTAAATCACAAGCAGCAACAATCCAGGAGTGTTTGCAATTCTACAGAATATGATCAGACATAAAGTCTGGAGGGACTCATTCAGCAATTACATGTTTGCTGTATATTTTTTAAGATCAAATTTTAACCCCCTAAAGAAAATTAATGATTTCTATTTTCTGTGCAAGACAGCACTTCTTTATGTGGTGTATTTTGTGGTTTGTGTGTGTTATGCCACAATAATCTACTTGAGAGAGCTACAGACTATAGTAAACCAGAACGCATTCCAGCACTGATTTAATTATTACCTAGTACCAGTCTCTCCAGTAACACTTGACCCCGATTATTGGCAAGAAAAAGGGAGTTTCACACCTTCCAGTTTCCTACCATGTTCAGCATCATCTCCTGCTTTGTAAAAGCATCATTCTCCATATCAGTCGGCCTAAACTAGAGGGGGTATGTGTGTCTACAGGTGTGAGCCATACATATGAAGACATGAATGGGCACCAAGGCCACCCCATGCCTGGCCTCTCCTCACACTGCCTGTGTAGGCAGGTAGCAAGCAGAAGGGAGAAGTAACTGCAGCTGTCTTCGAGAGACCCCAAAGTTGAACATTTATCCCCCTTTACATGAATATGCTGCTATGATTAGCCTCCTATCTTAGAAATTCCCCTCCAAATGTAGCCGTATTGAGCTGCCAGTGAGAACACGGTACTTCTCTATAAACTGAATTACAAGTTTCACAAAAGAAAATACACCAAAAGTGTAAAGAAACATTAAGCCAAGAAGGCAAACCCAAAGAAATCAAAGTGTCTCATATTCCAAGCACAGTAGTGAAAATGTTGTATTTATGCATCCAGCTTCAGAAACAATTATTACTCTTGCCTCTGGAAACATTGACTAAATCTTCAAAGCTGTCTTAACATACAGAGGATCTGCCATTAATTTTAATGAGAAAAGGAAAAAAAAAACAAACTTCAGACTGCTGCCAACAGTTCCAAGTAACCACAGAGTATCTTGACAACAGAGGGACTGACTGAATGGGCATCCTTAAAGAATGCAATTTAGGCTCATCAAAAGATTTACCCTACAGCTACGAAGAAAGAAACAAATGCAGAGTCCACACATTTTTACATTGAACTTCAGTTCATCATTGACAACCTTCTTACATGTTTTTGATCCACAATAAAGTTCAGAGAAATGCAGTCAAGCTGAGAGAATCAGCATGCCTGGCAGAGATTGAGTCCAAGGGTCACCAAATATGTGAGGTTTCACCCAACATTCATGAATTTGTCAAGCTCTTCAGAGTTCACTTTTCTCTCTAATTTTAACTAGGCTCCTTAGCAAGCAGCAAAATACACATCAGGTCAAACTACTGATGCAGATGGCTGACTTAGAACTGGCTAGGAGAGAGTAGACTGCCATAGTAAAGAAGGTGGCCACTTTGGACCCAAGTTCCCAGTTGGTCCTCTCACCCTGCAGCAAACCCTACAGATCTCTCTATTCTCTGGGCAGCACCTGCTGCAAGGCTGCTGAGGACAAGATGCTGGAAAGCAGTGTCACAGAAAGGGATTGGGAGGTCCTGGTTAATGGCAAGTTGAATATGAGTCAGCAGTGCCCTGGCAGCCAGGAGGGCCAACCATGTGCTGGGCGGCATCAGGCAAAGCATCACCAGCTGGTCACAGGAGGGGATTGTCCTGCTCTGCTCTGCACTGGGGCGGCCTCACCTTGAATATTGTGGGCAGTTTTGGGCACAATTTAAGAAAGACATTAAGCTCTTAGAGAGCGCCCAATGGAGGGCAATGAAGATGGTGAAGGGCCTGAGAAGCTGTGTAAGGAGGGGCTGAGGTCACCTGGTCTCTGTTCAGGCTGGAGGAGACTGAGGAGAGACCTCACTGCAGTTACAACTTCCTTATGAGGAGAAGAGGTGCAGGCACTGATCTCTTCTCTGTGGTGACCAGTGACAGGAGCCAAGGGAATGTCCTGAAGTTGTGTCAGGGGAGGTTTAGGTTGGATATTAGAAAAAAAAGTTCTTCACCCAGAGGGTGGTTGGGCACTTCCCCAGGGAAGTGGCCACAGCACCAAGTCTGACAGAGGTCAGGAGGCATCTGGATGATACTCTCAAGGACATGGTGTGACTCTTGGGGATAGTCCTGCGTAGGGCTAAGAGCTGCACTCGATGATTCTTGTGGGTCCCTTCCAACTTTGCATATTCTATGTGTGATTTTATGTGAAGATGTGGCCTCCCAGCCTGTCCTTGCAGACAGACATGCTCAGTGCAGCCCCAGAGGATGAACCTCTCTGACAAGTCCAGGTCTGTCTGGCTCTCCGAAGTGTTGTGGCCCCATACCAGGCAAAGGAAGAACACTTTGGCCAGCAAGTTGCAAAGGGAAAGCTGTATATAACACACACACAGAGCAAGCCTAAAAATAAGTATTGTTCATAGTCAAATGCATTAAAAAAGTAAATAAATCCTTCATTAATGCAAATACTCTGAGTATAATGGAACTATTCATGAGCCAACAAAAAGAAAAACTGTTCTTTACAGGTTTCCTTTCTCTCAACTCCTGGCTTGCAATGTACTGCATCTACAAAGTACTTCCATGCCAGCTCCACTCCACCGCCAAATCTTCTTGGGAAGCAGTATGCACCACGAGCTTGCTAGCAGAACAGCACCCAGAAAGGCATTACTTCACTTACTATGATTATTTCTCCAAGTTTGCTACCAAGAAAATTTTAGGCTTTTGAAAATTCTTTGATGTTCCCTCTGAAAATATAACTACAAGTGAGACCTTGAAGCCTCTCAGATGCAGAGAACCACAACCACTCTCGACTCATTAAGTCAAACAGTTGTGCTGGACTTCCTTGGTGGCAAAGCGAAAGATGATAATTCTACGAAAATAGGCAAGTATATCTGAAATTGTGTCTGAAAGACTGAGTTATTTACCATAACTACACATACTATTTCTGCATAAAGCAGGTTTCTTAAAAATGAAGATGTTATCAGTCAAGCAATCTTTTAGTATGAAATATAATGAACAAGGAGAACCGAAGTTCCCATACATGCTACACTGTTGTACAGAATGCAGGCTCGCTGCCTGGTATGTAGTGCCAATTTACACACTAAAACAAGGTGTTTCTATTTAATCATAGAATTGTCAAGGTTGGAAGATACTTTTAAGATCATCCAGTTCAATTACCAGCCTAGCACTACCCCTGTAACCCCTAAACCAAATCACATCCTGCCAGATCCAGATGCCTCTTTAGCACTTCCAGGGATGGTAATTTCACAAACTCCCGGGGCAACCTATTCCAATGCCTGACCACCTTAACAGTGAAAAAAAATTCTTCTAATACCTAATCTCATTCTCCCCCATCTTAGCTTAAGGCTGAGTATTCCTTTATTCTTAATTTGTGCAAAGTAGGGAGCTATGTGGTAACCCACAAAAGGCTAGCTCCCTGATCATCAAAACTTCACATCATTCATACATTTTAGCAAACAAAGAAATCACAGTTCATTGACTACAAGTTACATAGTTCTCAATTATTAATTAGTATTCTTCCTTCTATTGGTTAAATGATTCTCTCACTTCTCATGCTAATTAGTCCACACGCTCAGTCCTCTTCTTTTGGGTCAGTGGGTTTCTTGAGTTGGTGGGCTGTGAGTCACTGCTGGGAACCTCTCTCTGCTGGAATTACCTTTTATCCAGTTGGAGCTAATCTCAGCACAGTTGCTGAGTTGGCTTTGTTAGTTTCTTCCTTATCTTGGGAGTTGAGTCAAATGTCCTTGTGGCCTGTAAAATTCTGTGTTGCTTGTGCCCTCTATCAGTATCACATCCTTCTCTTCAAGCTTTATTAGTCTCTCCCTCCAGATCTGAGATCACTGAAGCATGTCAAAAACTTAGCAAGGCAATGCTACCAACAAGAAGTTTATCTTTCTAACACCTGGACATCAACATTGTATCACTGTCCAAATACTTGCCTTGGCAGTGGTCTGCTTCCCAATATCAAAACCCCTCCTCACACCACCAATTTAACACCATCAAGCTAAGTACACAGGGAACAAAACCTATGTAACAGCTGAGAGTAAAACTTCTGTTATAGACTTAATGCTAAAATCCTTTGGACAATTAATTGTCTGCCTATGAGAACACAGGTAAGCACGGTGTCTGGACTTTAGTAAGCTCAAAAGTAAGGTGCTGCGAGGATCACATAATAGAGAAAAATAGTTTAGGAGAATGATGTGAAGCTTTTTTGAGAGAAAAGCAATGGAAGTTTGTATGCTCTCTACCTATGAAGAACAGTACCTTGCATTAGCCTTGTACCACACTCCTGACCATCCATCTCAGATGTGGATGCCCCATCCCTGGAAGTGTTCAAGGCCAACCTGGATGGGGCTTTGAGCAACCTGGTGTAATGGAAGATGTCCTTGCCCACAGCAGAGAGTTCAAGCAGATGATCTTCAAAGGTTCCTTCCAATCCAAATCATTCTGTGATTCGAAAAAACCCCATCTCAGGGGACTCACTGGGCCACTGCTGTTGCTCAAGGGCAATTTTAATGACAGCTTCTTTCTTCCACTGGACAGCTATTGTCACACATACTTGGAGGAATTGTTAGCAATCTCTTCATACGAACCTTCCCTCAGGCCTGCAGCTCTAAGAGAAATTGAATTTTTTTCCCTAAACATCCAAAGAGGTTTCATGGCTTTTGTTTACTATTACCAAAATCCACTACCAACACATAAGTATTTTCATGCAGTATGCCTCATATATTTGTGTATACAGTAGCGAATACAAATGGAAATAAACTTTCTTCTCAAGAGCATTAAAGAAACAAAATCCTTTTCTCTAGTTATTAAGTTCACTTACAGGAAAAAAAAAACAAAGTAGTTCCTTCTCATATTTATTGGTCAGTTAATGCATCATTAAAATAGTACCATTACATGACAGCCTAGAGGAGAACAAACTTTTAATAACCTGAGTATTCATTAAAGAACTTCTGCCACAGTGTTAGATGGAAAAAGCAGGTATTCTCTCCAGGTACAAATACTTCTGGTGGATGTAGAGCATAATACTCAGTATATTTTTTTAATGCAGCTATTTTCTTACTACTGCTGCGATAAACACAGAGCCACAGAAATAATCAGAGGGTAATGCACCATTAATGAAAGGTTTACTGCCTTACAAAGGTGAGTCTAAGCCCCGAGGGAGCAAATTTCAGAGGAAAACAAGTCTGCAAGTGCCACAGAGGCTGGTTACCCAGTTTCTAGCCAGCAAGCCCCGAAACTGCATAGTGGCATGAGGCAAGGAATTTCCACACTCATGAGATTATCAGGGAATGTGCTCTGCCACAGAAATAATTTCAAAAATCTGCCACAAACAGCTAAGCCAAGATTCAAATATAATTCCCAAAATGTTTAATTTTGATCAAGCAGATTGGAAGTGGCCAATCCAACAAACCAAGCACCACCATGAGCTCTATACAAAACCAACTTGCAGAAAGTATGTCCCAAAAACAAAGCACAACTCCTGTTTTACATTGACAATAAAAAAAAATTAATAACTTCTATGCCACAATAAAGATGACCATAGATTAAAAAATTAAGAGAATGCGGGGACTCTTATCTCAGTAAGGAGAGCCAGCCCCAGCTAAGTGCTCTTGCCTGTTTCCCCTCCCATGTGACAACATCAGGGCTGCAGACTTTCTTCTGCACATGACACAATGTGACCAGAGAATGTTCTGTGCTGCACACATCACAAACCAGGAAGATGGGTTACCGAAAACTAAAATCAAGAAGTTATAACCATTTAATGATTCTAAAGAAGTAAGATGTGGTGCATTACAGAAAAAAGTGTCTTCTTTGACTGCTGTACTATGTAACATCTTAGGTTAATGCTGTTTAAAAAGACCAGGATAATGTTAATTTTAGATTTTTGCACCAAAGACAACTTTATTTATTTATTTATTCACCTGTGAAACAAGATGCTGCAAGCCTGTAAGTTGTTGTTTGCATCATAAAGTAAGAATAAAAAACCAGCAAATATGCAACATTAACAACAAAATCTTTCTTGTACTCATCCTACTGACTCACCCTTTCTCATACTGTTAACTAAAATAAGGCATCTGCACAGCAAGAATAACTCCTGTGGGAAAAGAGGAATTACAATAGAAAATATCCCATGATTAAAGCACAGCAATCCATTTGACATCCCCAGAAGGAAGTTCACTGTGAACCGAACATTTCATTACCAGAAAGGTAAAAACAGAGGTAAGTTAAGGTTCTCTTATTAAAATCTCAGACTGAGAAAGAGGAAGTCAATGTTTACCATGGGAGCTGGTATTTATTCATGACAAACTACAGCTTGCTTTGGGGGGGGGGGGCAGGGAAGGGGAAGACAAACAAAAACACAAAAACAACAAAAAAAGAGAATACCAAATGTATTATTTAAGAAACAGAAAACAAACAAAAACCCCCACAAACCCAAAACCAACACAGAAACAAAAAAAAACCACAAAGCAAACACACACCAAAAAAAAAACAAACAAAAAAAAACCCACAAAAAACCCCCACCAAAACTGCCAATCTGGTTTTCACTAATTACAAAAATAACTTTTCAAAGAGCATCTCAGCATAAATTACAATGAGTCTTGTACTGTCACATGCACGGTGCGCCTGGCACCAAAGCTCTCAGGTAGGTCACTCGTGCTGCACTACAAGCTATCCATGTTGCCATCCAGCCATGGAAGAACTGAGCAGGAGGAAGATGAAGTAAAATTATCAGCCATCGGGGGGGGTTATCAGATTGTGCATGTTTTGAGAGCTAAAAGGTTTAGTTTAGGTGTTCCCCAATATGAGGATTAAAGCTAGGCAGAAAAAGTAGTTTCACGACCATCAGTCCAAGTACCCAGGGAAGGAATAAACATGAAGGCTCTTCAAGGACACCTATCTTGTTCAAGTGAAGATTTAAAGAATTGTATTTACATCCATTCATATATTCATTTTAGAGGTTGCATATACACAGACAGCTGTCACGCAGCATGAGCTGATGCACTAATATTGTACCTTCAGACCCCACCCCAGAAACGCTGCTATTTTAAACAGCAGGTATCCATACAAAAGGTATTAAGGAAGCACTAAATCTGTTTGTAAACAAATAATTCCACTGTCTCTTTATTTAGCCAAATAAAGCTCAGAGAGAAAGGATGAGCAAGTGGACATGTGACAAATAACCAAAGCGTGTGAGCACTGCTTCCCCCCAAGCCACCAGCAGGCAAGCACATCGATTAAGACAGCTCCCATTGAAATGCATTCACACATGCCACATTTGGCAGGGGCCATCATGAGGAATTTCTGCATGGAAGAAATTCAAAAACACATTCTGTTTGAGGAATTTTGCTGGGGTAAGGCGAGACTAAAAGTATTCATCTTAAAATGACAGAAACTAAAAAAAAAAAAATAAAATTTTAAGGCTTCAGGCTATGTTAGCTTTATTATAAGCACAAGATTCCCAGGAAAAGCTTTAAAACAAAGCAATTTCTGCATACTAGTATATATACTGCCGCAGTTTGTATGAAGTGAGAAAGTGAAATCATCATAACAGTGATGATGAATCTATATAATGACTTGGCTGAATTTTTTTTAAAAAATGCCCTATTACTGACATTCAGGAGAATGCAACAACTATTTTTTTGTGATTCTGTTTTATTTATAACATATACAACAAAGAGCTAGTTAGAAAGTTTCAGATAAACATTAAAGAAACCCTGCAAGTCACTCTACAATTATTTAAGTGGTTTGGATAAATGGACAAATATCTTGCAGCACATGGAGTTTAAAGAAACCGTAATAAACTGTCTATTCTTGTTGTTCATGTAACTGTCTATCTCGGCCTCAAAGCTATCATGTGGCATCTTGTTCCACAGGACATCTAGGCTTTGTGAATTACATAATTATCTTAAAAGGACATCTGCTTTTCTGTTACATTAGGTTAGCCAAATTTCCTGTAAAATGAGAAAAGACTACCTTTCCTCTACACTGTGATGTTCTCTGAACCTACTCCTTTCTTTATCAGTTCTGATCCTTTCTTAACTCTTGGAATATTTTTGTGCACATGTGTCTCTCACCAAGCCTCACTGTTGTCTTTTAGCAATGAGATGATTAAAACTTCAACCATGTATTTTAGGAATAGTAGCTATACTTATTTTATGCAGCTGGTGAGCTAGATTCACCGTTGCTAAAAAATGCCCTAGATTTTGTTCCTAGTTTTAAATGGGTGACAGACAAACGGGAACTTCAAATTGTGTGCATTTGAACCCAAATCCATTTCCTTAAGATGCAGCAATAATTTTAGCAGTCTGAAGTTCTGCAGACTGTAAAGTAACATCTCTTATAAAATCATTTACACATTGCTACTGTCCTGAAGAAAACCAAAAACGTAACAGGCTATAAACTGTAGCAAAACATTAATGCAATTCTTAGCTAGGAATAATCAGTCAAATGGAAATGCAGCTCTTTTCATAACCCAGCGGCTCATTAGAAAAAAAGCAGAAAGCTTTAAAGAGAGTCATGCATCTTCTAATCAGAAGCAATATCTTAGGGGCATTCTGGTAAGAAATCTGTGGCCTCTTGTAGCACCTGAGAAAGGCTGCTTTGCTTCTTGAATGAGGAAGTGCTGATTAGCAAATGCTCTTTTTAGTTTTTATTTAACTTATTTACAAGGTATAATTAAAAAACTAAAGGATAAGGAGGGGAATAAATTGAATGCACAGCAAAAAGACCAAAGCAAGCTTAAAAGGGGCTGAGAAAGAAGTAACAGGAAGAAAACAACCAAAACCAAACTAAGTAACTTGCAAGCAATGTAGTGGCACATTTTTCAAGCTGTCTCTTACACATCATTATTTAAAGGCCTCCAAATTTTACTTCAAGTTTACATTAAGAAAATAACATTTTAAAAGCTGAAGATGCTTATTGTGTGCTAGGTCCCAACACTGATAGGAACAAGACTCATACAAAACAAAAGGGCCATTATGTCCAATTTTACTAAACAAGGCTGAACAAGCCAGATTCCCATTTCATTCACATACACTTTAAAACAAAACTGTGATGTTTTGCCCATGCTTGCTTTTTACACTCCCTCCTTCTGAGGGGATCTCCCTCCAGCATACCTTTCTCAAAATTTTCATATGCTGAAGCAGTGCCTTCTTAGTCTTTGCAGACCGTGAAAGATAAGTATTACGTGCACGCAGGAATACACATGTATATGAAGTTAGGTGTGAGCTGTTATGACTCGTACACTTGTGTGCATGCTCAGCATAAAGCAGCAGCAGCGAGCCCAGCCAAGGGCCAGTCATTCCACTTGTCTGATCCGAGTGTCCGCATAAAGCTGAAAAGTGAAATTTAAGCAATGTCCGTCACTTAGAGGAATGCAATCAGCACACAAGAGGCACTGAACAGCACAGGAGACTAATAATGCAATGGCACAGAAGAGAGCTTTTTGGGACAAAAGCTGGGAAGCAGCAGAATAGGCTTTGCCTTACTGTCAAAAACCCTTTAAACTCTTTCGGGTTTAAACCACTAAGATCTGCCAAGCTGCACAAACTAAGCATTTCACATAGTGTCTACTAACTCTAATGGAGTTCTAAAACACAGTACTGAAAAGTTGCAGGTTTTTGATTCTGAAATAAGAAACAAAACAAAACTTAATGATCACAGCTCTGCAAACCCAAAGTTTAGCATACATTACTGGATGGAAGAGAAAGATGAAAACACAAGGAGATAGTACTTCCTAGTGTGTCTTGGTCTCATCAGCAGATCTCATCCAGCAAGTTGCCTAACTTTTGTGAGCAGTAAGGCAAGGATAGTAAGGCAGGGTTTGAATAGGGATAATGAGATAGTTTGCAGTTTTGTATTCCCCACAGTTAGGAGAAGTCAAGCATAAACAGGGAGGCCAACTGTCAGTTTTAAATGAGGCAGAAGGATGACTACGAGGCAAAGGACCTTTACCTGCAAATGCGGAATCAAGGAGACTTTTAGAAAGCGATTTTTAAAGCAAGTCTTATTCTGCTTATACTCTCATTTTGTAGGCTCTTTTTTCTTAGCACTGCAAAGATTTCATGATTGCAGAAAACAGAGTAAAAAAGAACTTACCTAAAAAGACATAACACCTCTTGGTTCCACTAGCCCTACAAGCAATAAGAGAACGGACTTTTCAAGAGGCAGCAGAACCAGTGTTTTGATCTTTTCAGCTCTTTACTCAGGAGAAGATGTGAGCTCTAGAGAATGCTATCCTGCAATGCAAGTTGTGATGTTGTCTTGCTCCCTTCAAAACAGATGCTACCAGCCTGCTCCATTAGCACTTAGCCTCAACACTTTTGCCCAGCACCCAAGAAACAGAACGCACACAACGATTCCCCCCAGTTTCACTCCCTTGGGACAGCACAGAAGGGACACCCTACGAGTCTTGAGATTAGCTCAACTGGTTAGAGCATGGTCTTAATAAGGCAGAGAATAACACAGAGGTTGTGGGTTTGATCCCTGTATGGGTCATTCACTTAAGAGTTGGTCTTGAAGATCCTTGTGGGTCCCTTCCAACTCAGAATATTCTGTGATCCCAAAACGCCACCACAGTTCTATAATGAGTTTTGCAACACACACTGAAAAGTGGAGGCTTCTTGAAAAACAAAACCAAAGCAAAGGCTCATTTTATACTAGTGAGTAAACGCAGTATTTCCTTTTCACAACGGCATCACCTAGACAGGGACAACCTTTAAAGTATTTATACATATGCCCTCAAAGACAAACTCAGTATATGTTAACAAAGTTGGGGTTTTTTCCTCATGAGCACTCCTTAAAAAAATTCAATACATTTTTCACCAAACATGGTCTCAGAAACATCTCTTGAACACAAAAGTAATTTTGTTTATTCTGATTTTATCTCCACAAGGAGATATTACACAAGGGCTGTCATCTTCATTCTTGATTTCTATCTTCAAGAAGTTCTTAAAACAATTAAATACCCTCAGGCTATGGTTTTATACATGAAGGTCAAAGTGCGCAAAAGGCTTTTTTATGAGAACTGTCCAATTAGCCAGTTGATTCATCTAAGCTGCATATAAATCTGGCGCCACTTTCTAATAACTAGATATTTGAGAGAAAAAGTGGAAAACATATTTACTGCTTTCTGCACTGGTCTATCTACAGCACAGCCCAAGTAAGTTATGGACAGAGGTATGGTTTTGTGTTTGCACAAGAGCAGACTGGCTACAAGTACCCAGTCCACTAACACACTACTAAATGCTGTGTTACATAAAAAAATGTAATTGCATAACACAGTAGAACAAAGGTAAGTTGCCACACCTGAGTTTATTACCATTTGCTATAATGAACAGGTAGTCGATGAACTGGGTTACCTGACCTTCTCTGAATGTTCACAGGCATTTCAAAAACAGCTCTTACCTTTTATCAAACTCATGGCTTTAATGATACTGCTCTTAAAATTCTGCCTCCTGCCATGCTGGGCACAACAGAAAAAAACTGTGAACCTCCTTAAACATAATGTACCACTATTTCTTGAGCATAAATACTTTGTTCACTATGGTCCCCAGGCCAAAGGAAGAAGCAGGCTCCCAGAGTACAGCCTCACAATACAGCTAAGATTATCAAGGGACCAGCTGTGGTTGCTGCAGAGGCTGGTTCTGCATGACCCTTTCCTCCACATGCTCCTACTACTTTTCTCACATTAAGCAGAACTTGTTGGATCTAGCAGTGAAACAGCTGAAGCTCTGCTGAGAAAACAAACCATGCTAGAAAACTGAATGGAGTAAGAGTTTTCTGCTGGGTTACCTTTTTGAACTCAGATGGCCAGTAAAAACACAAGGCAGGCAGCAGAAATACAAGCCTGGAGCACAAGGGAAGGAAGCTGAACCATCTTGCTAGTGGATGAACCTTAGCTATCATGTGAAATCTCACTCCGAGAAAGCAAGGACAACTAAAATCTAATACCCATTGAAAAATGAGTACCCTATCTTAAAGATTAATGAGAAAACCCTCAAGCTAAGTCTCTGAGAAATAGGGAGACTGTCTATACTCCTGGACTCAAGGTTGTAAGGCTCTTTTGTCAGCATAATTTCAGTCATATAAGACACGGGAACACAGAGATGTCAGAGAGGGACAGATAAAAGTATACTTAAATTTCCAGAGTCCACACCACTCTGGCTGCAGGTATACCCTCTGGTATAGACTATACATACTTTCACTGAACAGCTTTTAATAGCCAAGCCCCCACTCACTCATGCAATCAGTTCCTGTGGGCTGATTCTTGCCGTGCTGGGATATGAACTGTGACAGGGATTCCTTAAAAGAAGTACAGACTTTAAGAAACAAGTTCCCTCAAGTTGCACACAGTGAATAGCATTTTCCTCTGGCAAAGAGCATCTGTGAACAGCTACTGTTACCACCTGGACAAAGTTTTCTCACAAATGCCTTTGCCATTCAGAAAGCAAACTGTGCATGACACAGGGCCAAGTCCCCACATTGTTTGTGTCCTACCCTGCTCTTCCAGCCCTACTGCAGTCACATCACAGACACCTCCAAGTGACCAATGCTGGACCTCTCCAACACCACGACCTAAGATAGCTACTAATGCAGTGCATGTGAAGCTGCTGCCTGCCTCCAACAGAAGCTGGGTCCCTCGGGGAATTCTATGGGTCAATAGAGGAGACAGCCTCTGCTTCCTGCAGAGTGCTGTCAGGCCGTGGCACAATTCAGCACAGGTTTAACACGGCACACGCCTAAGACCTGTGGCTGAAGTTACGGTCCTGGAGCACAAAGCACCTGTAACAAAGTTCAAGTCGTGCCCCGAGTAAGGATTCTGATCCTTGTTCCGAAGGCAGGCTGGCAGGTCCCGGCCGCCCGGGGGGCTCCCGGGTACGGCGGGGCTCGGCAGGTCCTGCGCACGGGGACCCCGGAGGGACGCGGAGCGCGGAGAGCGCTGCCCACCCTGCGTCCTGCTCCCCTCGCTGCCCCCCGAACACCGAGGCTCAGCCGGTGCTGCCGTGCAGTGGAGGCACACACACGTTTTGCTCGGACCTCGCTCCAGAGAACACACACTCGGGGGAAGGAGCGAGTGCTGCCGAGCATCACCGCCCGGGAACACACCTCCGGCGGGGCGGCCGCGGCCGGGCGGAGTGCGGGTGTGAGTGGGGGTGTGTGTCAGTGTGAGTGGTGTGTGTGTGTGAGGGTGTCTGTCTGTGTCTGTGTGTGAGTGTGTCTGTCTGTGTGTGTGAGTGCGTGTGCGAGTGAGTGTGTGTGTGTGTGCGTGTGCGGGGCAAACAAAGCCCCGCGGACAGCCCGCTCTGTCCCCGCCCGCCCGCCGGGCCGCCACGGCCGAGCGCTCCCGGCCCGGCCCGGCCCGCTCCGAGCGGCACCTGCACCCCCCGCCGGGCCGGGGCGGCGGCGGAGGCCGCGCGGGCGGCTGCG
>JAWWEE010000105.1:92731446-92820064 GCA_035221455.1 Xenops minutus | reverse complement strand
TCGGCGTGGCGGCGGGACGTGTCCGTGGGCCGTGTCCGTGGGCCGGCAGGGCACGGCACGGCTCGCCGGGCCGCGGTTCGTGCGGGAAAGAGGCGCCTGTGGCACTGAAAGCGCCCAAATACAGCTCCTGACGGAAAGGCCCCGGTGCGCGGACGGTGCTGTGTATTTATTAGAGATCACACATCGCAAAGACAATGATGGTTGCAGTGGGTGGAGTGAGAGCCAGAGAGCGCCCTGCATCTCCTCGGCCGCAGAGCCCACATCCCGCGGGGCCCAGCGCAGCCCCGGCGCCTGGAGATCCTCAACACGAGTTTGGGGCCTGGGAATTGTGCCGGAGGGAATCGAAATAGGGAAGAGGATGCGGGGGCATGTCAAGGCGTTGACACAAAATAGAAGGAAGGCTTATCAGTGCCAAGTCTACGAAATGAAGAGACAAAAGGCACTGAACATTAATGGGAAGGGAAATGGTCTCACTGCTGAGCAGCAGAAATCCATGACTCCTGGACCTTGCTTTTGTTAACATTCACAGAGCTCTTCATAGGCCTCAGGGACAAGCACAGCTGGTATGCAGCAGTAGGATAAGCGAAGGCTCTGAGAATTAGTAAGGTATTTAACTTGTGGTATAGCCCACTAATGGATGAACTGTATTATTAGATATTTCATTAACTGTATGAATGACTGTACTGACAAGAACTGCCTAATTGTCTTTCTTCCAGGATATGAGGTGCCTCAAGGCTAGGATAAGCTCCCAACACATTAGAATAATAAATCTAAAATGCATTAGAGGAAAATATCAAATATTAAAGTAAAACTTCTCAAAAGTATTTTTTTTGAATTATCTAATTTTCTACATAAAGGGCAGCATTGACAGAACAAGAACAAGCAGCGGCCACTAAAATTACAAACATTTAATTTATAATGTGCTGGTTTTAGAGGCTCTCATGACTTTTTTAAAACTCAGGTTTTTGGCTGAAATTGTAAAGCCTGATCTAATTGAAAGCAATATTTTTCTTGATACTACTGTAGATTGGAGATGGCTGGTTGGGTTAGTTTGAGGGAGAAGAAAACAAATTTTCCTTCTAAAATAATCCCACAGCCCTTTTTATTTTTGAAAAATGAGGAAGTCAAAAGTCTTACACTTGGCAACAGAGTCTGATGAGGCGTTTCCTTTATGGGAAAACCAAGTTGGACTTTATTTCAGATCTGAGGGGACACAGAGACTTTGTGCACTGCCCTACATGTTTGAGGGCAGTTGCACTAACAGATCAAGATTCCAGGTTGGTGCCACGCAGCCTCAAGTTTTCCACAGCTTAAACGTAAAGCTGAAGCACCTGAGAAGCCCCTGCAGGGAGAAGTAGCTGCGTTAGCCCCTTTCCTGCTCTTGAGGCAGTGAACCTGGTTTTGGAGCAAACTTTATTGTATCAGATCAAACTTAACATTGTTGTCTTATGAATCCCGGCAAACCTGTCTGGGTCATTTAGGATCCACACTGCCACTTGACTGATAGCAAAAGCACTGTGTTGCTGAGAAAGTGTTTTGAAAGAATTTGGTATTTGCTATGATCCCAACTGCTTTGAGTGTGCTGCTGTGTATAATGGACTGTAAACATTTCTGGCAACATAGACAAAATCTGAAACTAAGATCAAAACTAAGGTCAGCTTTATTATAATGGAGGCTGCTAATATGCAGTCTGCATTCTTCAGCTAACCACTAAGGCTACTGTTTGATCTGAAATTCAAGAGCACATTGGTAGTGTCTCTCTTTCTCAACATTTAAACTCTGCTCATTTTTGTGTTATTTTAGTGTAAATACCTGCCGTTTCCAGTCCTGCGTGCCTAGTCTTATCAGCTATAGAGATAATATGTTGTTTGTAACAGAACTCCAAGATATTTTCCTTCTGCACCAGTAAAACTGATAGATATAAACTCTTTTCTCATACTGTAGTCTCTAGTGTAACAGAGCAACAAGTCAGCTCTGTTTATGAGGTGTTCACCAGCTTCAGCTTCCCTTCACTTCCAATTAATCTGTTCTGCCTCTGCAGGGCAATCCGTGGTCTTTTTCCTTTGCAGGGGACTGTGGCACAGGGGAGGACTAAGCCGTTCTAAGGCTGAGAGCATCACATGCAGAAATGTTCATTTGCACATCACCCAAAATATGACTTCAAGGCAAACCACCATTGTGTATCTGCCTACGTACATAATGTTGTATAATTATTTCCATTACACTGAGTATCATGTGCAATTACTTCCAATGCACTTAATATGAAAAAAACCCACTTTTCTAAACATATAGGCAGTACTTTAGATGGTATTATTACTTTACTTCGTACCCACATCCCCAGCCCCAAGACTCGACTAGTTTCTCTGTACTGTCCAAAGGAAAATTCAGCTTTTCTTTTTTGTTCTTCTCCTTTCTCTGTTTTAGAAGAGAAACTTAAGGGAGAAGCCTTGCCTTGTATGAAAAGGAACACAAATTTTCTGCATCAAGTTGTAAAAAGCAAATTTTTTTTTTTTTTTTTACATAGATAGAAAAATCGTTTCCAGGTGAGATTCAGCTATTTTTTATGATAGGGTTGATGCAGCATGACAGTGCCCAGAAATGTCTGTGTTGGAAAACAAAAATACTCTAAGAAATAAAGATGTCCTAAATTTACTGAAGTTACAAAATTATAGATCCTTGGCTTGAAAACCATTAGTGTTAGAAAAAACCCCCCATCAACTGTTAGAATTTAGGTGAAACTCAGTAGGGATCTGGAAGTGCTTTACAGTTGGAATAATCAAGGGAAAAGTCTGATGTACTTTTAATTTAGAGACAGTAAGTTGCTGGGAGGAGAATATGTGACTTGGAACCTGCACAGCGAGGAGCTGTTTCACATATTCTTGCCTTTCTCCACTGAGGATAACTCACTTTGTGTTTTGTGTAGCTGCAAAGCTATTCAAATCAGCTGTCCCTAAATCTAAATAGAGTAGCTTGGCACTTTGCGAATATACCCACTGGGAGAGATGAAAGATATGTAGACTCAGAGGTGAGGCCACTTATATGGAATTCTTTCTTTTACTGGCTGTCATTAAAAGTAATAAGTAAAAAGAGGCTCTTATTACAAGGAAGAAAGAAAGATTTGTTTTACTTCATGAATCATCTACAAAAAAAATCTTAAAGCAGTTTTGTTTGAGGTGATTGTTGAGCTGGCATTGCTGAATGTTGTGTTATTCTCTGAGTACAATGAAAAGACTTCAGATGAAACATTCCACTTTCAAAGTTTTGGAATAGTATGTTTGGTAGAAAAAAAAAAATTTTCTTTTTTTAAACAAATTTTTATGCTTCCAGGTCTATAATTTACGATGTGCACTGTGCCCAGTATAATTGACTCAAGTAAGCAGCAGATGCAGTAACTGCTTCCTTTTGAGTGAGGAGGCCTCCACGCATTTCCTGAGGCACTGGATAAATCTGTACTTAGGCAATTATTTCTTGATGCTGAAACCCTTTCTGACTAGCAGGTTGGATTAATAATCTGTTTGAGGGAAAAAAGAAGTCAAGACACTGAAAAGATTCAAGTGAAGGATCTTCTGATGCATCTTCAAGTTAAAGTCTTCTTGCTTTGCAGTGAGGAATATGACCAACAGAGACTTATTCCAGTCGAAGTTATAATGCTGATTCCTCTCTAAGGTAACTTCTCAATTAGTGCATAAAAGACACTGTTGGGGCTTGTCAGTATTGCTTTAAAATTTCTTTTTCTTGCTGTCACCTGATGTGGAAATGACTGTAATAGAATTAAGTTATTTCATGAGTCTGAGTGGTGAATTTCTAGGATTTTTTTTTTTTTTGTGATTTTCTCATTGATAATTGATTTTGAGGGTTGGAGTTTTCTACTTACTTCAGTAAGGATGAATTGTGCATTTCAGTCTATAAAGTTTCACATTTTTGTAAAAAGTGAGTATCATCACATTTTTCACCACTTTAGTCTGTATTAGCATGTTCCTTTTGCAAAAAACTTGAATTTCTCATTTCTTAGTAGCCCACATATTCTTTTGCTGTGTCTGTGGGCCTGATTATGGTGTGTTGACTGAGTCTGGCATATTTAATCATGTCATGAATGCTGCTGGAGGTAACAGCAGAGATTGTAGTGTATGTTATTCTGTGTGCAAATTGCTGAGCTGCTGCCTCTCGGAGTGGTCTGGTGTGGTGACTGACACCCGTTGCATCCTGTTCACTTTGTCTCCTGCCACTACCAGTTCCCTTGGAGGTGCCCTCTCCTACCAATTTACCTGTCACTGTGTTCAAATCTCTCCTAAAGAGGGCCTTTGATAATGTTTACAAGATACAAAGTACTTCCAAAGACAGTAAGAACTTCCAGATTATTTCACGGTTTATTTTGTTTCCAGCATCTTCTAAGCTAGAGAGCCTTTATTGTAGGATTATCTTTATATTCTTTTCCATATGCTGACCTGAGGGGTGTTTTTTCTTAATAGATAACAACTATGTGATATAAAATAAAAGAATGCCAGAATGCCAGTCAGTCAGAAGACTGACTACCTTTTCATCCTCTCTGCATGCCAAGTTGCGTTCTTTAATGCATCACTCACTGTATCAGAAGCAGTGAGATTCCTTTTTGGACATAAGAGAAACAATAGAGACATTACCTTAAACAGGGGCTGTGTACAAAGTCATTCCAAAGACTTTGTTGATGACTAGGCTTTACAAAGGCCAGAATTTAGACATATGTACAGCTTAAAGAAGTGACTGAATTCCTTAGTTACTTGAATTCCCACCACAAGCAGGAGTGTCGGTGTGTGTGCTTTTCTTGCACTGAAAGGATACACCAAAAAGTCCTAATTCCCTCATAAATATCTCCTGAAAAGAATCCACAACCTTCCAAATATCAGTTGAATATTGATTGGAGCATTCAAAAGTTAGTTAAAAGGCAGAATAAATAAGTCATGTTTTTCTCTTTAGCAACTGCCTCATCTTTCTTGCCACACTCACACTGTAGCATATTTCTTTTTACATAGAAAAGTTTAGCAGCTAAGAATAAAGTATGGATCCATATGAAAAAACAGCAGAATTCCTAAGTAAGATACATTAGTAACAGATTTTATATCTGTTTTAACACCTGTTTTCAGCCTTAAGTGTTTTCCAGACTGGGAAATAAAAGCAGAGCCATTGAGCTGCTGTGCCAGGTACACCCCAGGCCACCGAAATGCAGAGGAGCCATAGCACTGTCCTATGCTCCTGCCTTGGGGTGGACCGGGGCAGGTGGCCTGGGTTCAATGGTCCCACTTGGAGGCATATTCTTTTGCTGGGCACCAACTTAAAGCCATACACTTTTCCCATCCTGGGAGCACTCTGCTGTGCCATAACGTAGTCAAGTCTCCCTGTCAGAGAAAGCAGATGCCTGCGAGCTGTGTAGATACCCAATACAAATTTGATTCCTCCATACTCACGTGCCTTCAGGTCAGGTCCAGCTCAAGATACCAAAGTGCTACAGTATTAAATCTGCAAAGCTGGGAATACCGCAAATTTCTGAGGACAGGATGTATTTACTCCCACCTTGGTGTATTTGTTCATTGCCTAACAACTGTGTGTTGCACTTCTCTCTTTTCATTCTACAATATTGCTACTGCAGTGTAAGTTATAGTTCCTGGTGGGAATAGTCAATATTTACAAGGCTGCTCATTGTATAGGCTTTTGGTCAGGTAACAATGGACCAAGTGGGAGTAATCCTCTTGCATTTTAAAGCTCCATACATACAGGTGTTTGTACATTAGCTAAAACAGTAGCAGCTAACAACCTAACCTTTGGGAAGAAAGTGAGACAGCAGAGTAGGATTTGATAAGAGCTTTTCAATCCCCTAAGTAAATCCAGAGCCTCAAAAACTTGCTTGATTTGAACACCTAATATGTTTGTTAATTTGAAGCAGGGATGGACACAAAAGGATTACAGGTAATTTTCCTTATATTAAATGTTTTGTTCAAAATACAAAGTCCCAGGTAGTAGCTTAGCCCCAAGAACTGTGCCAAGTTAGAAAGACTGGGGCAGTCAGCAAATACCCTTTGGGATTTTCCTAATAATCACAACATCATTTTCCTTAACAACTAACCCAAGCTTCATATGGCAAGAAAAATAATAACTTACAGGCCTTTGATAGTATAATTTAGCAATAACCATTATAAAACTGGTGAAAAGCAATCTCAAACTTCTTAGTGGCATGCCTTAGTTCCTCTGGCTTTTGATAGCTAGTGAAAGCTAATCTCTTTGCAGACACAATATTACACTAAAGTAGTTTTTTTGGGGATATAGTGAATAAACAGGATATGTTTAGCAGGAGTAGAGAAAAATAGCCCATAGGAAGCACACACTGAATAGTCTCCAGAGATCAATTATGCCTTCCTCAGTAGCAAGTTTATCTCCAAATCTTTAATTACAAAGTATTTGTATCTCTTCTGTTTCATATTGTATATAATCAACTTTATATGGAGTATAAAGTTCTACTGAAAACTTGAAAATTATTGGAAGTGCATTCCTCGTCTCTATGAATGAAATTGGTTGGTTGGTGATTTTTGAAAGAGTTTAGATAAAGATGAGTGGCAAATCAGAACAGTAAGAAGTAACCTTGACAAAAGAGAACATTTAAAGAGAAACTTGGCATTTGCTATGACATGCTCTTTGTAGGTCATTCATATCTTCATTTGTAGGTAACATTCATACCTTCAAGGTGTTTCCACAAGATCAGTGCTTCTCAGGGTCTCTCTTCCAGAGGCAGTTTAGAAATGTTTTGGAGACTCCATTTGAAAGAGAATAAAAGATAAGATACTGAAAACGCCTTTTGTGAAATTTCTCTAGGTGGATTAATTGATAACAATTTTAAAAATTGGCCTAGTACTTAAGAGTTATAGCACTTTTTAGTATGTTATTTATAGCACTGCTGAGGAACTGGCAAGAGGTCTTGTGGCCAGGTAGACAAGCAGAGGATCAGAGATGTCAGACTACTTTGGGTGGGGTACAAAAGGCTTAATTTAAGTATCTGAAGTAATTATTGCTTACCTTACCTATAGAACCCCTGCTCCAGGGATTGGCGCAGTTGTCTTTGAGTAAGAGCCATGGAATTACTGCATAATAAAGAGTAGTGACAGCCTGCCATGGATGTCGGCAGTGGAGAGTGACAAATGTGCCTGTGAGGGGCGACAGCCTGTGGGATGCAGAGCGCTCTGGAGGCAGGGCACGCAGCTCCTCTCCATACTGTGCCCTGCTCCCTTTCCAATAGGCACCCCCAGGCAGTGAACTGGGCACTGGTTCAGCAGACACATTTTCTTGTCCTGCTCTCTCTCATTCCTCTGTATGCATCTATGTAGCTAACAGGAGCCAGGAACTGGTTAGTGGCATCCCTGTCCTATGCCAGCCTTTAAGCACTCCTGAAACCGTGTCCCCGGTGGGCTGTAACTCAAAAAAGTGTTTCATACAGAAGCACCAGTGACTGAGAAGTGCAGGGGAGAGATTGGCTCAAAGAAGACTGTTGTGAAAAGGTCAGGACTACTGAGGGACACATTTGACCGAGCTGACAAGCCATATTCTCCTGGCCATTCAACAGCTGATACTAAAGCTATAATGATAAGAAATATATGCAAAAATATTTTAAGATAGTGATACACCTTCATATAATTGAGCATGTATTTATAACCTTGCTTTTCACAAGGTTCATGTTTCAGTTGTTTATATTCCCTGTTTCTGCTTGGTTTCTGTAATATTTATATGCCTTTCAGTTGGCATTCAGGAAGACTTTTACTTCAAGTATGAAGAAATAGTTAAACCTGAGCAGGTGAGGTAAGAGTTTGAACCCAAACTATGCTTTGCATTACCAAATCCCCCAAAGCTCCATTGTTCTAGTGTTTGAGGTTTGTAGAAGATAACTGCCTGGTTTTTCTCCTATGCCTGTAAATGATTATATGCCTCACATTTCCTTTTGGTACATTAACCTCTTGGTACTGCCACTAATAGCAATACAGCCTCCATGTGGTAACCTAGTTATTCACATCTGTAACTTCTTTAATCTTTGTCCAAATTCGCATTTCTGCCAAAGAATGTATCAGACACCAAGATAAGACCCAGGGAAATGTAACCCTTGCCCCAAATAACCTGTAATGAACTGTAATGTTTTATCACAAAAACTGTACTTTGCACAGTTGTGTAAAAGAGCAACCACCTGCCTGACAAACCCGCAGTGCTCCCGCTCCGTGGCGCTGACACCAGGATTCCCGTGTTTTGCCTGTGGGATTAGCTGCTGCCTGCTGGTTCTTTCCAGAGCTATGCCTATTGAGTAGCAGTGCCAAGGCAGTGTTGTTGGGTTTGTGCCCTGCACGAATCCATGCATGGTGCAGAGGGGCAGAGAAGGCTGCAAGAGTCCCTTAGTGCAGGCTGTTCTAGGCATACATAGCAGAGCTAGAAGGAAGCACAGCAAATACAGCCAAAAGACTCCATGCTGAAAATAATTCAGTCTAATGCTAGTTATTTTCTTCTTGGGCTTTGAGGCAGGAATTATGGCACCTTATAACCTTCCTTTTAATGTGTGTCTGTGTGCAGGTCTTGGTCATATGAATCGCCCCTTGAGAAACCTTTGTTATTCTAAAATGTGTCATGACTCCAGTTCCACCAGTTTGCTCTAATCTTCCTTTTCATAAGAGCTATGTAATTCTATGGCACTCCACCAAGGAAAAGGCTTAAACTATATCATGAAATAGTTGTTCAAAATCCCAAGTAGAAACCTGTTTATTACTACATGTAACAAGATTAAATTTATTAATAAGCCTAAACATGTTCCAGGCATCTCAAGTAAAACACACTGTTAGCTAGCTCAGCAAATACTAGTGAAGCTGAAATGCCAATTTACAAATAGATCAACTATATCAAAAGAGGAAACATTGACCTTTCATTGAGTAGTTCAGGTATTTGAATAATTTTACATCCCACTTATATCTTTCTTTGGCAGCTTGTATTCCTGGATAGAGCTTCAGGTCCTGAAAAATGAGTGGTATATGAGCTCCATAGCTCTGCTTTCTTCCCATGAGGAACTGTGTTATGTGAGGAACAGCTCCCAGCTGCTGTCTCACTGCTGCTCCCACACACTATAAACACCACTGTTGAAAGTAGCTATGGATCATGGCCTGCAGGGTCTTTGGTGGTGTTACCACCTCTATTGCTCAGCCTGTGCTGTATGAAGCAAAACACAATTCTAAATGACCATGGAGGTTGTCTAGAGGTGAGGAACAGGTTCTCAAAGACAAAGAGGCTAAAAGTAAAAAGACATGTGCAGCTCTCAAGGGATAGCTAAGTGCTTTGGAAACACCTCAGCAAATGCTACTCAACACTTCAGGCCTCTAAACACATTTAATATCTGGTCTCCAAGATTGTTTTGGAGTTCTTTATGTTCACCTTATCACATTATTTCTCAATCCTCTGAGCCAGGCTATGTTATTACAGGCTGCAGATGGCTACTAGGACAAGCCTGCAGGACACATAACAAAGAAATTAAGTGTCTGCAGCAAAGCTGCACAGGTGAAGTTGCATGTTTGGGCTTGAGATTGTCTAACTGCTCATTTCCACATATAGAGGTTCTGTGTTCTTCTCCCTGTCCTACTTCTGCCTTGGCCCTCCTCCTTTTACATGCACTGGCTTGTGTTTTCTGACCCTGCACCAAACCAATTCAATTTACTGGAACTGAGAAGAATATTAAACTGGAAGAAAGGTGAATTGTTTGTGATAGCATGTGGAGTTGATTGAAGAGCACCAAAGCTAATGCAAAAGTTAGGATGGGATTGTGTGGCTGGGTCTGGAAGAGGAGGAAAAGGAAACAGGAGCTTTATAGCAGTGCCAAGCTGGCTAATGTGCTTTGTGGTAAAGTGCCACCACTGCTGAATAACGAATGGCCAAATTGTGTTCATGCACAGTGCACCTCCAGCATCATCCTGCATAAATGTGTTATCTTTGTTTGTCATTATGGATTTGTCTTTCACAAAGTGGGTATAAGTGGATAGAGCTGACACTGCAATATGACAGATCAGCCAGTGAGACACCAGCAACAAGGCTTTGCTCTGAGGGAAGATGATCAATAATATTGGCATATTTTGTAAGCCAGTCTCTCAGATCCCTCCGGGAGATAACAATAATCTCTCTTGCCATCTCCAGGGGACCTACATAGGCTTTCTTTCTCTCTCTCTCTCTGTTTTTTTGGGTTTTTTTTCCATTTTTTTGTTTAGCTGGGGGTTTTTCCCCTGTCACAAATTCTGGAAACAGATCAGCATTTCATCTTCCTGTCAAAAATCTGTAGAGAAGCAAGACAGCAAATAAATAAATGGCAATGAAATGTACTGCCCATGAAGGATTAAATATCACTCAGCTGGAGGAAAAGGAGAAAATCTGATTGGCAGCAACTAGTAATTACTACAGCATTTCAAAGTTTTTTTCCAGAGTTTTTTTCTGTTTCTGTTGAGGTCAATGACAATATTTCCATTGGCTGCAGTCAGGGCAGTTTTAATCCCTTAAGTTTTGAACAGTCCTGTTTTGGAATCTAAAATAATAAAGCATGATACTCTTTCAGAACTGGGTAAGTTATCTGATGTGTGGATTCATCATTCATTTTGACATTTATCTGATTGTATCCTCATTCTTCTGTTGAGGTTAGTTTAAGAGAAAAGGCACCTCCCAAGCTATCCTCCCTTAAAATGTCATCCTAGGCTTTCTTTTCCACTTTTTAAGCTCTGTGAGAAGTACAGCTTCAGCCCCATTAAAAACAAAACACAGCAAGAAAAACTCATGTTCCTCACGCAAATGTCTTGGGGTGAACATGGCAGTGACTCACTGTTGCTGTTGGCTCCTTGCTTTGGCCAGGCAGGTGCAGCTGGCAGGTATGTGGGAGCATCTGGTGTATAACAGCAATACATGCCAAAACACTGACCCCAGTTGTCAGGGAGCAAGGCAGATGCTTGGACATAAACTACAAAGGGTAGCCAAGACATCCAAACAGGGCTGAAGATTCAGCATAGGTCCTATCGGATTTTCATAGCCTCTGTGTTGGCAGCTGGGGGCTGCAGGGATATGCTAGAGTACTTAAGAGGGCATCTACATGTGAAAACTTGCATCTTTATTGAAGATCCCTAGAGCTGGTATGTTAAGAAGTCATGGATGAAAGAGCTAACCCACACAGTGAGCATATTTGCTGGTCTTCCTGAACAGATTCTCCTCTGAAACCTTTATGTGGATTATGGTTTACACTTTAACTTTTGGGTTTTTTTTAAGAAACAAGCTATTTGTGCTGATTTTTTTCTTTGGAATAGCATATCAGTTCTCTTGGCAGCCTGAAGGTTGAAGTTCCCATGTTGCAGATGCCACTGCCTTACAGGCAGCTCTCTCAGCCCAGTGCTTCTGGTATCACAAATTGCCTCCTGGGAAGGTGGACAAATGGTCCACCCTCAAGTAAACAAATAACCAAAACTCAAGTACAAATCTGTCCTTTAGGTGGGCAGTTCTCCTTTGAAGAGAGGAGTCTGTCCTTCTTTGTGTGTGCATGTAGGCATTGGATACAGTGATCAGAGAGAATTTCAGGCCTTCAACTTCATGTTTCCCTATGATACCTTCAGCTATTCTGTACTTTGTAGTATTCTGTACTGTGCAAACACATCCTACAGTCAGGCAGCCTGAGGACACCGGTGTAACTGTGCCCAGCGAGAGTAAAAAATTTATATTTTCTGCAGTAGACCTGAAATACACTGCTCTCTGAAAGACTGGCTTTTAGGGTTGAGTGAGGAACTTTCAGGGAGGGTGGGAGTACTGCCACAGTAAATACAGCTGGACATGGCTCTGTCACACAGCCTGGGGACACAAGACCTGAGAACCGGGTTTTCACATCTGACTTAGTCTGCAATTTTTAGTTTACTATCTTGGGTTATTAAATCATGAAACTCAGTTGCAGTTGAGTCCAACTTTGAGAATAATTACATAAAATATTACGGTTTTAATTTCCTATTCAGATCTGCACTAGGAATGAATTCAGTAAACAAAAGAGAGTGCAAAAGTTCAGTACTAATAAAAATCCTGCCTAGAATCTCATTAAGAAATCTCACTGTTCCTGTGAACTGAATAAAGTAGGGATCTCTTGAAAGGAGCATGATGCAGTTTTATCATTAAAGAAGTGTATCATAATACATACACAACAGGATGTCACATTAAAGGCAACCTCAGTTCTGGCATTTCATCACATTAAAGGGATTTACTTTGCTATAATAATTTTCTTTCAGTGCAGGGCCATTTTTGCTTGGGTTGTATGTGTGAATAACCTCCTAGGCTTTCAAAAAAGGGAAGGTGAAAATGCAGGCCTATATACACACCACACATCTTAGCATTTATGCATTCATCAGCAAGTTAAGACATTCTTGATTCATGGCACCATCCTCTGCCGTTTGAACTTCTGCACTTAGAGACAGGCTACCCTCCCCAGGGAGTCAGTCCCAAAAAGATGCTAAGACACCTGTGTTCTCACTGCTTTTCACACATTATGCTGATAAAAGAAACTTGTTTATTTCCAGCTCCAGAAGAAGTTGAGATGAACAGAGCACAGAACTGTCTGGCCATTTCCTTTTCATAATTTCTTTGTCATAAGTGTGTCTCTGGTGCTGATCCGTTGGCTCGATGTGCTGATCCTTGCCTTGGAACCTTCACATGAGCATGAGGCTGGCCCAGCCAGAGCAGCTGCAGCATGTGTGGGGACAGCTGCCCACTGTGTGGGGATGGCACATCTGTCAGACCCTGCTTGGTTCAGAAACCTCCACAAACTGGAGGAGCAGGGCCTCTTGAGAACTTCCAACCCATTTTTGTTGTCCTTGGTATTTGAGGAGTTTATTGTATAGTACAATCCACACCTCTCCAAATGGGAAAATCTTCATCAAATTCACAGCTACTGAAGAGCTTCCTGAAGAAACAGCTGTAGTTTTTTTTTTTAACTCAGGAAACATGGCACGTTTCCCACTTGCTCTTGTTCTCAACAGTGACTGAACTGCCCCCCACCCCCCACCAAAAAAAAAGAAGACATACGTCATGTCTTTTCTTATTCTCAGCAATGACAACCATTTTTGTCAACATTTTCTAATGACAGACACTCTTAGTGATACCCAGGGTGAAAAACTTCAGCTGTATGAAAGTCTTGCAGAGTCATGTGAAGAACTTCAGGTGAGAGCTGTTGGACACTCTCCTGTAAATGCTGCTGCCAGTTATATATATGGTACCAGTCAGAAAACACTAAACAGAACTCAGTCAGAAATTATTTGTTTCTGTCATGATTTTATAATTGAAATATCCTTTTTCCTTAAGGAATATAACTTCATTTTCCCCACTATAAAATAAAGACATTAGTGGCTATTCAGTAACATATTACACTTGTATTTGTGAAGGAAGCAAGTTTCTGCATCTCAGATTTCTGCACTTGATAAGTTGTCCCACTTGCATACCAACTTCTTCAAGATCTACAGAGCTGCTCAGTAGCAGAATTCAAAATAGAATTAAACCCAAGAGAGGAATCAGAACATAGAAACTGTCCTAGTTGAAGGGGAAATTTTGATTGACTGCACTAAAGATGTAGTTTATTTTAAATATTCTAATCCTTTTGAATACTAAGAGATCTAAAAGCAGAAGCTGCAACTTTGAAACAGAACATTTTTATTTGTGGGGATGATACCAAAAGTAACTGTAATTGCCAAATAGAGGAGTTCTCCTGGATCAGGCTGTGCTTTAATTACTGACTCATCAGGAGGGTCTGTTTCTGAAAGTTTAACATCACTATTTTATAATGAAGCATAAACTGCTATATTTTAGCAAATACTGACCACATTCCGTGTTCCTTCTGTCAGCCTGGCCAATTCCGTCTGAACTAAGTAGCTTTCTCGTGCTCCCCTAAAATCTCTGCTTTCTGCTTCAAACTCAAACTGCTTGGAAATGGTTACAATTTGTGGATGTGTTTCTTTGTAGTTGTTGTTTGGCCATACTATGGTTATATATAATCAATATGGTATGTTTATCATGGTAAACTACATCAATATGCAGCAATAGTGCTATGAAAATCAGGTCTCCAATATCTTGGTAGTCAGAGACCCAATATGATGCTATTTGGAATCATCTAAAAGGATCAAATATTTTTTAAGGAAATAAATGAGCAGATCCTTTTTATTGGTTCCTTTTGGTTTTCTGTTGATGTATCACCAAAGGAAGCCAGAAAGATAAGGAATTTTTTTCAAAGAAAATTCATCCATTTCTTATCTTTGTAAAATTTTGTCTGGTCTCCATCCTTGAGCAATGTCCTGTTATTTCTCTAATAAAAAGATCAATGACTCAGCATCTGTAGCTTGTAATTCAAAATCAGGTGAAAAGTTTGAACAGCATGCCAGCATTTCATCCTGGTGTTAATGTATGATCTTCAGGCGAGACCAAAGGGCAGCCTTCTGGAATGCAAATAAATGAATACATTTAGCGTTAATTGTTTTAAAGTTCTCTGCATGTTTTCCAGATGGCACCTGTTCTTCCTAAATTACTTTAATTCCTCATTTGTATTGACAGATTAAATTTGCCACAAACTTTGCCACTTTCCTACCAAAACTGGTAGGAAACATTCTAAAGCAGAAAAAGGGATAATTGTGACAAGCAGTATTTTCTCTTCTGGCTGGTGATTTGGTTTATTTTAATTACCTGCCCTATAAATTATTTCCAAAAGCTTCAAGTGGATAATGCAGATGTAAACAGAATTTTGGGACTCCAGAGAGCGCAGCTTGCACAGGAATTTCAGGAGAATAAAATAGTTTCAGGAATTAAATTCAGGTGACTTTCTTTTAAGTGCACTTATCTTTGTGGAGAGAAGGGTGGTCCAGGAACCTTTTGGAGGAAGAGCACTGTGTCTGGGTGTCTCTTGCCCATGTCAATGAGCAGCACACATGGAGATGCCTTTTACATTTCTCACGTTCTGGTACGACTCAAATTGCTAATTCATTTGTCAAGGTGCTTAGTCACTACCAACTTGAAGCATAATTAATGACACAAAAAACTTGAAGCATAGCTAAAATTATGACACAAAATGTTCTATATGCTCTATATAATGTTATTTGTATAACATAATGAAAATATAATTTGTTTATAACATGTTTCTACATTTGCTGGATGTCCCTGGTCTCAGCCTATGCCATGTCTCACGTGTCATGTGCGCTTCTATAATCTGAAAGATCTCTATTTTCTGTCCAGTCATAGATGCATAGAATCATAGAAGATGCTGGGTTGGAAGGGACTCATCAGGATCATTGAGTCCAACTCCTGGCCCTGTGCAGGACACCCCAAGAATCACACCCTGTATCTGAGAGCATTGTTCAAATGCTACTTGAACTCAGACAGGTTTGGTGCTGTGACCACTTCCTTGGAGAGTTTTTTCTAGTGCTCAGCCACCCTCTGGGTGAAAAACCTTTTCTTCACACCTAACCTAACCTCCCCTGACTCAGCTTTACTGTCACTGTCACTGGTCACAAGAGTGAAGAGATCAGTATTTGCCCCTCTGCTCCTCCTCACGAGGATGATCTGTTGGCCCCAGTTCACGTGAACAAACTTGCTAGCAAACCAATAACTTTGTATTAGCATGATATATTAAGCATGAAACACCTACAGCCACATGGCACAGCTCTGCTGTGCTGTCAGCAGAAGGAAGCTGATGCTCCTTCACCAGGCTAATATGAAACACTATCAAAGACGTTGGAGAAAATCTTCATTTTATTAAACTCCATGTCTTTGTAACACGTTATAAGGAAGATACAAAATTTTTTTCTTTTTTCCTTTTTTTTTTTTTTCTGTTTTAATTACCACAAAATCATGGGTTTCTTTGACTCTCAGTGGATACAGCAACCTGGACCTGTGAGCCATTTCCCCAGGATTTAGCAGGTGCTCCTTTGCCAGTGTGACTCTCTGATGCATCTAACCCTGTCCCATTCATCTGTCCATGAAAGAAACCCTGGCCAGTGGGCTGGGGCTGTGGGAAAATTTGCTGAAAGATTGATCTTTCATGGGAACAGCCAGATTCGTTGGGAATGCTTCATAGGCATACACAAGTTTTGACCAATGCAACAAACCAGAGGGTTCCCCCTGCTGGGCTGGGGCGGGGAGGAGGACACAGTCTTGCTGGACTCGCTGCCCATAAGCTGGCAGCTTGGCCTTTCTGCAGCCAAGCTGAAAGAGTGGAAAGTGTGAGATCCTTGGCTTTGTGCGAAGATTTGGCAGGTTTGTCCTTGGATCCAGAGGGGCCAGCCCATGAACCCGGCTGCTCCAGCTCACCCTGCCCGTCCCACCAAAGAACAGGCAGCGTGCCCCGAGGGCTACCACAAGGCTCCCATGCAATGTGGGCAGCTGACTGCTTTGCTTAGCTTTTCAAAAGCTGATGACTTTTCTGAAGCGAATACTTTCAGGGCCTCCTCTCCTGGCATTTTCAGTTTGCAATCCAGTTCCAAAGAGTGGCTGCTCTTTGCAGAGTCTATGACTTGTGCAGCCCCGTTGCAGAAGCAGTCATGTGCTCTCCATGTTCCTGGAGAAAAGGCTGAAAAGGACTGCTCTGCTAGGGCCGAGAAGTGTGTTCAGGGGTAGGAGTTGCATTTTTGAGCTGATGTTAGCCAGAATTTGTGCTAAAAGATGTAGCATTGCCTCTTTCACGTGCTCATTCCTACCCTCTCCCTTGAGTTTGCACAAGCCTGGTCTGAAAAACAGAGGAATTAATCCAGCTGAAATTTCCGACAGTGAAAGCAAAAACATAAGCTGCAGTCTGGTTTGGAGTTGTGATCTTCCATCTAGCCACATGAACATGTGTGCCCACAGGAGTCTGGAGGGGAGGGAGAGAGCTGTCTGTGCAGGGGATTAGGGAAGTGGTCCCTGTGATGGCAGAGCCTGGGGGTGGCTGTTACCTGGGGACAATGACAGCCACCTCCAGCAAAGCTCTGAGAGCTTTGGTAAAATTTTTCTGATCCTTACTTCCCTGTGCTAGGATGGCACACACACAAGAACCAAGCTCCCCACCACAGCATGCCACAAGCAGGATGGAGGTGCTGGAGCAGCTGCCTCTGAGCAGAAGACCCTCAAAAAAGATTCTCTGTGCAGTCGCCAAAATTGCAGAGATGGGCATGTGGCAACCTGGGCTGAGTATGCAAAACAGTCTGTAGGAGATGCTGGGAGGCGTCCCCAGCCCAGCTGTCCTGGGATTTCACTCAGGAGGTAAGTCATGAGCATTTATTGTACAGTTATGTGTTTAGGACACCTTTTCACAATGCAGTTGCATAAAATAGACTTTTTGGTATGTTGAGAAGTCAATTCAGATTTGAGGACCAGTTCTACATCTGCACAGTAGTTCTTAACAGGGAATTTGCCAGCTAGATCCAGGCTTAGAGAAACAGAGGCATGTTTCTCAGGCTGTCCTCAAAAGAGGGCATGTGAGAAAAAGTTTCAAGGTCCTTTACTAGTTAATGGTTGTTTTTTTCTGTTTTGCAATACAGAACAACTAAATATTCTCATCTTGTTGGAACCACTCTATCTTATTTGACTTCTCTTTCACCTTCTTTCTTTCATCACCTTCTTTCTTTATCTGTGACTGAAAAAAATATACATTAATTCCTGGAAAAGCTTGCAAAAACCAAAAAGGTAAGTGAACTAATTTCACCTTTGTAGAACAGGTCAGCTTGTTGGCACTTTTTCTCAATGTGGGGTGGTTTTATGGTTTTATCTGCAGGGAAGATGATGGTGACACCAGCACTGAGGTGCTTTGCTCTAACCACTCACACATGCACAGAGGCTGTTGAGCAGAAGGAGAGAGCTCAAAAGTGGCAGAGAATGGCTTGGAGACTAAAAAACCTTCCGTATAGAAGCTCACATTTTTTTTAAAGCTATTACGGGTATGTATGATTTTCTGAATTTATTTTTTCAAAGAAAAAGAGTTAATTTGAGACTTCTGTTGTTTCCCATATATTCTCTACTTTAATAGGCAGACAGGAATTTATTCAGGAACTATTTGGTGCAGCTTTATGCAGTTTGTTAGGTGGGAGATCAGACCTTAGCTATTTAAACCAGATTTACAGGCATGAAAACCAGAACAGACTGGTAATTTATTAGTAATTTATTAGTTGAATGTAGCATCTTCCTCTGTGAAAATATGCACAAATATATTTGTGTTTTCTCACTTTTCCCATTGGGAAGATTTTTTTGATTTTTCAGCCTAGCACCCAGATGAAGGAGACCTTCAGTGATCCCAGTGTCCATCCATCTGTCCTACTCTGGAAACTTTTAAACCAACTGCCACACTTTGATATCATGCAGTAGTGTGACAATGCTCAAAAGCATTAGGGTAGGATTCATTAAGTTTAGACTTCTACAGTATCAATGTCTTAATCTCAGATAGTCACCTTAGGTTGTCTTTACAGTTAGTGGAGACCAGCTGGCACGTCTAACCATGATTCAAGTGACCTGATTTAGATGTCTATTTTGGGATGGGTTGAATCATGGACTAAGAGTGTCTTTCTTTTCTGCTTAGTTAGGATGATCGGCTGAGATGAAGAACAGTGTAATAGTGAAATTTTCTGCACGACTGCTAAAGACTGGCTCTACTTAAGAAAGGAAATTTAATGAGGCAAAGCTGGAGTGCATGTTCACCAGCAGTGGTGGGGCCAGTCACTGTGGCTATCACGCTGCCAGCCAGCACATGCCCCTTGTCAGGAAGTGAACGGAGTTCATGCTGCCCTTCACCTACATGGTATTTGGAGGTTATGAGAAGAAAATGAATGTGCAGCTAAGGTGAGAAGAAAGTCATAAAGAGCTTTAGGGTCAGAAGAGGTTATTGTGTTGTGCAGGTAAGAAAACAAGACACTGGTTCAAATAAATAAGGCTTCACTGGGATTACTGCTAACAGAAGTAAATGCTTATTTCCAGGAACTCACCACAACTCTGCATGCTATGACAGCTCAGATAAAACAAACTCTAAAATAACCCTTTCAGTATTTAGAGGTCAAGCCCAACCTCTGATCAGCTTGTGATGTAACTTAGTAATTTTCCATTTCCAATCTGAAGCAAATTTTCAAACACGTGGCTTTGGTGGGTTTTTTTTCCCCAAAGCACTGTCTCTTCTCTGAAAAAGTAATCATAAACACCTCAAAGTCACGTAATTATTTTCTCTGAAAGTCCTCAGGCCTACTAAAGTCTTGATGATGGTTGAGGGGTTGCTATACCAAAACTGCTGCCTACGATCAATTGTTTCTGTTTCCTGTTACTTTCTACCTCATGGCTCCCAGTCCAAGTTTTTTTGTTCAGAGAAATTCTTTGTTGTGCACAATAAAAGTCTTGGTCAATACACCTGAGTCTGTAAAATTTATGATAATGCAAGTAAATAAATGAAAATACACTACTGCGGTTCTGTCCTGCATGTGTGAATGTTAGTGATGTTCCTTCTATACTGAAGGGTCTGGGAGTTGTTATGACAAGGTCTCTCAAACACAGTCACCACTGAGAAGTTGCCTGGTTAAGATCAGTCACTCAGGTGTTTGTGGAAAGAGATTGAGAAGCAGGATTGAGCCATCCCTGCAGAAGCAGCAGTGACAGAAAACAAAAAGAGGAAACAAAACCCCACAAAGGGCCACATCTGCTGATTCCTGTGATACCATTGAATGAAAAGTGTTGCCATCACCTTAATAACTGTGGTAACAATTTGTGCTTTGTCACGGTGACTCTCAGTGTTTCATAAGGCAGGGCATTATTCAAGACTGGCCTTGGTGAAAAAGCAGTTGCTCCCACAAGCATATTCTCATCTTAGGACCACTTGTTAGTGCATATTTGTTTAGTAATTTACTTTCTGGGAAAAATTCCGTTCACTTTTTCATTATCAGCAAAGAATAACCCATTAGCCTGTTTTTCAGAAGGCATAACTAAGATAGAAAGTGAGCTTGTTGCTTGCTTAAAGCCATGGAGTGGGTCAGTGAGTCATCAGCAGAGCAGTTCGAATGGCAGGCAGGTTTTTGTGTGTGTTTCATTCCAGGAAAAACAAAACATGAATTCAGGCTGGGAGAAAAACTTCAAATCAAATGAACTGAAATAATCACTCCCAAGCTGATGCTGTCCAGAATGTGATTCAGAGTCCTACACTGAGTGATGAACAGTGAATGCCAGATCCTCATTTCATCCTCAAAAGCTTCAGTCTCCATAAATTTCCAGCAAGATTGCTGTCTGTTGTCCATGATACCTCTTTTTGGGTATCCTCGTCTTTCTTGTGGAACAGCAGAAGGAAGTGTGGCACATGTGACATCTTTGTTGCCATCCCCTTGCTGAGGGAGCACAGGCCTTCTGGTCATGATATAAATGAACAACTCATTCCTCAGCATTTTCCAGTCTGACTGCTTCCATTCATGTCCTGGGTTAGCAATACTGACCATTCCTTTGTCCTCACTTTACTGCTTTTGCTGATGTTGTCACCATCCTTCATTCCTGTGTCACCCCTAACTAGCCTTAACTACAATTTTTTGCCCCTGTATTCTGATCAAGAGCCATAGGGCTGCCTTCCAGGGATTTACTTGCAAAACACAAGTAATCCAGAGTTAGGAAGGTTCAAATGCAGTCTCTAAGTACTGAGCTACCTGCTCGCACATGTATGTGTTCTGCACCAGCCTGTTAAGGCATAAGAATGTGAACTGTTGATGGACAGTATTTCAGGTGAGTGAAACAAAGTATGAGAGCTTCTAAAATTAAAAGACATGTCAGTCTCTAAATGAAACTTCAAGCCAACAAAATTTTCAAGTGCAGAGAAAAACAGGTAATATATGGAAGTCAGTTCAAGGTGGAGGCCCTTAATGTGCCTACATGTAGGCATAGATAAAAAATATGCTTGCTGTTTATTTTTTTTTACTATGGAGCTCAATGGATCAGTGGAGACCAATGGCTTGATTCAGTTGCCTAAATGTTGGTGCCTTTGGAAGTATTTCAAAAGTCTGAGATGTGCCTGGCTCTTACAACACAAGGGGAATCCATGTCCTTTTGGGATGGCTGGATGCCATACAACACCCTCCCAATGCTAAAGCAGTACTAGACATTTATGTGTGAATCTTGTCTCTAGCAAATAGAGTCAGTAAAGCTTAAGGAGCACCTCAGGTCATCCTAAAGTAGGACTTGTGGGTGACTGAATAAATCACTTTATGTGCCTGTATTGGCTGATACTGTACTTTCGACTGTATTGCCTGTAACTGGAGGTTTAACATCTAGTGCATATATAGATGTCTAAATTTATGCTTCCTGACCTTGGGTTGCCCTGGGTATTTCAAACGAGCTGTGGCAGGTTTGAAAGCATTTAAGTTACACAGCAGCTAATGGCTGCAACTCCTCAGTTTCATAACTTGCATGACTGACCAGGCCTTTTTTAAGTGGTTTGCCCTTCCAAAGATATATGATCATATGGGAATTCTTGGAACGCTTACTTCTTATATGAACAGATCCTGCTTCTGGTAGCATGACCCAAAATGACATCTCCTCCTGCTCTGCTTCTGCTGGATGAACCAGTCTCTTTTCTGTGACTCCCTGCAACAATTTCAATCCAAGGAGATAGGCTTATCTTTTATTTCAAAGGGAGGTTTGATGAAGAAGGATTCGAGCTGCTGCTAACAGCTTAGGGTGTTATTTATTACTCACATAACACCATAAGAGAGCTCTGCATTGAGTTTTAATACATGATTTACAATCTTCACTTTCTTTTTTTTCAGATTTGTTAAGATTCCTTTGGAATATAAGTGCTTTGCAGTTCACCTGGCCTGTCACATCTGTTTCTCCTTCAGAAGAGCTGATCTGTTACTTCTGGCAATGTGGCCAAGGTATCTTTTTGCCAGAACTTGTTTGACATCAGCAATGAAGCAAAGAGACCCTGAAAGGTCGCTGACGGCCACTTTGGCTGCTTCAGTGCATTTGCTATTGTTCCTCAGAGTGTGATCTAATGGAAAGCAAAATATTCTTATTATAGCAAACCATAATTCACTGGCTGAACTCTCAAGTATATGCAGTGACCAGTGTAATAGCTTCAGAGCAGCAGCTGGGCCAGGAATCTGTTGGCTGCACCATTCTCCCAGCAACATAGGAAATAACTGTTTTTCCCATCTGCTAAATGTCAGTAATTTAAAAAATGTGTTCATGCTGCACTGGGATGAAAGCAAAATATGTTCTTGCAACAACTTGTCATGAGCTGAGATACTAGCATTTAGGGCACTGGTTTGGGAAGCTGAAAAGAAATGTATTCACACGCATACCCCTGCAAGGGTGGTAAATATTAAATTATGTGTTCAAACTGGAACAGCTCTGAGAGAGGAGACTGAAGAACTTTCAGATAGGTTGATGGTGAGAACATGTATCTGAAACATGCAAACCAAGTTCCTGGTGTAAGCCAAAAAGATGAAAGACATATGTCCACCCCAGTCAAGGCTGTCCTTTTCCCTGTGAAAGAGAGATGATACTCTCTTGTGGTAACCAAAAATTCATTCTGAAGCCGAGGGGCCTTTTCCTGATGCTGATGCTGCCAAACATCATGCACCGTTGTGCATTTTGATTTTAGTGAATGTGAATTTTTCAGCTCTTCCTCGTTGAATTACGCTGCATTTTTCGAATCCTGGCACCATCCTGCTGGGATCCTGCTGAGGTACGAGTCTTTTCTCCCAGAATGTTGTGGGCAGCAGATGGACATGCTGCAGGGACACTCCGGCTCCAGCTGCTGTCCCAAGGGACGTGTCCGGCTGTCCCAAGGGACCGGGACCGTGTCCCGCTGTCCCAAGGGACGTGTCCCACTGTCCCAAGGGACCGGGACTGTATCCAGCTGTCCCAAGGGACGTGTCCGGCTGTCCCAAGGGACCGGGACTGTGTCCGGCTGTCCCAAGGGACGTGTCCGGCTGTCCCAAGGGTCGTGTCCCGCTGTCCCAAGGGACCGGGACTGTATCCCGCTGTCCCAGGGGACCGGGACCGTGTCCCGCTGCCCCTGCCCCGCCGCCCCCCTTGCCCCCCGCCCCGGGGCCGCAGCTCCGCTCCTCTGCTGCCCTCCAGTGTCTCCTTCCCGAAACAACCCGGGAGCCCAGACCCTTAAGAGAAGAGCCCGCGTACAGGGATGCTCCGTCGGGATGCGCGAGGCTCTGGCCCTGAATTGAACATGGACTTTAATTCGCTGGGCAAGCCGTGTGTCCTTCACTAAAGGCAAGAAATCGAAGCGCTCAGCTGACATTAAAGTAGGCTGAGAAAGGCAAGCTTTGCTACGTTCAGGAAAGCAACAGGGCACGCCTGGTTATCTGAGAAGCTCTTCGGAGCGCTGCCTTATCAAAGACATTCCCTGCATAACCATTTGCACCGTGGCATTATGGTCGTGACTTGGTCTGTGGCCGATTTAAGAACACAAGTTACACATTGCAAGATATTTCATCTGAATTTATTCTCTCCCTTTAGGTAAGTGACTTCAACGAAGTTCCTGTTTGGCTCAGAATAATCCCATACATAAATAACACAAAACAAAAGCAGTCTGTTCGATTTGGCCGTTTCTAATAAAATTGAACAGAATTCCAATTCTGCTCAGCTAATCTCATGTGATTACAGAATCATGGAGTCTCAGAATGGGTAAAGTTAGAAAGGACCTCCGTGGGTCATCTGGTCCAACCTCCCTGCTTAACCAGGTGCATCCTGGAGCACATGGCACCGGATTGCATCCAGACAGTTCTTGAACATCTCCAGTGAGGGGGACTCCACTGCCTCCCTGGGCAATCTGTTCCAGTGCATGGTCACCAGCAGAAGCAAAGTTTTTCCTCATATTCAGGTGTAACTTCCTGTGCTACATAGGGATTCTAGTTAAAGAATGCATGATGTCCTTCAAATGAAAAAAGAGCATGTTGCCATAGGTGTTGGCAATATTTACCTTATAAGAATTTCACAGAAGGAAGCAGCATACCAATTTATAGGCCTCTACATACTGGGTTTAAGCTACTGTAATGGACACCATAAATCTCTGCAAGACCTGCAGCTAAATTATGGATAATTTACAGAAAACCAGCTTTCAATAATATTTTCACTCATATTAACTGTTTTTGAAGGAAAATTACAACATAATAAGCTCTGAAATGTATTTGTAATACAGTTTTCTCAGACCCTTAAGAAAAAAGGAAAATATCATATGAAAGAAAGGATCCAGATAGTTTCTACTTCAATCCATGTTTACTTTAGCATTTCCAAGCATTTTGCATTTGTCAAGACTTGCTTAAAATTTTTTTGCTTTTATATCATAGTCTAATTGTAAGTTGTCTTTCTATCAGTTTTTACAATACAGACTCATGCCTTGACTCCTCAAAATCATCCCTGAATTTTGAAGCAATATCATCCCTTTTGTTTCCTCAAAATCATCATCACTGTAGATACCCAAGCAGCCAGGACTAATGGACATATACACAAGACAACCATGCACTTCTGGGCTGCTGTGTAGATACTAGAGGGGCAAATAAATCCCCTTCTCCAGGCTTGACTTAGTGACCCACAAATTGACACCTCGTGCCATTTGAGGTGTTCTGCAGCACTTGGGGCATCTGCACAAGGTACATTCAGACAACTGCGTCCTGACTCCCCGACTTGATGCACAGGTGAGCACAGGCACAGGCATGCAGCAGCTTTTCAGGTGGTGCCCTAAGGAGCCCAGCTGCTGCTCCAGATGTGCACAGGACCTGGCTCATAGCTAGCAGGCTCACTTGGCTGCCCTGGCTCACCTGCTGCAAGCAGCCTCGTTAGAAGAGAAAAATTGCTGAACAGAAGAAATTGTCTGTTGAGAATCCTGACAGAGGAAGGTCTGCCAGCCTGGGATTGTGAGGCTGAAGACTAGGCCTGGGAATCACAAGAACCCTTGAAAAGTGCAGCTGGGAACCTAGAAACCAAAGACATCCCAAAAAGTGCAAGACCAAGAAACTGTAATGACAACATCTGAGAAAATAGAAAACAACATAGAAATATAAAATTGCTCTGAAAAAGAGGAAAACAGAATTATCTATTGGCTGTTAGAGGTAAAAATTAGAAATTTATATCATCTATTAACTGCTCAAAGTAGGATCTCCTACGCAAGCTTATGTCTTTTTTGTTATAAAAAGAACTTAATTTCTATCCAAAATGGAGACTCTCGCTGAGAACCTCTCAGCTGAATCCCACATGAACTGTCCACAAGCTCTTGGACTCTCACTGGTGATGCTGGCTGACTCCAGACTCCATGTTAGGAATCTGGAAGGGAAACTCTGTCTGTTGTCTTAGTACTTGTGTCTGTTCTCCCCTCTTTTGGAGATGGTTGGGTGTCCCCTCCAAGATCAGTCTATTCCTCCCTTTTTGGGCTGGTTTGGCTTCTTCTTAAGCCTCTCTAATTTGCTTTATGTAAGTATGATATATATTAAGTATATCTGCTATTAGATTATTGTTGATAAGTTTGCTTCACTGGTGATAAGTTACAGTAATTGAACAGTATGTACCTACTTGGTTGTCACTGTTATTGGTTGTCCTACCACTCCACTTGCTGCTAGTATTGATTGCTGTGATTATTGACTGACACCATACTATTGATTGATACTGTATTATTGATTGCTGGTAACAATTTCTAGTAGCTTGACATATATTCATTCATATTGACTTTATTAATCATCACATTAGCTCTATTAGCCACAAGTGTACTTGCTAGCAGTGATTTTTGTGGCAATCTATAATAAAGTAGAAAATTCTAGAGGATGAAGCCTCAGTGTCCTTGTGTATTACAGAATCCTAGGAACCCAAAGTCACGATCTCTGCACTGCCCCAGGCCAAGTAACCCTTAGGGTTGTGACATCTGCCAAATCTATAGAATCACACTTTGAACCCAAGCCCTTGGTCAAAACACAGGGAATGATTTTTGGCATCTCAAATCCTCTCATGTATGGTACAAATTAATTGCTCTTCAGAATTCAGACTAATTTTTTTACTTGATATTTAGATGTTTTTATTTTTGGTACTGTTACGCGTACAATCCAAATGAAAACATGTTCAGTTGCTAATCAGACATCTGATTTATCATCACTTCTTGTTAGGCATTTTGATTACAACAAAAGACTGTGAAATTCATTGTTAAAAAGCAAGTTCTTGTCCTTGTAATAAAATGGGAAAGATAAAAATGGCTCCAGTGTCACACAGTGCAGCTTATTGTGAAGGTGGTTTGACAGCCTGGGTGTATCAAACATTCCAGTTGGCTGATATGAAAGCAAGGATCAGCCCGGGGCTCAGAAAACAAAGCATATTTCAACTGCAACCAGGCATTTGTCAGAAAGACAGTCTCGCAGTTTCCAACTGATTTTACAATAAGAATAATTTGTTTGCACCATGTGTCGACAGTTTTATTTCAAGCACACAATGAAAAATACCGACATGCTGTTTTCCTCTTAATGACAACTGCTGCACTACAAATTTCGATTTTTAAGTAGTAACATTCTCACATTACACTTACAGATTTTTTTCTATTGAAATATGTTCCCTTGTGTTATCACAGTCCATCCTCAAAGTGTACAATTACAAAATCCTTCTGTATAAGCAATACGTTTAACACTTATAAACAAGGAAAATGCTTTATACAAATAAGTTATATTTTTAACTTTTCCTGTTGACAAAAAAACTGCCAAGGCTGCAACTAGCATAACATCCAGTGTATCTAAATGACCGTGTTCCCGTTCTACCAACAGAAATTGACTATGTATTCCTCGTAAGTTTATTGATTGCCTCTATTGTCATTGAAAATTTTCACTGAGACAAGTATGTCTTTTGCATGGCAAAACTTATCTGGTATTAACCAAATCTCTCATACCACCTGTATAGAAATGCAGGTATTTCCCTTTATTCTTTAGGAAATTCCTGGGAACAGAGCTCTGAACAGTGTCACACTTGCAAATGAACACCAGCAACTCATTTTTCACCCTTTTTATCAGTATGAATTTCAGAATGTGTCCTTTTCTTTATTGTGGCCACCAGCAATGAGATTTTTAAAATCAGACACACAGATGAGCTTTTATGTGCTGTTGCCATCCGTGCATCTTCTTTGGTGCCCTGTTAGTCCCTCAGTTATGGATAAGAAAATGAAAACTAAAAGGGACAAGAGATCTTCCTCTTGCACAGAGGAATCAAGTATAAATCTGTGCATTACAATGTTTTTGAGTACTTATGCAAGTAAGTCTTTAACAAAAAGATGAGAAGATTCATTGCAAAAGGCTCAAGGAATTATAGCAGGACTATTGGCTTCACTTGTATTCTCTGATTGGGTGGATCCAGACATTGAAAAATTCTCCCAGGTTGAGTAAAGAAGTTAAAATCGATTGAAAACTCGGGTCAATTGAGAATTGAAGTTATAGTCAATTGAAAATTGAGCCTTGCTTTTCATCAGAAAAACCTCAGTTATGGAGCCCATCTCAGTTATGGAACATAAGCAAAACTGCTTATGGAAAGGTATGTGTTGAAATAGGTGCTTATTTGCAGCCCATTTTTCTCAAACATCCTTGAGAACTGGGAACAAAATCTGAATCTGCTGACTATTCTAAGTGGCTCCACTTTCCACTTTCCACTGACTGAAGTTTCACTCATCCTGTGTGTTGCATAAAAATCCTTAGAGCATACAAAGGATTTCATAGAGCAGCAATTCCCCAGGAAATAATATGCTTACAGGGTAATTGAGTCTCAAAAAAATGTCATGTGTCAACATGGTAAGTGATGCTGAGGATCAGTCTAATACCTTCATGTTGGCTTTCACTAACACTGATGTTTGTCTACTCATGGATTTAGTTCTTGTGTTTTAATTTTCCAAATATAAATCTATGAGAATAACTGTATATAGCAGAAGTCCCACTGAATTCAAGAAGGTATGCATGCTCATGAAACTATTTGAATTACCAAACACAGCTGCTACTAGGGAAAAACTGCTCCTAAAACACCGTTTGGGAAGAGTTACGGCTATGAGATAAACTAATCTAGGTTTCAGGATAATATAAAGCATGGTCTTAGTCAGTAATTTCATTCATCACATACTTTTTCCTGCAAAAACTGCCATTTAAAAATCTCAACACAAAGCACTTTCAAACACCTCTTTTGGTTTGGTTGATGCTGATTTTGTCTACTTCCCTCTTTGACCAGCTAGAAGTTGGCATTTAAATTTACTGGACTATTGACTGATCCACAGATGATCTTGTAGGTTAACTTTAAGAACAGATTAAATGATCACAATCTCATATCGATTAAGAACTAAACACAACATCTTCCTTTCAGCACAACTTTACAACAGTAAGTTCCTCCCTCACGACTTTGTAACACACTCTCCCATGCACTTAAATAATCATGAATAAACAAGAAAACAAACCTTAGCAAACTGATTCACTCACAGACTGAAGAAAGCTTAGTTTTCAGATTTAAATTTGAAGCACAGATGTCAACTATAAAATGCATGGACATTTTATAAGGAATTTTGAGGATAACAGCTTATATCATTTTTTTTTCCTACTACTAGGATAGCATTAAGATCCCTGTAGTGTTTTAACAGTCTGCATCTCATACAGTTGGAAGTCCTCTGCTCTACTTAATATCACTGTATACAGTACTTCCTACACTGTATTTTAAAACTTCTTTCTGGGATATACAATATTTCAAGATCAACTGAGATGCTGTTATTAAAAATCTGGAGATTGAAAATGTGGTATTGGACAATGAAAGAACACTGTCCCATAAAACACAACATACAAATCATTTTCACAGTTCTAACAAAACAAGATCATACATAAAAATGTCACAAATACCTCAGTACATGGTATGATGAACGTAATATTAAGTCCAGCTAATAGTGTCACATATTAAGGGCCAAATTCTGGCTCAATGCGCAGCTGAAGTCTAAACAGATGTTGAGAGAAAAAAATATAAAGCTACCCTGAAGTGTTATACTGATAACAACAACATTTGTTGATTGACGTAAGATTTTTGGCCTGAAGTACGTACCTAACTCATGCTACAGAAGGAACATGTGGCCACTGGTATTTGGCTCCTGTCCTAGGACACACCTTCATGGATTTCTTGTGGCCAAGGGCAGTGGAGGCAGAGGAGCAGTCTTCCTTCTGACAGTTTTAGCAAGCATCTATAGCTTCTGTTCCGCCAGAATTTGGCCAAGAGTTCAAAATCCTGTACATCTTATTCAGTAGTCCCACTGAAAGCAATGGAAACTTTTTTGTGAGTAAGATGAAAAGGATTTGGCCCCCAAAGTTTTTAACCCTTTAAGCAGTAAGAAAGTAGTTTCATTGCACTTAGCCCATCATTCACAAATAACTTTCTACTCAAAACCAAAATGATTGTTGATGTACAGGAAGTGTTTGCTCACAAATAGAAAAGCATACAGCAATGTCTGACTATTCATAGCATTTTGGAACTAAATTCCTAAAGAGAAAGAGACATTTACATATGACAATTTCATCCAATGTGTGTCTGAGGCCAGAATTGTTCTTTTTTCAATTCTTAAATACCTTCTTATGGATACCTTAGAAAAACTACCTAACTACACTATGTATACAGTTATAATCAAATATGTGTACAGGTGTCTCCCTTGGACTGGATGAACAACTTCATCTAGCAGTATTAGAATTTTACAAAAAAACTTTGGAGCAGATGGTTATTTCTAAAGAGCTTCCTAAATACATTCATGACTGGGAATAGAGAAATTTTGTTCTCATCCAGGAGAAACTAGTTTCTGTAGTGGGAAAGAATAGAATTTTCATATTTAAAACAAAGTAATCTTACTCTCTTACACACTTCCATGTTTTGTTCTGTGACTGTTGATCTGAATTGTTACTAATTTGATTTAAGCAGGATAAAGGACAACTGTATGCTAATTAATCAAAACTATGTGACAGTGCTACTCTGACCACAAATCATTGCAATGCAGCATATTCTAATAACATGCAGCACTCAAAAGTACATTTGAAATTTAAAATTGTGTAGTCAGGATGCAAACATGAACTCTAAGTTAGAACTGGAAAACAGGACCGAGTACCATGAAGTTTAATCCCAACCAACAGAGGGAATTACTTCATCTCTAATACTATGTCATGCTCATGCTAATGCTCAATATGCAGCTTTAACAAAGCTACAATGAGTAGAGCATGGGTCCTGAAAATGCTTGCCTCGACAACATCTGTATTTCCAGACAATTTTATAGTGTTCCCCTTTTGCAAATGAGATAAAAATTTGTCTGCCTCATAAACACTGTTAAGAGCATGGCTTCTCATTGACACTGGAGCCTGGCAGTGCCAATGATAATTGGAGGAAATTGCATGTGAAGCCTCTATGAATTGGTTAAGGTGAATGACCTGCTGCCCTTTTGGTTATGTGAAATAATTTTAATTCCTTGTATTCCCTATTTCCACCCCAAACAGAAGGATGTAGAAATTTTGTGCTGACAGCAGTCCTTTACTATCAAATCCTCAGGGGACATGATAGGCTGCATATCCATTTGACTATGGGAATAGGATGAGGTTTCATGCTTAATTCCCCTACTTCATGCTGAAGTCAGGAAGAAAAGTTCTTGGAAGATAATTTAAGTTGAGTAAAGACTCCACTCTGCTCACAGGGAAAAATTCACAGACTCCAACATGCAGAGAATTAATCTAGACTTTGTAATAACATGAATAAAATCTAGCCATATTTGACTTTCCTTTTGGGTTCTGAAAGCATTTAAAACTTAGTATTAAAAAGCCTCATAACAATCTCTTACAGTAAGTTTATCTCAATTTTATAGGTAAGCAAACCAAGGCATGAAGAAATGCAATTATTTGCCACAGATAGAATAATAAGTCAATGTCAAAGTCAGGAAGAGAATGAAATTCTGTGGTTATGGGTTAACTCTCTTTTCATGTTAAGAAAGTTGATCTTATCCCTTATGTGCTGTTTCATGCCACCTGTACTAAAGTTCACAAGAACTGACAAGTTTACACTGTTAAAACATTTGCAAGGCCAATTTTTTTTTCTCCAAATAAGCACAAAAATTCTACTTAAAGGGTTAATTGTACTGTGCTGGTAAACGTTTTTCCCTTATTGTTGGTTAAACCTGTCTTTAAATACTAACTGGGACCGAAGAGACTGAGCTGGCCCTGGACTCCCTTGTCTTGGTGTTGGGCATGGAAATTGCACAACAGGATACACCTACAGTGGCCTCAGGCAGCTCATCTTCCTCTGTCCATTCATTGAGATCTGGGTTATAGCACTGAATGCATTTCTTATACTTTTTCTCTATTTCATTCCATCCACCCACTAAGTAAATTTTCCCATTCAGGGTGGAGGCACCAGCAGTACTAACTCCGGTTTGAAGAGGTGCCACGTAATTCCACTGCCCCGTGTAAGGACTGTAACACTCCACAGGGAGAACATCGACCCTTTCAGCTCGCCCCCCCAGCTGAGACCCACCCATGACGTAGACCCTCTCCAGAAGGGACACTGCACAGTGCCAGCCCCTTGGGGTGCTGAGGCTGGCCTTATCCTGCCAGCTGTCTTTGCTGGGGTCATACATGCACACTGAGCGCGAGTAAGCGTTATTGATGTAGCCTCCTGTGACCAGGATCTGACCATCCACCACTGCACTGGCGTGGCAGCACCGGGCCACCTCCAGCGGTGCCTTCATCTGCCACTGGTTAGTTGCAGGCACATAGCATTCGACTGAGGAGAGGCACCCCTCAGAGTTGCGGCCACCCACGGCAAAAAGGAGGCCATTGAACACATTCAGGCTAAAATGGGTGCGCCGCTGATTCATGTTTGCCAGGTGAATCCAGCTGTTGAAACGAGGATCATATCTGAAAGCATTAAAAAGAGGGTAACAGTCTCACATACTGCTCTGCTAAGCTATACAGGGTTTTGATGTCACTGCTACAAGAGCAAAGTTGCTAAAATTTTAGTTAGTTAGTTAGCCTATCAAAAGTCAGTTTAATGAAACTGGTATTCCTGCTTAGATTTCCAAATAAATTTAGGTTTTGTTTGGAGAAAAATCTGTTTGTATCATTCAAACCTATTATTTCAATGAAGTAAATCTGATTCTTTCATAATTTGATTTTGTACATAATCTCATTAGAATACTGGGAAAGAGATACTCCCAAGACACAATAGAAATTTTAGAAGTTTTTTTGTAATTTATGCCTAGACCAAAAATGTCTAGATTTACTCAAATAGTTTTAAAAAGCATTAGGTGGTGAATTATACTTGCACTTTTTAGTACTTTCTTAATAGTGAGTCTGCTTTCCCCGCCACTCATATGGAGTAAGGTTTATGTGTCAAGAGCATCTGTGCTTTCTAACATCACTGCTATCTGACATGACATTACTCATCCATGATATTTAAATGAGAAATTTTGAAATAGGAAATGTCCAATTATGACTCGTGAAGATATTGGCTGAGGTACATTAGTACACCCACACGCTTCTCCTGTTGCATGCTGAGGGAACCAGAGAACCACGTAAGAAAAAGACTATAGGAAATTAAATACTAATTGCTAACTGTCATTCAGCATTGTCATCTACAAGTTCACAGACATGTTGATGTGACTTGATGTGCTCAAGGTTAATGAATCAACAGGGAGCAGATTCCAGGAATGGACAACGAGGATTCCCCCACCTCCTCCCCACAACCAAGGTGTGCACTGGGCACACAGCTCCTTGTGAGAATGTGAGGCACAGCTTAAAGGCAGAAGGTCAGAAGACCAACAGCATAATCTCTCTTATGTGATATATTTTTCTGACTAAGTAGACTTTACAATAAAATTAATCTAGAGAAGGTTCCTCATTCATTAACTTTGTATGTTGGTTGACGTCCTCAGGAGAAGTTGTCTGTCCCTTCAGAGAGCAGAAAAGGAAGCATTGGTAGGACTGTGGCTGTGTATTGCCATTGCATGTCCATAGTCTGTCAGCAGATAAAAAGCTGCGTTTTCTCACCTCTAGCCCTTGCTTCAAGCTACAGCTTCAGCTCACAGGCTGAACTATTTAAAAACCAGTACCACCCATTTAACTATTGCATGTTAGGCTATGCACTCTTCTGACCCTACTACCACCAGTGCAGTCCTCTGATGGCTGAATATTTCAGAAGTGAGGGGTTATTTGGGGTACATTGTAGAAGAGAAATACAGACCTCAAGCAATGGTGCTGTTTCTGAATTCCTGATAATAAGAAAATGCTAAGTGCTATGAAATGCAGTATAAAAGCTGTTGAAAACATGGTAGATGGTGCATAGAAAGTGAAGACTATAATACCTAAAAGGTGTTTTTCAGAACTTTTCATGAGCTATCTAAAGCTTTCAAAAATTTCAAAACTCTCACCTTGTCTGATTTGGTACATTTTAATGCACCTTAGAATATTCCAAGACTTTGTATTTATGTTTCCTATTTATTTTCTCTACTTGGAGAAAGTTTTTTCAGTTTTTCCTCACTTCTGATTGTGCACATGCAATCATGGTGAAGTTTTTTGCATAACTCCAGTTGCATATTTCTGTTCATTCAAATGTTACTTTTGAATAGTGTATCTATACCTCGCTCATGCTGTCCCCTTTCCCTGAGTGGTTCATGTTGCATGACACAAACCAGTCTATCTACCTGTCTTCTGTGGAACAGACACCTCCATCCCTTTTAAATAAATAACCAGTTACCTGCAGAAATTGCTGACTGCATGCTTGGCTTGGTTCCTGGCATCATTCTGGTCTTCCCCACCAGCCACATAGAGAAATCCATCCATCACTGTGACACACTGATTAAAACTTTTAGCAGGCATTTCGCTGAGCTTCTTCCATCCGTTTTCAGGATCTCTGTATAAGATGTCTCTGCTAAGAGACTTTTCTGTTAGAGCAGGGCGTCCCCCAACAGTAACTAAGACTCTGAAACCTCCACGGATCCTTGTTCTTCTGGACTGAAGTGTATTCTGGTGATAGGGAAGCAAGTGATAGTTCATGGCATCCACTAGGAGCTTATGGCAGTCTGCATCTTGCATCATTCTTGGCACAGTTTGAACATAATTGACAAGGTCTTGGGCTGAGATAGTACCAAAACGGATGTTACTTAAGAGATTGGCAGCAAACTTTACTCTTTTTTGGTCAAATTCCAGCCATTTTATTGCAATCTGGAATGCAACAATTTCAGAAGGCAACTGCAAGTCATCATCTGCAAGAAGTTCATTAATCTGATCAAAAGTAAGTTTTAGGAACTGATCAGTTTCTGAAAATTCAATGAAGTTGTCTCTAATAAATTTGTGCGCTGCTTCCTTGGTTGTTTTCAGTCCATATGTTTCTGCAATATTAGCAATGTACATACAGTTCTCAACACTGATTTCCTGGACTAGAAAATCACAGCACATCTTTACCAGGGTGTGAATCTGTAGATAAATTGCTGTGGAAATAATACTACCTATTGTATAAAGTGAGAGAGTAAGTTTTCCGGAGTAGGCATAGGTGATAACCGTAGCTAGACCCACTGGGGACACATCATTGAGGTCCACTCTTTGAGTGGATGGATCTTTCTTTAAGATGTTGTGAAAGTATTCACTGCTTGAAGCCATCACCACCTTATGAACACTGAAGGATTTGGTTTTGGTACTGATAGTTAAATCACACAGAAAATTTTCTTGTCTCATTCTGCTAAGACCCTCCAAGAGATTTGGGCAATATGATGGGTCTGAAACTTCAGATGAGATGCAGCTGAAACCATTTCCTCCTTCCAAGAGTCCATTCAAGCCATTTAGTTTACTGAGAGGGCTATCTTCCACAATAATAGTTGTTTCATTGATATCTGCTTTGTTCTTTTTCACATTCTTCTTCTTAGGGGCCATGACTGCAATGAAATATTACAGCCAAGAGCTTGCTAAAAATAAAATTAAAATGTTTAGAGCCTCACCACAGTTGTGAAATTTAATAGCTATGTGATTATGCAACAAATCTAACCTTTGTCAATACATACTAATGCCACAAACCCAAACATACAGGATAGTCCATCTTCCTAAGAATTACTATTCTGCTTCAGATTGTAACATGGCTGCTTATTAATAACAATCAATACTCAAAATGTGAAGAATACACTTAGAAGTATTTTTTTTTTTTTAAATAACAGGGTTATAAATTAGCATTCACCTACTATCACCACATTCAAATGGTTAAATTTTCTAAATGAGTTTGCCAGAGTGTAAAATTTTGTAAATATATATTTAAATCAGCCAGGTTCTAGACCTGAATTCATTAGCCTGAAGCATAGGAAAAATAAGGCCCTCCAACTTTGCTCATCCTTACTTCAGTGCTAGTATAAACCTGCAGGAGAGTTCAGAACTTGACCAGGAAATATCAAGACTGGGAGAAATTCTTAAAGACAAAAGGAAGCAAGATGAGACAGAAAGTGGATTTCAGGATGATGTTATACTGATTTTGCATTTAGGGCCTCCTCCAAACTGCTTCCAGGTTTTTGTAACTTCTGATTTTATAGACTGATGATATTCTATTCCCATGTCAGATGCGCAAATACTTTCTACTCGTAGTACACTTTTCTTGCTTTTCAGTATTCAGTAATTCATTATCTATAATCCCACTTTTAGGATTTTGTGGAAATTTAGGGAGAAGATGTCTAACTTCTGTTTGAAAAAAAAGTCATGCAAACTCTATGGGAATATGTTATTTTAAACAAGTTATGTTTGTGTCAAGGTTAGAATCAGTCCCATACAGCTATATTAGAACACATATTTAAATTATGTATTTCAACTCTAGGTGAGTTCCAGCTCTTGCTGAAATGAAGAGCCAGATTTTTGCCAAATGCAATGTGAGACAGCCCCTAAGTAGTTTTCAAAGGAATTACTTCAAACAAATACATGTATGTGCAAATATACTTGAAGGAAAGCACTGATCTCCAATTATGCAGTTTAAAAAGAGTTGTGAAGATCACCATTCAAATAGATTCAAATATAGCCTTTATCTCCAGTATATCCACTGATTTTAAAACAATTTACACATGTTGATTTTCGTTGTGATCCTTGCAGTCATAAAAACTAGAACATGACAAAATGCTAATTAATGATAAATTAAATGACTGGTTTACTGTAGATAACTTAATAAAAATATTTCAGTAATATTTCAGTCTAGAATCTCAGCGCATCAATTCTTCCTTAAGCACATAACATGTAACAAAATGGTAATTTAATTATAGAAAGGAATGATTGCTGCCTGTGAGCACCAGGAGTTTTTTGCTGCTGCTGCTGCTGGGTGATGACCATGTGCAGAGCAGGTGAGGGAGAAGGCCATGTGTGCCCAAAGTGTCAGTGTCAGCCTGTGCTGACGTGAGCTGTGATCCCTGATATGTCAGTGTGCCAGCAGAGGGGTCAGCTGCTGCCCCGCTCCCCCTGCTCCGGCTGCATTCCAGGACCTGCATCTGTTGAGACCTATCAGAGTCACCTCCCAGAATAGCAACCTCCCAGCAGCTTGCCATTTTAAGACAGGTTCAGTTGAAGGTATAGCTGGTGTTTTAGTATACTTGGTTGTTTAACACAGCTTTTGATGCAAAATAACCCTATGATGTTGCAAGTGTTGTGTATATTTCTTGGCATAAAAAAAAATAAAAAAAATCAAAACTTTTGGATATCTTTGTATGTTACACACATAGCTGTAGCTTTGCATATTAATAGCCACATATTTAACGTTGGCAAGGGCATATTCTTTTAGCAATCATATCTGTTGTTCTAAGTATTTTTAGAGACCTATAACTTAAAATTTTTAATATATGCAGTACTTAATATTTATTGTCTCACTGCATCATTGCAGAACTCATTTAAATACATGGCATTTTAAGCTCCCTGTTCAAAAGTGCTTACTATCCAAAGTTTTTTCCTGAAAAACACTTTATTGTCAACAGAAATGTCACCAGCTAGTTTATTGTACACACACTATAAGTGACAGAACATGCAAGGCTGATGAAACAAATCAAATGATTCTATAATAAAACCAGGACACTTTGAAAACCCTGGGTGATTTGGTTTTCTATAGTTGTTTGCTCTCACCTAATTTATTTTAGCTTAAGAACAACTCATGCCAAATATCACTCAGGGTGCCAAAACAACGCATTCAACCAAACAACCTCCCTCCCCACCCTAAAATGCTACCACCTAAACACTATCAAAGCAAGGATTGAAAAACCCCTTACCCTCCTCAGAAAAATGTGCCAGAGCTGTCCAAGAAGCTGTCAGTGAAAATGCCTCTTCCTTGGAAAATGCAAACACAAAAAGAGAGGAATTGTGGTAAAAAAAGAGAGAGAAAGGTCGGAGGCCACTTGGTAAAGTCCCAGCTTGTGGTTTCCAGTGGGATGCTTTGCTGTCACAGTGAGCAACGGAGACCGGAGCCTGCGCTTGGGTGCTCTTTAAAATGACCCCTCCTCTCCATGCCTTGCTCCCTGCCTCTGCCCAGCCACAGGAGCTCAGCCTCCCTGGGCTGCCTGGCCACTGGAAATGCGGAGGACAAGGCTGGACCTTGCAAATGCACAGGTATGGGGGAGGAAAGGGAGGGGAAGGTGAAGATGGTCCTTCCACAGCAGGTAATAATTGTCCCAGCTAAGTGTAGGGTGAACTACAGCATTTCCCAGCTCAAAGCTGGGAGCCTGGGTGAAAGCCAGTATGTTTAGGGAGAGGAACAGGTTTAGATTGAATATAAGGAAGATACTTCTTATAATGAGGATGGTGAGGCACTGGCACATCCACAGCGTGGTTGTGGATGCCCTGTCCCTGGAAGTGTTCAAGGCCAGGTTGGATGGGAGTTTGAGCAACTTAGTCTAGCAGATGTCAGAGGGGTTGGAGCTAGATAATCTTTGAAGGTCCTTTCAAAAACCATTCTATGATCATATTCTATAACCTAAAGCAAACAGCAGGAAATGCCAAGGAAAAGCTGGCACTTAAGTTCCACTTTCTTAGGTTTACCATGCTTAACTCTGGGCAGAGGAAAGTAGACCAGCAGATGGGAATTCACAGCCATGTCCTGTTTTGTGGAGTTAGGTCACTGCTTTTGCAAAGACTTGCCTTGGCTTTCAAGGGTACTGGCTCACAGAGATGTGAACTTTGATCTTCTGTCTCTCAACAAGATAACTTGTGGGTTATGCTATACACTGGAATAATTTACCTCTACTTCCTTGCCAGTCTACCTCAGGAATAATAAAAAGGCAAACATCCACATCACAGGAGAATTTCATCCCACATGAGAGATAAAAAGGGTGCAAGTGACTGCATGGGAAGGGAAGGGTATTGGGAGCAGTGGAAGTCAGAGGTCAGGAAGACTTTCTCTTGGCTGTACTTTGTATAATGCTTAATCTTACAGATTTAATTGGTTGCCTCCAGGCTTGGATCAGCTTTTACCACAACTGCTGCAAAATAACACTTGTTTTGAATCAAAGCGCAATGCTGTGCTGGTGGAATTACAAAATGTTACAAGATAAAAATGAAAAAACACAACTGGGAATAGAGGCAGTCAAATGTGCGACATGAGAGCGAAGGAGAGGGACATGAAGACAGCCCTCCCAACAGCAAAAAGCTTTCCTTTTGAAAAACAGGGCCATAGTTGTGAAAAATTAAGGACTGCACCTTATTTTCATAGAATCATGGGATACCAGGTTGGAAGGAACGCCAAGGATTATGTGGTCAACCTTTCTTGGCAACAGCATCATCTAGACAAGACGGCCCAGCACACTTTTCAGGTGAATCACCAGTGTTGGGCTTTCCATCACTTAGTTCCCTGGGGAGATTACTTCAGTGACTGATTGTTCTCATTGTGAAAAATTTTCTTCTTGTGATCATAATCACCTCAGGAGTAATTTGTACCCATCCTCCCCTCATCTTTTCCTTGTGATTCCTTGTAAAAAGGGAGTGTCCACCTACTATGCCTTTTTTCCCCTCACATGTAGATTCCTACTGCCTCAAAAATACAATTAACGATAACATTAATTTAATATGCAGGATGACATCTATCATCATCTTAACATATCACAATATATTTTAATTTACCAGTTCAATCTGATTGCAAAATTCCTTACATGGACAACTATCCTTAAGATTTTCAAAGCTCTGCCTTAATAGGACTGGCTATAGTGATTTTTATATAAAGAATATAAATTATGCTGTACTCGTGAGTTTTAAGAACTTGTAAAAAATTAGGTTTTGTGGGTAAAACAGGCATATTTCTAAACCAACACTCCCAGTGAACCTGAGTTATGCAGTGTTCCCTTTTTTAATAGCTCATGCCCAGACTTTTATCAATTGTTATAATTTTAAGATGTCTTAAAAAGCCAGTATTTTTCAGAGAAAGAATATCTTTTTTCTTTTGTTATTTTTTCAGTTAGGTTTTTGGTGTTTTTTTTTTTTTTTTTCTATAAAGGGAACACTTCTCGTCCAGAATGAATACACTATCATCATATATAGAAAATAAAATATTATTCTATTTTTCATACAATATCTTTAAAATTTACTAGTGCATTGTAAAATAAATTTAGGTCTTATTAAGGCTCTACAAATGTGTTTCCAACATCCTTATATGATTCACTGTTGAAAAAACCATTAGAAATGACAATGGGGAAGTATCCTTACTGAAAAAAAACCCCTAATTTATAATTTCCAGGAAATACTGACCATGCTTTAAGCTGGGCAGTATAGAAGTAACCATCCTGTGGGGCATGAGTCAACTTCTCAATGTATCAAAACTGACAAAATCAAACAACTCACATAGTTCTGAAACTTTTATTATATGTTAGGGCAAGACCTACAAAAACTTTAGTTACTTGGTCTTCAGAGGACAACTGATAGCATGCTTAGATACTGTGTGGCACGCAAGCTGGTCTTGGGACTAGTCATTCTCATTTTCCACTAATTAGCACACAAAAAAGTATTTTAAAAATAACTAGTACCAGGATCAGAAATCATTATACATTTGCATAAAATATATAAATAATATATAATGCATTACACAGATATATATACACATATACATTGACATAATACAGATACTACAGGGTTTTAAACCAAATTTTGATTTAATATGCCTTTTAATTTTCAGATATTCTTAATATTATTTCCCTTATATCTTGAAAATAACATGTTGTCTTTCTGCTTATTTCCTTTCAAATGGCATAGAAATTAATTATTATTAAATATTTTTATACTGATTGAAGTCCTTGCAATCAGGTTATTAACTGTCTTCTCACTTAAAAGAGGGAGTAGTGCATTTTTTGACAATATCTTGAGCCTCTCAAGATGCATCCTTTTAGGTATGAGGGAATCTTGGGAAAAAAATACTTAGTTTTCTTCATATTCAACTGGTCTGTATGAGTGACTAAGGACAATACTATCAATCCATGCAGCAGTAGAAGGTCATGTAGTAATGTTTTGACTTTTTAGGAGCAAAAAGTTGAAACATTTCAAGAGATTTGTTCTTATCACAATGAACAAGAACAATTGCTATTATTTGCTTCATGTGCATGATTCAGAATCAACAATAGAGAAAGTTCTTGTATCAGCAAAGGCAGGCCTTAAGGCAATTATAATCATCTTTTCTAATCAATGTGCAACCACTACTGCATTCTTTTTGGAAATGTAAAGCCTTTTCTTTGAAGTCAGCATGCTCTGATTTGTTAGTGGAACACAAGCGTCACAGCCATGGCCATGTGCAGATCCACCTTAGCCAACTAAAGAGGTTAACAAAACTCAGGCTTAGCTCTAGATCATGACTTTTGTTTGCCCTGAGCACTTTATGTATGCTCAGCTAAATACCACATGACCTCAAAGCCCATATTTAGTTCTCTATGACAAATAGTTATGAAAAACATCTTTAAACGCACTAATCTGAATGTATTGTGTAATTACACCAGTAATGCCTTTAGGAAGGGTGAAACTCCTTATGCAGACTGGAGATAACTGTGAAAGCATACTCAGCTTCAGTGGGAACTGCAGTTTTTTCCAAAAAGAGATAGAAAAGAAATGTGATTTCTTTTTAGGGTGCTGAATAAATATACAAACTACTACTGTTTGGGAACAAATGCACAGTGCTTGATTTCACAGAAGGTGGCTTTGAGGAACTGCATTCGCAAGACAACCAGCCCCAGTGGGTCACTCGAGCCTCCCCCTGTACTCAATCACTTGCTCCCACTTCATTGCCTAATTTTGCCCAGCCAAGCCTCTCGCATCAATTCACCCCCTGAAACTCTCACTTGGCTCTTCTCTTTAGCTCATACAAAGCCTGTTTCTCTTTCTGGTTTCAATCTTTCCTTGAAAACTCACTAAGCACTAGCAGTAGGGCATGGAGAGGATCTAGAGATGAGAAGAGTTTGCAAGCCTTGGAGCAGAGCTGATGACACAACACAGCTTTTGAACATGTATTGTCAGAACAATTTTTGGAGCTATATTTGTGTGTATAGCAACCCCACTTCTTCCTAAGGGGAGTCACACATCAATGCCAAACAAGCAAATCCTCATAATGATGAGCACTGGCTGCAGTTTTGAAAGACTGAGTAAACTTGGAATTCTTTCTTCTGATGTAACAGTTATGACAGGCAATATGAGAAATGCTGAAGTTAGATCTGGGCTACAAACATTTTCCTTCCTCTAAAAAGTTGTTGAGATTTTGAATTTCTTCTTCACTGTCATGAAATCATGATATATCAGAATAATTGGGCAGCAAGGACTTTTTCCTCATTCCAGGAAACTCAGTAATTTGAAAATTAAGGCTTTCAAACAACATATGGGATTTCCAGTTTCAATTGCATAATACATATGACAATCTGACTTTCCTACTCAACAGTGGCTTTAATCATAATGCTGGTGTGGGCTGAATTTCTCTGAAGATTTCTGGTGCATAAATGCCACTTTATATAAATAGTTCTATACTATTTGGCCAGAAAAGTGAAGAGTAACCAGTTGTGAACAGCCTGTTTTAAGGTAGAGTTGATGAAGTCCCTGCATACTGTGAAGATGAGTTAATTATTTCTGTAAAATAAAAAGATGAGCATGGGAACTGGAGACCCAGTCTGCATCAGGAACCTGAATTTATTTTTTTCCACTTCCAGCTTGAGTGCTCTACCTACTGTATTGCCTGACCACCTATTTTGGGTTCTCTACTGCTGATTTTGTGATACGCTCTGCCAAGCTGTAATAAGATCTATTTTGCAAGAGCAGTAACCCTAACGTGCAAGTACCAGACTTTTGCCTACTTGAATTCCCCCGTAGTTCAGACTGTATACATTTTTTTAACACTTTCCCCAAACACCGCTTTAGAAAGAAAAAGGTGTTCTATGTATCTGCTTTAATTACAAACATATTAACTTCGCAGGACACATTGCAATGACAGATTGTTTTTAGGAGGGACAGAGACCGCTCCCGGCTGCTCCCGGTGTGGCGCGGCCCCTCCTGGGCAGGGCACCCTGGTGTGTCTGGGGCAGGTGGCTCTTCCCGCGGGGGCTCACCTGAGAGGGCTCACCTGCCCGGGCTCACCTGCGAGGGTTTACCTGCCCGGGCTCACCTCCCCGGGCTCACCTGAGAGGGTTTACCTGCCCGGGCTCACCTCCCCGGGCTCACCTGCCCGGGCTCACCTGAGAGGGTTTACCTGCCCGGGCTCACCTGCCCGGGCTCACCTGAGCGGCAGCTGCGCTCTCTCTGCGCCACCCCGTGTGCTCAAACGGCGCCTAGCGGGGCAGGGCAGAGCAGAGCAGGGCACACAGTCATTATTATTGCCGATAGCCTGGTAGCGACTCACCAGGTCGGCTGCAGGTGTCGGCAACCAGCCCGGCCGGGAGGGGCTGCCGACGGCGGGGCGGGCGGGGGTACAAGAGGGGCGGGACGGACCGGACCGGGAGCGGTGCTGTTGCCATGGTCGGGGGGCGGACTGTCCGTCCCGGTGCCATGCCTCATCCCGGTGCCGCGCCCCATGCCGTTCCCGCGGGGCGCAGCGCCGCGCTGAGGGTGCGGGAGCTGAAGGAGCGCCTGGGCTGCGCGCAGGAGCCCGCCGAGGTATCCGGCCCCAAGGGCAAAGCAGGGCAGCTGGGCTGCTGACCCTGTGTGCATCAGAGCTGTTCTGGGCGAAGCAGGCGATTCCGCTTTGCTTTGACGGTGCACGTCGAGAGGAGCGGGGGCTGTCACACCCCACCGTGTCCTTCCTGGCGCAGGAAAAACAAAGCTGTTCTTACCTCTGGGAGGGATGGAACAACAGCTGTAGGGGAGCCGGGCTGCTCAGTAGCTGCGAGGGCGAGATTAGGAACACTCGAACCGAGCAGACATCAGTGAGGAGCTGGGTCAGAGCAGCTGCTGAAAGTGCGCTGGACACTGTGGGGCACACACTGCGGGGCACGGAGAGGGGCACACACTGCGGGGCACGGACAGGCAGAGGCACCCACCGATCTCTGAGCAACAGCCTGGACTTCGAAGGAAAGGGAAATAAAGCAATATAGCAACATGGGCCGAATTAGCTTAGATGTCTTATGAATACATCACATTCGACTAAAGAAGGTGTATTACAAGAGAAGCGTGGTTTCTTGGGTTTGGTGCTTTTTTGTTGTTTTTTGTTTGTTTGTTTTTTTGAGGGTGACATTCGCTTTGAAAATACATCCCACATTTCATACGAGTTCGTGGAAGTATTTAGAGGCAGAGGGCATTAGTAAAAATTGAATTGTATTTGGTAGCTAATGAACTGGAAAAGCTTGTCTATTAATCATGCTTTGAAAGTGTGCTTTCAAAGTGTGTGTGTTTATGCACATAAAGGAAATACTAATTTTCTTAGCTAATAACAATTTGTCTACTTGAATGCCATTGCTGTAGATAATATCTGTCTAAAATGCAAATACCTGTGCTGGTGCTTCTTCAGAAGTTTTAATTTGCAGTTCAAAGAACCTGAGATTTCTTCCTGTGCTACAGAAATTATCAGATATTACAGTCTGGTGTTGATATGCTATTCTGAACAAGAGGTAGCAAAGCAAAAGAAAGAAGCAATTCTAGAGGTAATTAATTTTTAAGTAATCCCAAAACAATAAGTTTCAGAACACATTCAACTGCAAGGTAAAGTGAAAATAGTTCTGGCAGATTTGGTTTTGTTAAGGGAAGAGATGAACTGTTTTCATGCAGTGTGGCTGCATGTAGGTGCTGCATAAAATGTGGCTAATGGTGGTGCTGCAGCACTTCTGCTGTCCCTGATAAAACTGTGTCTACTGAAATAGAAATATTTATGGATAACAGGGCCTAAAAAGTGTTAGGGAAAGAGTGAAACTGATAGCAGTCATGAATTGCATTCCTAACAGAAGGTATATCTAATCTTAAAAGTTATGTGGCTAGCATCTTTAAAAGCAAAGTAAGTACGTGTGGAAAGAAAAACAAATTAATGTTGCAGATGTATATGTAGGCAAGTGTTGGTGTTGTCAAATATTTCTGTTCCATACTGAGAATAATATTTGTCTTGGGGCTTTTTAATAATTGCTGAATACTTTTTGATACAATAATAACCAGGGAAGATACAGAACATCAATTGTTCATGTCAAAAGCTTCTTAATGTGTGAGGTGTGATGGCTACCCAGTGAGTTTTCAGAGAACTGACAAAGACTAGGTATTGAATTATGCTCAGAGTTCTAAGGAAAGTACAGGGGAAAAGTACTGTGCTGTTGTTTATACAGGTCAGTGACACTGATCATAAAGGAACATGTTGAACAGCTGTGTAATGTGTTAAGATGTAAGTGAAGTAGAATTAAAGGGTGGTGTCATGATCCATGCCACTCAGTGAGCCTCTCTGCCAAATTTATCTCAGATTATGTTCAGCTGAGAGTAATTGTCATAAATATATGCAAGTTTCAAGGCATTTGACTTGCTTCTGTGCAATGCTAATTACAGTAGCAGTGTCATGGACCCCATGTAAGACATACAACTGCTTTTAGCTGCACTCACCAAAAATAAATGTCAGACCTCATCAGAAAACAATGTTGATTTGTGGTTTTGGTTGTGGGTTTATGGTGGGGTTTTTTGGACGGTGGGGTGGATGGTGATTATGCATCTGTTCATGACATGATGCTACTCAAATCTTTCTTGATTTAGAAGACTGCAAGCATTGTACGGAAATGCTGCACATACTAAAATAATTTGTGTTAGATGAAGAGTCCCTTCTAGAAACCAAATTTGATCATGTGCTAGGCTATATTCACTTGAGCAATGTGCACTTTACCATGGCTCAGTGGAAAGTCACAGCTAGGAGCTATGAATATAGGTCACTTAGGATAGGAGACTGTATTTTGGAAAGCATTGACTCAGAAAATGATTGGGAGCTCTGATGTATTACCAGTTGAGCATGAAATTGCAGTACAATGCAATGGCTTATGGAGTAAATGCTATCTTTGGGTAGCTTAGCAGGGTTATGTTATTGCTGCTATATAGCATTAGAGGGACAGTTACAGGAATATTATGTCCTGTTCTGAGGACTGTTTTTAAAAACAACACTGACCGATCTGAAAAGATAATAAGACAGCCAGAGAATGGCTGTAGGTCTGGCTGGCATAACTTAATGAAATTAAAGAACCAAAGTAAAGTGTGTCATTAGTGTTTATATTTCTTTCTGTGTTGTATAAGATTATTGAAAGAAGCTTCCTTTAACTAGCAAGAAGAGATGATTAGATTTAATAGTTGAAAAAAAACAAACTAGGCAATTTTTTTTAGGCAAACAATTGTGTGCTTTTTTGTTTTTTGTTTTGTTAACTGAGGGCATAGTTTGGGAAAGAGCTGGGTTTTTCTAAAGAGTTGTCTTCAAAGTCTTCGTGCTCTTTCAAAGGAGTTGTCTAGCTCAGCCACAAGCTATGGCCTTGGTGGAATTTCACAGGGCCTGTTACAGAGCAGAATGAGCTAAACAATCATAGGGATCTCTTTGAAGAGTTGCAGATACTGAGCACAGAAGGAAGGACAGAAAACAGGAAAGAGTTACTGTAATAAAATGTTGAGTCAGTCCCCTGACTACAGATGGCCTGGGAAACCTGGTAAGGGCTCCCATCCTTCCTGGGTTCCAGGCTCAGATAGGAGAAAATGAGAAGACTGTATAACACTTGTATAAGGGATGATGGTGCAGTGAGAAGAGACTAAACTTGGTGCACCTGGGATCCTTTGTTGTTACTACTTTGCTTTCAGTTTTGACTAGGGAAAAACTTTTTTGGCTCACGTGTTTCCTATCCATTGCTCATTACCATTGCCCTCTGCTTTCCAAATGCCAGCCTACTTTCCTTCCTCCCCAGCATCTCCACTCGCTCTTGCTCTTTCTGTCACTTTTGCTTTTGTCTCACACCAGTATGTGTATGCCAGCTCTGTTTGTCCATAAGGCTCTGCTCTTGTTACCTGTTTATACTGCATGAAGACCTGTGTCTTAGGTTTGCTTGGAATGTCATTTACTGAAAAAACAGCAGTCCTGGAGGGTTTTGATTATTCCTCATACATCAATATTTAGGAATTATGCAGAATAGTTCAGGAATTGTATATAAAGGTAACTTTTCTTCATAATTTTTCTATAAACTTTACAGTCCCTTTTAAGGTTATTAGTTTTACCCTGAAGATATAGCTGATAGTGGTATACAAAAATAGTCTGAAAACCAGTGGAGGGTTACATACGTATAGTGTGTGTGGAAGAACTTGGAGGAAGAAGTTACTGGATCCAGCCCAGTGAGACAGGAAGAGCCAAATGGGCCACAAGTGCTATGGTGAGAGAAATGGTTAGAGCAAGGTGGCTGAAGAAGCTCCATTTTGCTTTTAAAGGCCTGCTTAGAACAGATTTCAGATAAATGACTTTCTTTTGCATTATTTTATGTGTAGTTTTAATGGTACACTATATAGGTATCATGACAGCAAAGTTTGTGTTTCTAACAAACTTAACTTTTGGTGAAAAACTTTACTAGGTCTTGTGCTTCACAGTATATTTTTCTGTGGCCTTCATCAAAGCCTGATAGATATTGGAACTCACTGTTTGTGCTTTAAGTCTTTGATAGAGAAATCAGAGCTCTCTATCTAGCAAATGGGATAAATACAGAGTTCCTTTGCTGCTACAGATGCTTGCCACAAATTAAATTTGCTCATTTTCTGATTGTGTCTGTAAGAAAGTTTGGTTCTAAATGCCAAGAGCTTGAGGATGTGATTCCTACTGACATGCTGGATGCTACCATTTATTTTGTCCAGTCACAGACCAAGGCAAATAGAGCCTTGTACTAGTCTTACACATGCAGAACTGCTGGTTTCCCTGCAGCCCGAGCTGTTCCCTGCTTTCAAGTGATCAGTGTAACTTCCAAAGAGCTTGTCAGAGTGTCTGATCAATGCTCTCTGATTTTTTTTTTTTTTTAAATAATTGAACAGTGTTGTTTGCCTTAACTTTATATGTTTCAAGTAAGCAAAATGAACAGTGTGGTCTTTGGTTTAGAAAACTTTGAAAGCTTTGTCTTTCATTAAAATGTGTTGACTGCTTTTGGACATGCTTGTCATCTAGGTACTTTGGTGATTTAGCCTGTTGGTTTGAAGTTGTATGAATAGTAATTTCCTGCTTCCTGAATCTTTTCTTCTGAAGTAAATTTGGCGTTATGAATTAGTCCAAAATCCATCAAGAGGAAATACTCAAAACCCCTAATCTCTTTGTATCTCAGTGAAAACATCTCTTAGTGTTCTTTCACATAGAAGTTTGTCTCTGGCCTATTTATTCCCAGTGGTTTGCACTGCTTGAGTATCTTAGCCACGTTACATAGCACAATATAACCTGTCAGCAGTGGGTTACTTCTTTCTTAATGGCAAAATAAATTAAATCAATGGGGATATATATTCCTTTAATTAAATAAAAAATGAACTGACTTGACACTGATAAGCACAAACATTGGAAACTATGTTAATATTGAGAGCATTATTATTTTTCTTGGGGAGTGTCTTACTCTGAAATAAGAGACAAGCAGAACTTCACATGGCTCTTGTGCTGCTTCTGAAATCTTGGTGCTTTTTTTTTTTTGCCCTTTTTTTTTATTTATTTTGGTAGGTATCCTGCTTTGTAGTTAGCTCAACTTTTTGGGAGAGATTCATCTATTATCCCCGGTTCTAGGTGTTTGTCTTACTGTTATGGCTTTTCTCATGTTTCTCCAGGCTGTGAAGCATTTATCCTGTTCTTCTCTAGCCTTAGAAGCATTGTTGCATGGTGGATGATTTACAGAAGAACTGCATGCCAGGCATGTAGACAGAGCCCAATGTACACAATGAAATTCAGTGTCAAGTGTGGGATTCCACTACTAAGGCATTACAGGAACAGTGAAACTTAGAGCAACAGTAGAGAAATATATCCCTGGAATGCACTTTGTAAACTGTTTTTTCAAGTTTGCTACTCGTTTTTTAGTACCTCTTCCACCTCCTGCAATGCCATTTCAAAAGCAATAAATAATATGATAAATTGCAGTTCATCATTTATTTAAATTAGTATAGCTGTTAATATAGTTAACAAGTTTCTGGCTAGTCTGCTTTCCTGCTGTTGTGTTTAGAAGTGTCAGTGATCTGAAACACTTGACTAGTATTCCAGCCTTTGTGCAAGCCCAATGAAATTCTGCTGCTTCAGTCATGCACTAGTTCTGTTGTCTACATAATGTAGCTTCATGCATGTGATTTGTTGTGTTTCAGTGGGAACGCTAAATTGGGGAATACTGTTCCTAAACCACAACAGAAAGATAAGGCAAAGTGCTCTGTGTGGTCAGCAGCAAGACTCTGAGGTGCTATATACCCATTGCCAAAAAATTGGATTTTATTGCTGTAGAAATTTATACTCTGCTTATAAGTTAGATTTTATTACTTGAACACTCTTCATAGGAAGATGAGCCTTTTGTATTTGAAAAAATCTTTCCTGCTTGTATAGAAATGTTGAGTTTTCTAACAGGTGTATGCTTTGTCAGTGCAAAAAAACCCCAGCTAGCTTGAACTCATTAATGTATAAGTTGCAGTTATGCTTCCAAAACCTTATTTTGTGCAGTCTGGGCTCCCACCATCTCTATTGTCCTTGCTTGGCCTGGGCTGATGGAGTAGTACTGCTGACTGTGAGACTTGCTGATTTTTGCATGGTAGTTCTGCTTAATTCTGCTTTTCTATTGGTTTTGTGGCAAAAGAGGGTCACTGCTACATAAGGATTGTGTCATATATATGTAATCTGTGCTACTGTATTATTGATCATTATTGTAATCTCTTTAGTTGTAAATTCAAGCTATCTACTGGATTTTCTGATGTTACTGAAATTGTAGGGTTGGCAGAACAGTACTGGTTCACAGCACAGACTGCAAGCATAGCCCTTTACAGCAAGCAGTAAAGGAGTGCTTATGTTTTCCTGGAGTTACTGGGTGTTCCTTTTAACACTATTGAGTATATTTGTGTTAAACTTGTGAGTGAATGAGGATGAGAACAGAACAGAATTCTCAAATATTTGTTTGAAACAAGAAATCTAATGTTTCTTTCCAGATTATGGAAACACTTAAGGCACTACAAGATTTGGATTTATCACTGGATATTCTAGTGGTAAGTGATCAATAATAATACATTAAACTCTTCTGTAGTGAATTACTATGTAAATGTCAGGAATTGTAGAGATGGTGAACTTGTCCCATTTTATGATTTTGACTCTATATCATGATTTGGTTAGATTCATTTTCTAAAAGCTGAGCATCCAAACTAATGCAGTTTGGATGCAGTATTGACAAATGCAGTATTATGTCAACAGTGATGGTACTGAACAGGGATCTGAGCATATAGAGGACACTTTGCTAATCAGGTTTGGTTTCTTTTCACTGTAAAACTACTTTAAATCAATGCTAAAAACAAAGCAAATGTGAGTGAGCTATTCTTTAGGTCAATTGTCTAACTCTTCTGCCTTTTATTAGCAGCTCAAAGTTAGTTGCTTACTTATAAAGAGCAGGCATCCCAAGTGAGGATTCTTGTGACTTCTATCCTCATCCCAGCCACATCCTATCAAATTTTATGTTACATATTCTCACGCTGGACTGTGAAACTTCTAGATATGATAAGCAGTGTGTGTTGTGGGAAGAAGAAAAATGTGGGATTTGTGAGAGAATTCTTTGAAGAGTAATAGAAAAATCTGGTTATTAAGATATTTAGCTGGCCTATTCAGGCAAAGACATTTGCCTGCCTAAAGTCTGCCTACAGGCAGACTTCTACTAGAATACAACAATATTTATGTATTTTTATTGGAAAACAAAATAATCTCATAGTGTAATTAATTAAGTTATTTAAAATGGCAAAGGGTTTCTGCAGACAATTCATGTCCTCAGCAAATTTGCATGCTTCAGAATGTGACAGACTTTGATAGAAGCCTTGAAGTCAAATAGAGGGAAGAGATGTCTCACAGTTGAGGGCTCCACATATTTTTAATGCATTTGAAGAACATAAATAGCTTTATGAAATAGTCCCACCAGATTTCTTCCATCTGTTTGCAATAACTGACTTACCAAATCAGGTTGCTCAAATTATATATAGGCTTAATATACTTGAAGTGAATTTAAGGAAGCTCTCTCCAGGGGCTGAGCTGATTCTGTGGTAGTAGCATGTGTATGGCTCCTCCTCAGACATCACAGGAGTATCATTTCACTGGTTTGCAAGTGCATTAACAGATTGCAGTGAACTACTGAATTCCAGATTTCGTGTGCATCTTAAAAGTGAGAGTCTGTGAATGAGAGATGCTTGCTAATAATACAGGATTAAAATCACCTGTGATTCTATAAACAGTCGAAGTCTGCAAGGTAGCTTTGCTTAAATAATGTAAAACACACTGGAGAGAGACTTGAAGGACTATGAAAATAACTCTGCTTCTCTGATGCCTGTACCCCATACTACTGGTTGAGATGCATTTTAGATTACAGCATGTCCAGCATATATGCTCTCTAATATGCCAAAATGTACTGCATAAGGCTGAAGGAAATTTGAATTGATGTATTTTGTGGGCATAGGCATTTGAGACAAGTGAAACCACTGAAATATGTACATTTAATGGAGGAAAATTACTTCTCTTAGTTTTATGAATTAAGGCTGTATTTTGTTCCCCATAATTGGTTATAAATAACTTCAGTTCTGTTTGCACTATAGAGTTCATTTACTTAGCTGCCATAGGACTGCCCTGACTATTAGGATAATACTCTTTGTAGCAGTTTTAGAGAAAATTTTGTTTGGGATGAGAGTTGTGATTTATTCTGCCAATCTTTCTTGCATTTTCTTCAACAGGAAACTGGCATAGGCAAAACAGTTAACAGTTTGAGGAAACATGCCACTGCTGGGAATGTAGCTAAAACTCTGGTAAAACAATGGAAGAAGCTTGTTTCTCCAGAAAATAAAAGGTAGGTGTGAACATTTTCCCTAAAAGGTAATTATACCATAGAATGTGTGCAGTGTGACTTTAAAATACAGTTTGGAAAGCTTAGGAAAGTGTTTGGAATAACAAATGTGCACTAGGACAAATAATAAATTGAATGTAGGAAATGAGGATGCCATTATAAAATATGAGGAAAAAAAATTGAAGTGACCAGTATTGGTCAATTAGCCAGTCAGCACTCTGACTTCAGCTGGTTTTTTGACTGGCACAAGTTTTTAACTCCCAGCTGGTGCAGGCAGGACTAAACCAATTATGGGCACTGCTGTGAACTTCTTCAGAAAATTGGCAAACTCAAACTTTCTTCCTTGATTTAGTGGTTAAATGAGGCAGCTCTCCAGTGATTCGGTTGTATAGAGGATTTTCTTCTAATACTCCTGTGAACTGAGAAAGGCTGATAGTGGAGGAGTCACTCAGAAGAAATGCAGTTTCTTCTCAGAATGAAGCAGCCAGTGCTGCCATGACTGGGCTCACTCTGCCTTAGATGCTTTGTAGTCTTCTGACAGCTTGAGACAGTTGACCTGAGAAAGTCAAGTGTTTGTTTTGACTAAATAGTGCATTTTAAATCTGAAGTTGTTCAAGCAGCAGGAAAGTAAAATACCAGAACTTGTGATAAGCAAATCATAAAGGCTGACCTGTTGTAATCTATACCAGCTACAGAGCATGCTGAAAATTCTGTCTTGTAGTTACTTCAAACACCGTGTCTGTGTTACAAAGCATGCAGGGAAACTTGTGTGAAAAGTGGTATCCAACATATTTTACACAATTAGTACTGCCAGGCATGTTTTCTGATGGATGGTTATGTCCCTACTCCCCACTTGTCTTGCTGTCCATTCTTGCAGCAATATTTAGCAGTGCTGGACCCAAGAGCCACTTCTCTGGGATTCTGTACTGATAATGGAAAAATAAAGAGCACAGCAGAGCACAGTTCTGGATTTTGTAAAATTGATATATAGTGTGATTTAATGCTAATTTAGTACTAGTATAGTAAAAAAGATTATTTGTGAATTTAGCATCAGATGTACAATGGCATGCAATTTTTTTCTTTTATTGTTGCAGTGATCACGGAAGAAAAAATACTGAAAAAGAAAAATGTGAGACAAAAGCTTCTGTTTCCAAGGAGACTAAGCTTTCAGAGAAGTCCAGAGCATCTGTACTGGCCTTCAGAACTTCCTGTAGTACTTCCGTTTCTAAAAAGTTGAATAAGGAGCATATTTGTAGTGAAAAGACCCCTCTAAATACAGATTCTGAGTCTGCAAAAGAATGTGATAACAAAGAATGTAGCAGCAGTGGTTCTAAGCATGCTTCCTGGGGTACTAATTTTCAGGCTAAAGAAAGTGAGTTCAAAGAGAGCACCACCACAGAGAGCAAGAAAGTTTCAGAAAAGCAGGATTCCTCTGCAGCCAATAAAGGATTATCACCCCTGAAGGCAAAGCCTAGTAAGGATGCTTCCAAACAGAGAAGTCCTAAATGTGTAAAGAAACCAAAACAGCAACTTGGCATAAAAAGCAAAGCCAAATTATCTAGTGATGAGGAATTTGAGCCCCCTACTATGTCTTTTGAATCTTATCTTAATTATGATCAGGGTACTAACAAAAGAAAGAGGAAGGCTGGTTCTACAGGTGCACGGCCAAAAAAGTGCAGTGAACAGAAGAGCAGTTCATTACCACAAAAGACTTCAAAACTTTCTTATGCAGAAGAGGGAGTGGAAGATGTTAAAAAATATGAGAGTGATCAATCAGAAACTCCCAGTAAAAAGGTAAGCCACCACATGGTTGAGATAATCGCAGATAAACTGCAGATAAATAAGTGCTTTGGACTCTTCAATGAAATTTATCTCTATTTATTTTAAGGAACAGACTGCATGACTCTGATATATCAGCTCTGTTGCAACTGCTAATAATTATAATAATAATAAAAAAGTGACTGTTTATTGCATATTGGTGGTTTGCAATTGACGTACTTGTATTTTTAGGATTATTTCCAATATTGCAATAGTGTTTGATCCATATCAGCTAATCTGCTTTTGGCCTGCAAAGTGCAAAGGTATTTATTTACCTTTGGAAAGATGTCCCCTTCTTCCATTCTTGACCAGCCTGGTTTATGGCTGCAGCAGCTGTTTGTGTGCAGCACTGTGCTTTCGTCACACGCTGTGGTTTTTTAGTGAACATGAATGTTTTCAGTGGAACTAAACCTTTAAATGCACTGAAGTAAATCACAGTATAGCATATAAAACAAGATTATACATGTTCTTAATCTGAGCTAGTCCTCATCCCTTGAAGTGAAAAAAGCTTGAGTAGCTCCTCTGAGCCAAGGTAAATCTAAAAATATGTGCTAATTAGGCCTTTTAAATAAAGACCTTTTGCATACTGGAAATTAGAGGTATCTTCAGTCTTTTATCTTCATTGTGATGTCAAAGCTTCAGGCTTTGCTTATTTGCTTATTGCTTATCTGCAATCTGAATGTGGTATATCTGTACCAAATGGAGAAATATTAATGGAGAGGCTTGTGTATGATACTCTAGAATAAACTGAGGAAAATATCTTGTATAATCAAGCAGTTTTCAAAAGGTATTAAAGATACTAAAAAGAAGTTCGGGAAATGCACATTTTGCACTGTAAGTGCCTGACTTGCAATTGAAGGACACCTAAGGCCCAATTTAGATGTTGCACATAGTATATTTGTAGGGACCCATTGTCAACAGACTGCTGCATCTTTAAATCCCTTTTCAAGGGTTTATCTGTGAAAATTTTAGATATGATCTAGGAGACTTGATAGGACCAGGTATAAAGCTGTTTCCAGTCTTTTAGGATTGTACTTTTGTCATCTTGCAGCTTTGTCTCATTCACTGCATGCTTCTATATTGATTTATCTGTAAGCCTGTTAAGTGAACTGATCTACTGTTCTTTAATCTCTTTCGATGCACTAATTGCAGATGTCTCATTAAACCCCTTTTGTGGTATAGTCTTGGTAAGTAGAGTATGAAAGGGTACACTGGAAAGTGATCCTGTGAGTAAATTTTAGTGTAGAAAAGCAATAATTCTAGTTATCCTAGTTAACTTTGGGGTTTGCTTAAGGGTTTTTTTTTTAAGTATTGGAGGTTTTTTTGAGTTTTTTTGTAGCTTATTTTAAGTCTCTCTAGACCCGGATTTATAATGTTGAAGCAGTATTTCCTTGACTGTGCACAGGCTAAGGTGACATCCCTCCAGGAGCTTCTTAATACTCCACTGCCTAAATTTCTGACAGGCATCTCAAACTTGTCTCCTCCATGTGCTGCAGACTTTACAGGTAAGTAGTACATAAGGCTGATAAATGTGAAATGATGCAGGTTTTTACAGCTCTGTGTAGAGATGCTTTATCCCCTTTTCTAATAAACTGTATTAGCTCATCTCTTTATAGCAAAGGACAGCTTCACACCTTCACTTTATCATCTCTAAAAATCATGTTGAAGTTGAAGGGAATTTTAACGTTTTCCTTATGGCTTGCTGAGTAAGGAAATATTGTGGAAGGTTACCACAAATGCAGAGAAGGCATAAATCAGTAGTAGTTTTACAGATCTCATTTATCTTTATTCCTGTCTATACCTTAGACCAAGCAAAGATTTAATAGAAATTATCTTACGTAAAATAAATACATGAAGCACTAGGTCTAGCTTTGGCATAGGAACCACTAGCATCTTTACAGGGAGGTGACAAAAAGTGCCAGTGGTTTCTCTAGCAGCTCTTCTGAGGTTTCAGTGATTTCATACCACTAGGGTCTTGAACCGTCAACGCTGCTTTGGCTTCTGGCTTCTCTAGGATATCTCAGGAGGACCACTAAGGGGCTGTAAAAGGGTAACAGAGTAACCTAAGTATGAATACAGCTCATGTAGACTGGAGCTAAATAATGCAAGACTGGTTTGAGTCGCTGCAGCTCAGTTGCAGTGTACATGCTGTTTTGGTGTTAGACGATGGTGAGTAGACTTCTGCAATATACAATGCATACACGGGCCCCAAACTGTAATGCAATAACTTTGTATTTCAAGAAAAAAGTAATGTATGTGTCCTATCAGCTGAGCTTATCTCAGAGCTGAGTGTTTAAAGCATCATAAAACCTGTTGATGTTTTGCTTGCAGCTTCTATGGCATCTGTTGTGGAAGCACCCCAGCAAGTCAGTGAGACACTTCAATTCACAGGACGGAGATTGAACTCTAAAATGCAAGTGTACTCTGGCTCTAAAACAGTCTGTCTTTCAAAGATGCTTACCCTGTATGAACAGTGCATCCGTGTGCTTCAAAATAATATTGATTGTGAGTACTTCAAGAGATTCGTAGCAGGCTATGGCTAAAAGTTTATCTGGTTTTTTTTAAATTTTTTTTCTCCATGCCAACGACTCGCCTACCAAAATATATTGTCCCTCTCTACAAACAGTGACTCAGACCAGGTTGAAAGACACTTAAAAAAGGGATTGATGTCTGTGCTAAAATGTAGGGTTTTTTTGAAAGCTTACCATTTTTCAAGTTCCAATTTTACTTAAATATTTTAAGTCAAAAAGTTTGCTGTGTCCCCCCTGCCCAAGATGCTTGTTTACCTAAATTAGAATGAATTATCAAGACGTTCTTTTCTTCCATGCATAGGAGGAGGGGGGAGTGATACACATCAGTAAAGATGGGGAAATGACTTTTCAAAGATGCTTTATCCATCCTCAAGTATAACTGCTAGTCAGCATGGAACTTCTGATTTATAAATATTTTCATAGCCTGTCTTCAAAAAGTGTTCTCTTAGTGCTTCCTAAATTAACCTGTGTTTTCACTTTTAAACTGTTTGGTGAGTGCTGTTACCCATTGAGTAAAATAAGTAAGATACTGAAAGTACTGTCCTTTTTTGTAGTGATACAAGAAGTAGGAGGTGTGCCCTTTGAAATTCTTGAACCTGTGCTAACACGTTGCACACCAGAGCAGTTGTTTCGAATAGAGGAATGTAATCTGGTAAATTCTGCCTTGTTAAATTCAGGGAACTACAGAGTTCCACAACTCCACGGGTTGCACTGGGTTTCTGTCTTGCATACAAATTTCTTTGACTTCAGCTGTCATTATTAAGACTTCCTTTCTCAAGTATGAGGTCTTAAAACATTTGGGAGAATTATTACTGAAGACTGAGTGAAAGACTGTGTATAAAAAAGTATTTTTCTTTCCAACAACAAGAAGAAAGAAAAAAAAGACTACTGTTATTTACCACTGAAATACCTGGGAAAGTCATAATAGAACCAACTGTTTTCAAGTTGCAAATTGTTAAGGTTGCAAAGCATACCAGCCAGGAAGTTGCTGGGGTGAGGTTTCATGTGTTGATTTCATATCTACACTGTTAGGACTTCAGCTCCATGATGCATTTGGACATTGAAGTTCTGAATGTGTAGCCCTTCAGAGTGCAATTTAGCCTTTTGTCTGCATGCTTCAAGTGGAGAGCTGGGCTGGCCTAAGATTGTGCTGTAAACACAAGTCTAGATTTGGCTTACTGACTGCACTATAGGGCTCTGTTTTTTGAGGTTGTGTGATTTCTAGGCTGAAGTCAGTATCTCTGCATGGTATTGCCACACTTCACGTTGCGGGTACCTCTGACAGCATGTGTGGTGGGATTTGTTCTGCACCTTTCTCCATCGAGGGTTTGGATTGTGTCTTCAGGCTCTGTTAACAGGTACTCCTGAAAATTTTTTTTAAACCTTTGATTTAAAATATCTTTTGTTCAAATTAGGCATTTATAAAAGAGTCTGACCACTTGTGGAAGAAACACTGCCAGAGAGAATTTAAAAATGAGAATCTCCTGGAAGATGAGTCTTGGCGTGAAATGTACTTGAGACTGTTTAATCAGAGAGAAGAAAAACTGAAGATGCTTACAAAAAATATTCTTTCAGCTCAGTCTGAGAAACCAAAAGGTAAAATCTGCGGTTAGCTCTTCCACTCACAGAACTCAGTCTCTTCTGTTGTTCCTGACAATATTGTAGGGTTTAGTGATTTGTTTGCAGTGAGCACTAATGCTGAACTTCTAGGAGAAGTCGTGAAGAACAAGCACTGTTCTTAATTTAAAAGCTGCTGAAGAAATACATACATGCATTAGTACCATACTTTACTGTATGCTGCAGATATTATGCATTAGACAAATCTACCTTAATGTTTAGACTGAGTGTCCTAAGCAACAGTGCAAAGAACTTTGGACATAAATGGTATAAAAAGTCACATATCCTCTGCTCCTTCCTTCTGTATTAGGTAGGCAAATAAAAATGGCTTATATGACCAGTGCAGCAAAACCACCCAGGAACATTCGCCGACAGCAAGAAATCCATGGGACAGCAGGACCTCTCACCCACCTTCATTCCATAAAGAAGTTCAAGTAAGTGTTATGTATAATGCTTTTAATTTGAGTTTGGTTGTCTTGGTCAGTTCAAAAGCTTGCCTGCAAGATAAAGTTCTAAATAACTCTCTATTTACTTTCCTTTTTTCAAGTGACTAATGGCTAGAAACTGACTTGCCTTTTAAGTCTTGTGTGCTCCTCTGCTGTATGTGCATTGCCATGCTACGTTTCTCCAAAGTGCTCCTAGTGAATTCTCCCTCCCAGCTGGAGTGTGAGTGGACACTGTTTTTTCTGCAGATCACACTATGCTTGGCATCCTGGGGACATTCCATTGTTGATGTTTTGGGTTTGTAAGCCTGCCTAGTAGCCTCACATGTTCTCCTGCTTTGATAAAATCCCAGTCAGCTGCCTGTAGTGATACAGCTGCTGACCAGAGTGAACCTCAGAAACTTTTAATACTGTTTTTTAGTTTGGGTTCTGCCTCCCCCCTCCCCCCCACCCCCGCCCTGAATTTCAGAAACTTAGTTGAACAGCCTTGACTTACTGCCCAAGAATGTAGTGGTATGGGGCAGGAATGACAGCCTGGATGCAGCAATTTCTTAAAGTCAGCTTTTTTACCAGATGTCTTTTCATAACTGCACCTTTAGCTGATGAGATTCTGAAGGTTCTTTCCATACTGTTGTTTTCAGTGAAAAGATAGGCCCCTACCAAGGCAGTAGTTTAAGGCACTTTGAGTTAGGCTTTTGCTTTTGCTCTGAGAGGTTGATTCTGTGTTGTGACAGACCAGCCTTCCAGTTGAGGTGCTTCAAGTACTGTAGTGGATATGTCCTTTCTGCTCCAGGAATCACTGCACCAGCATCTTCATGATGTACTCCAAATCCTGCAAGCCTTTTTTCCTCAAATTAGGAAGAACTGGTGTTGTGTGAAAGAAACTGTATGAGAGTTGTTTCTTTTGCCTTCTTGGGAAACAAGGGTTTATCTAGGCATGATGAGTTTAATTTCATTGCTTTGACCTATCAGTTTTGTGAGCTGCATTATTTGTACAGCTGAAATTTTCACTTAAGAAGCTGGTCACAGATCCCCAGCAGGCTGCTGTTCTCAGTGGTATGTGAGTACTGGCAGCAGATGTCAGGGACTGGCTCTGAGGTGTACAAGTATCTGCTTCAGTCCTTGTCCTGTTGATTGACGCTTCCAACCTGATACTGAGGGTTAGTTATTGTGCCTTTTGCTTCATTCATTCATATTTACACAGGCTTTTTTTCTTTTCTTTTTTAAATTTGCCCTCATTTTCTGTCAGAACTAGTTAGCAGTTCAGCTGTGTTCAAAGAGGAAAATAAACACAAAGTGCAAACTAGAGCACAGGGCATTATGAATCACAATGGTATTGCTGACCATTTTGTTGTCACAAACTGATAATTTAAAGGCTAATAAAAGCTACACAAAGTCTTATAAATCTAAAATTTGTGCAAGAATGAAAATGGAGAAGATGATCCCCTGTGATCCCTTTTAACCTGAATTATCCTATGATTTTGAAATATAGAAAGTCTCTTCAATGTGTTTGATCAGGATGGGGGTATTTTTTCCAAAATGAACAAGAGCAAATAGTAGCTTGATATCAAATACTAATTTTTTCTTATTTCCTTTTTCTAAAAGATCAAGCATTCCAGAAAGCAGAGACAGAAATGACACATCAAATCTGAATCCTGCTGGCAGCATTGGTAGTTCCCGCTCAGGTGTCATGATTCAAGGTGGAAAGAAGCCCATCAAAAGTAAATGGAATTTCTTAAGATTACCAATTTTTTAACCTGCTGCCTACTAATATATGCTTAATGTTATGCTAATACCAGTTTAAGTCACTAATAGCTGTAATCCTAACTGGTCTCTTTGTTTTGTTGCTCTTGAAGGAATCGCACCAATCATGAAGAAAACTTTGAAAGCATTGAAGAGTAGAGCTGGACGATGATAAAATGAAGCCCTGTATTTGAAGCTTATGTGCTGTGACTATTTGTATAGCATGCTACAGTGAATGAAAGTAATGTTCATGTAAACACTGTTCAATTTGCCCTAGTTAACATAGTTTTGAAACACTGCAGGGCTGAATGATTAGCAATAAAAACTGAAATGTCTGAGTCCTTTCATACTGCTGTTTTCTTACTTGAATTGAAAGAAGGTCAGTACACACTACCAGTTTAAGGTGGTGAAGGGTATGGAGCACAAGTTTTATGAGAAGCAGCTGAAGGAGCTGGAATCATTTAGTCTGGAGAAAAGGAGGCTGAGGGGGAGACCTCAATGTTCTCTCAACTACCTGAAAGGAAGTTGTACACAGGTGGGGGTTGGTGACTTTTCCCAAGTTACAGGAAAAGAGGAAGTGGCCTCAAGTTGCACCAGTGAAGGTTTAGATAAATCAATAAGCAAAATTTCTTCACTGAAGGGGTTGTCAAGTACTGGAACAGGCTGCCCAGAGAAGTGCTTGTGTTACCACCACTGGAGGTATTTAAAACCTGTAGGTGTGGCACTTGGGGACTCAAGTGCTGGGTTAACAGTTGGACATTGATGGCCTTCATGGTCTTTTCAAACCTAAACAATTCTGTTATTCTATATTCTGTGTACTCATTTGCATAAATATGGAGATGAAAGAAAACATGCTGTATTCTGATCTGCTGCTCTCAGCCTGTTATGAGGAGACCAGAACACCACAGCCTTTTGTGTTCGAAAGGAAAAAGCTATTTGGTCTTCAATAGCAGTCCTTTCAAGAGTTAGGGACTGCTGCAATTTGGGGTTGGTCTGTGAATGAGTTTACTTTTAGAAATGAGGTACATCTTTGAAATTTCTTCTTCTAAACCAGTTCACTTGCATGAATTGTAAGCCTGACTTTGCCTTAAAGGCATGGCTTAGAAATGGAGGAACTCTTTCTATAGAAAGACTGCTCCCAGTAGCTGCAACTAGGTCTTGTTTCTTCCTTTGTGCTTCCATAGGATTTGTCTTCTTAGAACTCCTCATGAAGCACAGGGCAAGTTCATCATGAAACCACTTGCTGTTTCTTACACCTTTTATGTGTGAATTTCCTCACCATACAATTTGTTGAGTATTACAGGTAGGTTACAAAAATACTACTACTAAAAATGACTGACAGTCATGTAACCTTGTCACCCATACATAACAGCTTGTGCAAATGCCCTGTTCATAGAGGGATTTGAAGCCAGTGGGTGTGCTGCTGTGTTGTGTTTTTCTCCATGCATTATAGTTGTACTAAAACAAATGAAAGCTGAAAACAGGTGTGTTAACCTGGAAACACTATGGGGAGCTGTCTCAGTTTCTGGAATCAAAACAAGTCTTGACCAGTAGGAGAGGTAGTGTAAAATCTGTCATACACATATGAAGAGTTCATCCCAGAAGCATGCTTTACAAACTTAAATCTGAATGGCCAGTGAACCACTCCTTGTCCCCCAAACAGCTCTGGCCACCACAGAATTGCTAATCAGTTGGTGGCAGAAGCCCAATTCAGCTTGGATTAGAGATAACTTTTTCTATCCATGACAGTGGTAGCAGAGTTGTGTGAAGGGCAAATTTGACTTGAAGAGTAAATGGCTTTCATTTCCTCTTCTCGCTTTCTCTCACTTCAAAGACTCCAGATATAGCTCTGGTAAGGGATATGCAAAAGGGTACTCATGGGATCAGATGGTTGTCCTGACAATTTCTACATTAGAAAATGCTGTAGGCAAGCAAGTCTCTTTATTGTAAAGTAGTTGGTGCTACACACACTTTAGGCTAGGGTTTTTCTTTTGTTTCAGGTGTGGTGTGGTCTGTTCCTATGGACAAATGCCCACCTGAGGCTGCAGGATGTTGGGGTGCTCTGGGAATGCATCTCTCAGTTAATTTGTGAGGAATCTTGTTTTTGTGGTTTGACACTGCTTGATGACACAATATGAATCATATGTGGAGGTAAATTCAAAGGTTACTTCAAAAGAACATCCTTTTTGTCTGAACTAGAAACACTAAGGTGCTTCTTCAGCTTCCTGCCTTGCATCCTTATATACAGTTACTCCAGTAAATAGGAATTATTGCTACATCCATGTATTTTTGGCATCTGACATACCTAACAGTACACAGTATCAGTATATTGGCCTGAGGCAGATGAATTTCCTTCTGGTGGATGTGCAAAAGATATTTGGTCAGTTTTGTTATATACTCCCCAGGCTGGTTGTCATCCCATCAAAGAGACCTCTGATCCCTCTTGGGTTAGGGACTATTTTCACAGAAAGACTAAATGTCATGAGTGCATGATGGCCTTCTTTTCCTTAAACACACTGCAGCTCGTAGTCCTCTTGCAGTATCTCTGGAGCCTTTCATCTCAGCAGCATAATGCTTTTCCCTCCAAGAGATTAGCAAGTTCCATATTAATTTATGGCAAATTAGGTAAGTAGCAGGAGAAAAATGTGGTCACAAAAGGAAAACCCTGCTGTTGTGGAAAAGACCACAAATGGATATAACATTCTTTTTCTTCTTGAACTGTTCATTTCAAACAAAGAAACCACTTTCCACTTCCTGACAATATTTACTTCATAGCATTCAAGAAAGTTTTCCATCTTGTTAGTGGTTGGGCCCAAGAAGAAAGCTTGGCCTGACTGCTGTACCACTTAAAAAAGAAAGATGGATGATGTTGCCATCTAGACAATCCCTGTGGGAGGAGGAGGAGGAAAACAGTTTTGAGGTGAAGCATTTGATCTTATGAGACCCTTCTCGGAAGGCATGTGAGTTCTGGGAGCTAAGCTCTTCTAGGGGACCATTTAGGCTTTGAAGTGTTAGTTTAATTCCTGGGCCAAAGCCAAAAAGGGGTGTAAGGTTTGGCATAATTCTTCTGGAAGAATTTGTGGACATCAGTGTACTGCCCTATGCATATGCTTGTCAGTATTTGAGGGATCAGTGTTTGAGCTGCTGTCAGAGCAAGGCACAGCTGCGATCCCTGTGAGCAGGGAAGTTGTTCCAGCTCTGAGCTTGATGCTGTTGGCTGGCGCGTACCTGGGGATTTCTGAGGATTTCCGGTAGTCATAGGATAATCTGAGCAGAAGGAAAAGAAATCCCCTCACACAGGCCAGCTCTCAGACTTACCATCTGAAAGCTCAGGAAAGTGTGCCAGGATTTAGTGTGGTGAAAAATGTTGATGGATTGATAAGTAAGAGGACAGTCCTAGGTACACTGCTTTTGGGGAAAAACAAAATACCAGTCACCAAAAAGCCAGAACAACCAGTCAGCTGCCTTATTCTTTTATTTGCATTATTTCCTTTCTCTGCCCTTCCTGTAAAGACATTGAGTGGGTGATGGAAGGCGCTGGTTAGACAGCCTGTCTCCCCTTGCAACCACCCCTGCCACTGAACAGGGGTTGAATTTATCAACTGTTTTCCTGTAGTCATGACTAGTGATTGCATTGGAGAAATGTCTAGTTCTCTCCAGATTGGCAATGTCTGCTTGTGGCAAGCTTAATTTTACCAGGAAAGGGAGGAAAGAGGAGTAATTTGAAGGAGTAGCTTACTTTCCTGGTTCACCATCGATGGCAGGAATGGTCTTGGTTTTGTTTCTTTACAGGCTGAACATACTATGATTTTTTTTTTTTTTGCTTTGTCTGTAATTCCCAGGTGAGTAATTCTTCTCTCCAGCCCCTAATGCATTTCCCTTTTGATCTGCTGAATCAGTTGAGGGGGGAAAAAGGATGCTGATGAGTCCTCGTGACCAATCAGATATGATCCACTGTATGGGCTGGGTTCAGCATTTCTTTGTGTGATCATTTGCCTTTGGTTTTCAATGGGTCTCTGCTTTGGGTACCATTGTTTAACAGAGAAACCATTCAGGAAAGAGGTGGAATCACACTCTGCTGTTTTGATGTTTGGCACTAAGGATAAATGGAAGCGATGTTCAATGTACAGAGATATTTTCCTCTTCTCTTACAGTTTCTAGTAAACAATTTTTGATGTGCTTCCTTCAGTTTTTTGTTCTGTGCACATGTGAACTGCATCCTTACACAACTACCAGATCTCCCTTTCTAAACTTCTTCATGAAGCTGAACTACATTTTATTCTATAGTATAGAATTCTAATTTCATTTATGTGTCTTGGGTTGTTTTCAAAACTTCCACCCTAAGCTTAAGCAAAAAGGGACCTCTGTGACTACACACATTTTAGAGATAGAATTGCACATTTGTCAGAAAATAAATATCATTTGTGGTGTGTTGGGATCCAAAATTACAAAAAAAACCCAGATGAAAAACAAGAATTCCCAAGTGTGCAAAGGGATGTTCTAATCCCAGAAGACTTGAGAAGACTCTTTTTGCAGAAGTCCAAGTTTCTCATGGCCTGGAGATGAAACATCCTAGAATCTGAGGTCTAACAGTCCTGTGCATTTAACCCTACTCAGCTTCCCCACCAATGTGATGTAGAGAAAAATTATACTAAAAATGAAGCTTGGAAGTGCCAGAATTATAGAGTAAAACATATGATGAGGATGTCATAATTTTTCAGAAATGCATCAAATATTCAGAAAGTTGCCAATTATTTTAAGGCATAAGAATCTAGTTTCAGAATCCAAATGTATCTCTTAATTTGAGAAAACAAAACTATTCAGGTCAAGATAGTGTGGAAGGTTGGGCTTTTGGTGTTTTTTTTTCCCCCTCAGATTCCACAACTTTAAAATCCTTGCTTTAAATGTGAAAATAAAAAGCCATAAATGTCATCTTTGTAGCTCAAGCCCTAAATGGTGTGTTTTCTGTGGGAAGTGCTGGTGGAAGCCTTTGGCAGCATATGTTTTGTGAACTCTGTTTACAAAGAAGTTGCCTCTTCTTATCACTGGTGACAGGCCTAAAAATGTCACTTGCTCAGGAAGAGGGCTGAACAGCTCTGGAGAATCTTCCTTAGCTCTCCTCCTACAGAACTGCAAATGGGTATCCAAGCAGTAGATAAAGCTCTTTGCCACATCTCCAGGCCTTTTTCCTTGATGTTTATGGAATTGCTGAGGCTGCAGAAGTGGGAGAATAAGTTGCTCTGCCAGAGATGAAGAGGAGCAAACAGCTGCTGGCCTCTGGAAGAAGGATGGAACCTATGCTGCAAGAGGGGGAAATAACTGCTGAGACCAGACTGGGAAGCAATAGTCCCTCTTGTCAAGATGCTGACCTCTCTGAGGGGAAAAAGCTGAAGCACTTTTCCTCATGCACTTTTCCTCTGTGTATTACCTAAGTTTCTTTCACCAGATACAGTACTTTTCCTACTTACAGCTCTTCATAATGCTCAGAGTTTGCAGCTTTTCTCTCCTACGGATGTGCTGCAGCCAGCTCTCTGCAGAATGTATTTTCTCAGAGTTACCTGTGTTGATGTGCTTTTCAATGCTTTCAGACCTTTCAGTCTGAAAGTTAGATAATTGGTCTGTCTAAAATTTTAGATAAACACTAAAGTGGTTCATTAAAGTGTAACTTTTCAGAGCACTAGTATCATGCTGGAGGACTGCTGACAGCTGAGTTCTGGGCAGGGAAAGAATGAAATGCTGGAGGGAAGTCCCAAAGGCTTATTCACAAAGCAGATTCTCCAGGTTTCCAGTAAGCGTGAGACCTGGGTTTGCTTCTGCAGCTGAGGGATGAATATTGCAGGCTCTGAGCAGAGGTACCAATCCCTCTATAGGAAAGGAAAAAAATACTCTGTGTGGCTTTGAAAAGGCAAAATCAATATATTGGGCACCTCATTACAACAAAGAGATCTCTGCCCTGTGCCACAGGTTTTGTTGTGGCTTGTACGTTTACCACCAGCTGATTAATCAGCTGTCATAATTTCAAATTCCTTTCTTTGGTAACTTGCTGAATCAATCACTTCCCCTTCTTAGACTTCATACAGTTGGTGACTGCCCTAATTTGTGGAGGTCTCTCTGCAGAGCCTCCCTGCCTTTGAAGGAGTCAACAGCTGCCCCTGATTTAGTATCATCTGCAAACTTACTTAGTATACCTTTGAGTCCTGCATCTGAGTCATTTATGAAGATGTTGAGGAGAACTGAGCTTGAGATGGAGCCCTGTGAACCCCACTGGTGACCAATTTCTAGCCTGTCACCCCATTCACTATTACCCTCTGTGCTCGACCTGTGAGCCAATTGCTCACCCAGCACATGATGTGTTCATCCAGCTGTGCTGGATAGTTTGCCCAGAAGGATCCTGGGAGAGACAGTGTCTAAAGCTTTACTGAAATCCATAGACATGACATCAAGTGGCTTCCCTTGATCAGCTAGGTGGGTTACCTTGTCATAAAAGGCAATCAGGTTAGATAAGCAGGACTTTTCCCCCATGAAGCTGTGCTGGCTGTGACTAGTGACTGTGTTGTCCTTCAGGGGTTGATTTCAATACCTCCTGGAATAATATTCTCCATAATTTTGCCAGTTACTGAAGTGACACTGACAGGCCTGTAGTTTCCAAGGTCATCCTTCCTACTCTTTTTGAAAATAGGGATAATGTTAGCCAGCTTCCAGTCAACAGGGATCTCTCCAGATTTCCAAGACTGTTAAAAAACCATTGAGAGAGGCCGTGTGATGACATCAGTCAGCTCTTTGAGTATTCTTACAAGAATCCTGTGAGGCCCCATAGGCTTACAGGAATCCAACTGGAGCAGCAGATCTGACACAAGTTCAGGGTTGACTGGGATCATAAAAGGCCTTAGTGGCGTTTAAAATTTAATGTTCTCAGCAAAGTACTGGTTTCTACTGAATGCCTTTTCCAGAAGTTTCCTGATCTGGAGAGCTGCAGTAAGCTGTATCTGTGTTTCCTCTGCTGTTTGGAACAGCAACATATTTTTCATTACTGAGGGATCCAATCTTTTTGGCTTGCCTAGCAAGAGAGGCTTAGGGAAGAGTTTCCTCAAGAAAACCTTAGAGTTTGTTTTACTATGAAGTTATTTAATCATTCAGTGTCATAAAAACTTTCAACACTCAGATGACAGTATCTTGTTTCTCTGTAATCTGTATCAGGAGATTTGTGGAAGAATTTATGCATAATGTATGAACCATTTTTCTAGATTGTTTGATTAAGATTGAGCTATATTTTGCATATAAGTTGGTGTTAAACATTGCCAATACAGTATAATTTTCTCAAAATTGTGGCACTTATGACACACAAGAAGGATTTTTCTGAGGATTTAGAGAAAACCCAAGGATGTGACAGACAGTGTTTTTAGTACTGTTCTGACTAGCTCAGTAGTCAGAACATTCTTTTTAGTTCTTGGTGGTTAAAACCCACTGAGACCTTGAGCTGGATGAGGACAAGATAACCACTCTTCCCACCAGTATTTTTCTCATTTCTCTGCAACAGGAAGCTTCATTTCTCATCCATCATTTATAATAATCTGTTGAATTATATTGACAATAATGCCTCTCTTCTGGGAATGAATTGCTGTAATTCTCAAAGAATGACAATTTTCTATGGCACTACTGTTTTCATAGGATAGAAGACATTTTTGCTTGCGTGCTGACTCTCCACCTGGATGCCCATCCACTATTCCCTGCCTCCTCCTAGCAGTGCCTGGCTCCCACCTCCCTATAGCTACCAGCATGCTGCTACTGGGGGATGTTGGGGCTCTTACAAACAGTCAGCAGAGAGCTGCCTTACTGTACTCTGAGGTACATCCTGCTTACAGGTACATCCTGCTTAAAGAATATTGGACCTTTTTAAAGTAGTTATCAGGCAACAGAATTTGGCAAGAATTTTGACAGCAGAAAGATAATAGTCTCACTACAAAAGCACAGTCTTGAGAGTGATAAGGAGTCAGGCAGGTGCTGTGCATCCCACCCCCTCCCCTTCTTGAAGCATGGTTCCTGTCCCTGCTTGTCCACCCTTCATGGTGACTGCTCTGTGGCCCAGGGCAAGTTGCTACAAGGGGATTCAAATGCTGCAACAAGTGGCTGTGAGAACTAGCTCCCTGTTTTCTCCCAAAGCTGAGTACACTTTGACTCTGTAACTCCTTCAGGCAATTAGGAAAATTATGGTTTGGGTATTTTCCTCCTTAACAGCCCCTTTCCGAGAATGCTGGTGTGCAGCTTAGAGAGTTTATTTCCTCAAGATAGACGCCAAGCCACAAGCATGGAAAACCTTAAAAATCAGAGAAGCCTCTGAGAGGAAAATAATAATACAAACTTTTTTTTGGTCTGTCATCCAAAATAGCAATGTAGCTGTTTGCCTTGCCAGCTTTCCCAGTAATATAGAGTAAAGTGATTTTTGGTTCTAACTCTTTTTCATGCAAAGTCTGTAGGTATTTCTAGCTAATTAACCTATGCTGTGTCCTTACCTCCTCCTCCCCAGTACTTCCTCTGTTCACCAGACCCTACAGACTATCTGTCTGCCTCTTCTTTTTATTACAACTCTTCCTCCTCCAGCTCCTGATGCAATACAGCCACGTAACACTGCACAAAGGTGTTCTCTGCGAGAAGCCCTGCCTTCTTTTTTGTTGCACACACACGCTTTTCTCTCTTACTTTCAGAAGTGTCACCATATTTCCCATCATGGGTAATTCCATAAATGTATTTCCAGTGGCATCTTTTATTTTTCATAGAGCTCCAACAGGAAGTTAAAGCTTTCTAGTTTCAGAGACACAGCTATTCCTGCTAATGTATCCCAAAATAATCAGGATGCTGTTGATGTTCTCAAAAATGAGGATGAGTTTGCTGTCTTCAAGTGTTTGTTCATACTTTTCAATCTGCTAAATTTGTTTTCTTCACACTTTGACTTGCTGATTTGTTGCTAAGTATAAAATAGGTGCTTATGTTCCCAAAAGCAGATGCTTCCAATTCAGGTTTAGAAAATCCAATTTCAGTTCCTGTTTTTGGATATAGGACATTTCATAAAAATCCCTGAGTCTTTTCCATATCCAAAATGTGCCTTGCTCTCGGGTATTGCTCATCTGCAACTCTGCTTAGAGCCTCGCATGATAAGTGGGCTGTGCCTGTTGGGAAGTGAGTAGATGAACATGCTGTCCTCTGCTCACCTAACCCTGGCTCCCATGCCTTTTGGCAGCCTTAAAAAAAGACTGGTTTTTTTTCTTTTCACAGAGGAAAAACACTGTGCTGTTTTATCTAGCGGAGACAAAACACTTCAGGGCAGAAGTAGCTATGCTGCTCTTCATAAAAGACCACACATGGCTCTGGCTCTGGCGGCCTCGGTGTACCAATCTGCATAGACAGAGATCATTGTCTGAGCTTGCATCTTTAATCAGATGTCACTTTTTGTCCCTGTTGAATAAGATGAAGACTTGCTAGAAGGAAGACTTCCTTAAGTGCCTTCCAAGAGCTCCACCATTTTACATCAGGGCTATGTAGAATAGGTCCCCTTGTCACATCAGTCCTTGTGGTACAGCCCAGTGATTGGCAGCATGGCTGTGGCAGGCAGCAAACCTTCAGATTTCCTTCAGGATGAGTTAGCAATTCACATGAGTGTGCTGATAATGGCCTGCCACTTTCCACTATGGAAAATTAAGCACAAAAGGTTGAAAGAGGGTGACATTAGTTTCAAGATATGCCATAACACATTTGTGTACAGACTACGAGGCTCACTACTTCTCTTTGTGGGGAGCCCCACTGGCTCTTTATACTTATCCTCTTTTTACCTGCTCTAAATAGAGCAAGTTGTTAGATGATCTAAAAATCTCTTGCTTGCATGAGATAAAGCTTATGGCAAAATGGGTGTTTCAGAAAGTTAGAGAAATCCAATGCTGCCAGGATGGAGAGGTGGTAATGATTACTTTATGGGAATGTTAATAGGAGTCATCCACTGAAATTATCTGCACTTTGACTGGAGAATAAATTTGAGTGGTGATGTTGACTCTAAACACTGTGGTGGACGGGTGGGGGAGGGCATGCAGATTGAACTTAGAAAAACTAATTTTCCATTACTTGGATAATCCCTTCAGAATCTGTTTTCTGAGCATCAGGGTGAGATCCTATCTTGTTATTAATGCCTGTGTAGTGCCTGTGTTTGAGCAGAATGGGTATCAGCAGACAAGTAGCCCTGGCGAATGCGAAGGCTGTTTCTGTAACCAGTCAGCAGTCAACAGCTGTGAAGCTGAACAATTTAAATCTATGCTAATGTGCAGCACTTGGGATTTATTCTAGAAAATTTATGCTGGAACTTGAGAAACACAGGAATGGCAATATGCAGTCAGACAGACGAATTGCAATATTCACAGTCCATTAAGTCCAATAAAAAAATCCACTATCACCAAACTGGAAAAACAAAGCTCTGCAGTATACATCTGTTATTTTTCAATATGGTAAGCATAGCTTGTATGCAGTAGGACTTCAAAATTGCAAGCCACTCTGGTAAAGTATAGATGAATCCCTTCAAAACGCAATATATATTGCCTCACTATTTTCAAACCTCAGTGGGAAACAGCCAGTAGTTCTCTGCCCTGTATTTTCTGTTTTATTACAGACAACTGGGTTAGATCCAGATCACTGGCTTAGGCTGACATGGAGAAAATGATGATGTTGTAGCATCTAGTTTGTTTCAAAGGAGAATATGGATTTATTTATTTATATTTTTACTCTGTAGGGCATGAGGCATAGGTGCTACATAACTCTTTGAATGTTTTTAACAGACAAGAACAGTTTTGATGCCATACTGAATGGAGGGAGGGGAGTGTTTAGTCACCTCTACAGACATCTGAGGTTGATTCTTATATCAATAATGACTCTATAAACTGTGCTGTTGGAAAAATCAAAATACATATTTGCTGTTGTTTTTTTACTTGCAGTACTTACACATTTTTTTTCTCCCTGAAGTACAAAGGAGGAGAATATTTTCACCCTTAGGCTTCTCAGCTGAAAACAGGCATTTTGAAAGCAAATAAGACACGTGAACAGGAACTAATGTTTTGTCATTGTCAGCCTGCATACAGTGTGGTTTCTGTCTGGTGGGCTGGTGAAAAGGAATGCAAGGATGAGTTGCTTCTCACCATATAATCTGTCAATATATAATTTGCCAACATATAATCTAAGGTAGCCTCTGGAGAAATAAGTACATGCTTTGTGGTTGCATTCATAATGAATTCAGTGAAATGCAGATACCTTGTATAAAGCCAGGACAATCTATCCAGAAGACTAAGCTAATTTAAAAGCTCTCTCTAATTTCAGGATGAAGTCCTTGTGAGCTGGTAGGGCTCTATGTCAAAAACATATCACAATGCTGTTGTAGGAAGAAAAACACCCTGAAGCTCCCAGTACTGATATTCAGTTGCTTTGCCAATTCTCTTATGTTACAGCACAGGTTTCAACACCTCTTAGAGTTCCAAGCTGCTTTTCCCTGCCCGTCCCTGTCTGCTGTCTGTAATTTAGGTGCTCCTCATCAGCTGCTCTATGAAGTTTATGTAATTAAAATAACCTTCGAGGAGGAACAAAGAGGAAAGTTGGATAATTGAGTTTGACAGAGACCCTTGCCTTGACTTTGCTTAGTCCACTGGTTTAAGTGTCTGCACCCAACACAGTGTTAACTTGTAACAATAAATAAAATCAAATAAGTAGCTGGCACTGATTGTCCAGAAAATATATAAGATCCTAGCGAACACTAAGAGTAATAGCAAGAAAAATAACCTGAATTTCTCACTCACACTGTTTGCTTCTACATTACAATATGTGAAAGACAGCAGAAGTTTATATGCTGTTAGCCAGCAAGCATAGCCACCCCAAACACTGCCTATCATACCTTTAATATAAGAGTACAGAAATCCATGGTGGGATTCTCATTCTGCTCTTCATAAGCCCCAAGCTAGAGAAATGTTTTGTAATTCTGGAAGAGTCGTCTGTTAACATTACAGCTCTCCTTTAAAGAAAGTTCCTGCCTAGCATGGTACTTCCCATCATGCTTTTTGCTCATCATTTTATTTTTATGAACTCTAAACATAGTTCCCAAATGATAAAGCTGTAAAATTTTTAAGTCTAAGATATAACAATGTCAGCTGATCAAAACTGGCATCAACATAGTCTCTCCTCTCTTGCTCTATGTTCCTGGCACCTTCTTTGCACCAAGCTGAGTGTTTTTCTGACTAAGCAGTGAGACAGACTGGTAAAAATAGAATACCAAACTGCTGACCAAACATTTCCATCTTCTCTTTTGAATCAGGTCTAATGCTCATGTAGTATATGCTATGTTGATTCATCATTCAAAAACAATGAAATAAAAAACTTGTCTGTCCTTTTGTATTTTTCACACTGGTTTAGTTTCCCACAGGATCAGCAAGCTTCATCTTACCCTGCAGCTGCAACCAATGCACAGGAGAGCTTGGGGAAGGGGAGGTGAAGGAGAATAGCACTTCTTTTTTTCTAGCAGAAGTCTGTAAAGGGAAAAGTTTAGGCTGAAGAGTGGCTTAGGATAGCCAAAATTGACCTGAAGCTCTCTCATGGGTGATCTAGCCTGAGCTCAGCTGTAAGAACACTAGAAAAGTGTGAGAATTGCCTTGCTGGGGAGTTTCAGGGCTATACTTTATCTGTTGCTGATCATAAGGGCACTGGATTCAGATTCCGACACAGTGGTATAAACCTAGCATAACTCACTCTCTAGGTGGTTTAAGCTTAAACTGAAAGTGTAGCCTGGAGTCTAAAAGTACGCGACTGCTAAAAAAGTGTATTTCATTGGTACTTGTTCTGTGGAATTGGGAACTGAAGTGGTTCAGAGAGCATATAGAGCTACTAATGATGGCTGGATTGGATTCCAGCTGAATTGGCTTGCCTGAACTGGATATCTTATGCCTGCATGAGCATTAGTGCTGGCTGGCACAAGAGAGCGCAGGGGAGAGCAGCACAAGGCTAGGACAGTAACACAGACTTAGCTCAAGAATCAAGGGGCAAACAAATAATGGTGATGCCATGTGGGAGTCTACTATAAACCTCCCAGCCAGGACAATGATGCTGACAAATTACTCTTTGAGGAACTAAGGGACACTTCCAAGTCAACCTCCCCAGTCCTTATGGGGGACTTCAACTTGCCAGAAAGTAGCTGCAAACATCACACAGCTGGTAAAACCTGGGCCAGAAGATTCCTAAAAAACCTGAGTGACAACTTTATGGAACAGGTCCTAAGGGAGCCAGCTCAGAAAGATGCCGTCCTTGATTTGCTGCTTGTCAACAAAGTGGATTTCGTGAGCGAAGTGGAGATTGGTGGCTGTCTTGGCCCCAGTGACCACGAAGTGATGGAGTTTAAAATCTCTGTTGACAGGAGGAAAAGTGCCAGCAAAACCTCAAGTCTGGACATCAGGAGAGCAGACTTCAGGCTGTTCAGGGAATTGTTAAGTAAGGTCCCCTGGGAAAATGTTTTTGCAGGTGCTGGGGCCCATCAGTGTCGGTCACTTTTCAAACATCACCTCATAAGGGCACAGGAGCAGGTGATTCTCAAACGTCAGAAGTCAAGCAGGCAAGGCAGAAGGCTGTTTTGGCTGAGCAGGGACCTTCTCTTGGAAATAAGACAAAAAAGGAAGGTGTATGCCCAGTGGAAGCAAGGACAAGTGACCTGGGAAGACTAGAGATGCTGCTTGCCTTTGTAGGGAGAAAATTCATATGGCCAAAGCTCAACTGCAGTTCAAGCTGTCCAGAAATGCGGGGTACAATAAAATGAGTTTTTCCAAAAATATTATTGGCAACAGTCCATTACAGGATGGTGATGACCACCTCACAGACAGGGACAGAGATAAGGCAGGGGTGTTCAGGTTTCTTTACCTCTGTCTTCAACATGGATCATGGACCAAGGGGGTCAGATTGTCCTGAGCTGGAGGACCATGAGTGTAAGAAGGATCAACTCCCAGTTGACATTGAAATAGTGTGAGACCTGCTGCTCCAGCTGGATCATAACAAATCTATGGGCCTTGACAGGATTCACAGAATCACAGAATGTGCTGAGTTGGGAGGCACCCACAAGGATCATCAAGTCTGTGGGATGATGGATAGAGTTAAACCTAGATCTCTTTTTTCAGAATTTTAGGGTAAAAAGCAGCTGCAAGTCCCTGGATGGACTGAGGTCGACATGCTCCCCAATACAACAATAAACATCTGCTCAGAGAAAGAGAACAGAGTATGGAATAAAGTAGAGACTACATGGCCTCCCTCCATTCTAATCTCAGCAGAATGGGAGAACATCGGGGCACAGAGACTGTAGAGTATGTGTCTAACAAGGGAGAATCAAGATGTTTTGCTGCTGAAGCTAACAACCATGTCGAACCCCTTCCTCAAGTGCCAAGCCATGACCATCAGCCCCTTCCCATTAGACCAATCAGACATGAAAGGTATTTCTGACTAGAGCCACTCAAACTCCATCCAAACATAAAGGAAATAGTATAAAAGGAAGTTAGGAGTAGGGGAAAAGTGGGAGAAGACAACCCCCAAAACTCCTGGGATCAGCCAACAGGCTGAGTCCATCTTCTCTCCCCTCAGAGGGACACCTTGGGTGAGAAATATACTCTATGCATGTTAAATGCTAATTTTAGGACTAAAGTTTCTGCTTGTGCTTGCCCCATGGCATATCAGTAGACTGCTTCATATCAGAGCTTCTTCTTGCTTTAATATATGTGTCAGTAGACTGCTTTAAAACATATTGTTGCAGTAGACATTATCACTGACAACCTTCAAACCTTATTAATCTGTCACAATTTGTATTAGTAAAAAGTGTTATTCCATAAAGTGTTAAAGTGAGTCCTTGCAGTTTCTGGCACCAGGTAACACCTTGGGAGGACCACTGAAGGGTCTTTGCTCTGTTGAGCCCCCCCCTAAAAGAGTGGTTGAAGTACCCTCTGATCTTGTGAATCTCTTGATGAAGGGTCTCATTAGGAGATGCTGACAGACTGTCAGACACCAGGGTCTCAACTTTTCTGGGGCTATAGATAGGCAAAAATCTAAACTCCCACCTTTCATGTGATAGAGTCCAACTCTTAGCCCTGCGCAGGACCATCCTGATTGATCCCAGATTCGTCCAAGGGCTAGCTGATGTAATTGCAAAACCTCTCTCAATAATTGGTCTTGGGAATCCAGAGAGGTCCCAGGCGACTGGAAGCTGGTGAGCATTGTCCCAATTTTCAAGAAGGACAGGAAAGGGCACCCTGAAAACTACAGACCTTTCAGTCTCACTTCAGGTAAAGTTATGGAGATTATGCTGGGAAATACTGAAGAACACTTGAAAGACAACACAGCGGTCACAGCCAGCATGGCTTCATAGGGGAGAAAGTCCTACTTATCAAACCTGATTCCTTCTATGACAAGGTAATGTACCTACCTGATCAAGGAAAGCCAGTGGATGGCAAGAGGAGGGGCAGGCACTGATCTCTTCTCTGTGGCGACCAGTGACAGGACGCAAGGTAATAGCTTGAAGTTGTGTCAGGGGAGGTTTAGGTTGGATATTAAAAAAAGTTCTTCCCCCAGAGGGTGGTTGGGCTCTGGAACAGGCTCCCCAGGGAAGTAGTCACAGCACCAAACCTGACAGAGTTGAAGAAGCATTTGGATGATACTCTCAGACACCTGAGAATATCACTCTTTGGGATAGTCCTGTGCAGGACTTGACCATCCTTGTGGGTCCATTCCAACTTGGCATATTCTGTGATTCTGTGATTAGGGTGCACTGCGAAGCAGGTGGGGAACCTTAATCAGTGCAGCTACAGTCAGCCTAGTCAGGAAGAAACAGTGGGAGCAGAAGGTGGAGACTATACACGCCTCTGTCCTCAAACTGTACCATGCACTTGACATTGAAATGAATTGGTGGAGGATGGGAAAAGGTCCAGGGTGCTCTTTCCCCCTCTGTTTTAAGTAGTTGGCTTTGCTAGTTCAAAGGTATGAATTGTAAGAAGGGCTACCTGACAAATCTTCAAGGGATTACTCTGGGGCATGTAGATATAGTCCAGAGTGACATTAATTCAACTTTTGAAGAAGGGTTTTTCTCCTTGCTGGCCTTACCCAGCTCAGCACAATCCTGCAATTCTCAGCTGCCAAATTCAGTGCCCAGTGTTAGGTGAGGCATTACTATAGCAGAGTGATACTATATGGCCATTCCCAAGGGGAATTCAGGGTCTGTAAATGTACAAAAGCTCCAGTGACCCATTTTCTCTAGATGTGACACAGATTTTTACACATTTTCTTTCTGTTTATTCTGTGGCCCATACAAGGCATAATATTTTTGTCCTGGAATGATATATTGTTATGTTTTACTGCAATTTCATGTCAGGAAAGCATGAATTTGGTCTATTAAGATTTTAATTCCTCTCCCACAATATGTATTTCAAATTGTGATTAATTACTGCAACTGGTCTTTAAATAATATAATAATATAGGAGCTAGGTGTAAATATTCAAACGTGAATCTAAGGCTAAATTACTAAAAGCATGTTGTGTGACACTTGCTGTACTGATTGGTTCTAGACTGGCTAGGTGCTAAGGGTTTCTAAAATTCGCAGTCATGTTTACTCTCTGTAACTAAATAAGAGATCTGGAGGCCAAACTATAAATGTGATGGCTTTGAAAGCTTGCTTTTTTTTTAATTATTTTTTTTTTTACTGTGATTAACAGCATAAGCCTATAAAGAAAGGTGAAGCAACATTCTAGGTATTACTGGGTGATACTCAGCTTACCTCAAACAGTTTGTTACAACCATGAGCCCTTTAATTAAGCAGAATTTTCCCCAGCACAGAAGACTTCTGTAAAAGCCTCTGCTACACACACGACCTGCTTCAAGTCTCTGCAAAGGGCAGAACTTTGGCATAACTAGTGAGGTTCTGCCCTAGACATAAATCCTTGATGAAAATCTCACTTACAACATTCAGCCACTGGATGTCCTCATTTTCAAAGGTCTGCAAAGGTTGTTTAGCTGTAAAGCCAGGTGTTGTTGACAGTTTGCAGAGCATTGCACAAAAATATTCTGTGTGTACTGGGTATTGCCAAATTCCAAGCTTGCCACCCATAAAGCAGTGGAATCGGTTTCACTTATCAAGGCAATTAAACTCCTACTGGATGCAAAACATGTATTTATCCCGCTCCTTTCTCAATTTTCCTTTTGATGACTTAGGTGTAATTTATGTGACACTTGCTTTGCAGGACTCTTGCATTCCTAAACCCTGAGAAGTTCACTGCATTTGTTCCTTTCTCCAGTACTACCTTCAATGGAGTTTATTGCAGCTTTTACTGCGGCTTTGGATTGCAGCTTGGTTTTTCAAAATTCCTATGAATTCTCAAGGGTGAATACCTCTGCTTGCTGGAGTTCTGTTTTTTGAATCCCACACAGACTTTGCCAGCATTAGATAATCACATCATGCACGTAGCTACACCTGCCCAGAGAGCTTCACTCTGCTTCTTCTCAGAATCATAGAATCAAAGAATTGTTTGGGTTGGAAGGGACCTTAAAGATCATCTAGTTCCAAGCCCCCTGCCATGGACAGGGACACCTTCCAATAGACTAGGTTGCTCAGAGCCCCATCCAACCTGGCCTACTTTCTCCTGCAACTCATGAGCCATCACCACCCACCTTTCCTCTGCTGCACGCTCCCCTGCCTGAACCATCACAGAGGGTGTTTCTCAGCCTAAGCTTCCCCTGCAGCTAGAGCTCGTATCCAGCCTCCTCATTCTTGCAGCTGTAATGGCATCATCCTCACTGCCAAACATTCCTGTCTTCTGATTATGATTTGACATTGCTTGTCAGACACTCTCCAACAACTTATAGAAATCTGAGCTGGCAGAAAGACTGGTAACTGGCTGGCTATAGCACGTGGATTTCGTGTTTGTTCATGAAACATGGAAAACACATTCATAAAAATCTGCATTGTTTTTTTTCAGTCTGATGTTTCAAGACAAAAAAATCTACTTCTCTTAGGTTTCTTCCCTTTATTTATTTACTTTATGCTGTTTTTAAACCACATTGTCTTTCCATTAAAGGGGCAGCTTGTGCTTTCTAAACATTTGCTTGACATCATGAAAGCAGATTTTACTGGAGGACAAACTGAGTAAAAAAATTAAGGCTAGACTTCTTTCTTTCATAAAGGAAACTCACCTTCTGGTATAAATGGGCACATTTACACTGAATATGTACCCTTCATGTATCAGCATGGTAGTTTTGTTCCTACCAGGCTGGTGCATGAGGCTCATCTCCAGCAGGAATCAGCCTCTGTAGCTGCTGAAGTCTCCTAAAGTGGCCTGGTATGCATTTATTTATTTACTCATTCAGTGGTTCAGCATGGGGCGAGTGCTTCAGAGAAAGAGATGAACATGTTATGTTTCCACACACAGCTCTCCAGGACTGGCAGATCATCAAGGAAAGTTGCTCAGTCCCTGTGCATCCTTTCATGCCCACTGTGGAAGGGGAGGTATATCCAGAGCTGCTTAGGTGGACAGAAACCTGAGGTGCTCCTGATAGGACTCTGAGTCCTGGGATTTGCTCCCAGTTCAGTAACTGTGCTGGTTGTTTGGACTCCGAAACAAGCCTAACACTCAGGTGAAAGATTCAGAATACGGAAAATGGAGAAAAGCACTATGGCAGATCTGGATGACACGATGCTAGTCACAATGCTGTTACTTTAACTCCAAGTACATGCCAATGTTTTCATAACAGGGAGAGGAGCAGAGTGTGGTAGGAACAGACTGCTCTGCAGACACAGTGAGGAGCTAAGAGCAGCTTCTGAAGAGGATATATGTTGCAGGACTTCCTTCGTCCTGAAGGGACTGGCAGCTGAGGAGCTGGCCATGGCTGACTGGAAATGAGCTGTCTCCACTCCTGGTGCAAGACTAACTGGGCTGAGAGAGCAAATCAATTATCATGTCTCTGCCCTAGAAACTGGGATACTGTGAATTTGCTTGCCTTGGGCTGAATGAAAAACATGGCTTCTAAACTACTTAGGAATGGGTGACAGCCTGAGGACTGCTCAGCCTTCACCCTCTTGGAGAAGACTTATTCATCCTTTTCTGTCATTCTGAAGGACATTGTGAGCCATCAAACAGTGTTGCCAAATACAGATGAAGAAGAAATGGGATTGGAGTCCAACACCTATGTTCTGATGTTGGACACTGTCACGTTTCCCTCTTGTGCTCGTGGTCATCCCTGGAGAGATGAAGCCTACTGTGATTTTCTGGGGGCATCTGCCTACTCTTTCTTTTGTGGCTTTTGAAGAAATTTCTGGAAAATGTGGGATGCTGCTTTTAGTCATTGTAAAACTGAAGATTTGACTTGGAGTGACAAAAAGAAATTAAAGGGTTTGCAAGTGGCAAACCCTAGATTATGGCAAACAGAGACGACATTGTTTTCTCAGTTCAAAAGCCCAGATGCAGCTCACATTAAAATCAATAATGATCTATGTCCATTTACAGATACATCTACATTCATGTAGGCTGGGAAACCTTATTCCCTGGGTGCATATTTTCCTTTTAAGAGCTTGTACTCAGGCTGCCTGCAAATATGTCTATTCATCAAGTGGGCAACACTCAGTTTCTTCTAGGAATGAGCCGGGGACTTTTTTTCCTGCTGAAAGCCAGGAGTAGGATTGACAAGACAGATGGAAGCTGCTGAACTGTTACACGGCTCGTTAGAGAAGCACAGAGCCCTTTAAAGCTGAGGCTGCAACCAGGATTTACCTCTTGAGAAATGGCAGCAATCCCCGAAGTAAGTAGCTTGCATGCACTACAAATCTGCCTCAAAATAATCAGCATGGATGCAGGCTGAACTCAACCCCCCTTTTTTTCAGCTGAGATGCTATAATATGGGACAAGGCTGAGCAAACATATTGTGACTCTCCTGTTTCGTGCTCTGTGTCCCAGATTGCTGACTATGCAGCCACACCAAGCTGTGGGTCACACGCCTGTATTCCTTATATAGATAAAAATTCCTGCTATGTCAACGACAGATCTGGAGGAATCTCAGTTTTTGCTTCAGCTGGTTAATGAACCAGTGTCTTTGGCTGGGTGCTCGCGGGGTGCACATCGCAAAGGCTCTTCTGGGCAGCGTGATGCAGAACTGACCCAGTCCACAGAGGATTTGGGGGATTTTTAGCTGCTAAATACTAGGCTTGTTGAGTGCACATGCTGCTGGGCCTTTGTGAACTGATGATTTTTTTTTTTCTCAAAGGAATCTTGGACAAGTTTCATGGCTGTGGCAGCAAAAGGCCCACTGGTGACAGGAGGCTGAGTTTGCTGCTTTCTGCTAAAAAAAGCTCTTTTTCTTCCAAAGAAAACGATCACAGCAGCAAAATTACTGTGCATCTTTTCAAGCTACAACATAGCATATTGTCTGGTTAGTGTATTCTTAGAACCAGATGATGTTTTTAGCTGAAACTTTCTTAAAAGTACCTGAGTCTGAGCCAGACATAAGGTAGAATACATTACTGACAGCTGGAGTTTGGGGGGGTTGCAAGCAAGTAGAAACTAGATCTTACAAAAGGAAGTACTGGGCCAGCTAACGATGGAGATTATCAGCTCTTCCCATCACTCCTAATGACAGATGGACAAAAGGTGCCCTTCTGCTTCCTAGGGAGGTTTCCAAAGGTAAAGAAAGGGGTTTTGTTCTTGGTCGAGGGGGATTTTGGCTGAGGAAAGTTAGCAGGGAATCAGACAAAGATAGGAAACCTTCAGCAGATTGGCATTGTGTGTGAGGGGAGAAGCTGCCCGTTCTGCTCTGTGTCTCCAGGACCTAGAAAGGGCCTTTTAGTTTTGGCTTTATTTATAGCTGTTGTGTCCTCTAACTTCCCTTGTTTTCAGCTTGCAGCCCTGAGATTAATTAAAAATACAGCATAGAGCTTGCCACCCTCCAGAAAATAAATGTTATGATCTCATGGTGGTCCTGTAAAAGAGGGACAGTGATGAACTGGAAGACAAAAGAATTAAGCAAATACTGCATCATACATCCACACATGCATTAGGCTCAGCATCTGTATCCCAGAATGAGATTTCTGCTGAAATTTTGCTTGAGAGCAGTTTGTTCTTCCTGCTGGGAAGAGACACAGGGCGAGCCACAAGATGAGTGTGGCTGTGTTGGGAAAGTTGGAGGAAAAGCGATATATAGAAAAGGGGACCCTGGGGCAGGCTCTGTTTCTTCAGGGTAACCCATGTCCCAGCAGCATTTCCACCTGGAGACAACCCCATCTGTACTGTTCCTAAACCTGAGGGCACTGATGTGTCTGAAAGGCCTAAACCAAGTTAGTCCATAATAAGGAATGGGATTTCAGGCAGACAAGAAGTCAAACCTCTGCCACAAGCTGAGAGAGCCTGGCGCCATGGAAAGCAAAGCAGTATGGATGGGTAGGCTGCAAAATTACAAGCTACTTCTTGCCAACTGTGTGGCTGGAACGAGCATGCCAAAGCAGACTGGATTTCCCTCTCACCCTCATCTGGCCTCCTGTCAGCCTATGCCTCTGCAGGGTGTCTGGATAAAGTGCTAAAAACTGGAAATAGGAACACAGAATTAAAAACTTGAATAAAACGTCCAGGCTCAAGGTCTGTGTTTGTGCAATGGCTTAAAAAATGACAGGCATTTCACAGTTAAAGCTGAGCAGTATCCACAGTGGTTGATGCTTCTTCCATGCTAGGATTTCCACAAATGGGCAAGACCAAATGTATATTGCACCACTGGTGTCAGCTGGAAGAAGCCTATTTTTTGAAGTACCAGGTTCTTTTCTGGTCCACACATTATCAAGTGTTTGCAGTCATCTCAGATCTTCACATAATCAAAAAAATTTCAATACTTTAGACACAAAACAGTCTTAACTGAGCACATGGGTACCTGGCAAAACCTCTTCTCTCATAAAATAACCAAGGATAGGATAGGATAGGATAGGATAGGATAGGATAGGATAGGATAGGATAGGATAGGATAGGATAGGATAGGATAGTTGAAAGGGACCTACAGTGATTATCTAGTCCAACTGCTGGGCTGGTAGAAGTTCCTGGCATTTGGGAGTTCGCTGAAGGTTCTCACTCCAGCCCACTTTGCTTTCCATTTACTCCTTCTGTTGTCCTGCAAAGCTTCTGAGGCGCTCACATGAACTTCCCAGTTCACCACAGTATGTCTGTTTGCCAAGTGTTTACTTGACCTAAATTCTTTTGAAAACCATCGTTTGTGACAACTTAGCACAGGCTTTACAGAACTAGGTAGCTGATTAATAAATGCTGTGACCTGGACACACACAAGCTCTGATATTTTGTTATCGACAATGTAGGCATGCTTTTTCTATTTTATTAATTTTTTAATGTTACCACTTTCTTAAATTATGTTTTTGTCTAACTAGAAAATTGAGCTGTTCCTATGTGCCCTAAATTGCTAGTTTACTTTTTGGTCCTCAGATTAACATCTCTTCAGAAAGGTATTTAATTCAGAAGACAATTGTGATTCTCACTAGAGTAGTTACATCAGACCTGGTAACTCACTGGATTCAGAAGTCTGCTCTTAATGAAAATTGACAATTGTTCCTGTGACATGATTAAAAGCAGAAAAAATATTTTACCTGGTGCAGCTACTTACTACAATTTTTCCATTTGGTATTCCAAATAAATTCTAGTTATATTTCATTTATCTGATTCCTTAAATAAGCAACTTTCACAGTCTTTCAGTTCCTATAGCTCTAAGGAGAAATGTCAGAAATTTCCTCATTCTTTTTTCCTGAAGATCAATAACACTTTTCTAATGTGGTATTTTATAATATGAATAAAAAATCTTCTGTGGTAAAAGTCATTGAAATACAACTGTTCAATTACCATGCATTTATATGAGCTAATATAGGAAATTAGTGAAGAGTAGACTCAGCATTAAACTTGCATTTATGAATACTAAACATGGAATTGTGTGTGTAATTGTTGATAATACCCCATTTGACTATTCTAAGGACATTAAATTCCCTTCCAGTTAAGATGAGAGGAAGAAGAAAATTAGAAACCCCATGCCAAAAAGAAAGTTTTGAAAAAATTATGAGCCAGTCAAAATATTTTTCATTGTTGTAAAATTTATGTTGGCCCTGGTTCTGGCTGCTTTCACCTCCCATCAGTAACACATCCTCCAGGTCCATCAATCAGTCAATGAAATGATGGGCTGCAAGGATGCTCCTGATACGAGTTCTTGACATGCAGAGTGATGCTCCTTATTGCTGCCCTTGTGCTAGTGCAGGCCTAGACCTGCCTATCTTCCCCAACAGAGATGGTGTCTCCTCCTGACCCTCACAATGCTGAAAGCCCACTGGAAGCTGGGGGTCTCATCATTTAGAGGACAGAGATCATGAAATGACGGTGTGGCTTAATTCCTACTAAAATCCCCAGGTGGGCTTCCCATGCAGGATGACCTACCTCATGCTTGTATTTGCCTTTCTACTTCATGCCAAATCCAGCAGTGTGGTTGTCTCAGTTGGCCATGGGAAATAGAATGCCAAACTACATGCAGTCAAGGTGTATTTAGTTACATCATGATGATGGTTTGAAAAAATAAACACAGACCTGAATTAATGTCTCTACTTGTTCTCTTCAGGGTGATTGGAGAAGCAAAATTTGCTGTGAGAGATTATATTTGGTTGTATTGGAACAGCTGAAAATAGCAAAAACCTGAAAAAATGGTTGGGACCCAGAGTCTATCCATCAGCTGTGACAACCCACCCAGCAACTGGGAGAGGAAAAAAGAAACAAAAGTAAAAACCCATCCCAGACACGAGAATATCTCTTTTCCTTACTTGCCAGAACCCATCTCTTTGTTCTTCTGGACAAAGATGAGGAGTGTCAGCCCTTGAAAACTGGTGTGAAATACGAAACTATCAGATACAATGCAACCACCTATGACTGGCTACTCCTTACAAATCAAACTGAAGTAAGTAGGATTAAATCGAAGTAATACCTCATGTGATTACAGCTCATTGTGTTCAAATAAAACCTGACGTTAACATGAATGATTTGTTTGGTGGTGGGAGTGGAGAGGATAGGAGAAGCTACAGCATTTGCTCACAGTGATTGCTATTTATAACACTGTAAAACCACAGTGAACGTGTTAAATGCACTGCCATGAGCATGAGCTGCTTCAGCTTGGTATTATGGCTAAAATAATTCATTGCAACTCTTAGATGTGCCTTTGTACTAGTAATACATTATATGATTCTGTATCAGTTATTTTAGACATGCAAAAGCTTTGTAGATATGGTACCTGTGCTGATTAAACCATAATTTGTAACTGTACTTGTAGCTCTGTAATCAATATGGGAACATTTTACAGTCACATCTACCTGCTGCTTTTACAGCCCCCTTCTAAACAATTTAAATAGAAACTGAAGAGTAAACGAGACCAGAATCCTTAGCCAGCAAAACTGAGCAAAGAGAAGCATGTAATTGCTAATTACCTCCAGCACCCTGCTGGGATTGACTCTCAGCAGCTCTGTGGGCTGTAGTACAGTTACTGCAGGTTCAGTAGTATTCCCATTTAATTTGTTCAGATTTCTGGGTAACTAATCTTCCAGCAGCAATCCAGGGCTAGTTAAATTATTACGTCCAAAACTAGTCCCATTACCTGTAGGACTTGGGTCTTTCTCTCTTCATATTCCTCTTGTTTTGCCCTGGCTTCTCTGTGCTGTGTAACTGCATCTCTTTCTAATAAGGCTCAGAAAATCTGATCGGGGGAGGGAAGAGGTCCTGGATGCAGAAGAGACTTCAGGAACTTGGTAAACTTTATTTATTGATTAATTTAAATTATTATTTATTTTATTTTTTCATAGTGTTAATTTAAGTGGATTTTGTACTATGAACCTTATGAGCTGATTAAACTATACTGATGCAAACTCTATTTCCATCCACTCTTTGTTTTCTCTCTACCCCACAATGTACTTTACTATTAAATTCTGATTGGTCTGAATATTACTGCTTTCCTTACACCAGCACTCAACCTCCTCTTCACTCACACAAATTCATGGGTATCCTTGCTTTAGGCCTTTTTATAAGGATCTCAACTTGACACTTGGTGTTGCTTGCTTGAATTGGCTTTTGACAAGCCAGAAAGCAATTCTGTCTGAAGTGTGCCGAGGCGGGAGAGCTGCAGGGTGACCTTGCTCTCGCTTCTTTCAAGTCATAACTTCTAGGAACACTCCTGAGATCAGTCCAGCCTTATCTATATTTCACATTTCATTGTCTGAATTCCTTAAAAGTCACATAGACCTAATTTTTTGTTCAGGAGCACACAGGATGATGGTATATAGCAAGTGAAATTGAGATTTTCTACACTGAAGTTCTTGGCTATGTGCCCAGACCAGGCTGGTAGTGAAGAAGGACAGTTCTTTGTTTGACAGACTGTAAGACATTAATTTTTTGGTCATGACCTGTCTCTCAAGTTTCAATTATGAAGTGACTGTATGTATAGCTGGTACCCTGGCTGTCATTCCCAACAGAGAGCCCTGGAAGCATTGACCTGTTCAGCAGAGTAATCTCTTGTACACAACACAACCCCACTGGCAACCCCATGCAAGAGAACTTTCTCATCTCCTGCTGTGTATGTCCTGCAAATAACTGGGGCTAAAACCTTTTTTTATAAGCACCTTAACGCTGTTTGATGGGGGCAACAGTGACTGTCACAACAGCTGCTGGGGGTTGCCTGGTCACAGTGCAAATGGTAGGAAGATATGTGACCTGTGGTATCACAGCCAGAGCAGACTTCATCTGTTCCTCTAGGAAGCAGAGCTGGTAGAAGCCTGACCATGTCTGCCCAAGGCTGAAGAAAGCAGTCTGCCAGGAAAGAAGCACAGATCTGCTCCCCACACTCATTCACTACTCTTGCAAATGAGGTAGTGGCTTTCTCTCTCTTATCAAGTGGCAGCTGGAGCCAGGTAACCCCCTGCAGAACTGGGAGAGCAGCAGACGGTAAGCACGTGAGCCAAACCTTGGCTTGCCACTGAAATATGTAACACAGCAGAATTGCTGCTATCAGAGAGGGCAATACTTCTACCCCTGGGGGACACAGTTGCCCAAGTGAGAAGGTTGTTAGGTATGTTAGTACGAATCCTGGCAACTTGCTGTCCTCCTCTGCTTGCTCACATCTTCTCATGCATGCCTGGTAATAGCTTCTAGTTACTCGATTGAATCACAGTTCTCTTGTCCTATACATTTTCACTATTCTTGCCACACAGGATACAGAATTGGTCTCTTCTTTGCTTAGGGAAGGTTGTTTTATTGCTGCTATTTCTTTGTGCAGAAGAACAACAGAAACCAGTAACTCATTACACTGACCAAAACTGAACAGATTTACTTGCTTGGGATGTTGTTTTTTTGCTGTGAGAATACTATTTGCTCAAGAACAGCCTTGGTTTGCCTTTTAGCTTCCTTAATGCCTATTTCCATACCATAGCCTCAGGCTGTATCTTCAGCTGTGCAGAGGGCCACGGCCACAAGCACTGATTTGATGTCCTAAGCTCCCAAGGATTTTATTAAAGACCCTAATGACAGTAGCTGTGCACCTCAGACAAGGGGAAGAGGATCTTTATCCTTATATTGAATGTCAGATGGTGAAGGCAAATCTCATAAATAAGTATTAAATGCTCTTGCAATCGCTCTGTCCCCTGGACTCCCGACACTCACAAGAAGCATGCAAATAGTTTGACTCATTCTTCATTTAAGTACACAGACTCACCCAATAGTCAATCACCCTCCTGTTACTGTCTAGACTTGTCACAGTGAGACCTAGTCATGAGACACATGACAGCATCTGCAGAAGTGACAACTCATGTCAAACTTTGTGTCCGTGTCACGCAAGAAAGGCTCAAGCTGTTTACAAGCCTCCACGATAGATCAGTGTGCTGGGATCTGAAGCCCTCTCTGTCTGGAGGGTGTGCTGGGCATTTCTCCCAAACAGCACAGAAGACAGTGGGACAGAGAGCATCATAAGCTGGCATGAGATCCCTCCCATTGATGCCACTGCTAGAGCTCTTGCCTGGTTACAGACTCAGGTGTGGGACAATATAGATGCTTCCAGCCAAGCAGAAGATGTACAGGAGGTCCTGAGGTGCCACTCACAAGGCCATTCTTTAGAGCTGGATGTCAGGAGTCAATATGTTCATCCTTCTGTTTGACAATTATGCAAGTCACACTGTTCTCCAGTTTCAAATGCTTTGATGTCACCCAATCCCTATGATACAGTCCTATATAGGGCTGCATGTCCTACGCATACTGGGGGCAGTCAGCTGCAGCCCTCCCTTGTTCATGTGCCCCACTGCATGGCTCCCCCATCGTCTCACTTCTTTACAGGGTTCCCTAAGAATAAAGGCACCAAGGTCACTGAATTTAGGCAAAGCGATCTTCGTAGGAAATCTCGGTTGGTCTCTGAGTCTTGTAAACAGTTTGAGCCTCAAATTTGCCTCAATATTTGCTCAGTTGGTCTCTGCTGAGTCTCCATGTTCCCTGCATCTTGTTCAATACCTCCAGTGTCAGACCTTGGGTTGGAGCTGCCATGGGAAGCTTGATTTTCTGAACGTGGCCCCTCTGTCTGCCATCAGGGAGGAGCAGCCTCACCAACTGCTGGACAAAGTGTACCTGCAGTGCCTGGGTGGGACCCACTAAGTGTGAGTGAGACGGTCCTCCTCATTTCCACCCCTGAGATCTGCTGGGCAGCTTCCTGGACTTTGCCAAAGGACTTTGAATGTGCAACGTGTTTGTTTTATTTTCCTCTGTCTTGTACCTAATCTCCTGCAGCAGGGCTGGGAAGGCCTGAGAGTGCTGGTGCATGCCTGCCCTGTTTCTGAGTGCAGGTGAACACATTTATGAATGCTTTTTTGTAATTACTGGATATATTTATTGAAGGAAGAAACTATTGGTTCCGAAGGAATTTTTTCAAGGTATTTATAAGAAAACAGTAACAATTTTAAAGTTGTTTGTTTTGTAACTCAGCAAAGAGTAACAATACAAAAGCACATAAAATGTCCTTTTTAAAACCCAAAAAATAGGCAGATCACTCCAATTACCACAGAAATTTAGAAGTGTGGTCTTGCAAGATTTATCAGATGATTTAAGAAGGACCCAATGACAAATACATTGCAACTTTGTAAGATTAAGTATTGTCAATACCATACAGGGATTGAAGAACAGAGATAATTACAATAAACTCCCCCTCTCTTCTATTCCTATATCTGCACCTAATTATAATTATGCAAGAAATTAACAATATTTCAAGAGCAGCTCTGATGTTAACTTTTAAAAAGTATTTTGTGTCACTGTGTAGATTACAAAATTGCTATTATGCAACCAGAAAGATGAGATCCTTTGAGACTGTGTTTTGCCATCGGAGCTCAGGAGCACATCGCCCCACTCACTGGGGTGTGGAGCGGCTCTGCCGGAGCCCAGAGCCGCGGACACGGGCGGAGGGAGGGCTGCAGGAGTGTTTGCCTTTGCTAACCCTCCTGACCTTACCATCAGCCCTTTTCAAGGTGGATTTAAAAAAACCCAAACCCCAACAACTTATTTCAGAGAGCCTTGAAGATAATATATTGAGAGGAAAAATATTATCCATGCTACCTAGAGAGCGTTCCGTATATTTTATTGCGTTACTTTCCGGACAGTGTTGTGTTCTAACAATTGCGAAGGAAACTGAGCGCGGTCCGCTCCGGCTCGGTATTGCCGAGTGCCCCCGGCAGGGCTCGGTCCGTCCCGCCGTCGGCGCTGTGAGTGTGAGTGTGAGTGTGAGTGTCCCCGACACTGTGAGTGAGTGTGAGTGTCCCCGGAGCACTGAGTGTGAGTGTCCCCGGCACAGTCTGAGTGAGTGTGAGTGTCCCCGGAGCACTGAGTGAGTGTGAGTGTCCCCGGCACAGTGAGTGAGTGTGAGTGTCCCCGGCACAGTGAGTGAGTGTGAGTGTCCCCGGCACA
>JAWWEE010000105.1:92620852-92731346 GCA_035221455.1 Xenops minutus | reverse complement strand
CACCTGCAGAAGAGAACAGAGAGAGGGAGCGAGTGGGAGTGTGGGGCAGGAGGCCTGGGAGAGGGGTGGTGATGGCACAGTGAGTGAGTGTGAGTGTCCCCGGCACAGTGAGTGAGTGTCCCCGGCACAGTGAGTGAGTGTCCCCGGCGCTGCCCGGACGGCGCTGGGCGCCTCCCGCCGGGACAGGGATCGGGACCGGGACCGGGACGGGGACCCTGGGTGCCGGAGCGCCTCTCCCCGCTCCCAGCTGTGCGGGCGGCCCCCCCGCTGCCCGGGGCGAGGCGGGCCGGGCCGGGGCGGGGGCGGGGGGTGTGTGCGAGCGGCGGGCCGGGCCGGGCCGTGCCGTACCGTGCCATGCCTGTCCCCGGGGCGGGGCGGCCGGGCCCGGCCCCGCTGATGTCAGCCGGGACGGGGCGGGGGCGGAGGGCAGCGGGGCCGGGCCCGCCCGTGTTCCGGGTGAGGCGCGGCAATGCGCGGCGGCCGCGGGCAGCGCTGCGCTGGGCGCCCCGCGGAGCCGCAGCGGGGAGGGCAGCGGCCCGCCGGCAGGCACTAGGGGGGCGCCCCCGGTCCGGTCCGGTCCGCCCCGGCTCCCGCCCATTGTTGTGCCGGGGCCGCCGCGCTCGGCCGGAGCCGCTGCCCGCTGGATGCGGGTGGTGGCGGCGGGCTCGGCGGCGAGCGGGGCGATGTTCCACTGCATCCCGCTGTGGCGGTGCAACCGCCATGTGGAGGCCATCGACAGGCGGCACTGCTCGCTGGCCGCCGTGCCCGAGGAGATCTACCGCTACAGCCGCAGCCTGGAGGAGCTCCTGCTGGACGCCAACCAGCTCCGCGAGCTGCCCAAGGTGAGCGGGACCGCGGGCGGGGGACGCACAGGTGAGCCGGCCCCGAGAGTGCCCAGGTGAGCCGCCCAGGTGAGCCGGCCCCGCGGTGCCCAGGTGAGCCGGCCCCGCGGTGCCCGCCCCGGGGCTGCGGGGAGCGGCTCCCGGGGCCGTCGGTGTGCGGTGGCAGCCCTGGGAGGTAAAGGGAGAGCCGGAGTTTCGCATTGGTATTTAGCGTTTCCCTGCTGCCATGGTAAATGAGCTTTCACGGGCAAAACCTGGAGACTCGCGTGTTGCGGGAGGAAAGGTCCTGTTTGAGGGCAGGGGGGTTAATGCCGGAGTCACGGGACATGAGTATATATGTTGTGATTAACGATCACGTCATCAGAATTACGAGACCTTGGAGGGTATTCAGTTCTCCGCTTTTCCCCCTTTCGATAGATCCTATCTGCTCTGTACAGGGGAAAACCAAAATCCTCCTGATAACAGTGTTCCCGTTTCTGCCTTCTACTCTGGAAACGTCGTCATGCAAAACACGAGGGACGTAAAAATCTTCCGTGTCTCGGTGCAAGTCCCGCACAGTTCTCAGTGTTTTGCTTCTCACTTGAAACATGTAGCCTGATTTTTGTCCACGCTATTTTTTTGGTAGTATTGTCAAAGGTGAATTCACCTTAATTTCAGCACAGTTTTGAGATGTCAAGGTAGTAGTACCTGCCAGTGTGACTCTTCAGGTGGCACTTGCTTGTTTTGCTAGAGGAACTCCGATCAGAGTGATTCCAGCAAGGCACTGTTTGGCTCCATAGGTGCAGAGTGAGTGGCAGAAGTGCTCGATTTCTGACTTGGTGAACCACGGGCTTTTTTCCCATCTTTCCTCTTTAAACTTTGTTGGACGCCTCAGAAGCCTTTGCATGCTGTGGTTGGTAGAGTTTGACACTGGAGGGGAGGTGTTACCTGGAAGCTGCACATTAAAAGTGTGCGGACTCTTACTAACTTGGAATCCAAGAAACTGAACTCTCAAGTCAGAAAAATTTTCAAAAGCACCTTTGTTTGCACCTGAATCAACGTTGCTCTGTTCCTACCCAGACTTAAACAGTCTTACTTTTTCCTTTTTGAAATTCAGTGCACTCATATAAACTGTTTTTTTCACTCAATGTAGTAAGAGTAATCATGGTGGTTGGGTTTTCCTTTAGACAGTAGTCAAGATGTTCAGTTGAACTGACATATTAAATTCAGCTTTTTCTTTTGAAAAACCTAGGCACAAGTTTTCATCTTGTTGTGACTGAGCTCTTTATCCTTCTGAAGTAGAGCAAAACTGGTTTACATAGCCTGTGTGTGGGTGCTATTTTTACTTCCAGCAGTTTTTGCTGGCTTTGTGCACAGACCAGACTCAGGAGTCTCTTTGTACTAGACTTCTTCTTAGTGTTGGCTTTCAGGCTTGTACACGTCTTATTACAGGGGTATTGAATGTGCTTATGACTGAAATCCCATTCAAACCTATCTCTGTTTTTTTTTTTCTTTTTTAAATAAGAAATTCACTACTAACTGGTTCTTGTGTACAAATGTAAATTATGATGTCTGTTCATGGTGTTATATGATAGCAATTTCTGTAAACAGTGCAACGATTCATTGTTTCTGCTCTCTTCCTTGAACTGTAATATGTGAAATAGCCCCTGTGGTGGTTAAAAAGACTACTTTTTCCTGTTCTTACACGTGACTATGTATTGTCGCATACATGGAAGAAATAGCTGAGGGGGTGAAAAAAAAAAAAGGTGGCCAATCCAGGTGAGGTGGAATCAAACAAAAGTTGAAGTTAGAAGTTTGTTGGTTTTTTTTTTTTTTTTGGTAATGTGCATAGACTGTGTTACAGAAGGCCTAAATATACTCTAGGAATAGGTTTGTGGGTTTCTAGCTGCACTGGGAGGAATCTGATGAAATGCAACCACAGAAACATGCTTGTAGTATCTGTCCTACTTTGTGCCACCCCTTTGTGCCTTGTCAGCAGTGCAGGGAGACATTTTTATTAGGGCTTCCTGCACGAACTTATGAACTTTCCTTGTCAGTTTCTTATTGATGATTTCTGATAAATGGAATTTAGCACCATCATCTCAGGTAAGTGTTGACTCTGCAGAATGTTCAGATACAAAAATATGGCTACAATCCTGGATGTGAAACTAATCTATTGAAGGTGGAAACTGATGGGAAGAGCCCTGTTTAACGTTTCTATCGGCAAATAGTTCTAAAAGTTCTCCTATAGGAATCTGGTTCAGGAGAATAGTGGAGGATCTCTCAGTAGAAGGTAACTACAGGCCACACTGTTCATTGCCGTTATGTTGAAAGAGTAGTATCAATGCAAAGTACAGATACAGAATTGGAAATAAGTGCAAAACACTGGGATAGACCATACCTCTGGTAGAGAAAACATGAAGGAAATGATTAGGGCATGTAATTAACAAACTGTTAGATCAGCATAGATCTTAGTGGTCGTTATGCCTTAATTTAGTGTAATTTGTTATATTAGTGTAACCTTACCTCCATTAAGTTTCTTCTGTATGTGAATAAAGGCAGGACCACAAAATCAAGCTGTGTTTGACTCAGTTGAGGCCTGAGCAAGTCAGAAGACTTGCATAACTCTCAGTGGCTGGTTAGTTAGGTGTTTTTCTTGTGCTCGATGAAGTCCTGAAGTTCAGAGTTCTTTGCCAGTTCCTGATGAATCATCTGTGGGCTGTGCCGATGCCATAATATAATCCCTTAAAACCGATAAGGTGTTTGTGTCACTTTGAGATGGTTGTGATCCTCCTTAGGAAATGGCTGTTGTAAAGCCTCACCTTGGAATAGTGAAGAGCCCTCTAGACTTTGTGACTTGCAGCAGAAGTTGGCACAGTTGGATGGAGGAGGAAACCCCAACTCTGCTGCTCAGCTCTTTGTTCTGCACACAGGTAGTTCAGACCTCATTTTCCCAGTGTGGGCAGTTGTGGTCTGAAAGGTTTCTTACAGCAGGCAGGAGGTCTTGTAATACTTCTCTGAAATCACGTATATATTGGTGAGTTTTTTTACCAGCTTTTCCATGACTAGGAGTCAGAGACACTGATGATGACTTTATTTCTGGATATCCTCTTTCCTTCTACTTGCACACTTTTTTTCAAATGTGAAGCTTTCTGAGGGAGTTACATATCAGCAAGTGGCATGATGAAATACATGGACTTGCTGCATTTCACTCAGGTTGATGAAGCAACTTGTGGTGGATGCACAGGCTTCCCCTCTTTTCCCCTGTTTCCCCCTGCCCTTGTTTCTATGATGTAGCAATAAAAGGTGTTCTTAGGTTTGTTTGATCCAATACACCAGTAAAACAGTACACTCTTAACACACCCTAAAATCTCCATTTTGAGGTACAGAAGTAGTCTTTGATTTGGTACCTAAAATGTCTCTTATTCTAGAGGCCAGTAGAGCGTAACATGTTAGGGTGTTACTGGAAAAAAAACACAGCAGAAAAAAAACACATAAAAATTCCCTCAAAAGACAGATGACAACTTAGAGAATTGCTATAGCATCTTTATGGGAAATGACTAGCAGAAAGACCCAGCACTATTGTTGCATTGTATGTTATGAGAGTCACCTGAAGTATCCTGAAGAGAAACAAGAAATAGATTTGAATTAATTTGAAGGAATTACTTTGTTGATTTTGTTTCTGTTCTGTTGGCTGACCAAAATGTGTGGTGGAATTTTTCACCTTTTTCTAAGGGGAGAAGGGTAGGAAGGGTTTGTCTGGAAAACACTTGAAAAGAAATGTTCGAGAAGCAGAGGGAGATCGATGTCTTTGTGCCCATTATTTCCATTCCTCCCTGTGTTTGCTTCCTTGTGCATTAATGCATATGTGGATCAGGAGAAGAATTCAGTTTCTCTGACCCGCTTTTCCCTACAAATACCTTTTTTTTTTTTTGCTAGGCTACACCTGTCAGCCTTTCAGGAATACAAGGTAATAATTATTTGCACAGTAACTTAAAAAATTTTTGTATCATTTTGCTGCTGCACAGGGATTAATTTAGTTTTCCATGTCAGTAAACTGATTCCTTAGCAAGGTCTCCTTAACTGCTCTACTGGATCTCTGGGTCCTCTTCTTAGCTCTCTTCCCCAGTTATGTGATGGAAAACTTGTGCTTAAACTGACAGTGACCTTTTACTGTTGTTACCACGGGTGTCTCAGACCTCTTGCGCTGCATGTTCATACTTTCCCATCCTTCCCTGTCCTTGATTACTTCCTCTAGCCTAAACAGCTCTGTCTGCCTTCTGTTTCTGATGCTTTGCTTCATCTCCTGTCCCTTTATTGGTGGGTTATTGACTGCCTTTGCAAACATATCTTTTCTTTGTACTCTTCTCTTTCCCCTTCCTTTCTGCTGCCTCCCAGGTTCCTTTCTCTGCTCCTGCCCTTCCTGCAGAATGAGCCAGCCTGGTGGGATGTGCTGGAGGAGCAGGCTGCTGGTGGTTTTCCACAATACTGAGGTCTCTTTTTAACCTTTTTCGGCAGATGTGGCTGGTTTCCCACAGAACAGCGATTTCTAGCTGTCGTTATGCTTCTCACCACTTCTGCTTTACAAGACAAAGAGCTGCACCCTTTGGTCTCAAATGGATGGACTATGTGTAGGGTTGGTGGTAGAGTGTGGCCCTTAGCTTGCTTAAATAATTCCTTTTCCTATATTGAATCCTAAGTGCCTTCTGTTGAATATTTTAGTGTATCTGATTTCATTGGAGAAAAACATATTAAGTGGTTGCCAATGTGCATAGAGTGACTAAAAAAAATGTAGTTTGTGGGTTTTTTTTCCTAAACCTGTAGCATTTTTATTTTCCTTAGGAGTGAAAATTTGAAGGCTTTTTCAACTCAAGCAGTAACATGTAGTATATCATTTGCTACATGTCAAAAACTGTTCTTCACTGGAGAGTAGGCTTTCTGGCAAATTGCTTTGATAGAAGAAAATAACACATTCTGCATTATGCGTTTCAATAGCTTCTCTAATGAAAAGCATCAGATAAAAATAAAATGCTTTCACTTCCATACATCAGTCTGTAGTTGATGAAATGTTGTTTTCTACGCCCGTACATTAGAATTTAAGGGCAAATACATCCTGTCAACTTAATTTCTCTGTGCCTGAAATTTGCAGTACAATACTGAATCTCTGCATATTTTTTCCCACTGATAAAAAGAATAACAATATCTTACAAACCCTTACAAACCTTTGAATGCAGTATTATATTTTGGCCTTTGTATTAAATCACTGGTATTCTTTGCATTAGTGGGTGGTGGAAATAGCTTGTAACTCTTGTTTTTCTGCTGTTTTGTCTTGCTGCTGCTGCTCAGTTGTTTAACTCAAAGGATAAAGACCACTTTCCCATGAGACTTCTTGCAGATGTTGTTTATGGAAAACTCCAGTGGCCAAAAAAAAAAAAAAAGAAAAAATCATCAAAATTTTTTGTATGCACTTAGTTTAGCTTAAAGAGTCTGCTGAACTCTTTTTTTCTTTGGAGGATGATTTTTATGTAGTATTTGTAAACCTAATCTAATGCAGCTCTGAATCATTTAGCTTCTCTGAGCTTACAGATTATATCTGCCATCTGTAATTTTTCTTCTTGGTGTTACATTCTGAGCTTCTCTGTAGAGTTATTTGATGCAACTGATGTGAAACCCCTTCCCCGACAAACCTGGTTAAACCCTGGCCTCCTCCCGAGCCCCAGTTTTTTTGTTAGAGATGCCGATGGTCTCCTGCTGCTTGGCATTTGGCACTATATCTATTTTGTGTGGTTTTGAAATCCAGGATGCTGTTACCTTATCAAAATCATATGAAAGCTCCTTAAGAACAAGTACCTCTGTTCTTTCCATACCGCACCTTTTTCTCACTAAAAAAATAACCCATGACGTTTTGGACTGAATTTCACTGTTCTGCCATAGTTCCTCCCATTATGCAACCATAAGCCTGAAAGACACTTGTTTGGTCAATGGCCAGTAATCTGCTGTCGAAAGAGATGATGTTATACTATACCTCTTTCAATTTGTGCTTATGACATCCCAAGTTGTAAACATCTTTTTTCAAGCGTGTAGCTCTCCTTGGGTTTGGAGAGATGTGGTGGGATATCTCACGTCTGGACTGCTGCAGTGTATGAACACAGGCTCTTTAAGAAGGAGCGGGCAGGAAGGTGAGAACGGGGAGTTGCCCTTCTTATGAGAGAGCAGCAGGGATATATGAAGTTTTGCTTTGGAATGGATGGTGGGCCAGGTGAGAGCAGGCTGGAATTAGTGGGTGACATTGTTTTGGGTGTCTGCTGTAAACTGCTTGATCAGGATGAAGTAGTAGATGATGCCTTCTTAGATAACTGGAAAAAGCCTTATGTTTGCAGGCCCATGTCCTCATGTGTGTCTTGAACCACTGTGACAGCTGGAAGGGAAACACAGGAGGACATGAGCAATCCAGGAGTTTTCTGGGGTGCATTGATGGCTTCCTAAGCCAGGGGCTCAGGGAGTCAATGACAGAGGTGCTCTGTTGGACCTTATACTTAAAAACAAGACAGGTTTAGATGTGAAGGTCAGGATTGCAGTAGCTGTGGTGACTTTGATCACCTTGGCTGTAGTGACCCTGAGGTGATGGAGTTCAGGATCCTGAGAGGAGGGAACAGGACAATAAGCAGCATCACGGCCCTGGACTTCAGAAAACAAACTCTGCTATGTTTAGGATTTTGCTTGAAAAAGGCTGGTAAGAAAGATGCTTATTCTGCCATTCAGGGACATTTTTGTAAGGGATGTACTGTTGTAGTAAACTGATAGCATCCCCTTCTCTGTGTGATGTACACAGATGAGACAAGGTTTGTGGGCAGAGATTATGCATCTAAAATAAGTGCTCCAAAATAAATTTGATGATTATACATAGAGTTATTTTTCTAATTATATCAGTTGGTCTAAAAAAAAGATGTTACCTCCTGCCAACAGTCTTGTATTCTGGAAAAATGCATGCTAGAAATTCATTAGTGAGATTAAATGTAGGCTTTGGTTGTGTTCTTTTTTTTTTTTTTTTTCCCCCTGCAAATGGCAAATGCATTTAACTGCAATGAATCCATGTTTCATTGTAGCAGATGTTTTTTGGCCTCTCCTAAAGGCAGAGGTAGTCCCTCAGTCCCTCCCACCACTGTACTGGAACAGCTATGGCATCAAGTGCGCTTCAACCTTCATTGTTTCTGCTTAATTGACATAAAAGAGAAAGTAAATCCTTGCCTGCCAGGAAACAGTATGAGGGAACCTGTTCGATGCATTGCTCAGTAGCGCAGCATTTTCATTCAGTGCTGGAATATATTGGTTTTTGATGCCTAGTGGGTAGCCCCATATTTGTTTTTTTAAAAGGCTGGTGAAAACTGAGACTAGGAGCTGCAATTAGCCCATCCTTGTTAGTAGTTCAGAAAATGGCAGGTGCTTTGAAAATAGGGCACCAGAAACATAGCAGGTAGGTGTTAAATGCCAGATTCAGTGAGGCATTGGTTATAATTTTTGCTCTGTCCTCTAAATCATTCCCATGCAGCCCTTCTTGCCTGGCTGATCCTTTGTATGATGCTTTAAAGCATCCATCGGAGCGGGAGACAGCAGTCACAGCATCTGGTTCTTTTTAGGATATGTGCCCATGATCTTTCATTAATACTTCCTCTTGTTGTGAAATCTAGTAATTTTATTCATGTTTTGTATGGACTCCTGCTGGAATGTCTGCCTCCATGACGTCTTTCATTAATATTCATGATGACAAAGTTAGCACTTTGGATGATGCAAGACCAAAGTACAGCTAGAGTGTGTTCTACAGACATGGTTGGGTGGGTGAAACAGTATTTCACCATGCCTTGTATTTGTGACAGTTCTGATTTTGCCCATGACAGAGGTGACGACAGAATTACAGACCTCAACTGTGTGGAGCAGTTGTCTATTTGCCAGCTTGCCACCAACCAGACAGGCAGATGTCTTTGTGCTGCTGTCCATCACCAGCTGCTGCTGCATCTCCTTATGGCTCAAGAGGAAATCCATTAGCTGCTTCTTTGATGCAGTCATCAGTTGCATGATGACTCTGCTGTGCTGCACTATGACTTAGCCCCTGCCCTCAGAAATTGTTTCAGTATCTCAAATAGTACTTTATTTGAAAATTAAATTATATTTGGTCCAAAGGGTCTCGTGGGATCTGTATTTGTGAAACCCTGTTGCCCTTCCCACAGGTGAAAGTAGGCGGAGTTGAGGGATCTTGGTGTAGCCAGCAGGCTTTGTGGGAGATGCCAAGCTGATAATGGCCATGCTGAGCTTCACTGCAGTCTGCTGAGAGTTCCTTTCGTGCTTTGTGATTCCAGAGTAGGATCCAGCTTCCACGGCATTTCATTATGCAGCTAGTTTGGATGTGCTTCCAGGCAAAGGTGTCTATTTTCTGTGCTCTTGCTGGGTTTCCTTAGCGCTTCCACCTGTGCTATTGGCAGGAGTCTCTGGGATGGATTTTAAGACAATGATCTACAGGATTCCATCCTAGAAGAGTTTTTTTGCTTGCAAGTTGGTTGTGGATTTTGGCTGGCGGTCCCTCAAGGCTTGAGTGGAATGCAGTGTGCATTGCAGTTCGCTGAGAGTGTCGGTGTGGCTGTGGCTCTCATCAGCTGCACACTGATGTGTCCACCGGCTGACCAGAGTAATAGTGATGTTTGAAATCCCACCAGCTGGCTAGTGTAGGGCATCGAGTGGCCTGCCCTCTTGGAATCCTTAGCACTGAGTGACCACCCTTGTTGATGGTCTTCTGAAGACCATTCTGTCAATGACTGCTACAGAAGTGGAGTGGGGAGGAATGAGAAAAAGCTCTCCCTTCCCTCTTTGCCTTTGCTCTTCAGACAGATGCAGAATGTGCATGTATGCTTGTGCAGAGCCTGATTGTTACACCCATCCCAAGGAAGCAGAGTGCTTGAATGCAGTGCTCTTGCTTCATTACAGGGTTTAATCCTTGTTCTTGTCGTAGTGTCCTGACCACCAAGCAGCATGTTCACCTAAAGAGAGGTTGGGCTTCCTCTGCTCTCACTGAAGCTGTGCAATGGTGCAGGCAAAACAGTAACTTCTAGTGACCAAAAGCAAGAGACTGGGGCCTTTGCTGTGGAGCTGGAGAGCATTGTCAGCCATATTGCAAGGTTATTTCATGCATTTGATGCTTTCTCTCTTGTTCACTGCTTTGCTTACCATAATCAAATTGCTGCTGCCGCTTGTGTTTGCCTGAAGAAGGACCTTTCTCTGAGGTCCTTCGGAGGCAGTATGAAAAGTGTGGGGGAAGGATTGACTGTAATTTCCTTTATGCAGTGATTGAAGGAGGACACATAGATGGTGACTGGAAGTGAACAAGTAAAGTGAAGGATGTCACCATTAATTTTTGTTTACAATGTAGGAGAAGAAAATGAAGCCTGAAGTAAGGTCTGAAACAGGAATCTAATTAGGAGTTAAACTATGTTTAAATTACTGTGTGTCACTTCTTAATTCTAAAGCACACGTAACCTTCAGTTGGTCAGTTTTAGGTTTGGAAAATGGGTCAAATAAATATAGATGTATTTAAGAAAAAGAACCTAGTAATATACTGTGTCTTGGTAGCTTACTTAATTCCTTTTGGAATATAATACTGTAATTGCCTGAAGAAACCTTAAAAGCTGAGACAGCATGCATATGTGGAAAATCCATATTGGTGTCTAAGGGAAACTTGACATAAGAGCTTGATTTTTGGTCTTGTCAGCAACAGCTCAAGTGCCTGCAAAAAAAAACAACAAAAAAAACCCCCTAAAAAAAAAAACTAGCTCATTCTGTCTTGTGTGAATGTAACCGTGAAACAAGTTCATTTGCAGTTTTCCTCCTCCTTTCCATCTTCTTCTAATTTCTACTGCTCGTGCTGGCCCATCATGAAAATTAGGCAGTGGATTTCATAAAGGTTCTAATTTTAATTCTCTTTGCTGGTAGTAGTAGCCTTTTTATGGAAATGTTTTGCTTAACACAGTAAACATTTAGTTATGCTACCTGTGCCAAATGGGCTTGGAGTGTGACACGTCTGTAGCACTGGAGAGGCTCTAGCAGGGAGATACTGCTCCTCCCCTTGAGCAGTGTTAGCTGCAAATAGGTCTTTGTGGCCTCCTGTGTGCTTTATTTCAACTGCCTGTTCTTTTCACCTATTTCCTTTTATAATTTTTTTTATTCCCATCGGCTAAGGTGCCGAAGCATTCAGGGAAGGTTCTCAGGCATGAATGTTTTTTGTTGCAGGAGTGAGCCATTAAAAGAAACCCAGAGATACATTGTTTTGTCCACTTTTGCAGGAGAAAATATTTATCAATTCTACTAGTTTGGCTTGATTATCTTAACTTTTTTTCCTAGAATAGAATGCCAGTTGTAATGGTGTTATTAAAAAAAAAAAAGTATAAAAATGAGGACTGCAGGATCGCAGTCTGTTTATGCTTCTCAGTGAGTCATGCCCTTATCTCTTACTTTTTTTTTCCCCTTCCATTGGCTGACATCAACCCAATTTTGTCAGAATGAAGTTTTTTAAAAATATGTGGCTGAGTGAGAGAAATTTGTTTAATTTTTCAGTGAGAGAAGGGATCTGTTCAAGATGTATGTTCTTAGAAAATCCATGTAATAGAAATCTCTATAAATTCTTTGATAGCAGGAAACGCTTCAATTGAGGGCTGGGAATTGTCATGAAATAGCAAGTTGTAGGCTTCTTCACTGCTTGTGCTCACGGAATTACTTGTCTCATTGAAGCACTATTAATTAGGCTGGCTAAACTAAGCAGCATTAAAAGTGTTGCCAAGATACTTGTAGAGACGTTGGGTCTGCAATCAAAACCTGCTATTAGAGCGTGCTGAGTGGATGTACTGCTCTGGCCAACAATCCCACTGCACTTTGGATCACGTTAGAGCTTTTCAAATAGAGGCAGAACGGTGTTGGATACATCAAATTAGGAACATGTTTCTGAGTGGTGTATATTTAAGAAATTGCAGATATTTATACACAAACATATGTATGTGTCTGCATTTGTTGAACTCTATGCAGTGAGCTTTTATTCCCTTTGTTTCCTGTAGTCTTTTTGAAAGGTAAAAATATGGCCAAAAGATGGGCTTGCCTCACCAGCAGTGCTTCAGAGCACTAGTGATGTGCTTTAGATAAAGGAAGAATAGTTACTGAAATGGGAGTAAAACGCACTAAACATGCAAGAGTTATTGAATACTGTAGTTTAAAAGGAAAAAACAAACAAATGAAGAATTTGAAGAAATGCCATTCATGTTGTAATTGCAGTTATTTAATTTATCTGGGAAATGGTGTAATTCATTAAAAATTGTTATGGAAGCTGAAAATAAAACTCCCAGTTGATTTTTCTTTTAAATAACTAAAGAAACAGGAATGCCTTTAAATATTACATAATATTACTTGTCACAACTGTGTTCTGCCAATTTAATGAATATATACAACATTGACACCTGGTGCTGTGAGGGCTCTCAAACCTTCCTAGGGATGTCCAGCTCTTAATAGGTTTTTGATGACCATTCTGTCTTTTAAGCATGTTCCTTCTGTCTTTGCTCACTTGCCATTGAATATCTCTGGCAGGGACCACTGTTGTTTAGGAGAAGATTTGTAGTAGAACATCAATATTTATAACTGTCACACAGTTTAACAGCTACATGCTGGCTTGAGGAACACATTTTGGCAAGTATTTATTTTGGAGTGTTAGGACAGATTGGGATCTCTTTTGTGGAGTGTACTGCTATGTTTTCACAAAAGTGTCTTTAAGTGCTTTTTTAAGCTTCAGATGGATTCTTGATTTAGTCATATTAATAAATATTTAGCAAAAGGGCTACATTTGTTTAAAGATAAGAATAGTAATGACATGAAAATGCAGTCAGGGATCTTTTGAGGACAGTGAAGGATTAAAAAGCATTTGTGGCTATTTTAATTGGAATATATGTTTTTAGGGAGCTAGAAACATGGAATTGTAAAGGTTTTTTATCTTCCTCTTGCAATCAACTGTGTTATCAAATGCTCTTAATGGGGGTGGTGATGGAGTGCTGTTTTGACTCAAAAATGCCTTTGAAATTTCAGATTCATGTCTGGTGCATCTTTTACTGCTGAGTGTTTATAAACTTTTTAAAGCTCCATCCTTTTTATCCCCTAAAAGGAACCCATGTTTTTGAGGGAAATCACATTAATTTCAGTTATGTATTATTTTTCTGTGAAAAGGAACCACAGTGTATATTGAAAGATTAGTGCAGAAGTGCAAAATGCACTTAAAAACCTGATTTATGTCTTGACCACAAGACACTCAAATTAAGATTGAAAACCTGCACTGTAGTGTATTCATGGCACTCTGCTTTTACCTTGTGTCCTAATAAGGTGCATTAGTGCCTTTTTTTGTTTCATTCTAAGTTACAACTGAGTGACTTTTAGAGCACACACTCTCCAGCACCTAAATAAAAGAAAACCTAAAAAAGAGGTGCTAATTTCCAAGAAGGGATCGCAGGTTATTAAATAAAAGTAAGGAGAGAGTGCAAACTTAATAGTGTCTTCCAGTCACCCTGCAGGGCAAAACCGAGGGGACATGCAACACATGCTGTGAGTGGGTGAGATCCACGGGTTCTGATGGCTGGGTAAAAATCCCTGTGTGCCCTGGGGGCACAGAACTCATTCGAAATTTGAGGAGTCCCTTTAGTTTTGATGAAGACTTGTATGTAAAAGCAATTTAATTCTGCACAAATCCTCACCCCCTGCAGTCACTCTTCTTCATAGCTCTGCCTGGAAGAGAGGAAAGCTTCAATACGAGCTCCACAACTTTCCTAGGAGTGCCTACATCTCAATAGGTTTTGATGACCAATTTTGTCTTTTCAATAACCAGCTGCTCCCAGTGCCTGGGGTTGACCTGACTTTCAGCTTGGCCAGTTTCCTTTGATTGTTGTTCTGTCTTGGGGCTGCCAGACCCCCTGAGCCCTTAGCTGGGGGTCAGGCAAAGTTGGCATCCTGACTGCATTGTGTGCTCATGTCCTCGCTGTAGAGGCAGAGCTGGGCTGTGTTTTTCTTCAAGCAAGGAAGGACCTGAAATTGTGTGTATCCTGCCCAACTTTCATTAGTCCTTCTGAAACTGGGCCATGTAGCAGGGAGTGTGTGAGGCTGGAAAGAAAGTCTTCCTGAGGGAGGCTGGCTCTGTAACCTAGTTGGTTTTGGTGCTCACTGATGAAGAAGACCTTGTCAGCCTCTCTGTTGGTTTTCTGGATTGTTCTTTAGAAGTGTCCCTCTGCACTAACATCCTAATGAGCCCCGGTGTATAATTAGGATGCTTTTAATTACTCTGCTGGGTAACCTCACCCCATTAATGATTTTGAAGCAGGCACTCTGGATTTTGCTAGTGTCTGTCTGCAATGATCTTTAATGGAAAGCTTTACAGATTTTTTTTAACATAAATTTTCATTTTAGGTAAAACACAGGGTATAGTATGTTCATTCTAGTACAGGTCTGAAAGAGATCTGCATAATTAATGTCAAGTGATAACTTCAATTAGCTCACACTTTGAAAGTGGCTTACTTTATAATCTGTAACGCTTATATGTGAGTTATGTGACTATTTTGTGACATAAAATTTTTTCTTTCTTTTAGCCTTTCTTCCAACTTGTGAAGTTACGAAAACTTGGACTTAGTGATAATGAAATCCAGCGTCTCCCTCCAGAAATAGCAAATTTCATGCAGCTGGTGGAACTTGATTTGTCTCGAAATGGTAAGCTCCAATGTTAATTTGTTTGTTTCTATACTGTCCTATGACATGGTCTAGAAAACTGGGTTAATTGGGTTTTTCTGTCTCAGAAGTTGCTGTCTGTGTCCTGCAGAACACTTTCGTGTAATTCATGGATTTGTCCCATTCTAAATGGAGAGGAGCGAAAGAGCAGAGGAGAGCTGGTGGTGGAAGTGCAGTAGTAGAATAACACTTGACTGTAGTTCTGCCTAAGAGCCTGTTTCATTTTCCAATTTAAAAAATGTCTTGCATCCTATTTGCATATGTGTAGCTGTCACAACGTTGATTTCTTTTCCCAAGCTCTCTGAATTGCCTAGGGAAAAAAAAAAGAAAAGAGAAAAAAAGAAGTTAAAAAAAAAAAAAAAGCTGCTTTCTGTCTTTCAAAAAAAGGCGGCGTATGGGTTAGAAGTCCAGTTCTTTATCTCTGCTCTCCTCTCTACCTGGGATTAGCAAGAGGCAGAGTTGCTGGTATTTCTTGTTGTTCTTCTGGAAAAAGAATCAGTTAGTTTGTCATCAACAGAGATAAATTCAGAAAAGAATGCTGGGAGAAACTGTCTTTTAAAACATGTTGTTGGAAACCACATGCGTTTATCATATGCTTGTAGTGTTTGCTGCTAGTATTGTCCTGCAGTGTGATGGAGTGAAAACTTTTTTTTTATATGGTCTGGTGAACTTTTCAGTGCTACAAGAAGTTCAGGGCTGGTGGGTCACCTTTAAGCAGCCTTATGACCCAGTGATCTAGAAACAGTGAATCTGTGTTACCAAATTAGAGCAACTGTCAGCTATTTTTGCCTCCTTACATGCAGTGCATATGCACAAAATGCTCTCTGAGCTGTGATGGAAGGGGTGGGAGCAATCAAGGTTGGATAACCTTGTAAATAAATCAGGGATGTAACTGAATATTCAAGAAAATAAGTATTGTAATAATGAGGAGCCTTTCTTTACAGTTTAAGTTCACAATGACCCTTTGCGACTGAAGAATATTCAGTGGCCTATAGCATGTTTCCTTTATTTGTTTGGTTCTTTTAATTCCATCTCTATCTGATAATATAATTGATGAAGCATAATAAATCTCCAGGCAATTGCTGAAAAATTTCTGTGAACCATATGATTTGATGCATATTTGCAAAACCTTTGGAAAGAAGAAAACTGAAAAAAACCACATATCTGGGTGACAGAAGAGACAAATTAGTTAAAACATTTTAGAAATATGTGAGCATTAATTGATGCAGTATTTTGGCATCTGAGTTGGGTGCTGTCTGTGGCAGACCTTATACGAAAAGAAACCCTCTGTTGGCTTAGTAATTCTCTTCACAAATGAATAACTATCTGCAAAAGAGCTGGTGGATCAGAGCCATGTGAACTCTTGTCAGCCTGACTTGGAAGTTGGCTTGAGAACTCAACTGTAACGAGAACAGATGGTGTGAACCCTTATGGTTGCATAGATGTGTGTGTCATTAGAAGTTACTGCACGGGGAAGTATTTTCTCCAGTGATGGGTTGGAGTAATGCAGGTGGCAGGGAGCAATTGCTTTCCTATATCCAAGGTTGAGTGTTAATCGCCCGTTTTACCGCATTACTTCGTCTTCTGTGCAGTTCATTGCAGAAGGTGACTGACACCACTTTCCTCTGCTTAATCATGTCACAGTTATTGCATGGTTTGACTCTTCAAATGAAAAATGCACCATGTGACATGATACTGGGGGGCTATGGCAGAAGATAACTAATAATACTTTCTGCTGTTTGGTCATTTTATGGTTGTCTCACAGTTATCCAGAATTAAAGGCAAAGCACACACCATCTGGAATGCTCTAGGGGGAAATCTCACATAAGGTTTTTGAGATTTACAATATTTTAATTTCTTAGCTTTGTATTTTGAACCCACTTTTCAGTATGTCAGATTCTCAGCGTGCCACACGTTTATCCTGTTCGGGGGTATGTATTCCGCCAGGTTTTGTTTTTCTAACTACCGAAGAGTACTTAGGGAAAAAAAAAAAAAGGAACTCTTTGTATTCCTTTCAGACAGAGAAAAACAGCCCTACTTTTCAAAACGCAGTATGCTGCATGAATAGGAAAGTGTGATGGTGACATCTGAACTTGGGAAATAAGAGATCATTGTTCTGTGTTTTTTGTTGTTCTAGCTGTCTGGTTGAGTGCACTAGTTACTTTCATTTCTGGCCATTCTGTTTCCTTAAGAGCTTAAAAGCGCAAATATAAATTCATTTTATGTTCTGTATACAGGAGTGGCTTTTTCTATTTTAACCTCTCATCACAGGAGGAAAAGGTTTTGAATAAGCAGAGTACTTCCATTTCCCTCATAATAAAATGTTAACACATTCCCTTCTCATACTTTCTAGCCCTTTGGTCAGTGTATGATCTTTGAAGCCTCACACGATAGTGGGTATGTGGTAGGCTGGACTTGGGGGTGCTTCCAGGCTGCAGTGGCCAGCTGTGTTTTGTGAGTGGTGAGGTGTTGCATCTAGAGGTGGGATCAATCCCTCCAAGCAGGATCCCTCCCGACTCTTTGGAGGTAGCTCTGGGTACCTGTGTCATGCAGTGTTAAGTGCTGTGTAAGCAGCTCTAGTTCCTAGGTCCTCAGGAAAGGTCATCAGGGAAACTCTTAAATGTGTCTTTCTTAAATTTTCAAGTGTTTTAAAATGCCCAAGGCACACTAGTATATGTTAAAAATGTCCTATGTAATTAATCCCTTAAGGAGTTTTTTGGTTGATAAGTGAATCTAGAATAACAAAAGTCCTTCTAATAAATAAAACTAAAAAATCTTCAGTAGATGTAAACTTGGTGCTCCCTGTGATCTTAGGTGAACGTGAGAGAAGTCTGGGAAGGGTAAGGATAGCCTCAGTGATGCAGAAGGAGAAGAATTTTGGGAAAGCTAAGAGCCATATGGTCTTAAACTTTTCCTGGATTATTTGCATATTGGTGCTATTTCTTATTCCTCTGCAAGGCCATGTGTTCATGCAGATTTTCTTAGGAAGCATCCCCACTGTGCTTTTCTAGTTTGGCTGAGGCTGTTATTTGAGCAAAGGTTGAATGGATGAATCGACAATTGGAATATAAGAGGGCAGGGAAACTGTGCTAAGAAAACAGCAGAGTGATGGCAAACACTTTGAAGGTTATTTGGCAATCCAGTTTATCTCTGCCTCGTGATATTAAGTTGTTCAAAAAGCTGATGTACTAGTTCTAAGGCTAAAGAAAACAGACTTGTAGGATTTCAACAGCGGATGCCTGAGCTTTTGAGTTGCTGGCAAAGCATGTTTGAGATTCGAAATATTCCCTGAGGAATCTTCTGAGATAGATGCTCTACTGCTGTGTGTCTGAAACTACTGCTGGTTCCCTCGGACTCCCAAAGCTTGGTCAGTCTTTTCCTGGATTCCCACATCACAGGTGAATTTTGTGAATTGGGTCAATGAAGCATCCTTGACTGCTGTCCCTGAAGTTTGGATAGGGCTCCGGTGCTTTGTGTAGAGCAAATCTTTGTTTTGCATCATAGGGGGTAAAGATTCTGCTTTAAGCACAGTCAGAAGTGTCTGCGTGGTACTTGTTTTCCCACAGCACTTGCACACTCTCTTGGCAAGTCTTGAAAGACCCTGTGATTCAGAAGACGCAATCTCCAAAGGTAGAAAGATGTGCTCAAATTTCTGCAGTTTTTCTCTTGAGCCTCGTCTGGCACTTCATTAAGCTTCCCCTTCTCCCAAAGTGCATCCAGTGTGTTTCAGATCCCTGAGAGTTGTGGCAGGCTGCTACCCTTGCTTCTCATCCCCCAGAGTTTTCTTCAGTGATTCCATCCCCCATTTTCTTTTTGCACAAGGCCTGGAGGCTAAATTCTTAGAGCTTAGGGCCCTACCATCCAAGATTCATTAAAATATTAATGGCTTTTCTTGTTCTGTAGCTTCTTCTAGACAGGAGGGGCAATGCATAAAGTTTCTGTAGTTAATTTAATGCATGCTGGTATTTGGGATTATCTATACAATGTATGTATGCTATGTTCTTGCAGAGGTGGTGCATTCCTTTTTAGTATCCCTCTTCTCCAAGAAGAGGGTTTTTGTTTGCCTCTGACAAATATTAAATCCTACAGATTTCAATGATTTGTTTTTGCCAGGGTATTGCACACTCCTTGAAGTACCCTGAAGGTGTTAATTTAACTGTAGCATTCTTATTTGAAAGAAATTTCTGTTCTACACACAATTTTTCTTAACAGGTGCACCGTGGAAGCGTGGATTTTTATTTTTAATGTCATATACCTTTCACAGCCATTGACAGATAGTCAGCAGATTGTTTCATTCTGCTCTTTTAGCATAAGAAGAGATCACTGTGAGCTTTTACACCGGGCAGTGGATGTTGGGTATTAGGTACTGCAGTGGCTTTTATACCCTTTCCAGCTGCAGGAGCACCATTTGAAGTGTCCTGCTCTCCACCCCCTTCTCAGATGCAGGCTAACCTCCTTGCTTATGTAGAAGAGCCTCTTCTACTTCTTGGTCTACCTTTAAGTTGCTGTATGGTAGGCTTTTCTGCTGCTACTGTTGCTTCCATTGAATGTGCCTACCAAAGACCTGGTCATGCAAGCCCATGGCATCGCTGTAGTTGCTCTGTGCTGGCAGATTTGCATTACCTGTCTGTGGTGACTCTCCAGCTGGCAGCAGGTAAGGGGACTCAAGTTGCCTGTTCTTCTGTGGAAGTGCTTTGTAACCCTGTGGTTTGGTGCTGTGTCCAATCCCTGAGTCTCAGAACTGTGGAAAGGATGCAAGTGTGTGTGCAATAGGAGAGTGAAACTGATTTTTATAGGCTTGGCAGATGGGTTATGCTGGTTCTGTTTGCTGACTCAGCTCTCAGCTTTACTTTGTGAACAGAGGAGTGATGGTTTTGCTGTGGCATCTACTGAGGAAATCTGTGTGTGGGCAGATCTTGTTAAGCCACATTTGACTCTGCATGATCCTTGATACCAGAATCTCAGCATGGCTCTTTACTGTGATATCCAGTAAGAATAATACTGTTTGTTTAATGTGTACAGTTTATATTTCATACCTACTGTAGAGATGGACTCCGGCTACATGATATATTAGTTGCTACCCATTCCTGGTTAAACTGAGCTTATGGCTGTATTGATAGTGTAACCACTTTTCTGGACACAGATATCGCTTGTGACATCAGGATATCCTCATTCCAAAATCATCTCTCCACACAGTTGCCATATTATGGCACATATGCTGTCATTTTTATGAAAATAATTACAGATTTAATAAAAGATAAATATACTACTTTAGTATTACTGTAACAGTAGAGGTGGTTCCTCAGAAGCATGTTAGTAGCCACAGCACTGTGTAAGGACAGAGTTGCTGCTTTGTAAGGTCTGAGCATGATCCAAGAGTCTGGAAGTCAGTCTTTAGAAGACCAGTGTTCCAAGTACTCCATGAGCCTTGTGTTTATGTTTTCCTTGCTTCCAAAATGGATCACAGCTGCAAATTTAGAAACTTGTATTTTGTTTTGTCTTCAGCTGTCAGGCTACTTTGAGAACTCCACAGCAAGGGTATTTAACTGTTCTACTTTCAGTTGTGGGCAGTTTGTTGTTCCTGCTTTTTATTTGAAGTGTTTATTATTTTTAGCTCCTTTACAACCTAATTAGAAGTCTCTTTAGAGATGTTGGTCAGCCTCAGGACACCACATTCATTGTGTATTGTGTGATAGGTACGTTTTATTCAACAAGTCATTTAGAGCTTCCTTAGAGGGCTAGGTGAGCAGGCAGCAGCTTTCCTGCAGAGCATCCATCAGTCCATCCTGCTGAAGAGCAGTGTGGAATCTTTGCTTTGCCCTCTCAGACTTCAGCTCACTTGTTTGTATCAGTGTGTGCACACCAATGCTTTCCCTTTTTAATTCAGCTGTCTACTCTCAGAGACATGCCTGCCGTCTATACTGTAGGGTTACTTCCCTTCTGCCCACAAATTGTGTTCCCCTTTTCCTCTCCTGCACTGAAAGCAGAATAACCAGTGTTTTTTCACACTAGAAATTCTGACAGAGGAAAGGCTTGAACACTTGTTTCAGTTCAGCCTGGTGACCCAGCTATTTTACAGTGAGGATATAAGTTAATTAGGGAGAAGCACTCTTAAGTCTTCTGCTCTTGTCCTGCAGCCTCACATGGACTCTGCTCTCTCACCTGGCAAGCTGCTTATGTTGCTCTGTGCTCTTGCTTGTGATCTGGCTGTCCACCTTTGCAGCACTTCTACAGAAACTGAGCAGAGACCTTCTCCGTGAAATCCTCTTCTTCTCTGCCTGCCACCAGATGCCCTGATGTGAACGTGATGGTATAGGTCTGGTGGCAAACAGCAAAAGCCAGAGTGCTGAGAAATAAATGAGAATTGATGCTTTCTTGCTCAGTGGACAAGAAAAAAAACACCAAGTCAGCAGGCTGTGCTGGGAGGCAGTATATTTGACAAATGCATCTATTTAGTTAGCATATGCAACTGATGGATGTTGCTTATTTGCCTTCTGAACTGGTTTGTGTCCAGTGAGCACTTACGGACAAACAAGAATTGCTCTCCTACTCCTTCACAGACATGTCTGGTACAAGAAAGTATCCTGTGAATGCATTCACTGGGACCTTTGTTGTGTGTGTCTGAAAGTCATGGCATATGCCCCCAGAGACCATTGTGTTTTGTATGGTGGTGTTAGTTCTTGTATTCACAGAGTTGCTTGTGTTTTGGTTTCTGTTTTGTTGACAACATAGGATGCCATGATGATGAAGTTACTGAAGAATTAATGCAATAAATCTGGAACTTTGCTGTTAATAACTTAATGCTCTTTCTGTCACCCACAGCTTCATAGGTAGAATACTAGTTTTTATGGTTTTTCCCACCCTCCTTCTCAGACTAGAAGTATTTAGTTCCTCTTAACTTTGAGGTACAAGGTGAAAATCCTTATAAAAATATCTCCAGCCTTGTTTAACTCTCTGTTGGCATGTATAAGTAAAAAGATAGAAGACCTAAATTTGTTGCCAAATTGAGCTCTTCAACTTAATTCACCTGGACGTATTGTTTGCTTGTGATCTGATCTGTGAGCTCCCTCCTCTCCCTCTTCCTTTGTGTGTTTTTTTTTTTTTTAATTTTTTATTGTTGGTTTTGTTTTTTTGGTTTTTTTTTGTTTGGTTTGGTTTTGGTTTGGTTTTTTGTTTGGTTTGTTTTTTTGTTTCTCCTTTTTCCAGTTTCCAGCTCCTTCTCCTCTGGTTCTGCTGCTTCCTGCAGCTGAGGACAGTCTGTTAAATTGCCATATGCTATCTGTTCAAAAACCAGCTTGTTTTTGAGTCCATGCACAGTTTGCTTTCAAGTAACGTGGCTCATATCTATGTATCCATGAAATGCTGTTTTGTGAGGGTTTTTTTCCCCTGCTGCTCTCGTGGTTTGGAAAACGGATGTACCCAGAAGCAGTGAGGAGGAGAAATGAGGCATGTCTCTTCAGTTTCTTGTTAATTATACAGCAAGGGATTTACTTGAGAAGACCCAACCTGAACCCGTTGGTGAATTTTCCTTTAAGCTTTAAAGACAGGTCTTAAAAGAGGTGGATCTCTTGTATTTTGTATATCCTCAGCCTCAGAGTTTGAAGAGAAAAATGTTACAACCTGTTCAAGAGCCACTTAATAGACTTTGCAAGAACCCCGTGACTCCTGTCACGCTGTGCCCCAGAAATTGTAGCACTTGATCTAAAGAGGCTGGTTACTTTGGTCTTCAGGGCTGCAGAGCCTGGTTGTAGGAAAAAAGGAAACTTGTCTGATCAGTGTGTATGTCATGATCTCAATGTGGAAGTGGAGGGAGAGGATGAGTAACCTTCCTCCATCCCTTCCCCCTGCAGAGTCAGACCCTCTGGGAGCTGCCTTTGGCTGCTTTTGGCAGAGCAGAGAGGTGCGGTGGTGGTGTCTGTGAGACAGCAGCCTGCCTAGCTGGGCTTTCCAGCTGGAGAGCCCTTCACAAAGACAAACAAATATTTGCAGCCCAAATTTCTACTTGAAAGGCATTTGACTAAGTGGGCAGTTTCCTTCCTCCCCTGTTTGGAAGGTGGAGGAGGTGGAGAGCAGGGCTGGAAAGCAGAGCGTTGCCAAGGACAGGGTTCTGAGAGACCCCTCAGAAGACATGGGTGGTGCAGAGCAACTTCAGTGGAAGTGAGAAGAGAGCCTTTAGGCTCCCAAAGCACTTGGGCATTGCAGTGCTTAATGCTTCAATGGATCTTTTGTGTATGTGCATGTAAATACTGTACTGGATAGTGTATACTATGTATGTGAGAAGAGGAGGGAGGAAAAAAATCTTCTGAGTATTGAATTGGATGGATGAGGTCTGGTTTGCTGCTGGTTGCCCTTCTTGAGGGATAATGCCGCATGGATTCACAGTCTTTGAGTCTAGAATGGGCTTCTCTGGGTATAAACTTGGTGTAAACCAATCAACTGCTTAATTACTAGTCACTAAGCAGTTAAAGCTGCTTTGCCTGTGCTGTGTATACCTGTTGATGGGCTTTTCCACTATAACCATCTAGATCAGGTCTATTCAGTTGACTTTTGCTGGGGTGCATGCAGTGTGCCAGCTCCAGCCCTCCTAAAGCAAAGTGCTCTCTGTTGCCTTCATAGCTGGAAAATATGACTACATCCAGTAGTTGCTTCCTGAAAGACTCCTGAGCATTGTAAAGTCTCCCTCAGGAATGTGGTGCATCTCTCATGTCTGAGACTTCAGCAAAGCTCTTGCAAAAATACTTGTTATTTTGAGCCAGAGTCACTGACTAGCTCTGATCTGGTAGCCCTGTTGCATCATAGGACTTTCCCAGCCATTTCTGTCATGGTATTGATCAGGTATTGGAAATTGTGTTTACTATTGCATAATGTATAAAGCATGTTGGCTGTGTAGGCTTTGGGTAGATGAAATATTATCAATTCTTGAAATTCTATATAAAATGTTCTAAAATTGTGCCATATGAAAGATTTTATCAGTTTAAAAATAAGATTATCTCTCCCCCTACCCTCCCAGCCACTGGAGGAAGAAAAGTGGGATTGAGTGATGTAGCTGTTGTAAAAATCTTAAAAAAACCCCCACAAACAAACCAGAAAGCATTGGCATCAAAAAGAAAGGATTTTTAGAAGTAATTTTGTCATCCAGACAATCCAGAATTGGCTAATGTCAAACTTGCTTCTGAAGTTACTTGTACAGGACTTGCTAAATCATTAGCAAATTCATGTGCGACGCGTAACAGTGAACATCTGAAGAGGTGTATTGAGTGGAGAGGGGGATACATGCCCTCTCCTATACGTGACTGCCAAGCTTGATTTTGATCCACTTCTGCTGCCACAACTTTTTTGCTGCCAGTGTATTTGTACTGTCACGTGTCACAGGGCTTATACTTGGTTTATGGCTTTATTATTAGCAATGCTGCACAATCTGTATGCCAGAACATCTGGGGCACGGTGTAAATGCAGAACATTCGTCAGAGAATAGCATTAAGAAGAATCCTAGATATTTAAGTAGGATTTGAGCTGGTTATCCAGCAGTGGCAAGAAAGTATTCAACCTTACTGTGGCCGATATTGACAGAGATGTGCATGTTAATGTCTGTAACAAAATTGAGTAGTCAACACTAATGGTGAAAACTTAATCTGGCAAGAGATAAAACGACTTCTTTATATATTTTAATATCCTCTGCTGCATTCCAGTTGATTATGTCAATGCTTTTATTACGTATGTACCATTATTTTCTTTGCTGTAATTATCACTCCATTTTTTTTCATACACTAAAATGCTTTTCTTCTGAATTCGTTTATTCAGCACAATGTTACACTAGTCTTCATGTGTAGTGATAAAGTATCTGGTCATAACTTGGTTGTGTTTTGCCTGAGAAATCTTTTTAAAACGCCTTGCAATTAAAATGAGCTTTATTTCAGCCTTGTTGAATGCACTAAATGTATAAATGTGTACTGATCCTCACTTCGGAGAGTTGCACTGAATTTTTGTCTGTCCTGTGTCCAGATAGGTGTAGGACAAAAAAGAAATAGTGAAGGTATCCAGAGAGGAAGGAAAAGTGCATTTTACAGAATCAGAGAATGGGGAAGGTTGGAAGGGACCACAGTGGGTCATCTGATCCCATCTCCCTGTTCACGTTGCACAGGATTGTGTCCAAATGGTTCTTGAATATCTCCAGTGAAGCAGATTCCACAGCCTCTCTGGGCAATCTGCTCCAGTGCTCCGTCACTCGCACAAGAAAGAAGTTCTTCCTCATCCTCAGGTGGAACTCCCTATGTATCAGTTTCTGCCATTCTTGTCCTACTTCTTGGCACCATCAGGAAGAGCTTGTCTCCATCCTCTTGACACCCTCCCTTCAAATACTTCACAGAATAATAGAATATGATGAGTTGGAAGGGACCCATAAGGATTGAGTCCCAACTCCTGGCCCTGCACAGGGCCATCCCCAATAGTCATGCCAAATATCCAAAAGTATTATCCAAATGCTTCTTGACCTCTCTCAGCCTTGATACTATGACCACTTCCCTGCGGAGCCTGTTCCAGAGCCCAGCCACCCTGTGGGGGAAGAACACTTTTCTAACATCCAAACTAGACCTTCCCTGACACAACTTCAGGCCATTCCCTCAGGTCCTGTCACTGGCCACCACAGAGAAGAGATCAGTGCCTGTCCCTTCTCTTCCCCTCACAGGGAAGTTGTAACTGCAATGAGGTCTCCCCTCAGTCTCCTCCAGCCTGAACAGACCAAGTGACCTCAGCCTCTCGTCGTGTGGCTTCCCCTCAAGACCCTTCACCATCTTCGTTACCCTCCTTTGGATGCTCTCTAAGAGCTTAATATCTTTCTTATATTGCAGTGCCCAAAACTGCCCACAATATTCCAGGTGAGGCCACCCCAGTGCAGAGCAGAGCAGGACAATCCCCTCCCTCAATCGGCTGATGATGCTTTGTCTGATGCCCCCCAGGACATGGTTGGCCCTCCTGGCTGCCAGGGCACTGCTGACTCATATTCAACTTACCATCGACCAGGACACCCAGGTCCCTTTCCATGGCACTGCTTTCCGGCATCTCATTCCCCAGTCTGTCTGTAGATCCGGGGTTGTCCCATCCCAGGTACAGAATTCAGCACTTTCCTTTGTTGAACTTCATATGGTTGGTGTTTGCCCAGTCCTCTAATTTATTGAGGTCTCTCTGCAGGGCCTCCCTGCATGTGCAGGAATCAAAGCTCCTTCGAGTTCTGTGTCATCTGCAGACTTGCTTAGTATCCATTCCAGTCCTGTGTCCAAGTTATTTATGAAGATGTTGAAGATCACAGGGCTCAAGATGGAGGCCTGTGGAACCCCCAGTGATGTCACCAGTCTGATGTCATCCCATTCACTATAATCCTTTTTGTGGATACATCCCTGGAAAGGTTCAAGGCCAGGTTGGATTGGGCTTTGAGTGACCTGGTCTAGTGAAAGCTGTCCCTGCCTTTGGCAGAGGATTGGAACTGGATGATCCCTTCCAATCTAAGCCATTCTGTGATCGTGTTCTGAACTGGGAATCGTTCAAAATAGGTGCATTTACTCAGATTACCTGGAAAGAGATGAATCTGATGAACAGGTACTTTCTTCCCTCCTGCACTTCTTTCTCCATCACACCTCTTTTGGGGAGAAAATGGGACAAAATACAGAGTCAGTTCTGAGTTACTCAGGTAGGAAGAGACCTAATTTCCAAATATTCTTTAAACATATTTAGATCATACATGCCTGCTGAGGTCAGTGGTACCGCTTGCATGAGAAAACTCTATGAAGGCGTTTCCCAAACTATTCTTTGTGGTGGGAATAGCAAGAAGAGGAGGTGGAGTAGACATAATGCTTTGTAGTAAAAATGAAAATAGCAAAATCCTTGGAAACAGAACTAACTTTTACTTTAAGATTTGCCTCTCTTCTTTCTTGAATTATCTTCAAAATGAATCATAAGGATTCATTTTGAGATTCGAGGAAACAGAAAGTATTTGTTTCAGTTTTGCTGGATGTCAGTGGCAGTAAACGAGGACTTAATCAGAAGACTCACAGCCTATTTGTGGAGATACAGTTTGCTGTAAGAGGGCCAGAAGACAGTTTTATTTTCAAGACTTACCTGACTTCAGTAGGTAAACCTGTTATATTGAAGTTACTTGAAAAAAACCAAACCTGTTTTCATGTACAACTGTCTCTGTTTACTTTCTTGCAATCTGAAATAGTGTGCTAGCACTTATTTGTGCCCCAGCAGTTTGAATATTTTCAAATTATCTGGCTTTAGTGTGAGGGAGACTGGTTCTGCTCCATGAATGTATGTTGCAGGTGGAGAGACTTGCACGTTCTCTTCTTCTTTCACTTGTTTTCCCTCCCCACATATTCTTTTCTACACTAAGAATGTTGGCATGTGTTGATCAAATCATAAGAGGTTTAGATTATAATTGGCTCTTTAGGACAGTCCTAGCACATAGGTTGTCTACTTTTTTTTGATTGGCAGAGTCTGATAAGCATCAGTCCAAGGACAGGTGAGTAGTAGGAAGATGAGCATGGAGCAGGAGGGGAAACTGGGATGTGAAAAAGCACAAAATGGCTCTGCTTCAGTAGTTATGTGCTTGGACATGAAGCAGTCTTGCATGTTGAAATGTCTTGAAAGATACCAAGATAAGTCCTTGCAGTAGCAAGTTACTCAATGTAATGAAGCAATAATTTCAGTATAGATACAGTACATTTGCTGACAATTTTTTTTCCTTTCCTTTTTTCTTCTGCAGATATTCCTGAAATACCAGAAAGCATCTCATTCTGCAGAGCTCTACAGGTAGCAGATTTCAGTGGGAATCCACTGACTAGGTAACTTCCACCTTCTTCTTAGTACTTGACATACCAGAATTGCAATCTTGCTGTAACAATTACAGTTTTAAATAAGCCCTTAAAAAATTGTGATCTTGGCTCTCTGTGTAATCTTGCCAACAGTGTTTGTCTCTGGCAAGGAATGCAGAGAAAGTTCACATCTAAAAAGTGATGTGCATCTTCCCTGGCAGGGTATGAAATTTGTTAGCCAACCAGGAAAAATGTAAATTTGATTGTCTGTAAAATAATTTTCATTCCTTTTCTTAAATGCATAGGAAAACCAACCTCATGCTTCAGAGAGATAAAGCAATGGTTAGCACAAATGCATTGGCACAAACCCAGGTGCCTGACGATTTGGAATAGACTGTAGATCAGCTGCTGCAGATAATGGCTTTTACTAATGATTAAAGCTTGGAGTAGCATTTCATCACTCTCCCATCAATTGGGACACAGTGTCATGCAGTAACAGGAGGCAGAAATACACTGTGTATGTTGGTGGCTGCTGTATCTGCTGCCAGTCTGCGTTCTGATGAGCTGAGGTTTGGAGGTTATGTGCATTTTTAGAGTAGAAGAGCAGTTTTGGAGACGGCAAGGAAGAAGTGGTCTGCTAGCTAAAGCCTTTGAATACTCTTTGGAGAGCTATTTCCTAAACCAGCCATTGCCACAGAGCTCCTTTGTGATGCTGAGCAAGTCACAGAAGCCAGAGTGTTCACAGTGGGTGCTCACTGACCCGCTTTGCTTTGCACTGAGATGGCTAGGAATACTTGCAGGGTTGGCTGCCTGGCTGGTCTGCTGGAGTGCTGAGAAACAGGAGAGTGTCTGTAATAGCTTAAGCTGCTCCAGTGGTTTTGCAAGACGGCTTCTTCCACTTGTGTGCAGCTTAGATTCTTCAGAAGTGCACTTTGAATATCTCCCGTAGTGCCTCCTGAGTTCTCTGGAAAATGACATCTCTGGGCATTAAAGGGACACTTGTGATCTTAATCCCTGTGGCTCTGTACCCTGATTATACAGTGAGGATAATAATACCACAAAAATCCGGCAAAGCAAACTGAGGCTGAACTGATGTTTAGATACGCAAGTGGTGAGGGTCACTGAACAGCTTTTTTCCAGGCATCAGTGTGCAGTGTATAAAGCTCAGAACTGCACCTCATGGTATTGAAATCAAAATGTCTGTAGTAGTGTTCTAGTGATCTTTCTTCATTTTGTGTCTTTAATATGGCCTGAGGCCCAAATAATATGTTTTTCTAAAATGCACAGCTACAGCTTTGTGGAACTCACAAAAGAGTTTTTCAATGGTGTTGGAGCAGATCTCTTAACTCTTCGTTGAAAATATAAGAGAATTTTAAAAATTCTTGATAAAGTGGCTTCAAAGTGTATGCATGTTCTGGAAAACATCACTCCAAGCAGTTTACTTAGTTAGAAAGCGCAGATAGCAGAAACTGTTTACATATGGTTGCTGGGTATTTCTGTGATGAGATCCAGAATTTCAGTTTTAGCTGTATAACAGCATGTAAGTTTTGTCACCGATTTGCCCAGATAGAGTGGGAAAGTCTAATAGTTTTTTCCTTTTCTGTGTAATATTCTACAAGTTTTTTTAAGCCTCTAATTCTTGTCTTTATTTCCTTTAAGTCCAAGTTGGAGATCTTCCCACTAATACAGTGTATGTTGCCTCATTGTTAGACTTAAATCATTGATGAAACTGGAGCATTAAAAGTGGCTGGCTGACCATTTTCCCAGCTGTTTTCAGATGATTTCAGGTTTATATTAATTCAAAGCAGGTGCTCTTTATTATAGTTCGGACTGGAAGTCCACTGCATGCTACAGATAGAATAGAATAGTTCCAGTTGGAAGGGACATACAGTGATCTATTCTAACTACCTGTCAACTTCAGGGCTGAGCAAAAGATAATCAAACCATTTAACTCCACTCTAAAACCTGTTAGTGTCTAAATGATAGTGAATGGTTCCAGTGGAGCTCACATTTTGAAGATATTGAGTATATTCTGTTAATAAGATCCAAAAAATTACAAGCAGTGCAGTACGGAGTTGCGCACATGAAAAGCTCCCCCCTTGCATTATAATTTGCCCTTTTCCTTCTCGCCATCCCCATCATGCACAGTTGTATTTGCCTGTAGGTGTGTGTCTCCCTTTTGCTAGTTGCCTGCAGGTCATACCCTGTGCATTGAGCTGAGTGATGGGCAGAGCAGGAACCAAACCAAATGCTACAGCTTGAGCTTGGGTTGCATGCTCTGGGGGTCAAGCAGAAGTTGGGTGGCTGGGCCAGGGGCCTCTGCTCCTTTACCTCATTGGCCCTTTTACCCCATCCTGTCTCCTGTGCAACTGCAAACTGAGCCGCTTGGCGCAACTGAGCTGCCAGTGAGTGGCACAGGAAGCCGTCGTGAAAGGAAGGAGGAGCCAAGCCTTTTAGGAGACCCACTGGGTGATGGACCTAAAGGCTTTAGTAACTTTGGGAGTGTTTTGCATATGATTGCATTTTATAGTGCAAGAAGGGAGAGATCACATGCTGTTGTGTTGTGAACCTGTAATGTGGAATGCTGTAACAGCAGAACATTGTCCTCATAATGAACAGACTATTTCTTTACAAAGCAGCCTAATACTAATACAAAATGGCCATGCTGTAAGCATATATGTAACTGAAGCCTGAAAAAAAAAATAATTATTTTACTATTTGGTGATACAGGAAAATAATAGTAAAAAAGTTTTGGTTTCTTTAGTAACTTTGGTTTTCTCTTTAATTTTTGTGAAAATGCTTAAAATGTTCTCAAGGCTTACAACTTTTTGAAGTTGCAAATTGGGAACAGGGAAAAAGGGGGCTAGGAGACAGGTATATTACCTGTTCTTTGACACAGAATAAACTTTAGAGTCACTAAATCATGGTTTTTTTTTCTTATTATGATCCTTAGAATTTTCTGAGAGTCATGCTAGAGTCTGGGAATGCCTCCCTCTGTGTTTATTTGCTAAATAAACTCTTGTCCACTTGAACGAGAATATTTCTACTGAAAGTCCTTGATTTGAATTAATATCTCCATAGGTTGCCTGAAAGCTTTCCTGAATTGCAGAATCTAACATGTCTTTCAGTAAATGACATCTCTTTGCAAGCACTACCTGAAAACATTGGAAAGTAAGTTTTTTATACTTTATTATTCTCTTATTTTCTTGTTATTGTTACACTTGTATTAATGACTTGCATAATTTTATGTAATACACTTATAAAATTATTTACAGGTCTACCCTTATTTTTTCTATTCTTTCAAGTCTTAGTGGTCTATTTCAAGAAACGCCTTGGCATTTTCACTTGACATTAGTAGCCTATTGCAGAATCTACAGCATGTATGTGTATGGTTCAACTCTTTTCTCTTTAGAGAAAATTGGAATTTTAGGTGCAAAATTAATTACGTGTTCTGTGATGTAGATCTGACCTTTGCTTTCCTGCACTGTAGTAGACCATTGATCCATTATTGTCAACATGTCAGATGGCTGGCAGCTTAGCTCAAAACTAGGCAATTGTTGGCACATGAACAGATGGGTAAAAGCTGGCTGGGATGAGGATGGAAATTAGGAGCTTCATAACTAACTATGGGAGCAGTCTGGTTCTAAAAAAACCCTCTAGTGGAAGATGTGGTGATGGAGGGAACACCTCTTAAAGATGAAATTTTATAAGCTTTTCATACATGTTTGTTAACTCTTGAAAGTTGAGCAGGGTTGCAAGGACAGACTTCCAAAGTGGAGACATGTGGAAAGTGAAGTGTTTATCTGTCTCCTTTTGTCTGAAATGAACATCCACAATTTCAGAAGGGACATCTCTGTCCCCTTAGTGGAGAGAAGGGTATCTCTTCCAGTTTGAAGAAGAGGTAATTCCATGTAGCCTTATTTAAATACTTGAGAATGACTCTGCTGGTTCATCTCAAAGGATCATCTACCCCAGCTTCCTTCCACAGTTGCAGTAAGTAGATGCCTGGTGAGGATTAAGAAGAAAAGCGTATGTTTGACTCCTCTTTCCATCCTCTGACTGTTTCTGGTTCAGAGGATTTCCTGAGCCTTTAGATTGTGGTTTGTCTGATAGCCCACAATGAATCTCTCTTCTATGTACTTGTCCAGTTTCTCCTGGAGTGTATGTAGACATCTTTGGTATTCTCCCCTGGCAAACAGCTGCACAGGTCTATTAGCCGTTGCACTGGTTTGTTATTTGTTCAGTAAAATCCAGCTGTTTCTACATGGAAGAGCCTTCTTGAAAGGATAGTAAGAGCTCCTGCAATGTAGTCAAGTTCAGACCAGCATTACTTTAGCCACTTCCCATGGATGTGAAAGCTGACAGCTGGCACCTTGCCAGCAGCAAGAGAAGCGGTAAATGTCTTTTGAAACCTTGCACAAGCACTAACAGGTACAGCTAATGTGCACCCAGTGACTCGGAGAAAGTCTTGCCTAAAAATTGCATGGGCGGGGCTTTTGTGACATTCTTGCTTTTCTGTAAAAGTTCACCAGACTTTTTGTGAAGCTTTTTCAGGACTGGCAGCTAAAAACAGGCCTGTTCAGACTTTGTGGTTACTGAAAACCAAGGCCAAAAATTTGAGATCCTGCCTGATTCTGAAAATAAATACAGAAGACATGACAAGCTGAAATGATTGCCAAAGCATGAGGTGGACTGCTGCTTTGCAGATAGTAGCTGCAGGAAGGTCGCCGGCTTCCTTGAGAGCTCACTGGCTGTGGTGGCTCTGGCTTCTTGCTTTTCCTGCCTGTCATTTGGTAGTGTGAATGATGATAGCCTCTGCTCTGGACAAATGACTGGCAACAGCTTTGGTTAAAATGGGGATACCAGGCATTTATAGAGATGTCAGTATGTGGAACTGTGCAAGAAAAGAAGAAATTTGCTTCATAGTGTTCCTAAGCAGTTATTGGAAATGCTGTGATACTATTTCAGCCCTATGTGAGCTGTTGCAGGACAGAGCAGTGTAACCCATCCTCCCTCAAAGTCACTATCTGATTCCCAATATTGAAGCTAAAAACCTGATGTCCTCACTTGCATCGGGAACACCCACCTGCTTTTCCTGGTGGTGTTGGTGAGTTCTTCTGGAGAGACAGACTTTTATTCAAGCCTGACTGGCCTGCTTTGATCTTGGATGTGCTCCCACGTTAGCTGTCTAGAATATGATTATTGTATTTTTACAAAAACACTTTAATCTCATTAGTAGAAATTTTTATTATCAAGCTTATGCTTAAAGAAGCAGATACAAGTGTATGGGGCTCTTGTTTTTGTCTCATCAGGTATTCACAGTAGGTGGGAATCTGACAGGTGGAAAGTCAACAGTAAGCTTGGACTGAGGATGGATGCTTTTGAGCTCAGAAGAATGTTAATGTAGCATGGGGTGTCCACCCAAAATGTTAACTGTTCCTGGAGTCTGGTAAGGAATGTCTTGGTGACAGAGAGAAAGAGATCCTGTCTGGTTCCAACTGGAAATTACTGAGAGGTCTTGTTTGTAGTGAACTTGAACTGCAACCTGAAGACCTTATGGATCGTTTCTGAGAGTAAATTTTACTGAATTTTTAGCATTAGATCTGTAAGTTGGAGATTTTTTTTTTCAGTCTGGCTACCAACAAGTGCAACTTTCCTTTTTTAGTTCACAAAATCTTCGTCATTTATTGTGAGTGAATTTGATTGTGCAGCCAACCATCCTGTGTTTGGTAAAAGCAGTGAAATGCTCTGCGGCTTCTCCAAAGGTTGCCTGCTTGTACTCTTTGTTCCCTCCTTTGTTCTTTTCCGTCTACTGGGACCCAAAAAATACTGGGAATTAGAAAGAAATGCTAATTGGGTTTTTCTGGCAAAAAAAATAAGTAAAGCTCTTAAAAATGCTTGGATATGTTTGCAAAAGCCTTATTGGAGTGTCATTGTGCTTTGGATAATAATGCATGGTGTTATTTGATGGAATAGGCTGGACCTATGTGCTCTGTATGAGATTTGTCAAATAGTGAACGTATGAAAAATGGTGTTTTATTTTGCTACAGTTGAATTTGTTTGGGGAAAAGTTTGAAGTCCATGTGCTTGCTGCAGGTCTTACGGGAGTATGTGGAAATTTGGGGAAATGCATCCCAAAATCTTACAGTCTTATAGTGCTTTCTAGGAAACTAATACAGCCAGTGAAATCTCTAATTCATCTTTGTGTAGTACAGTGATCAGTATATATTTAGTGGTGGTTGGGTTTTTTTGTTTGTTTGGGTTTTTTTTCTTTTAGCTACTTACAATCTCGTGGGAATGCAAATTTCCTTACTATCTTAAAGGGGGAATGCAGCAAAAAGCAAGGGCAAATATTTTACAAACAGCAGCACTTTTGAGGTTAGTAAGAATTTTCTTCTTAATGGCAGATAATAGAGTTGAATTACCTTGCCGTGAGACATTAGTGGAAATGTGTCTTCCTTGTGAATTCAGATGTTCAGTCTGTTTTTCCCATGGTCTGATGTATGAGTGCCAATGTTCAGCTTCACTGTCCCAGGCCAGTGGCTGAAATTGTTCAAATCATTGAAATGTAGAGTTCTGTTAATATTTTTACTGTGCCGTTAGGAATTCTTTAGCATAGACCTTTTATATTTTCTTTTTTCTTTATGTTGCCAAAAGGAGTGTTTTTAAGGGTTACAACTGGATGTTTTAAGAACATAGGCAAGGCCTTCCGTGAACATTTTGCCTTTCCTCTTGCTTATGCATAGCCATGCTCAGGGTATGTCAACTTTTCTTAGTCTGTATGACTACTTCAATCTGCTTATCCAGTGCTGGTATATGTGCTGACAGTTTTTCTTTGCTGGATGAAGCCTTCTGCTTTTAACCTCGTGTATTGTTTCAGGGCTTGCTAGAAAGATGTTTTATACACTGCTTTAGGACTGGATAACAGACTAGATCTCTTAATATTACTATTGCTCCTTTTTGGGTTTCTCTGTGATTTGTGTTCTCCTAACTCATGATTTGGTTGCTGTCTGGAGTAAAACACTGAATGCTTATGCATGCGAGATACTTAAGGTAATAATTAGGTGGGTGCAGCTTGGAACAGGACTTGTCCTGTTGGCTAGTTGAACCTTTTGGAGAAACAAGTTACACCATTTAAGCTGTGAGTAGGAGTGTCTTTTACAGCATTGCTCAGTCTAATGAGAGTAAGTCTGATTTCCTTGCCCATTCTGCAGTGCCGTGTGTGTCTGTAGAGCTCCCCAACAAGCAGGCATAACCTGTTCCTCCCAGCATGGGTAACAAGGAATTTCCACTTGCTTCTAGGATTTTTCTTCAGTATTTCCTTATTTGTGTAGCACCCAAAACACAGGGTATGACTTTTTCTGAAATTCAAAAATTAGAGTATTTGTGTGTGAGAGTATTTGAGTAAATCAGGATATTTGTCTGTAAGGCTTCCTAGGGCATGCCTTCCAGTAGTAGCATGAATAATCTATAATATCTGTCTGTCCCCACACCTTCCTAGTCCATGTGCTCATTCTCTAGTGTTGGCTTCAACCCACTATGTTGTTGGCTTCTTACCAGCAAAGATTTGTGATTTTAGAGATCCATATAGTGCTCTCGTGGCTTGACATCTAGAAAGAGGAGAGAGATTGTGCCAGCTTTGTATGTTTATATATTTATTTGTGGTTCTTAAGCTTGAACAAGATCCAGGTACCTTCTTTGGAAAGCCTTTTATGTATGGCTCTGATATTTAATCTGGCGTTGGACTCAGAAGTGTGCTTCATGAGGAATTTGCCTTAGCTGAAAAACCAGTCCTTTCAACATGAACTGCATATTTGAAAAAGACAGTTATCTGTCAAATTCTGTGGAGACAATAAATTCAATAATTTTCTTAAACAGCTGAAGCAAAGGACAGAGCTTCACTACTGAGCTTTAAATTATGATTTAAAAGCTGCTGCCCATCAGCACACCAGACATCTAACTCAATACCTGGTTTTTAGCTTTCACCATTTTTTCAGCAGTCTTGTCTGTGCCTGGAAAAGATAAAGATTACCAGATGACCATTTTTTTTATTATTTTTTTTTGGATGCTAAGCTTTAAAGTATGAGATTATTCATGATTGGCAGGTAGAGTGTTTTGAAAGTTCCCTACATGGCAAATAAAAAAAGCTTTCCTCTGCCATGTGCAGTCTTTATTCCCTCCCTAAAAATGTACAGATGGTCTCCTACTTGGACATGATTCTGAAATCCTGAGAATTTGACAAAAGACCACAGAAATATAATGATTTGTAGAATCCCCATCATTCATGGCCTCCATTTCGCTCCCCTCCTTTTTTTTTTTTTAAGAGAACTGCACAGTCAGTGATGTAGGAAAGTAGCTTTAGAAACTTTTGATGTGGGGAGGGGTGAATTTCTTTAGATGGAAAGGATATTCTGATACCAATGACTGATGAGTCTGGTTTACCCCCAAGCTGCAAGCAGGCTGAATGGATCTGTGGACCTTACTACTGAAAGGGAATTACCAGGTAAGCAGAGAAATTTTCCTCTTAACGTTTGCAGCTAGCAGGTAGAAAGCTGAAATAGGCATTTAATTGTGAAAGTGAACATAATGAAAAGAATAGAACAAATGTCGCTGTACTTAGGAGCATTGTTTTGCAGAAAGATTCGTTATAGGCATGCTTTTCAACATTCATGAAACCACAAGTATCCAGAGATTTCGTGTTAGTTAGTCGCTGACCGTGGTGGTTTTACATATATATATATGTTTAATTCTAGGGTTTTGACTTTTTCAGCAGTTTCTGAATTAGAATCTCTAATGCTGACTGGAACAGGAGTAGCTGCAGAATGAAAGGTCTTCAAAGGCAAGGGTGACACGCTCAATGCAGATGATCCAGAGGCAGATCAGAATGGCATGCTAATCCTGATAACAGATTCCTGGGCCAGTCCTTAACTGTGTTTTTCTTAGTGTATGCTTGGATCTCTCAAGTGTAGGTTACACGTCTGGTAGCCTCACACAGAATGGAAAATGTTCTTAAAATTATGTGGAACAAGACAATATAATTCTGTTTTCAGGTTTAGCATAATAATGTCTAACTAACATATGTTCTTACATGATACAACGGAAGTGACGGGGAAACTTACCTTGCAAATACATAGACGGAGGATTGGATGTAGGTGGTCTGGCTGGGCTGATAAAAATAGTACTAAAACCTCTTACTCTGGCTTATCTGAATTTAGCATAGCAAGTAATATTTACGGAGTGTTGGGTAGGTAGAGCTTTCAGTGTTAATCACAGCTGTTTGGTAAATGGCAAAACTGAATGTTAGGGAACTCACAAGTTTATTCCAGGAGCACTTTAATAATGTAATAGTAAATGCAGTGCCATCTGGCCTTTAAGTAAGAGATATTGTATCCTGTATGTTACATAGGAAAAAAATATTTAATGTATATTTAGGAATATATTTTTGAAATTAAATAATTCCACTTTTATTGAAGTTGCTGAAGAATGACGTTTCATGAGTGGAATGGAAGATATTTTGAAAATGAAATCTTCTTGTATTAGTGAATTGGCTTAGCATCCCCAATCTGCTTCAGTAATCTTGATAAGCAAATTGGAGAATGTTTGGTTAAGGCATTCAAAAGTGACCAGGCTGAGCTGTAATTACAAATCTCTTTTCTTCTTGATGATGCCTTTTGAAGGTCATAGGGAGTTCAGTGTTCCTGTGCATTCTTTTGTTGCCATATCTGAAAGAAAGAGTGGTAGTGATTGCAGCAACTTGAAAGCCAAGGTTATGTAGAAAGTTAGTTTTAATTAGTGTCTTAGACTAACTCTCTAACATTTTTAGGGGGTTCCTTGGCAATAAACTGTAGAACTTTATTTTTAAAATTTGGATGTTGTTTGTACTACTGCCATCCGTTCAGGCTTTCCTCCACTTAGTGGCTGAAAGATACTAATGTTTTCTTTATGCTGTTTTTACTTGTGGAAGATCTGTAGCTTTTTACAAGACAATTATTGGCATTAACAATTCAATTCAAGTAACAGACTAGGCAATGCTCTTTCTCTGGCTTTCAGTACCTTTGCTGTGTAAGTCTAGGATGACAAAATTATCAATTTTCCTTTTTTGGTGCCTATTTAAAATCAGTCTTCCAAGAGAGGAGTATTTCCCCTCTGTAATTTGTGTCCACTTCTCCCAGCTCTGTAGAAAATTGCAAGTGTAAAGAACATAATCCTTAATTTCAGATTTTGTGACTAGAGTTGTTCTTACTAGAGTTCTGTTCTGCTTGTCAAACTCCAGAAGCAACCTGCTAATGAAAGCCTCATGTGCCTTTCCCCTGAATGTTATAAACTCAAACTTGATGGCCTGTAATATATTTAAATATGGCTAGTTTCATGCATTTTTTTATGTTGTTGTCAGAGTACCACAGTTACCTTTTCATCTCTTGGAAGACCCTTGAATAGATAGAAAAACCAGCATGTTTGTTTTCTGCACAAAAAAAAAAGTTACCTATCTTAATCTCTCTTCCTCCCCAGTGTAGTGTCATAATGAATGTTTCAAAGAGTATGTACCCTATAGAAATGCAGGGGCAGGTGTTACCTATGTACCAGTAATCTTCGGGTGCTGGCATGGTGAGCTGAAGTCCTTCTTCAGTGCACTGGCCAGAATGTGGACTGCATCTCATTTCTGTGTGCTGCATCCTTGGGCTGTGTTCTGTAGCCATTGCTGCTGCTGCATAAAAAATGTAATACCAGGCCAAATTCAGAATCTGTATTGTGTTCTCACCTCATTGTGCAGGACCTTCCCTTGTTCTGTATAAATATGGGGACTGTGCCCATTTTCCCATCTTTCTTTTTGCACTCTTACGAATGTGAGGAAAAACTACATTTGGGATTTTATATTCCCCTAACTGTCTGAAACTTGCTGGAAGGTGCAGGGCTATGGATTTCTGCAGGTGCTTTAGATCTTCATCTTTTCCAACTTTGTTTCCTTGTTTCCCAGAACCTGATTTCTTGTCTTGAAAGCTTAGCTGTGTGCTGCTTTTGACATAAGGTCAAAAAGTGTCGCTTTTGTTACTTAAATAAAAGAAGGCTGTTGTCCAATTCTTACTGACTGGGCACCTTTAGCTTTTATATTAGTTCATCTCGTTATCTATCTTCATTTTCTCCTAGCTTTCCCCACGTTTCTCTTTCCACCTTTGTAATTTTAACTTGTTTTTTTTCCCTCACAAGAAAATATCATATGTATGACTATGTTTCCCAGTGCTTTTCTCAGAAGCCTTTGCTGATGTATGCCAAGGGCTTGGATACTCCCAGTCTTTTTGTAGCGATTGAGATAGAAATGGCATATATAGCATTGTCTATTGTAATTTCTTAGTGCTAGGATAAACTCATCTAAGTTTTGTATTTTATAAGTTTACAAAACAAAGTATATTCTATGTATACTGTACATTGAAATTGTAATTTCATTCAGAGTAACTAGGAAACATCTCTCTGTTGCTCTTTTTTCTATTTCTTTTATTTTTCTGACTTCAGAGATGTTTTACCTATTGCAGTGAATTGCTGTTGTTTAGAGAGTCATCTGCCTGTGAAAAGGTTGTTTTGTAGCACATGTTGCAGCTGATAATGTCATTTTAATTAATCCAAAATAAAACTGACGTAATTTGGAAGAAAAAGAACAACAGGTTTTGCTTCTGATCTTAGTGGATGATTCTAGTCTAAACCTTAATTTCGGAGGAGACTGCTGCAGACGTGAGAGAGAATATTTGTGATATTCCATATCTGTAGACCATTGGATTGAGGGTTTCTTTCTCAAATCTTGACAGGAATGCTCAGGAAAGACAATTCCAGCATTTATATCTGCTTTGTTGCTATTATTTTCATTGTAAATTAATTGAATTCACATTCTTTTAATTTGTGTAAGCCACATGATGAACACTAATATCTACAGTTACTGTAGGTACAGCACTGATTAAGTATATCTGGTTTATACTGAAACTGACATTTTTAGCCATGTTGTACCTTTAAATTCTACTGGGTTTCACCCTTACACCAGAAGTCATCTGAAATGTTTAGATGAGAAACTTATATTTATTTCAGTTAACTGCATCCTCTGCCTGTTTTGGCTGTTTGCTTGTGCTCAGTAATTTCACACACAGGCTCTGTGTTTGAGGTATGAATGGTAGCTTTTGTACTGAGAATTATTGCAATATTAATGGTTTTTACAAGCTTTGGTGAAATAATTTTGTATGGCAGTGGGTTTGGGGGGTTTTGGGAGTTTTTTTCTTTCTCCTTTAGAATAAAATTAGAATAAAATTACATTTGCTTGTGCATTTTCTGCTCATTGGGGTTTTTCAATGTTTTTTTTTGTTTGGTTTGGATTTTTTTGGAGGGCAGGGACTGTTTCTTGGAGAGCAGCCTACAGTGCTCTAGCTGCTGGTGGAACTTTTAGTTTGAGTAGACTAGACTCCTGTTGCCTTTGTGTTTTATAGATTGAAACAGGTAACTTCCTGTGAGAGATTTTTCTCTTCTAGATAAAGATTAGAGTTAGGGAGACTCTAAAATCATTAAGGTATGGCTTGTTTTAGTTCCTTTCAGGGACTTTGGAAATGCTGGACTGACAGTGCACCTGTGAAATTAAGGGCATAAGAAAAAAATTATTTCATTTATTGTGCAAAATTGCTATTTGTAGTTGAGAAGAGGAAGGATTATACTTTCTGAAGAGAGTGTTACGAAATCAGAAAAGATACTTGAAAAATACCAAGTAATGTAGGATTTTTCTGGCAAATTACTCCAAATTGTGTTTCTTAACATATCTTAAAACCAGAAATATCTTAGTGAACATACAGCGTGTTAAGAACCCGTTGGTAAATTTACAGACAAGCTTACCGCTCTGCTTTTTAATATATTGGAGACTGGTACTTCAATACCTCAGTGTGTCTTTTATTTGAGGCTACTTTATATAATAACTTTCACATTTTCACGTTTTAAGTTGCAGCACATAAGTTTGATGGGAGCTGTTTCTCTAACTGATCAAAATTTAAGAATAATGAGTCACATGTTTCCTTTTCTGACCTCTCTATCAGGTGGATCCACTTTAAACATAATATTTCAGCCTAATGGTGCAGCTTTGCTAATTTAAACTTAATAGACTTAGTCTGTATTTTACATTACTTAGTGGGAAGCTTCATTTTGCTTACTGGGGTTTGCTTTCATTGGATTTGGACTTAAGACCTTGGCAGAAGTAGAAAGGATGGAGTAAAAGAGTGTGGGACAGTGTCTTTTTTTGTTCCAGGGCAGAGTTAGGGTTGTGAACATGCTGTGGACTAAATAAAGCAGTTCTCCTTCAGAAAGCTGTGTCATTAGAGATGAAAACATAATTCAGTAAGTAGCGGACTCCCATAAGAAGAGAACCTTGCCTGGGACTGTGATGGGCCACAGTCATTCTCCGAAGTGCATGGAATGTGTCTGGGTGCAGAGACGGCTGCAGGTGGATGCTCAAAAGGACACTGCTGCCTTCTTGCACCTTCGTGGTACTCCTACTGGCCCAGGTGTTTAAGGGGATTTATTCTGTGTTGGATTAGATATCTGTGTTGTTCTCCTTGCTGGGATGTTTTTAAGCAGGATCAATTTCCTGGGCTGAATTCACTGGCCTGCCCCAATTTAATGTGGTGGTTCTCAAGTTCTGGCTGGTGAACATGGTTTTGCTGACAAAGATTTCTGTTTAGCCGCATCCAAAGTGGTGTCTGAGGTAAGAAAAGAAATTAAGAGATTGCTCCATTTTACTCATCAACACTTGAACTTTATGAGGAGGGAGATAACTAGATGTGGGGTGATGTGTAAACACAAGATTACAAGGCAGCTTGGCGGTGTGTGCATTCTTTTTCTATTCTCTTGATAAAAATGAGTCATGGGCCTCACCTAATACTAGCTTGAAGAGAAAGTGCAAAATTCAAAAGAACTAGAAAACCTGTCAACAACAATGTAATGGCAGTCTGTGCGTGTCAGTCTGAGTAAGATCAGACCCACGTTCCTCTTGGAGAGAAATGTTTGTCCATCACCCCCTCCCTCTCTCCCTTCACGTGTTTGGTTTTTGTGAGGATGTCAAATCCCATCTTGGCATGTGTTTTATAGTGTTAAAATTTTTACGTGTGAATTTTCTCTTGTGTTGTTGGAACGATGGCTTCCTTATTACCTGCTTTCTGTCGTTGATTTTGCATAGCAGTAGCTGAGTTACTATCACTTAACTTCTAATTGCATTTGTAATAGACTTCCTTTAAAGTATCTTCACCTCTATGGCATGTTTAAACTGTACTTCTTCTGAAGGAATACAGAACACATCGGGTAAAATGTACTTATTTTAAAAGCTGGAGAGGGTTGCTGAGACTGAAATCTCACAGGAGTTTTGATTACCTTCACTGTTTTCTGAATGCAGTACAAAGTAGGTGCTTGAAGTAAGGATTTATTTTTCAGACACCATCCAGAGTCAATCCATGAAAAATCTTCATTCCTTTTTAATGTCATTACATCAGTTCTGTTGCTTTTCTCTGCTTAGATAGCTGTATTAGAGTTGCAGTGTAAATATTTTTTTAAGTTTTATTGAATTTTACTGGGACAAACAAATGATTTTGTAATTCAGTATGTTTCTATTATTTGAGATGAAAAAAATTAAATTTTATATGGTCTAAATGCGTGGGGTTCTCTTTTTTCTCCTAAGGTGTACCCATTTAGATTTAACGTGTTTCAAATTTAGTGGAATTCTTGTTTTTAATCTAGATTTTATTTAAGGCCTAGCCACTGTCCCCCTTACCTGCACACCAAGACAGAACATATTCTGTTGTAGTAAACTCCTTATTTGCAATCACCATATCTGATTTTTGTTTTTCCCTGGGATGGTGGAGGATTAGAGCAGATTATAGTGTTGGGATAATGTCTGACTCCTTGTGTTCCATTTAGTCATAAATAAACCCCCGAGAAATCTGAATGTTGCTATGGTGATGTGAGTAAAAGCCTGGGATATGGCGTAAGTGAGCCGCTTAGAAGCATAATGTCACTTACAGTAATGAGCACGCTGTCATTAGAACAGTGATGGGTTTACCTGGTGCTCTGCAACTTTGGTAGCCCACGCCAGATTCTGAAAGCAAGTAAGTAAATGCAATTCATATGAATATGCTCTGTTCAGTAGCTTGCAGCTACAAACCTTTTAACAAATGGAAATTTGTGTTTTGTCTGTTTGCTTCCTAACTTTAATCTGTTGAAATATCACAGAGAAACAAGCAAAAACTTAGTCTTTGTATTCTGCCTTTCACATGATGGAGTGGTTGAATTAAAACAACAAAAAATCAGTTTGCAGCAATTTTGTTTTAAACTGTGTAAACACGCTTTTCTTTTGAAAGTAGGATTGTATTAAAATGTGTTCTTTTGGTTTTGTTTTTTAGTCTTTATAACCTGGCTTCACTGGAACTGAGAGAAAATTTGCTGACATATTTACCTGAGTAAGTGGCATTTCATGTGTTTGATTATATTAACAAAATGCTCTTATTCTTAAGATCTGCTAAGGTGAAACTGAATGACAGCTAGAAAAAATATTCAGTGCCAATTGACGGAATGTATGAGATACAGCCTTCTTTTAACAACACCTAATGACATCCATTATTCCTAGCTGTACTTGATCAGTAGCAGGAGGCTGCAGTCTGTGTGGATTGACTTTGCTCTATAAAAGTTACTCAGTATAAAATACAGCAGCACCAAACATTTCCTGCACTCATTGACTGAGTGCATCTGCAGTGGGAGTGGTGGTTCAGGTTGTTCTCCTGCTGAAATGTCGTAACCAGGAAAGCAGGGTAACAAGATCTTGGTGATTTCCACTCTAGACCTTCATAGCATTTAAATAAGTGCAGTGTTTGGGGCTGAGTAACCAAAAGCTTCTGAAACCTGGAGGCTTCTACGAAGGCTTCTAAAGCCTTGGTAGCAAACTGGGCCTATTGATGTCTGAAGTCTGTCTCCACCCACTGTGATTTTTGCAGAAAAAAGTTGTTGAGATGTCTCTGTGCTGTCTGCATTGTGGCAGAGGGATTTGTGGTCTTGTAAGATGAATTTGGTACCTTGTATTTTGGGGATCCTTTTTGTCTCCCTAGATGCCTCTTCTTTCTCCAGTGAAGGAGTTTTCCTTCCTTCACTACCTGGTTGCTTCTTGCAGAAGTTTTGGTGACTCCTACTCTGCTTGTTTAGATCTTCTAATAGATACTGTAAAAGATTTAACCTATTTTAATCAGAATCTCTTCCCCAGTCTCTTTGGGGTTCTTTTTTCCTGTCAGTCTGCACAGTGCCTTAGTTGTGGCTGGCTGTAGCTATGAGCCACCAGACACTTTAAATGTCAATGAACAGAAGATAGGAATTGCTAGTTAAGTTTTGCCATGCAGTGTCAGAGCAAAACTATCACAAATATTGACACTTTTATTGCTCCTGGAAAATTCTGACTGCCAGTAATATGGTTGACAAGTCTTTTGCTGGCTTTTGTGCTACTGTGACTTTGGATACGGTAAGCAACAGCCTGTTTCTGAAGTAGAAGGATGACCCTCTGTGACTGTGTATGTTCTTTTACATCTTTTCAGGCTTCCCTTCTCTCATCCAACCTCAAATACTTCAGAAATGGATGGATCATGTTCAGAAGATAAATAATGGATTTATTGATTCTTGAGTCACGTAGTTACATGTGATCACTATGGGGAATTTTTATCCAGTTGCATAACTGTAAATTTCCCCTAAAAATAAATCCAACTGTACTAAACTACGTGGCATTTTCCACCACAAGGGACTTATAGTTAAAATTAAAAAAATAATGATTTGATTGCCTACACTAAGTTTTAAGTTTCAAGGGAATACAGTCAGACTGACAAATCAAATTATTTTTTCAGTAAAGTATTACTGCGAATAGTCTATGCCTGGTAAAATAGCTGTCTGCCTACTGTACACTGTAATTTGAAACTCAAGTTTCAGTAAAATGAGCTCATTCAAATACATAGAGTTTCTGTTGGTTTAGTCTAATGTGGTTTTGCTTGGACTTATCTCACAGATCACTTGCCCAGCTGCAGCGACTAGAAGAACTTGATTTAGGAAACAATGAACTTTATCACTTGGTAAGAGAACATGCCACTGAAAGTTGGTCTTGTTTTACGCATCATTTAGATTAAATAGATTGTAGGATGTCCAAAATTGAGAAAGAAAAACGTATAGAAGGGGCGTCTTTTTGTATGTACAGATGAATTTTGCCAGTGAGCTGGTGCTTCCCATATCTGCTTAGTCTTGTTCAGTATAATATCACTTTACTCAGAAAACTGCAGCTGATCTCTAGAAAGTGAGAACACTGCACAGCTTTTTTTATGGAAATAAAAAGGAGTGGAAGGGCACAAACTTGACTGCGTTTGCCATTACAATGAACACATGGGCTTCTGTCGGGAGCTGGATGAGCTGAGCACAGATGAAAGCTCACTTGTTTTTGGGGTGAGAATAGGAATCTTTGTAAAAGGGCTGAGGCAGACCGGTGAGGGTTGCAGGGTTCTACATTGTCACAGGCTAATCTACCAAAAAGATATATCTCGTCTCCTGTAAAGTAACTCAATTAATGTTGGATTTGTGGTTGATCAAGAGTGTGCACGCAATTTGTTAGTTAATGCCAGGCGAAGAATGTTAATTTGTTAAGCTATAGCAATTAATTTGTATGATGGAGTTCCCAAATGCTTGCAGTCACCCTTGATACATTTAATCAAGGTACTTCTAGATAGTGCTTGCAGTTACAATTGGTTTACTTGTATTGTAATTGCAGGGTGGCCATTTGTTTTTTACTTGAAGCTGCTATGCTACCTAATGTTATTATGTTTTACGTTATAGCCAGAAACAATTGGTGCACTTTTTAATCTCAAAGACCTCTGGTTGGATGGAAACCAATTAGCCGAAATACCTCAGGTAAAGATCTGCTCTACTGATACTGTTTTGAAGATGCTTTTAGAAGAAACCCTTTTCATTCATACCTAAAGGGAAGTACTTTAAAATGGAATAGATTTCGCAGTTCACTTTGCCTAGGTTGGTTTTGGGTGTGTAAGGGTTTTCTCTTAGTAAGTTAGTAAGGGATTGGCCATGATACTGCATGTTGTCAGAAGTTTTCTTTTAAGCATTTTGACAAACAGATAGTTTCCTAATAGGCACGTTGTTCAGTTTTTAGGATGACACACCCACTGTTTTCAGTTCTTGCCCGGTGATCAGGGAGCCACTACTTGTCCGAGCTAACCCTCGCTTGTGTATCTATGTAAATTTCAGTTTTAATAATTTTGAGTATGATTCTTTGCTCTTTGCAGTCATCTTCATCCATTCAAGCACAATGTTTGGGAGAAGTACAATAATAGAACTATTGCCATAAATAGAAATTTTGATTTATTCAGACAAATACCCCATCTGATATCAGTCACAGGATAAGGTCCTACTGTTCTGTTCTCTGGAAGGTGAATTGGATGAATAAAATGAGAACTGTTCTCAAGTGTGTACAGGGGTGTCTGTGTACATGGGAAATGGGAGGATGCTCTGATAGTAGAGCAAAGGCATTTCTCTAATTGTTGGATTACCACTGTAAAAAACTTGAGTAGTCATTACTAATTGTAGATGATGGCCGTGTAACTTGGCAGTTCAAATGTGCTTGCTAGAGCAATGCTCTCAATTCCTGTTTCTACATTTATTGTAGTTGGAAGATGTGAAGATATGAAATCCCTAGATGTCATGGCATGCTGCTGTAGCAGCCAGGAGGGACTAACCCTAATTTGCCTTGGGTTAGTTGGGAGGGGTAGATTTAATTATGTGAAGGCTGATAATGTGCCCTTCTGAAAGCACAACTTTGCAGTCTGCTTGAGGAAAACTCCAGGTTTGTCTGGCACTTGCCTGGGTGTGCTCAGCATACCTTGTCTGACTACTGAAGCCAGTCTTAATAGTTAGAATAAGGAACTGTGACTGTATCACTTGGTTGGTTTATCATATGTAAAGTGTAATTATATATTTTTTTCTTCATTTAGGAGTTGTACAAAGAATAACCCATTTAGAGGTCATACAGATGATTGTTTTACTTTGTGGAATTCCATTGCGATGGTGCATTTTTCAAATTGCTTTCTTACGTGTTTGGGCATGACTTAAGTTTTTTGTCTTGTATTGCAGGAAGTGGGAAACCTGAAAAACCTGCTTTGTCTGGATGTTTCTGAAAATAAATTGGAATGCCTTCCTGAAGAAATTAGTGGTCTGACTTCTTTAACAGACTTGCTTGTTTCTCAGAATTTACTTCAGGTCTTACCTGATGGCATTGGTAAGTACAAGGTGAATGCTATCACACAGATCCATTTAATCCACCATAAAATGGAAGTAATTTGTTTTCAAGTCTTTTGAAGTCTTTTTGTGCAAAAGATGGGCTTGTCTCAGTGTGGGTTTTTTTCCTTTTGCTTAGTATGGAATGCATAGTTCTCATAATTTTGCATTTTAATTATCTAGATTACTATCTCATAATCCTCCTTCAGTCTTCACTGGATACCTATGAAACAAAATAAAAGTTAATATGTTCTTTTGGTTCCCACTGTATTCATGTCACTGTCATAACTCCTTTAACACTGTAAAATTTTAGCTTGTAACATGCTATGGGTCACTTGATAAGAATGACTGACAGTATAACTATAAAAATACAGATTTTTTAGTGGGAATATGTATTTATCTTCAGCTGGACAATGTGATTAATACTATACTGAATCCAGTGGAAGACTTCGTGCTTCAGCTCATTACTCCTTGCCCTTGAGTATTCAAACTACAGCCTTTCTGTGTCTGACCCCTTAGAACAGGTTCAGTAACTGAAGAATATTTTCTGAAGCATTACCAGTGCCTTTTTTAAGGTACCTGTTTTTACCTATGCTGTATTTGTGACAAGTAGTTGGTGAAGCAGTTCTTCTCTACTGCTTCTGAGCTGTTTTTTCTGTCACATTGCAAGGGTGTACCTTCTTGAGAGGACTTTTTTTTTTCAGACTAAAGGTATAGGCTAAGGAGCACTTGTGAATGTGGTTTAACCACATCTAACATTTATCATGTGGAAAAGAATGGACAGATCTTCCTCCTTCCTGCATGTGCTATATGTGCTTAAAAAGAGAAAAGTTGCTCTAGAAGTTAAACTTGGGGAGTGGCGTGACTACTGTGGGCCCTACAACTGGCTAATGTGTGTTTGATAGAGAGTTGTAGCAGCCCTCTATGATAACCTGAGCTGGCCAGTACAGTTGTGGTACATCTGAAATGGAGCTATACCTACTTAAATGCAATGGCCCATGGAGCCTGCTAGATAGAGCTTGTTGGCAGAAGTGAACCTTGCTGGTCTCTGTGGAAGGTCCTGGGAGTTGCTCAGGTGATCACTGAATTGGTGGATCTGCAGAGCCCTTGTAGCAGGGCTCTCGTCAGCACCAGTGCATCAGGTCAGCTGTGGCCCTGTCTCACCAAGCCTCTAAAGCCATAACGGAGCAGGCTCCAGCACCCCTGGGCACCACCTCCCAGTGAGGAAGCTGCTTCTGATGTCCAGCTGGGATCTCAGTTTGCAGCCTTTGCTGTCTCACCTGACACTGCAGAGAAGAGTTTGAGTGGGTCATCTCTGTAACTGCCCTTCAGGTAGCCGTGGGTGGTTCCTAGATACCTCCTTGGCTGCTTCTTGCTGGGAGTCAATGAAGCCGGCTCCCTCAGCCTCAGTTCACATGTGCCCTGGCCATCTTGATAGCTTTCTGCTGGACCTCTGTCATTTGAACAAGGGGAAGACAGGACATGACGTGAAACTGAGAATGATTTTACAGGTGTGGTTTCACTATTTGCATGTAGATGGGATATAGCAACTTCCATTGTTCTGCTGGCTGTAATTCTCCTAATGTAGTCCAGCTGGTGTTTATTTCTGGTGAGAGCTCACTGGTAGTTACTATTCAGCTTGGTGCCCACCATAGTCTGCAGTCCTTTCCAGCAGGACTGTTGTACAGCCCTCATTTCCCAGCCTGTACTGGTGCACAGGTTTATTCTGCCCGGGCGTGGAGCTCTGCACTTCTCCAAGCTAAGCCTTGAATTTCTGTTTAGGTTGTTATCCTTCTGTGTATCAGATGTCTCCTCATGATTTAGTATCATCAGTGAGTTTGATATGCCAGCCTATTACAGCTGTTTGGGACCATGTAGGGATGGCAGGGAGATGTCAGCAGCTAGTGATGTCTCCTGAATTCTCTGTCTTGGGCTCTTCCCATTCTGGTGCAAAGAATAAGAACAAGGTGAGCTTTCTGTGCTGAAATAGTATTTTGTTCTTCATGGGAAGATTCCATTCAAAGAAGTTTGGTTTCCAGTCTAAAGAATAAACTTGGGTTTCCTGTCTGACTAACTGGGTTCTATACTGGGACAAAGAGACCTTTATCCTGTTTGGGTTTTGGCTGTCACTTCAGTGCAAGCCATTCTCACTGTAGTTGAGTAGTTGTAGGTGATCTTCTGAACACTTCTTTATTAATAGATGTTGTATAATTGAAGAAAAGACAGATATTTTTCACCTTTTTATAGGCCTTGATATTTATGTGGGATATTAGTCAAATTGCAACTTTATTACAATTCCATTATGCTTAAATATTGGATATGAATAGTTATATTGACTATGAAGACGATGTTAAAACTGGCAAAAATAGTGCAGGCACCAAGTGAAGCAGTGCTTGAGTTCTTTTTTTTTTTTTTTTTTAATCTGGAAAAAACCCTCATTGTTTTAGAGAATTTCTAAATGTTTTGCAGCAGTAAAATTTGATATAATTAAAGGAAGTATTGGAGGATGCTAAACTAAAAAACCACATTTTTCTTTCTGTCCAGGAAAATTGCGGAGGCTCTCCATTTTGAAGGTTGATCAGAACAAACTGATTCAACTAACAGATTCAATTGGAGACTGTGAAAGCCTTACTGAACTAGTTCTCACAGAAAACCAACTGCAGGTAAACGTGGTCATGGGCTGCTCAAATGGGTGAGTGGTAATAAGACCTGCTGTTACGTGCTGAATCACTTACCTCATTAGGTTACTCACCCTTGCTACTGCTAAGTAGCAAGTTTTCTTTAAATGCATCTTATTTCTTACCTGTTCAAGGAGTGCTGGAGATCAAGTTGTGTGTAGTAACAATACGCCCTTCAAATGCTTAAGCAATTACATATTCATTCTTGAATCTTTCATGAACAGTAAGGGAATTGGAGCATGTGGAGTACAGGTATCACTTTGTTGTGTTTTTAATGTGGGGTTTGCTGTATTGCATTATTGCCAATTTTTGCTGTACATTATCTGGATCAGAATTGCTAGAACTGAATAGGAGCCTTGAGCACTGTAGGGCGTCTGTTGTATTGCTCCTTGCTCTGCTGATCTACTCCAGCCAGGTATTAAATACAGTATGTGGTCAATTAAAATATAATCTCAGAATTCCTTCAATTAGGTGTTTCCTTCCATTATTTTGAAACAGTCTTCACATGAATCTGACACTTTGAGAGTAAATGTCTCTATAACGATCTAGGTTTGAGCTTTTCTTAATTTCGGTTCGTGTGATTGAGTTAGGAACATAAGTCTGATGGAAGGATGCCTCTCTAGAAGTCAGTTTGTAGCACCTAAGTTAGGAGATTGCTTCTCAATTAGCTATTTTGAAAACCTGACGCTAGATAATATGGGCATTCTTCATACATTCATTCTGTACACAGCTGATGTGTGACTTGTCTTAATGCAGAGATATTTTGTGAGTGAATTTGTATTAGAAACTGACATTCCTAGATATTTTTTCTGCAGAATAAACCTTTGGATCTTCTTTGGAAGGTCTGGTTCTGGTAGTAATAAGAATTCACTACGCTTCAATTTCAAAAGCGGATCAGAATATTAATTATTTTTAAAGTGAGAGAAGTTTTGTTCTGACTATGTATTCACCAATTCTGTTTGCATATTATTTTGTTTTTGTTGACACAGTCCTTGCCAAAGAGCATTGGAAAACTAAAGAAGCTGAACAATTTGAATGCCGATAGAAACAAATTAACATCTTTGCCCAAAGAGGTAAGTTTTGTGCAGATGTGGTTGTACAAACAGAAAACTCTTGACTTCAAATACTTACAAGAAGCAGCAGGCAGCTTTGGTGTACTGAGTATTCTTTCCAAATGGATCACAATCAGAAACTTGTCCATTAGGATAAGAACAGCAGCTCTGGTGACTTGGTGGCTTAGAAGTGCAAAATGTCTTTGCAGTTGAAGAAGGAGGCTTGGATCTAATTAGTTTGTAACTGGCAATTTCCAGTATGGATGTTAGGTCCAGCACTACTTGAAGACTTGGAGTTCTGGTAGGGTGAATGCATTTAAACATTGATGTGCCTTTTCTACATGCAGTATAAAAGTACTGTCAGCCTCTTCCTCACCTCACTCTTGTGAGCAATATCAAAGGGAAAGTTTCATATTCTGAAAAGTGGCTCAGAGACTGTCTTGACAGTCTTTCTGGTTTTGAAGCTCTCTGGACTACTTTTGGCCTTAAACATGAGGACCTGATGTGATCAAACTACCTCCAATCTTACAGCTGTGATCACACAGCAGTGATCACTGGGGCTTCTTGTCTATTGTAAGAGTGGGTGTAATGAAATGAGTCTGGAGTTTCTATTGTGAAACTAACTGTAAAGAAAGCCTTACAATTTTAGTTCAGTTGTAAATTCTGGAAAGAGGTCAGGGGAAGCTGTGACAGTGGCAGCAACAATTCCAGTGTCCTGGGTCTGAGCTGCCACAGGCCAGTCACCTAATAGTTTGGAGGGAAGAGAAGGTGTGAGTACTGCAGTTTCTCTTGCAGGACAGAGTCTCCTCTGCAGAGGTGCTGCTGGTTCTGAACAGAAAATTGCAGAGGGACTACACAGACAGGTTGCAAGAATGCTGGCAAGAGACAAGACCCTTGGAAAATTGTATTTCTGAGTTGGTGTGTGATCTCAGTTTTGATCTTGTGCTCATTCAGCAGAAAATTTCTATGCCTATACAAAGAACTTTAAATTAATACATTACACAGGTGTCTTAAAGTATCTGAACTTGAGACTTTTGCAATTTTATGTCTGAGTTTGTTATAGTGTGTAAGATTTTACTGGAACACTTAATTTCCAGATTGGCCATTAATAGCTTATGTAATGTGTAAGCACTTTTCTCAGTTAATGGAGTGCATGGTATTGGAGATGGTGCATGAGGGCAAGTAGTGTGGCTTGGAAGAAGCAGGGACAGGAGCAGGTGAGAGGAGAGGGCTTGGCTTCAGGAGCAGGTAAAGCAGGGTGAATATGGCATATCTGGGGGGAATGATGGGACTGAGAGCTCAGTGCAGAACAATAAAGGGATTAATGCTGAGCACAATACTGGAGATGTGAAACCAGCAATGGGTTTCAGAGGTGAAAAGTGTTGCTGAGTTGGTGAAGGAGCTGGGTATGTCCAAGGGTGAAGTGAAGGATGAGAATGTGGAATGAGAACATTAGCGCACATGAGAGGGACAACTGAGCAGAAGCAGGAAAAAGACAGGGATGAGCCTGTGTTCAGAGAAGGATAATGAGGAAATTGAAGGGAGTATCTGGAATGAGGTGAGCTGGGGAGTTGTGGAAGTCCAGGAAATAAAAATGGGAGAGGATGGTTCCCAGAGAGGTTGGCAGAGAAACAGAGGAAGCAATGCTTCTTGATGCCCCATCCACTTATTTGAAACAGAATTTTTATTTTTCTTGTAAAGATGCCCACACCAGTGCATCTGATTCACTAGAGCAAATACTTTGCAATTAATTTGTTTTGCTCTGTGGGTTTTTAATTTTTTTATTTTTAAAGGAAGTCAGTCCTCCTCAAATTGGAGGGTCACATCCATGCTCTAGATCAGTGCATTTGAACTGCAAGCTGGAAATGTTACAAGTAGAAACAACCGACGCAATGGCTTGCTGCAAAAATACTGCTAATAGGCACGTATAGCAGAACCTGCCATCTAGCTAACAAGACTTTTCAGTTTCAGTTTCTCAAGTTTCACTTTAAATTCCTTGGGCTTAGATGGTGCAGTAAAACAGTTTTCCCGCAACTTCTTTAGATTGCTGTCTAACAGTGCTGAAATGCTAGTTTCAAAAACAAAGGAATCTGCTGCTCTCTACTCATGTTTTGTCTGTTCCTGGAGCTGCATTTTCTTTGTACAGTATTTTTCTTAGACAGTAGCATTTTGTTTTAAACTAAACATGAACAATATCTGTATTGCAAATTTTCTGGTTAAAATTTGGAGGAATTCAGTGAAGAGTTACATTTCATAGCTCTAAAAGAAAAATGTTCTATGTAAACAGTGCACAGGTACTGTTCGCTGTTATGCAAAGCATCCTCAGTAGCAGCTTCAGGGGTGCTGATAATGGCAAAGATCCCGATTCTGATAGCAGGGAGGAATGATTTGGTGTCTTGAGTGAAAGGTTCACTTTCCATTTTCCTTCTCAGCATTACTGACCTGGAAAAAAGTAATATCACTTAAGGAAAAGTGAAAAATGTGTCCCCGTTTGTCTGTTGGAAGGCTCTGCTTGACAGTGAGAAATCATACTATCCTTTCCGTTTATTTTCATCTTAACCCAACTAATTAATATTTAAAGCCAGGCACAAGCTTCTGACAGCAGTCATTTTCAACACCCCTGCCTGCTGTGTGTTGCTTAAGGTGTCTCCTGAGACAGTATGGCAAAGACTGAGGTCTCAGACCTTTCCACATCAGTCAGTATTAGTAGTCATACTCTGGTTCCTCCTTCACAGGGGCAGAATCAGATGCAGAAGTAGAGTATGCACCACAGATATTTTTGCTCAGTTATCTTCCCCTTTTCCTTTAGCTGTTTTCCTTACCTCTTTCATTCTTCTTCTGTCTTAGAGTGCTAGAACGGCTGTGCATTTGTGGTCTTCATCCTTATTAATAATGGGGGTGTGACAGGCCATTATGGGTTTCTCTTGAAGAGGGACAAAGACACAGAGTCTGGTAACATGCATGTAGAAGGAAATGGGAGAAGACTACATGTAACCATGCTTGCTGGTGTCCCTGTCCCTTCACCCAGAATTATTCCTATAGCAAAGAAAGCTTTTATAGGTAGGATGACAGAAAATATGTACCTGCTCTAACGTAAGGCAATTCTAACTTTTCTGTGATGGCGTGGGGTTTTTTTGTGGGTTTTGGGGAAGGGAGTGGGGGGGAGGATATTGTTTTGGTTTTGTTTTGTTAGCAATTTAAGAGAATTGGGTTTTCGGTCGAATCTGTTAAACCACTACATTACCAGATTCTTTCAAGGCACATTTCTAAAACCATTCTCTGTCTTTGTGTAACATTTCTTGACTTGGGATTATTGAGGAGTTTGTTTGCAAATACACCTTCAAAGTTTCCTGATTCAAAGGTTCTTCTGTATTGTGTGCCAATAAAGGTAAAACATGGAATGGCTGAATGTGTGACCAAGACTTGAATCACTGACAAATTTCATCTTCAGTATCTCGTCTTGCAGCCTGATCCCTCTCTCACTATACTGAGTGATGAAACAGACTCCAGAGAGAACTGAGAGTGTCTAAACCTGTTCATAGTTACAAATGTTTTTCCCCCTTAAACTTGAAAGACCTGCCTGGTGACTCTGGCATTGAAATCCCACCCTGGCACAAGAACGCTGGTGAAACTGGTGTGTTGATTTTGGCACTTGCATAAATAACCTCCTTGGAATGTTTTCCAGTTTATATGCTCTTGTTAATGAGCCCTTACAACGTGCAGAGATCTGGCAATATGTCCTTCCTGACTCTGAGGTGTGTTATGAGAATTACTATTCCAGTACGTAAAACTGCAAGGGGTTTTTTTGGCAGTAACTGTGCTTTTTATTTTTTTTTAATAGGTTGGGACTGCTTTGTTGTTTTCGGTTTTAACTTCTGATGTACTGTCCCTTCCCTCATTTGTGTAAAAGTATGTGTTTGTGTGTCTCAGAGGGAAAAAAGGCACTAAGGAAAAATCGGGGAAAACTTGTTTTGGGTGGGAGGGCAGAGAAGCTTTCTTGCTGTGCTCCTCCTCCCCTACTATTCATCAGCGCTGGAGGGGGTTTTGAAGTTAGTTTGCTGAAGAACTTTCTAGCCAATTTAAAGATAGTAATAACTATTAACAATTAATACTAGTGAATCAGATTGTTTCTTTCACCTCTAAGTGTGTTCTGTGCTTGCAGTTAAAGAATTAGTATACTTTATGTGAAGCCAAGGAAAATTCTGACTTTATTTACTTTGAACCCAAATAAAATTTTGGTTATAACACTGAAAAAGATTTTACAACACAAGAGGAACTGTGTTTGAATTGCCATTATATTTACCAGGCTTGTATTAACCTAGTTAGTGTTTGATGCTGACAACTGCTTTGAGAGTTGAATAAAAGAGATGTGTCATGGGACTTTAGTCACATGCTGAAGAATAATCATTATAGTATTTGTCATAATGTAATTTTTTTTCATTGCTTATATCTGTGTGAAAGATGGTAACTGGTAAAAAGGACAGGAGAATTGATTCATAGCTTTTGAGTGGTTGACAGATGCTGGTATCTACTTAAGAGTCATCAGAAACACCAACAAAGAAGTGATGTGTTAAGACTTACAGTTCTGGAGAACTGTTTAAGATGGACTGGTAGCGTGTATGTGAATGTCAAAAGAGCAGGAGACTGAAGTGTTAAATGCTGGCTGTAATCAGAACATAGTGGGGAGTATTAGCAGCCAAGCTGACATGCAGTCTATGTATGTCCAAGCCTTATTGCCTCTCCAGAACAAGGAAGCTGTTAGAAAGATGAGCCTCAGACTGAGACAGAAGAAGAAAAAGGTCATCTATAGGGGTCCTAGTGATGCTCATCCTCTCGAGCAAGTCCATCTGAATGCAAATAAGCAGGTTTTTTCTGACTTTGTAGTATCATTGATCTTAAAATTAGCACTTCGTAGTAATGACCATTTTCTGCCTGACTGATGTGTGGGTTTTGTGTTTGTGGTTTTGTTTTTGGTTTTTATCTAGGCTTACTGTTCTTTGGAGTTGGTGTGACCAAGGAATAACCCTTATATTAAAGTTGCTGAAACGAACTTTGTCTCAGGAGTATGACTTAGACATGCACAAATCATTTGAAATCTTTTCCTGATGTTTTGCTCACTACAGAAGAATGTGAGGACTTCCTTAAGCTTCCAGTCCTTGGAACAGTTACTCATGTGCCTAGAACTAAGCACATGCTTGTCCCCATTAATTGAAGTCTGTGCTCAAAATGAACTGTGTGCTTAGCTGTTACATGGGCTTGTGGCCTCAGCTTTGTACTTGGTGCATATGTGGTGGTTTGGCAAAGTTTGTTGTAAGCATGTGATCGGACCAGTGGAAAGCATGTCTCTCCTCCAGTTAGCAACTCTCAGCCAAACCAGTGACGTTCTGATACCGTATTACTTCATGGAGCTCACAGCAGTGTTCTCCTTGCAGCATGCCATGTAGTGTGTGCACTTTGCCTCAGTGGTACCGCTTCGTGTTTAGGTTTTCAAACGTTGGACCTGATGTCTTTCTGTACTGCTGGATGGGTGCCATCCTTGTTTGAAATTGCAGAGTTTAGTTTATTTTTAACTGTCAGCTTGGCTTTTTTTTTCTCTGTGATATTTCACCTGATGCTGCTTTTTAGATGCTGTCTGCTTTTTTTAAGAACAGTTTCATAAAAGAAATTAAGTGTCTCTTATCTACCCCACTGCCCTAGTGAAATAAAAGGTCTTCACTACCTCTGAATGAAGGAAAACCTTTGAAAAACTGCCTGACGGATAGGGCAAAGTTAAATTAACTGAAGTTAAAATAATTTAGGAGTTGTAAGTCTCTATGGCAGTAGAAAAATGTATGTTCTGTCTCCATTTGTTGGCATACTCATGTCCAGTGTGGCTAAAGAAAAATAAATTGAACATCTCTTGTATTTTCTTAATTGTTAGCCGCTTGGAAAATTATGGGTCAGGTAAATTGATAACCCTGTAAGTATTATTCAGTCCATGGTTCTACTGTTACCTTTCATTAACTGCTTTAAATGCATGATGACTCAGGCCGTCCGATTCCACTGCTGCATTTTTCCATTGTCAAAAGTGTAGAAGTCTCATCAGGACTGCATGGCTTTACTTTGTTTGTTTGGCTAAACTGTTTGGATCTCCATGCTCCAAGACTGAATAATGCAAACTTCATTCATGAAAAGCAAACACTTTTTGTACACATAGGGCATCATTTGCCAGCTCATCGACATTCACTAATTGTACTTTTTGCTTTTCACAGCTCCTCATGTTAGAAACACCAATTAGACACTGAGTGTGTATATATATATATTTTAAATGGCACTGTATTCTGTGAATATGTGAAGGCACATTATTTAAGAATCTATACATGCTTTAAAGTGAGTAGCAGAATTCTTGCACTAAGAAATGTTAGGTCACTATTTGAGTGCTGGTTTCTAATGGTTTTGATTCACAAGCTAAAATGGCTAACAAGGTTGATGCTTGTGTTGTACACACAGGGCTAGGAAAGCTGATAATCTTGTGAAATAGCTGCATTCTTTAAGAGTGCACTGATTTAAGGGAAACATTTCAGATTTTGATTTGTCAAGAGAATATTGCACTGTTTTTGCTGTAAATAGTTTGTGAATCAGAAGCCTTGAGCAGCTGATTGCTGCTTTCTTCCATTAAAAAGCATTTATGATACAAAGGAAGGTGAGTGGGGTATAAATGCTCCATTTGGTTGTTTTCTATGTCAGAGTTGCATCCATTTAAAAATGGCTTTTTCCTTGGTATGTGGTGTAGGTTAAGTCAACATTAGTTTTACTTTAATTAAAAATTTTTTGTGGCATTTGTCTGTAATATCAAACTTGGGTTTGGACTGATTTGTGGATTTTGCAAAGACACAGCTGACAGTTAACAAGAACACATGAATAATTTTGGCTCGGATTTGGGGACTCATGACCACTTTGTAGCAACATGCTGGCTGTATTTTGAGAGGAGAAACTTCTTAGTTGTGTGTGACTATGAAAGCCCTACACTTTTTGAACTAAGCTCTTCCACTACATTGGGTGTCTATAGCTAGATTCTAAGTTTGCTTAACTTGAAAGCTTCCAGAGTTTTGGGATATTTTGTCTCTAGTACTTGGAGTAAGAGAGGTAGTATTTCCACCCCCCCGCCCCCCCAATATGGTGAGTTTGAGAACAGGCAAACAAACAGCAGTGCTTTGTGAAAACTGTATGATAAGCAAACAAAGGTAGGTTTCCTGTATGAGAAGGAACAAAGTTATTTGAAGCAACTTTTGAGTTCCTACAGCTAATAATCTCGCTGTTTGTAGGAGCTGCTCCTTCTGGAACATAAAGCTGGAATGTGGGGGCTTTTTAAACAAGTGTGGAGGGTTTATTTTTCTGAAAACATCTACTTTTGATGGAAAATACAGATATCTGAGGAGTAAAACTGAAAAATCCTATCTTTTGCGCCCAAAAGACTAGCTTAAGAATGCAAATGCTTACATTTGGATAAAGGGGTAGAGATAGAGGATATTAGATTAAAAGGCCAGTTCATATGGGAATCGTCTTGAAATTAGATACTTTTAATGAATCAAGGCATCAAAGATTTTGCTCAAAGTCTTGTACTTCTTGTGAACTCTTCATTATTCTTAGTGGACTCAGTAAAGGTTGGAAGTTTAGCATTTTGCCTTGCCTCAAGCTCCATTGCACTTGTTTGTATCTGAAGTTACCATGAGGAAAGAAAGAATGAATATGTAAAACACAGAGCTAGAAGTAGTTAAGGGTAGGTTTTTTGTGTGTTGTCTGCAGAGTAGCCTCTGTGTGATTGCTGCTTTCTTCCTGATGTGGAAGGCTCTGAAAGGTAGGTAGAATGCAACCTATTTGTAAAGATACAGAGATACAGATGTTCAAAGGACTGCTCCAACAGACTTGCTTAAGGTCAGACTTCTTTTAAGCTAACTCATGTTTGCAGTCTGTAGCTCTGGGTGAAGTGTCTGGCAGGCATTGCAACTTGAATGCACTATGACATACTACGTGACCCGTACTGCATGCCTTTGTTACACTGTCGTATGGCAACAAAACCAGACTTTTTTTTCCCTCTTCTCTAATATAGGTTGGGGGCTGCTGCAGTCTTAATGTATTTTCTATACGTGACAACAGATTATCTCGAATTCCCTCTGAAATTTCACAAGCCACTGAACTTCATGTCCTGGATGTTGCTGGAAACAGGCAAGAGATTTTTGTGTTTTCACATTCTTTTGCTGTATTTGCTTAATTCTTTTTGATAGGAAAAGATATTACATCTAAGAATGTAGTAATAAAAACCAGTTATGACATTTGTGTTAGTGTTACTGTTGAAATTGTGAGAGTAATCTTCCCCTTCGGCAAAAAGTAGCATAAATTCTATGTTGTCGCGAGTGTGATTCTTGGATTACTTGGACCCTAAGGAAGAGATAAAATTTAAAAAAAAACCCTCTGGATTTGTCTATTTCTGAGTTAAAACTGAGAATCTAGGCAATTGGTAGAGCTTCAGCTGAAACTACCAGCCATAATGCCAAGTAACACTAATATTGAGTGTCTTGTCTTTGTGATACAATGCAAATAACAAGGAAAACCACTTTGACCTTGTAGCATCTCATGAATCTTAGTGTGATCCAGACATCAACATGCAAAAATGAGTGGATTAAACCACAAATCAGCAAATTAGTTCCGTTTCTTACTAGGAAGTTAAATGAAAAAAAAAGGAGGATAAGCAAATGGTGTTTCATCTATGCAATGTAATTGTTTTACAGGCACTTAGATATTACTGTTCTGACAATTGTTTATGTGTAAGGTTCCTGAGCAGAAGCAGCTGTCTGCCTTCCAGGGCATTGTATTGCAGTAGAGAAAGCTCAGTATAGTTTTACCTGTTACTCACAGCTACAGAGGATTATGGTATAAAGTTAAGCTGCAGTTTTTTAGGTTTTTTGTTAAAGAATGAAGTAGTTGGAATTGATGACTGCTGCAGTGCCTTCTATTAGAGGCATTAATTTCAATCCTCTTTATTCCAACTCAGTGATGTATATACTTGAGTCAACTTCATGACCATCTATTAAGTCTCCTAGAGACTGCCCTGACTTTTTTGTTTTTCTTTTTTGATAGGCTGACGTATCTTCCTCTCTCACTGACTACCTTGAAGCTGAAGGCTTTGTGGTTGTCTGATAACCAGTCCCAACCTCTACTGACATTTCAGACTGACACAGATCCTGAAACAGGAGAAAAAATTTTAACATGTGTATTACTTCCTCAAATGCCTTCTGAGCCTGGTTGCCAAGGTGAGTGCCTAGAGTCAGCTTTTCATTATGTATAGAAGTATTACTTTGTTTACTGTGTTGTCTCTTCCAGAAAGGTTTTTAAAACATGCATAAGCTCTAATGAGGAAAGCAGCAAAGTTTTGGTTTAATTTTCACTATTAAATTTTTTGTTTTGTTTTCTGTAATCAATCTTCAGAAGACTTGAAAACTTGACAGTAAGTGTTACTGAAAGTATAGTGACAGCAGCTACAATAATAAAATACCTGGAAGAAACATGCATGGAAGAAAAAGACTTACTCATATCATTATGCTGAGGCTTGCCAGTGGACCATGTAGTGGTGGCCATATTTGTGTACATTGATTATACATCTTAAATACATATATATGTTGTGAAAATTAGTGGCTTTTTAACTGCTTTTTTTTGTTAACAGAAAAATAAGTTGCATAACTAGTAGTAAAAAAAAGACATTTTACTTTTTAGCAAGGTAATGTTCTTCCAAGCAAAGATGCTGTACAACAACTTTTTTATATTAATTAAAAAGTGTGGAATTGCAGTATAAGTTGCATTTGCCTTTTTTGTTGAAACTTGCCTCTGGGTCAGGTGGAACCATAAAGTGTTTTTCATTGTTGGCAAGGTTGCTGCTCCAGTAACTTCTGAATGTTTTCTCTCTCCTCAAGTTTTAAAGCTGTGTGTGAACACTGAAGGGGATTTGTCTGAGTTAATATTTAAAGTCCTGCTGTAATCACTGGAAAGTAATTTATCTCAGGCAAGAATGAACTTTAAAAGAAAATTCTGTGGATTCTTCTCCATTGAGTACAAAGGGGGCCTGAGAAGAAAAGTTCACCTGTAGATACTAGACTTAATTCTGTAGGTACCCAGATTTAATTCCAGTGTTTCAGTCCTATGTGGCTGGAGCAAAGAGAAACCATTAAAGCATAGGAGTGTAGAAATGTCTGTTTTATATCAGCTTCTGGATTTTAAGAGTACAAATTCCATTAAGTAATAAAATAAGTAAATGAATCAGGTCCTCTGGATTTAGAGAAAATTAAGATAGTTCAAGAAGAGAAACTGAGGTAGATGACTTTCTCAAAGGGCCATACTACTACAAATCAGTTTTCCTCCTCTCCAGGTGAATCTCATGGCTTCATCTGTAGGGGCTTGGAGTTAAGATTGCTGGATGTGTATGCTTGGCAGTATTAAAAGAATGAGATCAGTAAAAGCAGTGATCCTGTGTTATGGAATGCCATTTAGGGAACTGGCTGATGTCAAGTGGCAACCATGATCCAGAAGAAAAGCATAGTGACAAGTGTATTAAATTATCTAATCAGCATTCTAAAATCTGAAACAGTCCAAGTACAGAAATATCTCATTTATACAGGAGCTATTTAGTGTGTATACTCAATAGCAGAAAATCAATGCAAGTTCTATTTTCTTAAAAAAAAAAAAAAAGAAGTAGAAATAGCCACTTGTAAATCTTGGATGAGTGACTGGTTGGTTATTGCAGTTACTAACAATATAGTATGTTGATTGTGTGGATTCACACACATGTTGCTGTGAATCCTGAGTAGCATCTTCCTGTTCTGACAGATAACCTACCACGATGTGGTGCACTGGAGAGTCTGGTAAATGAAATGTCAGATGAAACATGGAATGAGCGGGCAGTGAATCGAGTCAGCGCAATTCGCTTCTTAGAAGATGAAAAAGATGAAGAGGATAATGAAATGGTATGTTTTCCAAGCCTTTGGATACTTGCAGACACTGTGACTTTAATGCAAAGGTGTAAAAATATCTGAGCATCCTTGCTGTAAATATTTCAGCTGTGATTGCATGTTGTATGTGTATATTTGTAGCAGAAATTCATGTTGACTGCTGAAATTTTTTATATTGACTTTAAAGGCCTTTTTTTCTACTTTGCATATTGCTTTCATATTCTGATGCTGGAGAGTGTTTGTTTTGCTTTGTTTTCCTCTGTCTGCTCAGGATGTTTTCTTTTCAGAAGGAAGATAGGATCTTTCTCTGCATCTTTGCAACTTTACTGCCTGAAAGTATTTAGGGTCTAATTTAGGATTCCAGCACTCTGGCATGTGTCTCCATTAACTTTGCCATTTTTTCTCTCTCTAATTTCTATTTCCAATGTCTTTCTTGCTCTCTCTTTTTTTTTTTTTTTGACTCCACCATTTGCCATGAAAGAACCATAACGTCCATAAACAGCAGGAATGTTGCTCATTAGTTTCCCACTTAAAGGATGTGGAAACATCTGTCACTGTAGTTATAAGACCTCTCCATTAAGTTGGGCTCTGCATGTCCTGAAGATCAAAATGCAACATGATCTGTAGTTTTACTAACTTTTATTAACAATTAAAACTCTTTGTAAAGATTAAGGCTGCCTCAATCACATTTTCATTGTACTTCTCTGATGCTCTAAAAAGTTGCTGGTGGTCCTCGTTAGATCTCAGCTTGAGATACTTCAGGGCACTGTCTGTATTATTTTAGTTTAAAAAGTGACTATAAAACCTTCTCGTTGGTAGGTAAATGAACAAGTAAGGTGGTTGCTTATTCCAAAGCACAGAAACTAGATGTCTCTTAATAAGCTTGGTTCAGACTGACTGATAAGTGAGATCAGAATGATGCTGCTTAACAGCTGTGCCAACCTGAGAATGTCCATCCAGTAGTGACTGCTCGGGTGATAAAGATAGCTGCTTTCAGTCATGTTATTATAGCCTCATTTGAGGCAAGAACGTTTCTAGGGGAAAAAGTTTATGATCTTACTAGGGAGAAGGAAGAGCAGATTTCCAAAGCAGTCCTGACCAAAGTACCCACTTATGGGTCATCAGTTCAACTGTAATCTGCACAGTTTTACATGTATGCCACTAAAAAGTAATTGCATGCATACGTGTATTATATGTATATTGTATTTGTGATGTTCTGTTGGTCTCTGACCTGGGTGCCAACTGGAGTTTTCGTAAATTTTCTTTTCCTTGTAAAGGTTTCAGCAGATGTTAGACATTCATATGTCTACGAGAGGAGAGAAATACTCCCTCTTCTTGAGATACTTGTTCTCAATTGACAAGAGAACCAAACTCTGTGATGGGGCTGCAAGACATACAAACATGTATTTGACACTGTAAAGAGGTCTTGTGGCATCCTTTCAAAATCAGATAAATGTTTTCTATTTGAAATGTGATCTTAAATCACTTGCATGGTTTGTGGGGGGGGGGGGAAATCCCCAACTATTTTTGTGAAAGAATCTTCACATCATAACTTGTAATTTTACTTCACTTGAGTGGCTTTCAAATCTCTAGGCCAAAAGAGGAAAAAAGGTTGCTCCTAGACACTTCTTAAAACCTCTTTCACTATCTTCATAAACAAGCAGCTATGAAAGTCACGTTCAGCACAGAGCATCATAGTTTGAAAAGGAAAAGGGGGCATAAAAGAAAAAAATTTATACCTAATATTTGGTATGTGAATGCTGAAGCCTTGAAAGTGTATGTTGTTTTCGCGAAGAGACAAAGGCAAAACCTCTTATTGCGCTGTTTATTTTTAGAGAACACTTCTAAGGCGAGCCACTCCACACCCTGGAGAATTAAAGAACATGAAAAAGACAGTGGAGAATTTACGGAATGATATGAATGCTGCTAAAGGACTGGATTCAAACAAAAACGAGGTCAATAATACCATTGACAGAGTGACCACTTCCGTGTAGAGTTTCATCTCCAGGTTTTACCTCCTGTGTCTTCCCCTGCTGTTGAAATGTTCCTGTCGCCTTCTGGGACCTCACTGAGCCCCTTTTTGTTTTTAACCAGAACCTGATTCATCATCTCCATACACGTGAAAAGTGCGGCCCACTGGAAGAAAGTGCCTTATTTCATCCAGGCAGTGAACCAATAATTTCCAAATCAATATTGTAATTTTGGTAGTCCTAGGCTTTTTAAAGTTTAATACACTACTTTATGCAAAATACAATATTTTTGTCTTAAACGCAGGGGAAATAATGCTTTTCTTTTCCAGAGTGCTGGGATATCTTCTTCCCGGTGGCTGGATGTGCTGGTGAGAAATATAGTTTTGTGGGAAATTGATACACTTTTTTATTTTTTTGGCAGCTCAGATGGTGTAAATTTTAAATTTTTGTATAGGACTTTCATAAGAAGATGATGTATTTCATTTTTAAGAGAAAATTTATCTTGAGCGGTACATATTTTAGTATTTGTGGAAGAGAACAAGTTTCATGGACAACTGTATTCATTTGTTTGTACCACCCATTGTGCCTTATTGTGTCTTGTATGTCATATTAGTATTAAAAATAGCAATTCTTGAGGAAACTGAATAGATTTGGTGTCCAGCTTTAGATATGTTTTTCTTTTCAGACAGTAATTTGTTGGGAATTTTACAGCAGAGAACTTATGTTTATATTATGGGATCTTAGTTTGTGAAGCACAAATGTTAGTTTTGTTGTAAACAGAATTAAGATTTAAATGACCAAACTGCTATTGTTTATTACATAATGCACTCACACTTTAACTTAGTTGTAATGAAACATCTTGGTTTGGATGCCGTGTTGCATTGCAGTCACTAGAAATTCATGCTTCCATTGGTTTTTTTTAAATGTGCCATTTGTAAAATAACTTGAAAAACAGCACGATAGACTTTCAGAAGCACAGTATGAAACTAGTTTTCTGTATTACACGAGAAAGCATGATTCTTTAAACTGCTTTGGTGGTTTTAGAAAAATACATAAAACCATAATAAAAAAATTCTTTAAAAGCTTTGGTAGATTTGTTGTATCATTAAAACAGCAATTAAAGTATCAGTTAATGCTGGAATTTACTATCATTGTTACTGTGTTGCACTTCCAGTGGTCCAATGCTGATTTCAAGGTCTTATTAAATCTGTGGGTTCTGGTTTGTTTATAAAGGTAAGTATTAACTGAGTTGAGTTTGGTAAATAACAGTTTTGCAAAAGGCTGATACTTAGTGTCTCTGGGCTCTGTATGTGCCATGAACCAACTCATTCAGTGCAGGGACTTGAGTAGTCAGAGTTCAGAGCAAAAGTTTCACATATTTAGTGTGAGATGATGTACTGAACCCATGCTGAACAAATGAAAGACCTGACACTTCATGAATGGCTAACCACACCCCTTCTTCTGCTGAACATTTCTTCCAGAAAGCGTTGGTTGTATGAGGATCTCTGGGAGAAGATAAGAAAGAAAGAGATCAGGGAAGTCATAATAACTTGTGTTCAAATTAATACCTGCAATGCGTGATAATTTTTTGCTTTAGTTTTTTTAATTTTGATTTGAAGCTTTTACAAACGGCTCTGTTTTCTTTTTGATACTGAACAAGCAGGTATTGCAAACCATCTGCATGTATTCAAATCTACCCTGGCAAAATACATTAATTTTCATTTCTCATCCCAAAGATTCCTCATTTAAGCTTCAAGACGTAGTTCCTTTGCAGGAGATGCTGCAGGTTTGTAGGTGTTAGGTCAGTTCAGGGGTAGTGCAGTTTTATTGTTCCCAAGCCAGACTTCTTCTGCTTATTCTTGGTAAGCCTCTATTAAAACAAAAAGGAAAATGAGCTTTTGGTTACAGCTGACTCCAACCCTGAATAGAATTTTCTTTTTAAAGGACTTAATGGAATTGACATAACAGAAGTTTAAAACTGTAGGAAATCCTGTACCCAGAGTTCAAGTAAACCTCAACAAACCCATTTGAGATGAAAAAGAGTTCCTAAAAAATACGGTTCTAAAACAGCCAGAGGCAGCAAGACTCTGTGATGCCAAGTTTTCATTTGGAAGCTGTGGTTTGTTTTTGTCTGCTCCATCAGCAAGATAAATGTGTAAAGCCTGGATTTGGGCCTTGCCTGACATGCCACCAGATGAAAATAATTAACTGCCCTGTGCACCTACTCGCTCCTGCTGCAGGCAGAACAAGACATAAATCTTGTCACAGCTCTGTGATAGGTGCTTTGTTGCTCGGTGGCTGATTTTTACACACTCCAGCAGGCTTGTGGAGAGTGTGCTGCAGCCCACAAACCTGCCAGAAGACAAGCCCTACTTGCTGCATCTGCTTTGGGACAAAGTAACTGGTCAGCAGTCAATTTTTGTTTGGTTGGTTGGTTAATAGTAGAAGGAATATTTGCTGCGGTTTCTCTGGCTGTAGATGCATGCATGAACCTGGCTCATTGCCTTCATATGGGACAGTTTCACATTCCTGCACCCAACGGTGGCTGGTATTGTCTCCTTGTGTTCATCTCAGCCAAAGATGGGTAGTATGTATTGCTTATTGAGGGTATTTGCATCCATTCATTTGTAAAAGAAAATAAATAGAGCTCAGACTAGACTCCAGCAATTGCTTAATGAGAGGTTAGAGTAGCTGAAGTCCATCATTAGACCATCTAGCTACAATCCCCAAAGGAGTGTTGGTGTTCTTTGCTTTTCACTGCCATCTGTCTTCACTTTGTGAACCTGTGCAATGGAAGTCTATATTTTCATTACCTTTTCAGTGAGTATCTGAAGAAGCTAGAAGAAGGAGTGTATTTTTTACTCTTCTACACTAATACTGTGTAGCACTGTGTCTTGTTTTAATGTCTTTTGTTCATGCTTTTTGGGTGAGACAATGAGAGGTTCTGCTCCACTGCAGGTAGTTCACCAGTGTCTAAAATGTAGTATAGAGTGTTTGAGTCTAGCAATAAGTGTAATTTCCAGGTTAGTGGATCCTTGAATTATGGCAACAACTGCTGGTGGTGTGGAATAGCAATTGAAGTGTCATTTGTTTCCTCAGGGCTGAAAAGACGCTTGGATACTCACTGTGCAAACAGTGACAAGTGACTCTCCCCCTAATGCTGGTTCAGAGTGACTTGCATGTCATTCCACTTGATCAAACCTCCAGCAGCCTAGATCCCAGAAGTCCCTCTGATCTCTTGACTGCTCCATGTGTGTGCCATTTTATGAAGTGGTTTAGGTACACTTCCCAACAGTGTTGATAACCTTCCTGGCAGTTTTAACTGTTTTATAGGTAGAAAAAGCTGATGATGTTTGTTCTGGTGAAAAAGTGTATGTCTTTGTAAGGACGAGCCCTACCTTCCTAGTCTCTGTTTGGCTTTTTTCCTTTTACTTATGCTGTGAGGAGCCTGAGTAGTGAATATGATTTCGTAAACATGACTGACGTTTCTCTATGAACTTTTTCTACTTTGCTTTTGAAGTCTTTTGTGAGGTGAGTTTAATGCAAGGAAAGACAAAATTTGCGTCCCATTTTATTGGCTATAAACACGGAAAATCAACTGACCATAGTGGTGGAGTAGATTTAATATTAACCTGTCAGTTACTACATGCAAGTTCTCTTTATTGAAAGTCACAATTCCACAGTCTTAAAAAAATAGGGGGGGGAAAGAAAAGGCACTTGTGCTAAAATTGTTAGTGTAGTTAGTGTAGCAGTGGATTTTTCCATCCCTTCCTGTGTTGCTTCAGGCTTTTTCCACAGCTTCCATGTAGCTTATGTGTTAAGATTATTTTTCTGGCTTACATTGCCTTTTTTGATAAACGGTGTATTGTAGGAAAGTGCATACTGGAACCTTGCATATCACTGTCCTTACCAGCAAGTGACTTGTGTCCTACTCAATCTGCTTCTTGTCTAGCACTAGTGCTTTACTAGTGCTGGGTGAACAGGTTTTTGGTGCTTAACTACTGGTGGCATATGATTCTAGCTTTTAAGAGGAGAGTAGTGACACTGGGAATTTAATTTTTTTAAAGTGTATTTTTTTTAGTATATCAGTTGATTCTCTCCAGGTAAATGTAAATGTCTGCCTCCCAGTGAGACAGAAGCAAACTATTCATCAGAAATGTGTAGACCTTTTGTTAATGGAGAGTTCACTGCCATTCTTTGCCATGACTCCAGAAAATAAAATTACTTCACTTTTTCAATTGACTTGATAGGAGTGTTTCCCATCTTCAGTTTCCATCAAAAACACAAATCTGTTTCCATGCTTGGGTTGCTATCAGAGAATATGACAAAAGCTGACTGGTTTTGGCTATCAGTAATTGTTTTGGGTGTTCCCTCCCTCTTGAAGCAATTGTGCAATCTTCAGAGGTCCAGTGCCTCACTCTTTCATTCCAAAGTCAGGACTATAATCAGTATTCCACCAACTGAATGAAAAAAAGTGAGGTTTTGTTTTGTTTTGTTTTTCCGAAGTGGAAGAGCACATGCTTGGTTTGAGGGCAGCTCTGTGAGCTACTTTGCAGGAACCATCTTATCTCCTTTTTCTGGTGGGTTTTGGAGACACTGTTTCTTTTATTGCCACGTGCGTGGTTCTTGTGGCAATGGGTTTGTCAGTCACAGGTTCTGACAGAGCAGAGGGCTTTGAGGAAGGATCTCAGTGAGTGTAGCTGGACTGTGTACTAACTTCAGGAGCAAGGGTTCATGGCAGTCTGGTTTTGAATTTTTAATTTGGTCAGGATGTTATACCTCAACACAAATGATGTTAGTCTATTAGCACAGAGATCTTAAGAAGTAGCTTTATACAGGAGAAACCCTCTGAAAAGTGCAGCATCAGTATTGTCCATGGGAAGAACTCTGTGGCTCCTCAGTGAATTTTCAGAGAAGGGTTTTAGTAAATCTCCCTTGGCATTAATACCAGGAAGTGGACACCTGATATCCAGTAACTTTTGACACTTTCTCTAATGTGCTCATCTGTTGCTGGAGAATGTTGGCCTGACTGAGTTTGGCTGTTACCATGTCTCCAGAGATTTCAAAGTGTTAGCAAAAAGTACTGACGATAGTAAACTTTTCTCAAAATCCACAGGTGCACACAGCTTCCAAATAGCACCAAAGCATTGGCAGCTTGGATTTCAGTAAGCATTCCCAATATAATGCAGGCACAGGGCTTTGAAGAGTTAAGTTAGTTTTGTGTTGGACTAAAACTATCTTTTTTTTGAAGCAAACTTGGGCAAGTTGTGGGAATGTGCTCCTGGTGTAAGCAATCTGATTCTATGATCACTCCCAATAACTTGCCAGTTTTACTCAAACCCAGAATAAATGGGCTGATTTAAACCATTCAGAAGCAGCTGGTAGGAGATAGGATTATCCCATATTTCTGGAAGACTGAACAGGGTGCTATATGACTGCATTACTGTGAGTTCTTCTCTAATATGTTGATGACATCATAGATTTAAAACCAACACAAAATCTAAACTAGCTAACAAAAAGAATGTTAGAATATTACTGTTTTGTTTTGTTTTTTTCATTCAAAAGGGAAGAAAACTGCAAGTCTGAATACCACTTGCATAGTGGATATTTCTAGGATAACCTACAGCAATTTTTTTTTTTTTTTTTTTATGGTGTCTTCAGGAAATTAAAAAAATCTTATCTGGCTAGTCAGTATTTGAACATCTGAGTTTGACATTAAATCATATATTTGCTGCTAGTCAGGTTTCCCTGTATAAGGCTTGCTTCCATAATCTTGTCAGGCAGCTTTGTTGCCTCTCCTACAGTGAAACCATATTCAAGGATGGCTTTGTTTCAGCAGTATTTTGTTTAGCTTTCATTCCTGTTTCATGCGAATAACAAAGCGTTCTTAGAAACAGCCCTTTGTACTTTATAAAGGAAATGAGTCTGAAATTTCAATTAGTAGAATTTTCAATTAGTAGAATGTGTTATGTATAGTTGTACTTAAGTGGAAGAGTGTTTATGTTCTTGGAAATGCATCTTTAAATGCATCTTGGAAATGCATTCTTTCCCACAATTGGGCTATTTAAGCAAATCATCTTTTAAATAGAAAAATAAGTCCAAATGTGTGTTTGGGGTTTTGAGTTGACTTGTAGTAGCAACTGTATGACCACTGAAGTGTTCTGTAATTAAAAGCACTGGATTCTACTTGCCAATGGAGACCAGGCTGTGATTGTAAACCAAACATTTCATTGTCGCTGTGTGGTTTCAGTATGGTACTTCAGACACGGAAGGACTTTCATGTTTTGGCTTTTATTGTTAAAGTGTTTTGGACTCTTTTTCATTGATGAGAATGATTTAGGGTGATATGTGGCATTTGCACACCTTTGTTGCCTGGAGAAAATTCATTCTCTAGAAGATTTCTTAGTGAGATCTTACCAGAATAGACATCTTACACTTTATGGGAACAATTTGTCCTCTTAATGTACAGGGGTATGATACAAAGCATTATTGTGTTATGAAGAGGCTGCTTTTTAAAACATTAAAGATATGTTGAAAGAAGATAAAAGGGGAGCTCACCTGATTTGCTGGTGAAATATTGAAGCAAAATGATCTGTTGCTAATCAATTAGGATAATTACTAATGAAGGGAGAAGAAAATGTGTTTCCATGGAGCATAACACCTGCTAGGCTGATAAATATTTTTTCTCCAAACACTTCTGCATTTAAAAAATATTAGTGCACAGCCCACATACCCATGAAGCTTAAACTCATAAATACTGAATATGCCACCTTTGTTTTATTCCAGCTGTTGAGAGAATGTAAATCTATGTGTATCTCGCTCTGTGTTTGTTACTAATGACTTAAAACAGTCTTTTTGGGTCTTAGCTTCCCCACATATGAAATACAAGAGAGAACTTCCAAACTTACCTGGGTAGTAAGAAGACCAATAATCTGTAAAATTTTGTAAAGAGAACTGATTTTTCTTTCTTCATATTAGGATATTTGCTAGTAGCCTCTTTTCTCAAAGCACGGTCCTTTAGTATTTAATATAATGAGAATGAACATAGCAAACAGAGCTGTACCTTTACCTTCCATCTCTTCCCTGAAGCAAGGCGCGTGTGACTGGCCTTGCTAAAAACCTTGCAGCACTGTGTAGCACCTTGGCTCCTCTTGGCTTTGTCCAGAAGGAAGTGAAGAGCTGGGCACCATAACACACTGGCAGCCAGAGGGTCCAGGAGCAGCATCCGTGGAATTCTCTTGTTCCTTGTTACTGAACTCTGGATTAAAAATTCATTATCTTCTAATTTCCACCTGCTCACCCTTTTCTTTCATGGAAATGTCAAGCTGTAAAAAACAATTGAGGATTAAGATTTACTTTCAAAGTAATCTTAGTTAGTGGTCCCAGCAGCAGCATTCATTGGCATTGTTTCTCCATTTTATTTCATGAAAATGCAACTTTTATGTACAAATATAAGCTAAAAGGCATTTCTGGTTGTTCTGTTCCATGTTTTGCTATTGATATAACCAAATTGTGAAACTATTTTCATAAACATAATGCCATCTATGGTACTGTATAGACCTAGTGAAAATGTTGAAGAGTTCTTCCCCTGAATTGTCCTTTGGTTTCTATTTTACTTTAAAGTACTGTAGATGAAGAATATTGAAGACTAAAATCTCTTGGGTTACAGAAGGTGTAAAACAGGTACTGAATTTTCCTTACTGCTGTATTGTCAGCATAAAGAAAAGCATCCTGCCATAGGAGAAGACAGGGAGCAGGAGTGCCCTGTAGCTCTGTGTTCCCAGCTGAGCTGTGAGGGGCAAGGGATGTAAAATCCACTGGTGCTCATCACCTTGCTCCTCATACATACAGCAGGCTGCCACTGCAGTTGAATGTATGCCTAAAATGATGAAGTGATTGTCAGCATAAGCTTATTTCAAAATCTGTTTCTCTGAGAGAATAGTATTTTACTCATCTTTCAGAATTTTGGCAGGCTGGGTTTGAGAAGCTATTTAGAATTACAGACTGGGGTCAAACACAGATGAGACATTTCCTTGGAAGAAGTTAAATGCTTCAGTGTACCTATATTCATTTTTAGAGTGAAATTGCTATATGACTTCCTAATGAGCTTAAAAATTGACAAAGATTGAAACTGTCTCTAGAAGTACCCTGAACATTGGGAGGTGTCACATTAGCTATTCTGAAATAAAACAGACCAAACCAATAGCAAACAATTTCACTTACTGTGCTGTTTAGCTGTCTGATTAGAATTGCTATTCCCTAGTTGATATTCGTGGAAAGTAAAGTTTCTGTTTAAGGGTACTCTATGTTTCCTTATTCAAGACAAGTGTAAAGAAATGCCAGGAGATATCCTGCCTTGCATTTTGAATTGTCAGGAGGAACAGGAGCTGCTTTCACATTGATCAGCTAAGTCAACCATGAGGTCTAGTATCCTGAGCAATGTGGTGTAGAATAACCAAAAATATGGGCTATTATCAGCCAATAGCAGTATCACTGAGTGTCAGTGCAGTTCAAAATGTAGTTTAACAGCAAATGTCCTACAGAGGCCAATCATGCCTTCCTTGTACAATGCAAATAATCCTTTCTTGAGGTTATCATCTTTTCAAGACTCACAGAAAGGTCTACAATGTTTTCCAGTAAGGTGCTGAGATACTCTCCTTGTCCATTTCCTAGCGTTTTCAGCCATCCTAAAACTGAAAGGAAATTAAGAATCTCAAGGGTAGCTACTTTCACATCTGAGGGCGAAAACGTCCAGAATGAACAGCCTTGTCCTACCTCCTTGTCTTTCTCAGCCTTAGATCTAATAGCTGGTAGCAGCAAGAAATCTGCACATGTGTGAACACAACCATTCTGCATTTACAAAGGAAACCAGGAACTTAAAGAATTGTTAAATCTGAATCAAATACCTGTTTAAACACTGTGAAGGTCACCGTGTGCTGCTGATAGCCCCACCATAAGGCTGTTGGTAATTGTTTTTGTCAGTTTATATTCTCCATCTCTGCCTTGTTGGAGCATGTGCCTTAATGTATCTATTTATATGATGTCAGGCTGCTTTCTGCCACTGGATTTGTGTCACCCTAAGAAAATGTAAAAGTGAGATTAAAAGAAAGCTTAAAAGAAAGATAAAGGTTACTTTGAAAAATGACTTTGGAAGTTCAGGGAAGGTACATAAGCAACGTTGACACAAGTTGTCATGAACTTTCTGTGTATGAGTGAGAGAGGTGGAGTATTTTGGATGTGACAGGACTTTTATCACTTTGAAAATCAGCAATCCTTGAAAGATCAATTTAGTACTGTACTTTCTATTGGGACCATTAAACAAATGAAACATTTTATTTAATGAATAATGAAGAGGGAAGTGACTTAATAGGTTTTCTTAACTGAGGTTGTGAGATGAGATGGTCACTAAAGGTCTAAGTACTCTTGTTTGTTTTCTTAATAGTACACTTTATTGAAGACTGTTGTTGATCATTAATTCTTCTTTACGATGCTGAAGGTAGGCTTGGTTCCATGCTCATGTAAGTCCCTAAAGACTTCCATTATTTTCAGCATCCTTTGCTTGTTCTTTTTATTACCAGTATTTCCCATTAACTGGCAAAGTGTCTCTCAGGGACTGAAAGTACCTCTCAAGGTAAAAAAGGGTAATCCAGTTTTTACAAGATACTAAAATACCTAGCAGAACTTGCAAGACAGTTTCTGCACTTACATACTTCAATCACTTTCTTAAAATATATTCATTGCCTTTTTTTTTTTTTTTCTTCATTTTCCCCTCAGGACTCTATTAAATGGCTTCCCAAGTCTCCCAAACTGTACAGTGGCCATAACTGGAGCTCCCAGGGCTCTCGCTGGGCCTCATTGAAAGGAAAGGAAAGTTTTCATGGTAGTAACCTGTACAAATTCAGCTCTGCTAATGGAAAATGGAGGGAAGGAAGGAGCAGTCCTGAACAAGAAGCAGAGGAACTCGAGGATCCTGATGATGTAGGTAGTCTCCTTAAAATCAGGAGGGAAAATATGTATTCATCAAGAGTCTACAACTACTCAAAGTGCTGGATAGCTGAGTTCTTTGGGTTTGTGGGAGACTGCATTGCTTGTACTCTCATATCCCTGCTTGTGCAAAGAGTAAAGAGTCGTGCTCAAAATTTTATTCCTTTACTTTGCCTGCAATTCATCCATCCAATCCTCAAGAGTACAGTTCAATTTGCAGGTTATGGTAAGTAACCTGAGCAATGATGGGACATGTATGTTTTTACTTTAATCCTACTTATCTCACCAGTTACCAACCTCCTTCCATCTCTTTCAGGTAAGTAGGTGGTTAGCAGCACTTGCAGCTCAGTGTCTCCCTAGGACTGGATAGTAGAAAAGTGAGTTTGCAGTGCTACTCCACTGCATGTTTAGTTTACAATGGTGCTTTCCTAGGATGCGGATACTTGGGAAACCTTGCATGCTGTGGTTTCTCTAGCCTGTGCCTGTCAGGTGTCTCTCACCTCTGTGGCAGTCTGGTTGTCTTCCTGGTTATACCCTGGGAAAAGGAGGTTGTGACTGCACTCTTGCAGCCTTTTCCTTTCAGGGCATTGCTCACCAGTCTTTTCTTCTGATGTTTGCTGAGAAATGAGAGAGAAATTTGGTCTCCTGCTCCTCTTCCAGGATCTCTGCTTCCTTCCTAGCATCTGTGTGTGCTGCTGGTGTGTCCTTTCCTCCAGCCTCCAGTCCTCGCTCTTGCCCCTGCCCTTCTTCCCTGGCACCCATGGCACTGCAGCACTGCTGATGGGTCTGGGTTAGTCAGCCTGGCACTGTAAAGAGGAATCTCTCTCTAGAGAAGAAAGATAATGTTTTATGTGAGTTAAAGCTGAACAAATTCCCTTTTATGTGGAAATAGGAAGTAATCATGCCTTGTATGCTCTCCCTGGGGTGGCAATGCTTTTTTCCCATACCAACCAAAAAGAGATTGTGGGAAGGCACCAATATAGATTGAAAAAAAAAGTGTCTAGTGGGGCTTCTGCACAGCTGTTCAAGGTAATGCCACTGCTTTTTATTTCTGGTATTAAACTTCCAAGCACAGGAAAACACTTATGGGGCTTATTGTCAGAGATGTCATTCTGTGTTTGCTGCATCATTTTACTGCCAACAGAAGTTAGAAGGATTTGGGCAATATGAAGGTCTGATTCAGCATTAACCCGTCAAAGTAGGGAGCAAAAATCAGCTAAATATAAGGGCATTCATAAAATATGAACAGAATTTGGGCATTACATCTGAATTTCATTTAACCCTTTGCCAAGCATAACTGATAGCTGGGAAATGTAGTTGTATTCTGCTGTCAGACTTGTCTGAAGCTTTAACTGGTGGATGTGTTTTAATTGAATGTGTTTTAATTATTTCTCTTTTTAAGCCCTTGTGGTTTAGCTAAGCATAGAGTAACATTGTCAGTTCCTCACTGCATCTCCTAGGTGCAGCCTAGAGCCACGCTTCAAAGCAGGCTTCAGGATGCCTCACCTTTGAGGTTCCAATTCCAGATGACTCATAATGCACTTATGTTTGCAGGACTCCACTCACTGTCATTTACAACTGAATAAAGTCAATTCAATTACTGAAACAAAGTCTTTGAGACGTAGATGCAAGAGACAGGCTTAACCTTCCCTCTCACACCTATGCTCCCAAAAATGTAATGTGAGCCTTGAGGTACTATGAGAAATGCTTTATTTTCTGTATGGAAAGGTCTTTCCTTTGCCTAATGTGGTTCCTTGCCCTGGGGCAGTGGATTCAGTGCTACAGAACTGCCAGAGGCTGGCCAAAATACTCTTGTTTTCATGCTCTGTCCTTTTCACAGGGCATTGCAGGATTCGGTTGGGTATGCATGTGTTACCAGGGGATATGGTGAAAGGCTATACGAATCACAGTGCTCTCCCTGTTCCCACCCCAATGTTTCAGCCCCAGTGTTGAGGGCAAAACATGCCCAGAGAAATAATGGTGGAAGAAATACTTGTGCTGTAAAGTTTTGTCTTCAGTGAAACAAATTCTCCCACAGAGCAATGTGATAGGAACAAATCCATGTTACCACAGGTAGGGTCAGTGTATCAGATCCGTATTCTCCTTGCTGTTGCTGTGTTTACCATTTTTAACTTTAACCCCCAGGAACCTATTTCCAAGTTTTCCGGCAGCCTTTTTGATAGCAATGGTGGCACGAGAGATCAAAGAAATACCAGAACAACTCTTCAAGAAAAGCACAAGTTGGCAATGAAAGGGAAGACTCTTCTAGGGACTAACACTAAGGTGCAGCCACTTGTCTCCACAGCGGGCAGCTTCCCCAGTGAGAGTGGCCGGATCCCAGAGGAATTGAGGGTGATGGATATGCCACAGCCCCCACTGAAGGTATGAGACTGTGGCATGGGCTGGGCTTGCTGGTGGAGAGGCTCTATGTGTCTGTGGGGAAGTCCATGTGTCTTGGGGGAGGTAAGCCCTGTTCTTGTGTGAGGCAGTTTATAAATGATGCAGAGAAGGGGGCGTCTTGCATGGTAGGTGTCATGAGACTTACCTTTCACAGAGAGTAAGCTGGAGGTTGTCCTTGCTCCCCCTGGCTTATATGGAAAGAGAATTTTCCATTGAAAAAACCTACTTTCCTTGTAGCTATCCATCTCATTTTATCTATCCAGCTTTGGTATTGTGAGGTCAAGTCAAGGGTATGTGCAGGTGGGCCCTCAGCTAAGTCTTTGTTTAGTCTGTGGTTTCAGAGCAGTGGCATGGTCTTACCCTCATGACACGAGAAAGCCTCCCTCCTGTGAAAAGGGATGAGAATGTTCAAGTGAAAATTTACCAGTGAGAACTGCAAAATTTGGGCTGAAAATTATGAAAAAGTTATGATCTATACTCAATGGATATATCCTATCTTGTCATGCTTTGGAGGACATGAGGAGGAAACATACTTTATGGGTTGGCTCTTGGGAGAGTACAGGGCATGCCTCTGCTGACTGCCCATGTGGCAGAAGATACAGGATGCAGTGCCAGGAAAGGCAGCTTGCCCAAAAGTGGCTGTGGTGCTGGGACCTGTCACCAAAGCACTGCTGGCAATCACGGGCTTGTGAAGTCTTGAGCATGCAGATAATGCTAAGTCTAATCAACATGTGGCAGGGTGGTTTTCATCAACTGATACGGTGTTTTCATATATTTTAAGAATTAGGAGTTTCAGATGAGTATGTTCTGTGTGCAAGAATAACTGCATACATTTGTTAAATTTTGAACATGCAGCTGTGTTAAAATATGCTTAATTATAACACATTATTCAAGCCCCAATTGACTTAGAGATATGAAGTACATCAATGACAATAAGAGGATTTTCCTAATGTGATACGGTGAAATGCAATTTGCATTCTGACTCCACTATGCTATGGCAAGGTGTTCTTTAAATTTAATGTGATTGTTGTTTTAGCAATTAGCAATTTATTATTTGCTAACAAGCATATTATGTACTAAAGGAAAAAAAAAACTAAAAAGCCAACAATTGGAGGCAGTAATTCTTAAATATAAGCAATCTTTAGAACTTGAAACTAGTTTTATTTGGCCTTTGGTGTAAATTCTGTAAATTCAAGGAATTATCTAACATTTTGCACTAAATTTTTGCTGGTACTTGCAGGAAAATAGACTGGATAGATGACAGTTTATGCTGCTTTTTAAAAATCTTCCTGATATTTTTACTTCTAAGCCAATGGTTAGAGTATTGTCAAATCTTTTGACAGAGTTAGTCTGCATACACAGAAAGCCTGTTTAAAAAAAAATATTACTGTAATAGTGCTCAAATTCACTTATCTGTTCTCAAAAGAGTTGGGAGTAAGCAAATTGGACTGTAGATAACATTTCAAAGCAAAGGTTTTTCACAAATTTATCAATATTACTCTTCACTTCTCCTGTGTACTGGCATTGTTGCCATAATGAACGCTTAGTGAATATATGGGTTTTTGAAGCAATTAATTTGGTCAGCAGCCTTATAATTAACCTTATATGGTTTTGACATGACTCTAAAACCTGGAGAAATCTAACATTCTTGGTGTTATTGAAGAATAACATGAATAATTGCATGTGCAAGTGTTGATGTGTAGCACCATTCGTCTCTGGGCTGAGCTCTGCTAAGGGCATGTCTGCTGATGTTCAAAGTGGAAAACAGATTTTCAATGTTCTTGTAATTAATAGGCAATGTTTTTGATTGATCAGACTACTTATCCACTGTAATTCTTTTCTAGGTAACCATTACTGTTTGCAGTCAAATGGGGAGTCTTGGTATTAGCATTGCTGGTGGAAAGGGCTCATCCTCGTGTAAAGACAGTGATGAGGTGTGTTTCATTATTTAAAATTTATCTAGTGATCATTAGAAATATACTGTGTTCTGTTGTTTTCTTTTTGAGATTGTCCTTAATATAACATTACTGTCTTTGGGATAAAGCTAACAAGGGTAAACATGGATAACTTATTTCTCAGAGTAGGAGCTGGCACTAGCTTTTAATGGGAAAGCTTCTGGAGGGATGGTTTTGGAGAGAAAATCAAATGTAAGCCAATGATTTTCCAGAGGCAGCCTGATAGCTGAAGCACTATTGTCTAATTTCCATTTTCTGCCTCAATTTGGGGTCACTTCCTTGGCACTCCACATGCATCTCCTATCTCATTTGCTCATTTCCAGGAGCTAACTAGACTTCAGAGAAGTATTTCTCACATCTCACTGAATTACCATTTAAATAAATCTTTGTTTCCCAGTCTGTCCCCATGGCACAGTGTAAACAATTACTGACTTTTATTCTTTGTTTTATGTGTCGACCATGAAGACTTTTTTTTGTCTTATTAATGTGGTAAGGCATTTAGTTTTTAATTTTATAGAGGCAATAGAACAACAAGTCTTGAAAATTAATTACTTCCCTTTTGCTTTTTACATCTAAGAACAATGGAAGAAACTGTCAGGTCTGAAACCTGTCTTTTTTTGTTACCAGGGCATCCTGATTGCACAGCTGCCGAAGGACAGCCCATCAGACTTGGCTGGGGTACAAACAGGAGACAGAGTGGCTGAGGTAGGTGGGTTGTTTGTCAACATGGAGTGTGTTCTCTTGTTGTTGACTTTAAATCAAATAACTCAGAGTTGGGGAATTTGAGATCTAGATCTAGGCTTGCCTTAGCTTTTAGATACTTGTCATTATGAAGAAATTATAGTAGCATTAAATTGTTATATTTCTTCTTACTATATTCTGGTTGCCAGATCTTTATGTTCAGAGTGCTTAACAAAATATTATTCACTTAAATGACTGATTTGCAAAGGACAATAATATTCTTAGTAAGCAGTTATGTAAGAACAAATGCAGTTGTACTTGGTCCAAGAAGCTTTCCCATGACATGGTATTAGATTTACTAGATGAGTTCATTGCAGTTGTAACAAAGAAATACAAACTAGATGAGCTTGTTTCTCCAAGCTAATTTTTGGTGGGGAGAGAACAGCTCAAAATAACTCCCCTGATGGAGGCTTACAGTGCCAAGTGATAAATGTGTCTCTTGAGCTGCTCCACTTCAAGCCTCATCTTTCTCAGCAGAAGCCACTCTCTTGAGCTTCAGAGTTTCTCAAGAGCATGCACAGTTTTGTGATACATATTTTAGACAAAGGGTTTGGTTTCTACCTGCTGAGAATGGATGAGTAGGAGGGGAGCCTCTACAAAAGTAGTTTGAGGTGCAACTGCTCCATGATTTTTTTCCGGCTCTTGTTCTCCTAAACTGTCATTTATACTTGCTTAAATTAATAATTTTTACTTCAGCATACCGTTAACTTCATTCCACCGTTAAGGTGGAATAGAGCAAGCAATATTGTTAGTCTGTTAAATTGTCAGGAAAAAGGATACAACCTATATCAGCCAAAGACTATTTAATCATAAATTAATCTAGTAATTTTCTAAAACTATGCTACAGAATTAGTAACAGAGGATTGTGTTCCACAATCCCTATATTGTGTTAGTTTAACAGTTTTAAAAATGTTAATTAGAGATAAAAGTCTGTAAAATTTTACATTTTTTTCTTTTATGAAAGGTATTCTAACAGATGTGATAGAATTTAAATACTTCTTTACATATTTCACCTTATGAGATCATCAGGGGAAAAAAAAAATCAGGATTTTTAGTTGCTGTACCTCTACCTTCTAAGCAGAGTTTCTGGTAAAGTCAGTATCTTAAAAATGAACCTCTTTGGTCAGGTTCCCCCACAAGGCTGTAATTAATTTCTTATTTTTGGGGCTATTTGGAATATAATAGCTGCTAATGTCTGTTCACTTAATCAGTACTGAAACAAGTGAAAAATAGAAGAAATTTCTGTTCCATACTGTTCTGCCCTGCTGTTGTGATTATACAAATAGTCAGGATTTCTCCATCTCCCACAAGATGGCAGAATCATTCATCTGTTTAAAAAATATAGAAAACAAATCTCTGGGTTTTGTGTGTGTAGGTGATGAGAATGAATTAATACAATCAGGTGTGCTATAGGAATCCTAATGTTTTGACCACAGGGCTTACCTGTGTACAATTAATGAGCATTTTTCTCTTGATACTATTTGTTACAACTTCTTATTCTTGATCAATTAATCAGAAATGGAAAACAACAACAGTTGCAATTCTATTGCTTTTGTTATGCAACTGCATGTAAACATAGGGCTAGGCATTTGTATGTTAACCCGAGAGGGAAGGAATTGCTTTTCTTAAACAGCATTGAGAATAAAAATATGTTTATGGTTTTTTTGTTTTTTTTAAAGGCAACCTTCATTTCAGAACCTGCTGTCCTTGATGCTGGTCCTGCTGAAACTTCACCCAAGGGCAGTCCCTTCCCGACAGTAAACCACATCATAACAGTAAGTAAGATGGCCTCAGTAAATAACAAATCATTCTTACCTATGTAATTTGTATTGTCTGTCATTCATGCTAATAAAGACTGGCACAGATCTTGTGAGTAGCTAGACCCATACCAAAGACCCTACCAGACATTTACTTGGCTGTCACTTCAGCTGGAACATGGCTTATAGAGGAGCTCAGCTCCTGGGTAAGCATCAGTGTAGCAGACCAGAGCTTTTGAAGCACTCTGGTTTGAGGGCTTTAAGGGTCGTGTCCATTCCCTCCAGCTTAAGTGTTTATTCTATTGTCTGGGCTCCCTCTCTAGCTAATGGAAGGAGCAGCATTTCCAGAGTCCCTCCTTTAGAAGGGAGAGATGGAACTGCTGCCTGGAGGTGACCATTCTTGTCTTTTGACTGGAGGAGGAAACTTGTGTGGCAGGCTAAGACTTGCCCATATTTGAGGTGACTGATGTCAGATGAGGGTAAGCCTCCCACACATGTCACAGAGGGAAACAGCTGAGCTTCTAGAAATCTGATCCACTTTTATGAATTTCTCTAGCAAAATTCAACTCTCTGAAGACCTACCCTAATCTTGGTCATCTACCTGCACACATAAAACTTTGGCTCTCCTAGGAATATAGAATAAGATCAAGGTATCTGAATAACTAAGGTCAAAAAAACATTCTACTTTTATGAAATTTTAAGTACCAGGAAGCAACAAAAATTTCTCCTACAGCAAATGCCAGAGGAATGCTTTGTTTGATTCCTCTTCTTCCAGCCTTTTTTTTATCCTTTTCCATGAATATGATTCAAAACCCAGCTAGTGGCAAAAAAATGAAAGTCAATATGTTGTATAAAATACCATAATCAAAGACCATGTTCAGTTTTTAATAACCATTCAGATTTTTTAAAATAATGTGATTTGTAAGTTGACTGAAAAAGTGAGCAAATAGACCATGCAAATCTGGTTTTCTCTGGTTTCCTATGTTAATCACTGTCTCAGAAGGGTTGAGTTGCAGCATTGGTCCATGAGATGGACTAAGTAAAGTTTTCTTTTCTATTTAGTTGCTTGGAGAAACTTACTTTGACGCCTCTGGTCTTCAATGTCATCTTGTGAAAGATTTTGTCCAGTTTTATTTTCCAGTTGAAAACACTTCCATCAGTTTGAGTTTTTTTTCTCCAGCTCTACTTGGTAGCTGTTTTTTATAGTCTTAACCAGCACTGCAGGAAGCATGAGGCTTCCCATTAGAGGAACCACTGTTGAAAAGGTTCATTCACACATTGCTAGTGTCTTGGATCTGTTGCAGTAGTATCTGACTTCTAGTGTTTTCAGCCAGAAAGAAGAAATGACCATATTTTTATGTTGTGTGCCTTTTGGAAAATAATGTTGTTCTTAAAAATTCTTCAGTTGTAGGGGAAGGAGGAGAAAGATTAGACCAAGCTATTTAATTTAGAGTGCAGTACACAGAGGCAACGGGTTGAGTATGTTCCAAGTGTCAAGTGTAGCCCATGTGCAAGTTCTTCTGTGAAGAAATATTTGTGTTACTGGTTTTGTTTCTTTTTTGGAATCAAAATATTTGTGCTGTAGCAAATAGCGTATATTACTGCCTATAAACCAGAGCAGTATTCCTCAGCCTTAGGGATTACAGGCTTGTTGGGAGTATGCTACTGACTTTGGAACTGCTCAGCATCTCATCTGCTCTCACTTTGAAGTTCCTCTTGTTCCTCAGTAACTGTCTTATCTGAAGATCAGCCTGGCTTCTTAGGGAAGACTTGCTTTGTATGTTCAGATAAGCAGGTGGCAGTAGGACCTTAATGCAGAATCTTCTTCTGTGCTAGGAATATAGGAAAGTTTTTCCTTCATATTTCTGATCAGGTTTCAAGAGAAGATGGGTGTGTCTACATCAGGGGAGGGAAGGAAAGAAGCATGATGGCAGAAAATCCAAAGACTCCTATTATTCTTCCTGCAAAAAATATGTGCTGTGAATATGTGCTGGATGGTGCCCATCTGCCTCCTCCCTCTCTTCCATGTCATCACCCTGCCCTCCAGCAAAGACTTTCTTCATCTCTTTATTATTATTGAATTTTAATACACATTCTCCGTGCATATGCTATCTGTGATAATATTTGTCTTGTACTTGCTAGCCATAGCCCTCTAGCCATCTCTTGCCATTGCTCATCCTGTCTCTGAGCCTGGTGCTCTGACATTACAAAGGGCAATGCTGCTGCCAGGTTCAGGTTTCCTCTCTGTTTTCCACAGGCTTAGTTGCTCTAACTGCTTATCAAAGGCTCATTTGAATTGTTAACTCATCCAGCCAAACTCAATTTCAAATCCTTTGTGCCAGCTTTAAGATTTCATGACAGTGTGAATGACCAGTAATTAATTGGACAAGTGAAAAGTTCTTTCACTCTGAGTCATTGTTTCGCAAGGACAAATGAGAATCTCCCTTAGTTTTAATTATGATTATTTTACTGAAATATAGAGGCTGCAGAACTTTAATTACAATTAGATACTTTTTTACATACAGTACTTTATAGACTTGTCTCAGTTATGCTAGTAAAAACGTTATGCTTAAAAATATGAAAAGTTTATTTTACTTTGTTTAATATGCATATATCTAAATAAAAATATTGTAATTTGACTTTAACCAAGTCTTTGGGTTTTAAAATGGTGATCTTAAAATAAGAATATGTAAAGATGTGCCTGAAAACAAAAGAGATTGGAACCACAGCTGATATGGCTATCTACATGCAGACATTGCATGTCTAACTACAGGGGGGAAAAGTCAGAAATGCAAACGCAGTCCCCCATGGTGACTATTATAGAAGGAACTCTAACTTGGATTTTGGAGTCTTCAATTCCAGTTCTCTGTTATTTACTACCCATGGTCTCAAACACAGAGCCAACTCTTCACAATATTCTCTATCATAAATATTTTCATTCAAGCTCTGACTGAAATTCCCAATGGATTTTGTCTGACTGAATGGTGAGTGTTGACAGGTTTCAGCATCTCCTATCACTTCATAACATGCATCATCATGTCATCATCATTTTTGGCCCTATCAACATCACAAAGGTATTAGATACTTTGTAATTAATATTAAGTCTCTTAGATATTTTAATCTAATACTTCACTTTAATTCTTACCATATTATTTTATTTAATTCTATGCTTTGCCCTGGAAATTTTCTCAATTGGATTTTTTCATGTAGTTCACCAAGGGTACAAGTGTCACTTATATTGAGGATTTTCAAGGAAGGTTAGAGTTATCAGTTGAAAGCTATTATGTAAAAAAACCCTTACAGTATTGGAAAAATCTGAAGAACTTTATCAAGTTAAAAAATCCAAATGTTTTGGTTGTTCTTTAAAAAATGCAGAGATACAAAGTGTTCCTGAATGCTGTGAGAAAACAGACTTCAGTGAACTAGAACGTGTATCAAAATGAAATACTCCTGGGCCTGCAGAAGGTGAATAAGCATGTATACCATGCTCCCACAATATGTAGGTTACTGGTTTTCTGCCTCTGTCTCATGTTGTTTGTATGCAAGTTGTGAGAAACCTTATATGGATGGGAATCCCAGCAGATCTACCTTCTTCATTTCCAGCTGATATAGACTTCTCAGGAAAAAACCTTGATGTACATATACTAGATAAAAATCTTCAAAAATCTAAGTATCAACCCCTTTCTTTATTCATCTGACTATGCTAGTTTTAAACATAACAGAAAACTGAAATCATACACCATAAACATAATAAAACTTCTTTCTTGTTTCTTTAGTAATTGTCTTACTTTGTTCAATTTTAAATGCAAAGCTGGTGGACTACTCAGGTCAGAGAAACAGTGTAAAAGAAGACAAGTAAAGTGGGATTCAGCACATCCCTATCATCAACAAAGCCAGATATCTTCTGAAGTTCATTTCAAACAGTAAAGACCTTGCTTACATCACACACAGTGTTTGATTGACCTGTTCCCATAGCACCCTAAGACCTAATACTTTGAGTTTCTTACAAGGAACTGCTTTATCCCTTCCCCAAAACCTTCTCATGACTCTGAATCGTCAGTTAAGGGTGTTGGTGTTTTTATGTTACTTTTTTTTCTATTCCGACAAGGTAAGTTAGTTTCAGAAGTCAGGAATCTGACTCTTCACTGCCTTGCATCTTGTGCAGGTTTATCTAAGCTTGCAAGGAAGCCTATGTACACAGCCTTGTTGGTCATCTGTTGAGCTTCAGTGGAGTGCAAGCACCCATCTGCCATGGGATTGCCTTCTTCAGTTCATCTGCTAGTTTGGTTCTGCTTTTATCTAAGCAACTGAATATTTCTGAGTCAGGATGAAAGATGAAACATAAAAGGTGTGTGGTGTAGACACTGTGTTTACCTTGACAGTATAATAGTTAGGGAACTTATTTTGTGAATTTGGAATTAAGTTCCTGCTTCCAACAAATGCTTCTGTTTGCACAGTGTATCTCTTTTCCTCTCTTCCTTTTAAATAGTTTTCTCACAGGACTCTGTCAGAACTGACTCACTTCAGGCTTTAAATTCTTGGATTTTGCAGAGCTTGTAAGAAAACAATGCTAAATATGAAAAACCTTTTACAAAGACAAGTCTTTTGCTGATCTTTTCAAGATACCATATTAAAATACCTCCAAGTTAGTACAAAGTAAACTCATCATATGGTAGACAATATAAGCACTGCAGACAATATAAACAAAAGCATATGCAACAGACAAGTAGACTCAAGCAAGGCTGGAATTGTGCTGTAAGACTGTCTGAGAATAAAAGAGGATAAGTGTCTGAACAACCATACAAATTACCAGCAATACCTTCCCTTGTGAAAGATGTTCTCATGGATTCTCTGGGTGTTCAACAGGGGAAGAGACTGCACTGAATTCCTGCAAGCATTCAGATACAGCCACTCTCTTTTGCAGGGTTGATGAACTCTCTTCAAAATCAAAGGATTGGTAACTTGGGCTATGGGTAGCATTGCTTATGGGAGCAATACCTTTTAAGTCTCCTGATGTGATCAAAGCAATACATTTTCTGCAATATTTTTATAGCATCAGGCCATAAATGATTACACAGAAAGCACTTATATGAAAATCTGTCTATCAGGTTCCAGTATCAGGGAAGTCAGTATCCAGTGGTACATTAGAAGATGAAAGAAATGGAGCAAGGAAAATTTTCATATGTAATTTGAATCATATAAAAGCCTTTTGTGTCTAATGGCATTGCAAATATAACATGATGGGCATTGATCTTCCATTTTTGTGGTGAGTTTGACAGAACTCGCCTTTCTTGCCTTGTGCATTACCTTTGCGAGACACTGAGCTGGTGGAAAGGGAGAACAAAAAGGAGCTTTGCTTTAAATGTGACATGACCAAATGTTATACACACTACACACTGGAAGACAGATAAAACATGCAAGATGTTCTCTTGCTATTCCAAGGACCAGAGAAAATATCCGGTTTTAAACCTGAGCTGTAAAATATATCAATATCTAGAAATTTTCATAGAAGCATAGAGTACTTTGAGTTGGAAAGGACCTTTAAAGGTCGTCTTCTCCACCCCCTTGCAGTGAGCAGGGACATCTTCAACTAGAACAGGTTACTCAGAGCCTCATCCAACCCAACCTTGAATATTTCCAGGAATGGGGCATCCACACCTCTCTGAGCAACATGTCCTACTTTACCACTTGCCTGGTGTATTGAACTTCCAGGAAATCATGCTGAGTTGCATTAGATTTTGGACTAAATCACCAGGCACAGTGTGGGAAGAGCAACAGGCTCAGGTAATAGGGGTGGGCTGTTTGGGTACCCTTGTTCAGGGCTGTCACTGAGCTGCCACACACAAAACTGAGGCAGCTCTTTCAGAACTGGCAAAGCTCGGTGTGGTGCCAAAGTGTCTCTGGCAGTGCTTGAGAGTAGTGTGGCTGCTCGAAGTGTAAGGATGAACTGTGTGCTCCCCAATCCCAAGCAACAAGAGGTGCTATCACGATCCAGTTGCTCGAGCACAGAAGCACGGGCCACCCGCTTTCCTTGCTCAGAGGTCTTCTGCAGCCAAGTGTAATGAGGTGCTTCAGCCATGCTTGACCATAGGTTTATCGTCCCAGGGGTGCAGGAGGAGCTTATATTGCACTCTCCACCCAACTTCACAGTTTCTGGAGTTTGGCCACAGGCCTCCATGGCAGTGAAATATTTGCACTAGTAAAGTGCTAGGGAAAGGGATGCAGCCAGGGATTTCCAAGACCAGGAAAGTTGAGGGTGTACCATAAAACACATGGTGGTTAAAATGTTCCTGATATGCAATAAGAGGGAAGCTGTGTTGAATGCCTAGACAGGGTTTGCAGGTTCATATGGTTTCATGCAGGCAGCTGCTCAGTAGGGGGGTTCTTTCTCACCCCACCTCACCCTTGTCCCAGCCACCCTCCCTGCTGTGCCCACTCCCGCCTGGTGGTGGCAATGCTTGTGAGTAATGAACTCACAAAGAATTAATTAGATCTCTTTCTCCCTCTTTGATTTGTATTTACTTGTTTTCTTTTGGGGAGAAGGTGACTTTTTTCTGTTGTCTGTGACTTTGGGAGCAAAACATCTCATTGCTTCAGCTAAAAAAGCCATCAGATGCTGGTTTGATGTGAACCATGCAGCAATTGATCTGCCCGTTCTCTGCTGTTCTTGTTGGATGCATTATGGCATCCTTCTTTTAAAACTTTTATTTAAAAATCCAGCGTAACATTTTCTGGGCATGACTAATCCCTTCGTCAGTTTAAATTTGATTTAGACAGTTTCTTCTGTGAATGCAGTCATTAGCAAGTGTGACCTTTTGCATTTAGCAAAGGCACATTTTCATTGTTTAGCAAGAAGGCTGAATTTCCTGTTCAAGTCTAAAAAATTACTTCCATCACCAGTGATGACAAGAGAGGTAAGACTAAGTATGAAATCATAATAATCTTCATGAGGTATGTAAACCACTGCAAATGTTCTCAACCAAGTAGATAATTTTGTTTTCCCCTGTTTCCACCAACTGAAGGGTACCAGCCTTAGCACTGGTATCAGTGAAGATCAGCTGTTAAATTGCAAAATTATGTAGTATGTAGATACATGGAGCTGAGCTGGGCAGGCATCGCTATTACAGGTATTTTCTAGCTGGGGAATATTATCTTTAGAAAGTTATCTGTTTGAACTAGGATTACAGTATGTATGGTTTTCTTCCAAAAGGCCAATCCAAATTCTTCTTCTTTGCCCCTATTCCATCAAACTTTGGCTTTTGATATGTCCGATCACCTTCTAATTTGTAGCCTCTGTCCCTAGCGGCTGGCCTTGCTTTCAGCTGTGCTTTGCCCTGTCGCTGCTGGTTATGTCTTTGATGTGAAGCTTGGGTTTTATCTATTTATGTGACTGTTGCCTTGAGAGATTTCTTCTGCTCAGATTGGAGAATGGACCTATTGGTGGGGGAGGTGAGGAGAAGGAAAAGGTGTATAAAAGCAAAAAGAGATGATGGGGTTTGTTCACTTCATAAAAAGGCATAATGAACTGTCCTTTATTGACTGTTCTGCAATATTTTGGATAAAACATCTTTATTAGAAGTAGGTAAGGAAAGCATATGTGCACATCTGGAAGTTAAAAATTATTGGATGTTAACCTGTTTGTAGGACATCTCCTTTATCACGCTTTAAGAAGCTGCTTTCAACTGAAGCATCATAGCTAATTGTGACTTTGTTCCTATCCTGTTTCAATATGAAAGAATTTTTGCAGCCAGCACTGCCGCTGAGTTGCCCCAAGTTATTTAGATGGCTTTATTTTACTGCTTCAGGAGGACTAGGAGTGCATAGGCAACCCATGGTTTTGCTCTAGTTGAATGACTCCAGCTTTCAGGGGAGGCTGTTAATTCCATTAAATGAGAGTGTCTGAAATAATTTGATTTTGTTATGTGTGATTTGAACAAAAATTATTTTTTTTAGCAAATCTTTTAAGTGTATGAAGTCTTCCTGTTTATGTTGAGAAAAGCGTAAGAAAGACAGAAACAAGGTAGTGGAAGAAATGTCCATAAAGAACCCACTGGTTCCAGTTACTGTACGAGACACTGGTAGAGTACAGGATATGTCATTTTTGAAGTTTACTTTTTAGGCACCAAAAATAAAATCTCAGGGGAAAAGGGAAAAAAAGTAACTTATTTCAAATGACTAATTATGCATTTTTCTGAAAAAGTATTCTACATATTTTGATGATTTGGGATTGAATGGTAGTTCAAATATTATTTAAATAATGAGTGCATGATGATGGAAAGTGAGTAGGAGGACTTTACAATTTCAACAGAAGTATTTTAAACAAGTTCAAACAGTATTCAATAATAACCAGTGGAGAGAACAATGGAATAATGCAGAATCTGGATAATTTGTCCTCCTACACCAGCATCAATTTTTTTTGAAGAGTTACATATAGAAAATGGAAATTTCACACTTTCCCACACGCCTTAGGCGAGCAGCTTGAGCTCAGCTGCCTGTACTGAAAAGGTTTTCCTTATTGCCATCCTAAATGTCTCTGTCTTGCCTTGTCTTTAGTAGGCAGTGGAAATAGTTTGCTTTCTCTTTGCTGTGCCATTTTTTTACTCAGGAAATCTGTTCTGCTGTCTTCCCTCGATCATGCTGCACCAGGAAATGTACATTCAAATATGAAAAGTAAACAAAAGCTCCAAGAGCAAAGCTTACCTAATAGGGTAAAGCTGAGGTCAGTGAAGATAAGCAGGAAAATCTAAAAACAAGAGTAAAATTCCCCTACAGGATTCTGGGAAGAGAAGCACTGGGTTTGAGAAAAGGATGTAACAAAATACAATGCAAGTTTAGAGTTGTTGAGTTTTGTTGCTGTTACTTTTGTTTTCTTTGTGTTTTTTTTTTTTTTTTTTTTTTTTTTTTTTTTTTTTTTTTTTTTTTTTTAACAAAACTGAATGAGGAAAGAAAGCTGATAGAGCTTATATTGTGATGTGCCTGGAGCTAGGGTGAATGAGAGTGCAGGATTCCTAAAGGATGGTTAGGTGAACATGGAAAGGCCACTGTGTTTAGAAATGTGATGTGTGTTTCTTACATCAGTTTTATGTTCGTTTTGGTTTATAGAAGAGATTAATTGATAACTTTTGATCATAGGAGAGAGATAGTAGAGGCCTGAGACTCTTTTCATTGAAATAGAACTTGTATAAATGCATACTCTACTACTTAGTTGAATTTGCAATTGCATAGTTGGCAACATCTGCAACCAAGAGTTGTTTTATCATTGGTACCTATGATTCAAATTTGAGGAAATTAGGGCTCCTCAGTGTCCCATCAGGGAGACAGGCAGAGAGCAGGATGGTTGGTCACAGGAGAAGGAGCAGCGATGGGTGAAGGCACAGCAGTGGTATGGGTTCACATGGAGCTTCAGAGAGAGAGTGGGCAGGGAGATGTGCAGAAATCAGATGGACAGAAAATACAGCTGCAGTTGGACCAGAACATTTGATTTGTTAGAAAAACTCATCAGCGTGTCTCCAAATCAGTGGGAGTCAGTGTGTGTGTGAGCTTTCACCTGCCTGGAGAGAGTACAGACAGACTGCTGTAGATCAGAGCTGAGCCTGCCCTTCTCTCAGGAGTGCAGGTTTCCAGCCTTTGCAGCACTTCTGGGCTGAGACGCTGTTCAGCATCTGCTGTAGAAAGCTGGTTGGTCATTTAGTGCTGGTTCCTCTTTATCTGCAGCAACATCAAAGATTAGATGTAAGACTTCCCCAGAACCATGTCCTTCGTGGAAGCAGTTAATACAGTTAAACAGAAATGTTGAATGAGCAATTTTCATGAATTAAATTCACTTTGTGATTGTAATTTCTAGTCCCATCATAATATTTGAAAGATAGTATGCAAGAAGTCAGGAAATGTTGAAGAAAAGCTTTTATAGAGAGTTGGTTTTGATTCCTTGGAAGTGAAATTGCTGGGGAGTAGGAACCATGCTGATAAAGAGTATTTTAAAAATTGACATTCAAACTGTCTAAGGCCTATTCTTCAAAAGCAAAAATAGATACCAGTGACTCTTCATTGCTAATGGAATACATGTCCGGTCATGGGGAGATGCTGGTCATGCTACTTTTGAATAACACAGTACACAAAGAAAAGTCTCCCCTGAGCTTTGAACAGACAGCTCAATGAAATGCAAAGCCTGGTCCTGGATATGACTACAGGATCCAGCCAAGGGTACTGAGAGATCTGGTGGAATTGCTCACTGAGCCACTCTTCATCATCTGTTTTAAGTCCTGGCTGACTGGGGAGGTCCCAGTTGACTGGAAGTTGGCAAATGTAATGCCCATCTAGAAGAGGGGCTGGAAGGAGGATCCAAGGCAGTAGAGCTTCACTAACCTGATCTTCTGTGATAAAGTGACCCATTCAGTAGATGAGGGAAAGGCTGTAGTTGTTGTCTACCCAGACTTTAGTAAAGCCTTTGACACTGTTTCCCATAGCGTTTTCCTGGAGAAACTCAAGCTCATGGCCTGGATGGGAACACTGTTGCTGAGTGAAAAACTGGCTGGGTGTCTGGGCCCAGACAGTGGTGATGAATGGTGCTACATCCAGATGTCAGATGGGCACTAGTGGGGTTTGCCAGGGCTAAGTATTGGGATGAATCCTGTTTAATGTCTTTATTGATGATCTGGAGGAGGGGACCAAGTGCACCCTCAGCCAGTTTGCAGATGACAACAAGCTGAGTGAGAATATTGATTTTCTGGAGGGTAGGAAGGCTTTGCAGAGGGATCTGGGCAGTCTGGACTGATTGGCCAAGGCCAGTTGTGTGAGGTTCAAGAAGGCCAAGTGCCAGGTCCTGCCCTTAGGTCACACCAACCCAGGCAGTGCTATAGGCTGGGGGCAGAGTGGCTGGAAAGTGGCCTGACAGAAAAGGAACTGGGGGTTCTAGTCAACAGCAGCTGAACAAAAGCCAGCAGTGTGTGCAGGTGGCCAAGAAGGGCAGTGGCATCCTGGCCTGTATCAGCAATAGTGTGTCCAGCAGGGCCAGGGCAGTGATTGTCTCCTGTACTTGGCACTCATGAGTCCACACCTTGAGTGCTGTGTCCAGTTCTGGGCCCCTCAGTACAAGAAAGACATTTGAGGTGCTGCAGTGTGTCCAAAGAAGGGCAACGGGGCTAGTGAAGAGACACAAGTCATATGAGAAGTGGCTGAGGGAGCTGGGGTTGTTTAGCCTGGAGTAAAGGAGTCTCAGGGAAGACCTCACTGCTCTCTACAACTGCCTGAAAGGAGGATGTGTGAAGGTGGGGATTGGTCTCTTCTCCCAAGAAACAAGTGACAGAACAAGAGAAAATGGCCTCAAGTTGTGGCAGGGGAGGTTTATATTGGATATGAGGGAAAATGTCTTCACAAAAAGGGTTGTCAAGCACTTGAACACACTGCCTAGAGAGTAGCTAAGTCACCATTCCTGGGGATATTTAAAAGGCATGTAGATGAGGTGCTTAGTGTCCTGGTTTAGTGGTGGATTTTGGCAGTGCTGGGTTAACAGTTGAACTTGATGATCTTAAAGGTCTTTTCCAGCCTAAACAATTATATGATTCTTTGAATCTCTGTGCTGTTATACCTCTCACAAGTTTTTCTCATCACCTGTTTCCCTTGTACCTTTAAAAAATATCCCCTTGAAACACTTTCCTGCCCTTGATCTGACTTTTTTCTCTGAAATCTTTCGCATCTTGCTGAAGATACCTCGGATAATCCTCACACGCCCTTCCACTTCTGATGAAGATACTGACCAGTTGCTCCCAGATCCGGATGACTTTGAGCCTGAGGAGCCCGACAGCACAGGAAGCCATGCCTATTCAGACTGTCTGAGCAGTGCTTTTTATCCTCCCCAATAAAGCACTTTCTGGAAAGAGTTCATGACTGATTTTCTTTTCCATTGTTTGATTACATTTAATGTAGTACTTGAACCGCTATGCCTTATTTATAGTGAAAACCATTAAATGGATGATGGATTTGAGCTGGGGAAGCAGAACCCTGTCTGTATTTCTTTTCTTTGAACTTTCCTTTGGCCAGACTTGAAACAAAATGCACTGGGTGAAGTTTTGTGAATGTCACCATGTATTTCAGTTAGCCACTTGTATGGGCGTCCTACAGCACCTAAATGCAATGGTGAAAAAAGCAGGTGATTTTTATTCAGAAGGTACTTTACCCATTTGACTGAAAACAATTGTATAGTTTGGTGGGATTTTCAAAATCTTGTGTCCATGTTTTTTCTATACACCTCCTCCTTTTCTCTACCTGCAGGTTCCTTTGAATTGTCCCTTTTAATGTTGTTTTCTATGAGAATGAAAAAACAATTTCCATCTCTAAATAGTGGGGGGGGGGGTTTGTGGCTTTGTTTGTTTGGGGTTTTTTTTACCCACAGAGAAATGTTATTTGTGTTGGAATTCTGTGTATAACTCTAGTGTAATAAAGAATAGTTCCTCCCGGTATATCAGTAATGTGAATGTATATCAGATTTGAACAGGACCTGTAACTTGCATTTTATTTGATACAAATGCAGGAGGCACCTTATGCAACTATGTACTTGAGAGTGAACTGAGAAGCAATTTTTCATGCTTGAGGAACTGCCTGAGACTCTTTTATTTCTTCTCCTGACTTGCATATAAGCAGAACACCTTTAATTTGCCTTACTGCGGTATGCCAGTATTTCATGTATATATGTATGTGTATATATGAGGTAAGCATTTAAGAGAAAACGTTCCTGTACAACAGTGCTCAATCTTTTAATTCTCTCCCCTGCTATTCAGATTTCCAGTGCATTTTAAGGGGTTTAAGAGGAACCTTATGGGACCGATCTTTATGTGGGGTTCCATGGTGCTGCCTTAACTCAGAGATGTGATCTGGCCCTTTTGGACTGGGATGTTATGACTTCCTTTTCATGTAGAGAAAGTGTGCATTGATGTTTTTTATGATGTTTGTATGGTTTCTTCTCCTGTAAATATAATAGAACACAATTTAGTGACCTAGCAAATCTGCATCTTTTATTCATATTCTGACAGATTTCTCAGGTGATCATTCATATATAACTGCAATGAATGCTGGCAGCTGGCTTTTTCAGAATTGTGAAGTTCCCAGGAGGGTATGGCTGTCAGAGTTAGAACAATATTGCCTACTGACAAAAGGGGTGTTTTATTCTGAAAAGATAGGTTTGCAATAACCTATCAAGTCAACTGCATCCACTGAGGCTTTTTCATTATCTTGTACATCTGCAATTTAATTGAAGATAGCAATAGGAATATTAAGCTAATTTCTTTCATTTTTAAAATGAACATCTTAGAATCTGCTAAGACTTTAATATTAAAAACTGTTATGTGCATAACATTAGCTTAAATTATGTTGATAAATGAAATCCTATTTAAAATGTTTGCTTCCCATCCCTTTTCTTCTTCTGAAATAAACAGGGTTCTTCCACCATGACTTAATGTCTGATCAATGCGTATTGCAAAAATATCAAGTTCAGAACCCACAAATGCTTTGACAATCGAGCTAATACTGTACAGTTTATTACTGCTTTGTTGTGTCTTGCCTAAACTGCAGAAAAAAATAAACTCATTCAGCTGTTATAAACCAACCCTAGGCTTCAGAATAAGTTGTAGTTGAGGGTTAGTAAAATAAAAGGTCTTGGAGGTCAAAATGTTCACTATCAAAATTCCAAGCTTCTAACTAAATGCTGGTGCCATTCAGATAACTTTTAAACACTTAAATCTTTACTTGTCCTTTTCAACTGAATTTATTTCCAAGGCAAATTTCATATCGAATTACAGAGAATTTTGCTTTGGGTATAAACTTATGGTGGTAGCACTCCATGGAAAAAAATTGAACACACGTTTAGAAATGAACCCTAGTACTTATGTAAAAAGATATGTGCCAACCCCCCCACAGTAGCAGGTGATTATGTTCTGCTTTTGTTCTGAAAAAGAGGGCCAGAGGTGAAGTCAGATGCTGGTGTTCTTATCAGCACTGAATAACGTCTCTTTTGAGGTTTGGCTGTTTGATAAGAGTGGGCAGAGACAGAAGGTGGAGAGGGTGCAATGGGAGTTGGTCTGTTAATGACAGCTCATATGCTGTGCCTTGCTTCCTGCTGACCTGGGAAGTGACTAGAAAAAGCCCACTGTCTGGCTATGGAGCAGCCACTTGCTTTCTGTGGAAACTGTTGCCACTTCATTTAAAAATAGCTAAGAAGGTATTTAATGCTTTCGTAATGTATTACATTAGCCATACCTCATCATTGTCACATCCATCACTGTGGAGGAAGGCATGGCAAGCAGTACCACAGATTTGGGAGGGAAGATTTTTTTTGTGTGTATGTAACTCCTCTATTGAAATGTATTTTAGAGCCCAGGATAATTTGGTTTGCTGGGATATAGCAGTAATATTCAGGGACATCATGTCTATATAGATGAAACAATGGATATCTGACAGAAAAGAGATCTGTTGTTCCACTCCTCTCTGTACTCCTGGAGGACAGTAGATGTAGGACCTTGCCAGCACAGTGAGAGTCCACTTTAAAACAATTGACTTAAAAGACCTGCAAAAAGAAGAAAGCACTTACAGATTACATGGATTGCTACGTCAGAAAAAGATCAGAGCTCTTGGAATCAGTTTACTGTAATGTTGAAATAACATTCCTGGTTTTCATCCTCAAATGTATACTTGTCGCTTTGGAAAAAATTTGTCAGGGAGCCTTCCCGCTCTCTGTACCTGATATGTAGGATTCTGCTTCCTCACATGCAAATCAGAGAGTTGTGGTGCCTGGGATGTTTTCCTCTTTTTCCGTGCCTGCTACCTCCTGCTCCACGAATGTTTGCAGAGCCAGCGGGCTGGACCAGGGAGTGACAGCAGCAGCTGCCGGGTGCCATGGCAGGAATGCGGACCCACCTCTCCTAAGGATCAGCTTCCCACCCTTGGCTCCTGGCTGCCTGGAAGGTAAGCCTGCTTCATGTACTGTCCCTGTAGCTCCGTTGTGCTCTCATATCTGCCAGGATCATACCATGAAATACCAGCTAGAAATGCTGCTGGGGTCCTGTAATTTCCAGGCGTGTGCATGTGACCTTGGGTGCATGTGACCTGGAGTAACACGGGATGCTTGCTAGTGTGGCATGGTGGGATCGAGAGAAGGGTGAGCACAAGAAATAACATGGAAGGCTTAATTTGTGGCATCTGCTCGACTGGCAGCTGGAAGTAGTGAGACAGCCTACTGAGTTTTGTGCTTGTTTTTTCTTTCAACTTTTTGATTTAAGTGTGGGACAGAAACTCTCCTCACATTAGACTTTTAAAAATCACTGAGTGTGACTTCTGTGTTATTCTTATGGTTTTTAACTGGTATATGTGACCTAAGTAGATGGCTTTCAACTCAATATAATACAATGGACCATATCATGGATGGAATTAATACTTCCAACTTGTTGAATGCTTATGGTGTGTCTGATGCTGAGCAAATAAAAGCTACGGGCTTAAGAGAGCAGCAGTGCAGATGTGTGATGTGTGGTGAAGCCACTGGCTGGCAGCCCTGGGCTATCACCAAGCCAAGTGGGAAATGGAAATGTGCAAAGTAAAACAATTACAGAAGCCACCAGTGAAAACACAGCTAGGAGTGACACCTATACATAATGGTAGTCACTCGCTTTCTTCTGCAAGAACAGCAGATCAAAGGAGCACAGAAAATACATCTGCTTAAATGGCTTGTTTACACAATACTGCTGTTTGGGATATTTAGCACTTACCTCTTACAAAATAACCCACAGCCCTCCCCCCATCAACTTCATCTCTTGGCCTCTTGTTAGATCCTGCTCTGAGGAAAAAACAACAGGTGTCAAGAGAGGAGTGACTGTAATAAAAAGAAGCAATTGAAAATAGCACAGTAATTTAGGCAATGTGTAGAACATGCTTTTTACTTAGCACCTGTTTGCTATGTTTTCCCTTGCAAAGTAAAACAGGAAATATACACTTACTCTCTCAGAAAGTCCCTGAAGTAGAATAACCATTACTTCTATGTAGGAATAAGAAATAATTATAAAACCAAATTCTTGTGTGGTTAGGATCATGGTCTTTCCTCTGGTTTAGTGATGAAATGTCATGCTGAACAAGGTGTAGATAATAAGGCGATATCAGCTCTTCTGTGATCTCTCCAGGGTCCTTATATAATAGCATTCAGGCTACAGAAGAGCCCTGCATTCCCTGGGCTCCCTGCTTTGAGCATGATGGCATGAAGTTTGGTGTCATACTCTCTTGCATTCACAGCTTCTTTTTTTTTCCTGTTCCCATCTTCAGTGCAGTGTGCTCTGCAACTCTCTTGCAGTTGTACAGTCAGCAGCATGAGGCATCCAGAATATAAATTTCCATTCATGAGAAGTGGAGCTTCTCAAGTGAATGCTATTAGATGCTTTTACAAGAATGTTAATGGAAAACTCACTTGTGAAACTACATGCATTCATCACCATGGTATATTAAAATTGTTTAGTATGGTTACTCCATAGTCACTTCCTTGGGTCTTTCTGTAGTGATTGTATTTAACATGAGTGAGCTGACATGTGGAAATAGTATAAGACCCTGAAAGTAGAGACAATAAACATGATTGAAGTCTCAGAGTAGATAGGATGAGTGCCAAGTTACACATGGCACAAATGCCAGATAAAAATCTGCCATTGCTTGCTTATATATGTCTCGAGTGCTGTATTGCTGGTTCATTGCAGCATTGACAGCCTGCTCTTTAAGGGCATAGATATCTGTTCCCCAGCCGAGGAGGGAGTGACTCCCCTGGGAGCTGCCATTTGGAAGCCTGCTGACAGCCAGGGTATCCCAGCCAGCAGTGGGACAGGGCTGGGAGCACACGGAACAGAAGCAGTTGAATGTGACCACCACCTGAGGTCGTTGTCTGTGACTGAAAACCATTGCAAATGGACAGGTTAAGGGGAATGGAGGTGCTTCAGGTTTTTTCACCTGCCCACGGGAATGGTCAGTAATGTAAGCAGAAGCATAATGTAAGCTGCTGTTTGGATCCCACTGAAGACCTCCTTTGAGGATGTTAGGTGGTGAAAGGCATTATGCAAGTCCCTCACCACAGGGATAAGTTTCAGCGTCACAGAAAAATTTTTGAGATACAAACTTCTTACTACTGTTTATGTTCCTGCTGAAGAGTGGAGGACTGCAGCTTTCCTCTAGCTATTACATCGCTTACTCTCCTCCTTTTTATCCCAGCATTTTCAGGAGACACAGTAGGGTGTATTTTTACTTTCATGACATCAAGCTCATATTTATTCCCTGCACTACAAAAGCCCTTGCAGATTTTACTGGTTCTTTGTGTTTACTTTGCCACATTTACTCTTCTGCTGACTGTCTTAACACTTCTGAAAACAGTGGTAAAAGAAAAACTAAAAAAAAAAAAAAATTGTCACCAAAGTAACTTTTTCTTTGTTCTAAAGAATATTTCAGAATAGGTACAATCTAAGGTTTGAAGGGGTTGTGTCAACTTTTCATATGTAAACTGTTGGGGGACAACTGGCTGCCTTTTCTTCCTATCTAAGGCTCTAAAGATCACATGAGTATAGCATCTATCAAGAAACATGCAGAAAGAAGTGTGCCTAGTTTGGACTGTTAAAAATGATGGATGAACAAGGGTCTCATATTATTTATTTACCCTATCTATTTATTCATTTATTTTACAAGAGTCTTTTCTTACCAGTGTGTTGAAAGGAAGAGGCAGAAAGAATGTGTGCTTCCTGGGGATTTAGTGAGGTGCTTAAACTTCCAGCTTTACAACATTTCCTAATGAACCACAGATTGACCAGAAAGCACATTCTTGTTTAAGAGTTGCAAACATTTTCTGTGTTATTCTGTGTCATCATGCTTCCCCTTCCCTTGCTGGTACATTCAGAACCAGCCTTGTGTGTGAATCACCCCGTAGACAACATGAGCCCAGTTGATGTGGCAACAGAAGGGCGTGTTATAAACCTTGGCATCCTTAGCAGAGACGCTGAGAGGTTCCTCCAGCACTACAGGTTCTAATATTGGCCTCCTGACTTTATCACTGTGAACCAGAGCCAGATTATTCTACGGTCAACTAACACGCTGCTCAACCACCTTCTCTATGGCTATTAGCTTCATTTTAAATGTTCACGGGTCATTTCTTCATGTTACCTGCTGAAAGTGTTGCAATTCTTTCTGCATTTTGAAAGTGCAAGGTGTCATGTTCTGATATTAGAAAAGGAGAGTACACTCTGCATGAGGGAATATGGGAATAGCTCAGTTGCAAACACTCAACAGGGAAAGAACAATAATCATGCTAAAGCACTGTTTTTAAGTATTTTTCTGTACACTTTTGTCTCTACATAACAACACATGGTGTCAGTTAATTATATTCATCATTTTACTTGCTTAATAATCTCTATGAACACAAGTAAGTGCTACTGAGACATAGCTATTAATTAATTTTCATAGACTTTTTCAATATGAGCTTTTGGGCTAGAGGGGGCAAGGAGAGAGTGAATGGGGCTGGTAAGCAGAATCCCTCCTGAACAATTTGCTGTGATACCAAACCAATGTTTATTGTTATCAGAGGCAGCTGTCTGCCCTTTCTTCACGCTTCTATTTGTGGATTTTCGTTGCTATAAATGGAAACATGTGCTGACCAGAAATCACCACAGCACTGCCTGATACTTTTCCCTCCTGACTCCAAAAGTACAGGGATATCTAACATGTAGTCAAGTTGAATCACTTCTGCTCAGGATATTAGGTGGTTTTTATTCCCCTGGGAAATGGAGTTAGGAAAACATGAGAACAAAGTCTCAGGAAGAGCTTTAGAGGAAAAGCAAACGGTAAGATATGTTGACAAATGCCTATATTTTTAATTTTTAAAATTTAACTATGAGAAGGAAAAGGAAATAATCCATTGTACTTTATAGGAGTATTTCCTGTCTTCCTTTAACCTCTGACCTTGAAGATTAAAAATTCATTCATGTATACTAAATTAATTATGACAGTACATTTCTGTGGAAATTATGGAATTTTGTGAATGCATTTTGTGTGCATTTGAAATGCAGAAACTGAAATCTAGTTAAACATTGATTTGTTTTCGTAAGCCAAACTGGTAGCTAACAGTCTGTGGTTTTCTTGAATTTTTCTTGAGGGACTATTTAATATCTTTGCACATTATTTTCCATAACTTTAGATCAGTAAATGGCAGATGAAATTGTTTGTGTCTGTAGTGAGTCTGAAACTTACTGAAAAGAGGTGTGGCCAAAACAAATTATTAAGAGAAAGTGAAAGCAGTTAAAATACAGTTTATTCCTAATTAATTTAGGCTTGCAATGCAAGTTATATTTTGCCTTGCATTAACAAGGTTATTTTTTTGGTATCACAAAAAGAGCAGTTTATTCTTGGCTTTTGGCCATCACTCTTGCTAAGAAACAAATTAGCACTGAATTTTTTAGCACCTGTCTTCAATAGTGATGGTGTTGTGTAGATTTTGTTTCATAGTGGGCCAACATTTACTTCTGTTTAATCACAACGTTTGCCTTAGCCAGCCTCCGTTTAGTGAGTCTTGGCAAGCTTACGTGTTAGTTAACAATTTTAATACAACTTCAGCAAGGCAAGGGGCATTGGGCAGGAAATAGGAAAAGTGCTGAAACTGAAAGTAATGACTTGGCCTTAAAGTACCTTTTTTTTTTTTTTTAATCATCCAAAGACTAATATCTGAAAGAGCATTGCTAAAGTTGCAGCATGAAATTAAAATAAGAGTATTATTTATTGTTTTACTTGTTCATTTTCTCATTAATGAATTAATTCTTTAGACAGTGACTTTATGTTCAGTTTGTGATTGATAATAAAATATAAAGAAAACTCTTCCAAAGTAAAAACAAGTGTAAAATCCATTTATGCTTCAGGAAAGTTTTCAAAGGAAACCTTTGAAATTTTGTTCTAGCATGCATAGAGAAAATATATAGCAATGTAATCAGCCAGTATGATTATCTAATTGCAGGCGGTATCCTCATGCACAAAGAACTGAGCAGGCAACCTTAAGTAAGGCTTTTCCAAAATGCAGATGCTTCATTTGGAACCCTAATGATCTGCTGATGACTTTTTCTGTGTACGTTTATTAATTTTAAGAATAGTAAAAAGGGACCCCACTTGGGGGCCACATTAATGCCCATGTCAGCTCACACGCTGTTCAGTATTTTCAAAACTAAATCCTCCCAACGTGTCGAGCTGAGAGAGTCCCTGTTAGCAGTGACAGGTCACATTCCTGTGGGTGCTCAGTGAGGGGATGGAGGAGGCCCTGGCTCAGTGTGTTTCACAGCACTGTTGACAGTGGAGGAGTGCCTTGGCCCTGTGCCAGTCCTTCTGCCCCTTTCCCTGTCCGCTTCCATTTAAGCCCTAATCGCCTCTCTGTTCCACCTCTCTGTGTTTGCCTGCTTAGTCTTAATGCCTTCCTTTCTGTTTGCTAGATTGGTTTCCCTTTGCCCCTACATTTTTTCCCCTAGTTTTGTATCTCCTGGGCTTTTATTGATTCTGCCCTTTTCCCTTTGTTACATGCAGGGCAGGTCAACTGACTGCATGAGAGTAGTGTCAATTTGTGGTAAAGATACCATTTGTACATGTTTTTGTTGATGTCTGTTCACATATTTAACTTCAGTAGAGCAAATACATAAACTATTCCATATTCTTTCTTCCACATCCTGTGCTGCCTTTTTGCGCTTCAGCTCACACTCCTTGTTTAGCCACACTGGTGTTGTGATAAGTCTGCTGGTATTCCTGAATCATGGACTGTCTTGCATATGTGCAACCACATTCTTCAAGAATGTGGTGGCTTTTGCAAAATCCTTGTGTTTTCAAGCTACCTTCCATGGTAGCTCACTTACCAGCTCCTGGATAAGCTGAAGTCAGCTTTCTTGAAGCCCAGGGTGTGCATTTTGCTATTTGTCTTCCTCAGTCCCCAACATCTTTGGCCTCACTATTTCACTCTCACTACAGCCAAGCCTGACACTGAGTATAACATCTGCAGCCACTTCTTACCTGTTTCTGAATAACAGACTGAGCTGTGCCTGACCCTGTTTGGCCCATCTGGGGCCTGAATCAATAAGTGATCCTTGACACCCTGCAGAAATTGTCTGGATTGCTTGTGCCCTGCCATTTTGTTCTCTGCAAGTGTCACGGAAGCTAAAGTCTCATAAAAAACCCCAGTGTGTGCAATCCAAATACTTCCTTGAGTTGTTTAAAGAAGTTGTGAGAAGCGTTGCCCATCCGTGCTGTTTGCAGCCCAATCCCATCATGATCACCCTCACTGACCTCTCCTCTGATCCTGATCCTGACCCACAAGTGCTCACCCAGCCCTGTTGTTCAACCTGTACAAAAGTTCTCCACATTTGAGCTGCTGCTTCACACAGACATTCTGTCTGACTTATTTTGCCCGTGTTTCTGAAAAAGTAGGGTCCCTTGCAACACTATAGCCATGTGAACTATCCCACAGCATCTCAGTTATTTCTACAGTGTCGTAGTCTATGACCTGTATATATATTTGTGTATGTGTATATATATTTGTGTGTGTAAGACAAATCTTGGATTTGTCTGCCTTGTTACAAATATGTCTAGCTGTTTTAAAAAAACCCAAAGTCTATGTAATCCTGAAAATATTCTGATTGCAGTGTGTCAATTAAATAGAGACCAGTTGATGCTCAGAGTTGAACATCCATAGAAGACAAACTCAGACAATTTTATGAAGTGGTATCGTACCTTTACATTCGCCGCTTATGGTGGATGAGATAAATAATATAAAATTCTCTATCACTTCAGACTATTTCACTTAATATATGTGAAATTTATTGTTAAAGGATTCTCGTCCTTGCTTCCTGGAGGAAAACTCCTCAGTGGCCAGAGTTCTGAAGAGTCTTTGTGTGGGGCTGACTGTGGAAATGGAAGATAATGGAGGGCCCATTTTGTGATGGGAAATAGAATGACTCGCTATAAAATAGATTGGACCAAGCAGATGGACTCAATTTTCCTTTTAATAGTTTTGATAGCTTAGAAGGACAGAGTAATTCTAGAGTTTCCCTATTGAAACGACAGCTCAGTTCAAAATAGTCTGTTTTCATTCTGAAGTCCTTCTCCCTAAATGCATATTGCCTCTCTTATTTGAATTTATTTTAATATATTTCACACTTGTCTGTTTCCCATTTGATCTATTCTCTCCCCACAAAAAAAGCATGTAAAGTATTGCATTTAAAATAATGTTTACATTGGCTTGTTTAGCAGGGAACATTCAATCTTTGTACTTTAGTTTGTATTATGGATTTTTTTTACAGTTCTATAGAGAAAATAAATTCAACCAAATTAATATAGGAATCAAAAATAATGCCATGCACTCTTTGAAATGAAATTAAGATTAGGTTTTGAATAAGAAGGTTGCAGGACTTCGTTTTTCCACAAACAGTGTGTGGATGCAGCTCATACAGAGCAAGGCAGTTTGGATGAAGCCCACCAAGTGAAAAAACAATTAATCTTTGTACACTGGGAGCAACATAAAGTAGCAAGTTTTCTCCATGGGAAGTGTGGGAAGTATAGACTCCTTGAAGAAAGCAGTCTGTTTCCTGAAGTTTGCCACCTAAGGGAGCCCAAACAGAATGGAGGATGGTGACTAATGAGTTGATGACTGTTGATTCCCTCAAAGGCAGGGAGGCCCTGCAGGGAGTCCTTGCCAAATTAGAGGGCTGGGCAATCACCAACCACATGAAGTTCAACAAGAGAAGGTGCCAGATTCTGCATCTCAGATGGGGCAACCCAGAGGTGGGGAATGAGGTGCTGGAGTCTGTGAGAGGGGCAGGTCCATAGCTCCTTCTGCATCAGCTATCTGGTGTCCGTGCAGGGCTCAGGGTCTTCATGCTCCTATGTGTCTGGCCAGGACAGCATGTAAGATTATGGAACAGCACGCTGAGGTCACTCACGCATTTTTCTCTTTGGAGAGAGGAGGGGATAGTTGCTGCATGTGAGGATGGCAGGGATTCAGAGGGGATGAAACACAGTGATACAGCCCAGAGTGCAGAACATACAGGTGCTTCAGCAGGTTATGCACTGTGAGAAAGCTGGTGGCACGACATGGAGGACTGTCCACTACAAACCCCTCCTCCTTTCTGCCTGCTCTTTCCCCTAGCAAAGGATAGGTTGGTGTCTGCTAGTCTGCAAATTTACATTCAGGTGAGAGGGTAAGGGTGAAAGGCAAAGCAGGATTTTTTTTGTTTGTTTGTTTAAGTCTTCTTTTTTCACTGTTTTGTTTTATTTTATACCTTGACTTTTCTACTACTCTCTCTTGTAAGAACACAGATATCCACAAAAGAAACTCCTAAAAATAAGTCTGAAACCTTTCCTCAGTTTGATAATTCGGTGCTGAAGTGTGAGTAGCATGCTCATGTCATGCCACAGGAAACTAAATAACTGCAACTAATTACTATAGAGTCAGAGAAGGTTTTATGTTTGTATACATTTAACTTGGAGCTCTCCTCTGAGAGGAAAGCTTTAGTTCTTGTGCTGGAGGTTGGATGTAACCTCCTCAGGGACCTTTTGTCATGCACCTGAGTTCAGCTGAGTTGACACATTTAAGGTATTTTGTACCAAATTACAGTAGCCTTGGCTAAAAGGGTTGTTCATGAGACACTTTCAAATATCCCTGAGCTTTGAAGATCAGGACTGAGGCTTCCTATTAGCTACTGCAAGAAACTGGTAGGATCCTAGCATGGAGGCAATTTCAGCTTGCTGCACAGGTATAGGAAAATGGCCAAGATAGCACTGAAGCTAGGAGATCAGCATTTCCTCTTGCATACCTAGAGTTGCATTCCTGCCTAGCTGTGTAGAGGCATGGATTCTTTCAGCAAGTGGTCACCGAGGAGGAAGGAATAAACTTGGAGGCTGCACGTAGCAGCGTATTTTTAGCACAGTTGATGTGACATTAAACAGGAACAGAGCAAGTGGGAAGCGCTGAATTCTGGTCTGCCCTTCTTTCTAATCCTGTCACGTAATACAAGTGCAATAAAGCAAGAGCTACCTTTTCTTTAATCTAAAGCTAATCTTACAGAGGCACTGACGGAACAGTTGAAGCAGGGTTTGGTTGATTAATGGGAAAAGAGCTGTTTTGGAGAGATGTCCTCCATGCATTTTTGGCTGGGGGTTATGTGAAGTATTACCATGCAATCTTGTGCAGGGGTTCAGAAGAGGAGGGCAACGGGTTCCTGCAAGGTCTTGAATGTTATAGTAAGAGAGGCTTTTCATGAAGAAGTAGTAATTGTGTATTTTAATGTTTTGGGGTGAGGAAATATAAGAACCCCTATAACAGCTGGATCAGTTGCTACCAGAGTCATGCAGGGCAATTCAAGTGATTAAATTCTGGGAGAGGCAGCAAGGAAAAGAGTGTTAGCATGGAGAGACTGCCCCTGCTAATGAATTAAAGCAGCTGTGGGAAATATTTCTAGGCACTGGAACTCTTTTGAATCCAGTTAAATTGAAAGATTGTTCTGTGGTGTGGTATACTATTGGTTTGATACTTTTATAACTTGATAGCTAGAATGAGTGAGAGACCATTTCCAGAAATGTTTGGCTATAGTGACCATTATTGAGAAAAATCTTACTTTTTTCAAAAGAGATTCCTCAGGAACATGTCAGCGAATTATCAGTGATACTTGTGAATATGTTCACTGTCCATTGCTGCTGCTAATGCTTAAATTCAGGATGAATTCTAGGAAAACCTCCTTCATTAGAAATGTAGGACAGCACTGAAACAACCAGGCAATTTGTGGACTATCCAGTCTGGGAAATTTTCAGGACTTAACTATAGGAAGTCATGGCTGACTTGACCTTGCTTTGGCAGTACTCTTACTTGGATCCATATGCTGTAATGGATGACCTCTGGAGGTGCCATCCAAACAACATTTCTTTCATTTAATTTTGAAGCTGCACTATAGCATTTATCATGAAACATACTAATAGCTTTTTCCATCTGCAAATCTCTTTTAACACATTTAATATGGATACACAGTGAGACTGTGCTTATCATTAAGATGTCTTCATTCCAACATTTTAAACCTAATGCTTTCAACTCATTATTCTTTGAATTCTGAAAGCAATCCATAATACAGTGGTGGAATCAAATCTTTTGCTTTTATACGAATTCCTGGAAAAAGAGCTTGTTGTGGTTTAACCTGGACAGCAACCGAGTACCACAAAGTCGCAATCCCACCATTCCCTTCCCCACTGCCCCCCACTGGGCAGGAGAATTGGAAAAAAAGGTAAGATTGGGGGTTAAGATATGAACAGTTTAATAATGCAAACAAAATAAAACCATAGTAGTAATTATAATTATAAAAATAATATTAATAATAATAAAAAGAAGAAAGAGGAATAAACCCTAATAAAGACACATCATGCACAATACAATTGCTCACCACCTCCTGACTAATGCTCAGCCCGTTCATGAACAGTGATCAACTCCTCCCAGTTTACGTACTGAGCATGACATTCTGTGATATGGCATGTTCCTTTGACCAGTTCAGATCAGCTTTCCTGGCTATTCTGCCTCCCAGCTTCTTGTGCACCTGCTCACTGTCCAAGGATGGGAGACTGAAAAGCCCTTGATTTAGAGTAAGCACTACTTAGGAACAGCTAAAACAACAGAAGAACCATGTCCCAGCTGAAACCAGGACAAGCTACTTGACAGTGAATAGAATAAAAATAGAGAAATGATTAATCAAAGGGATAAAGGAGGTGAATGTTAACTGAGCTAGACTTGGAGGACAACATGCATGTGGCGTTGCACCCTTAAGGGGAAGGGAGCACCCAAGATTTATAGATGCCTGCTGTCAAAGAGGAGTGACAAAGGTCAGGGTCCTCAAAAACTTACAGTTTTATTAGTAAATTGTACACATGACATGGAAACTGGTATGTTAGTCTGTTAGAGTATAAACACACTGCAGTAGATTTTGAATAAAGAGTTGGGTGAAAGAGGAGAGAGAGAAATTAAAGAGAGCGAAAGAGGAAATAAAAAAGGAAAGATCACTAGTCCTGGCTCCAGCATCTATCCAGCTGGTGGGAGCTCCTGGGTCTTTGGGTGCATGTGCATCTGGCCTTTGTGGGGGGTACCTTTTTATAGATAATTTTTGCTCATCCTGGAGCTAAGTTTCTCACTTTCTATGCAAATTAGTTATCATGTGCATTTCGCTGTTCTAGACTTTCTGGAAATGGGTTGGATGGCTTTGGGGTTCTTTGGTGGTCTTGATCCCCACTACTGGGTCGACCTTTGGTCAGCACTCCATGCCTGCTTCTAGACCTCATTCCTGCACTTGTGCTATGCTGTGTTGTGCTTATCTCCAGAAGCCACTAAAAGGATGTTTATCTCAGAAAAGTGTTGCCCTGGTTCTGTATGGCCCCCTTCTCCAGTCACATCCTGTTATTTCTCACAGCGTGTTCTTACCAGCTATCCTTAGTTGTCTCTGTAGCTATCTGGGTATCAGTGTTTGAGACTTACACATTAGCCCCTTATCTTCTGGGCTTCTGCAGTGCTTCCATGTTAGCTGTGTGTGGACTATGAAACGCATAACATTTCAGTTTGTTTTGCCCATATTGCCCTCCCTGGATACACCATTAGATTCTTTTTAAAAGCTGGTAATTAATGGTTGCTTCTCAAAATAAATTTCCTAAATGCCTTTTAGACACTGAGTGTGAAAACCATAACGTATCCAGAAAAAACCCAAAGTCTTTCAAATGAAATGGTTGACATATCAGGGTATCTTGTTTTCTGCTTGTTGCTTTTTCACTCTCATAAAAAATATGGTCATATAATGTACTGTTGATGATTAAAGGAACTCTAAATAATGCATCAAGTCTCTCTCAAGTGATGTTTGGTTATTTTCACCTCTCCTTGTGGAGAAGATTCCTTTGGATGAGGAGAAGTGGGAGTAGGGTAGCTTTTTTTTCACTTTTTAAATATATAGTCCACTGCACTGATGTTAGCAAAGGCAGGTTGAAGAAACACAACCTATGTGTGGAATGGGTTTGTGCTGCAGACAAACAACGAAGCACTGGTGACTTCCTACAACTTCCTAACAGGATGTAAAATGGAGCAATGTCTGGTGGTCCTTAATTTCTAGGACCATTCAAAACTTTTGCTTTCTGTTGTTTCTCTTTTAGAGGTGAGCACTACCCTAAGCACCTATATAAGTTCTGTATATGAAGGCAATGGAGCTGCAGCTCTTGATTGAACACAGTGGTCATGCAGGAAACCTTTCTGCATTCAATACTTCATTCTTTAGAGTTAGCTGGCAGCTTTTTCCTAAGGACTGCTGGTGACTTGTTATACATACTGCAAAATATGTTCTGATAGCATTTTTACTATAGTAATACCTTCTTGGTAATGAAGATCCATTCTCAAAGAAAAGGGACAAAAGCAGATTTGTCAAGCATAGGTGAAAAATTAATTTTGCTCAACAGCTTTTAGTTTGTTCAGGATTTTGAAAAGGGGAAAGTAACAGGTGGAATCTTTTCATATCTTGAATTGTACACAAATTAATGTATTCATACACCAAAACTGACATATATGTAGAAATCCCACAAGCAATTTCACATTTGTCTCTATGAGACAGAAATTGAATAATTGCCATTCTATCCTTGCTGTTTTGTGTTCCTTACCTTGATTTTGAAGGACATTTGGAAATCACACATGGGAAAATTATAGTGTTTTTTAAATATTATTGTTTTAAATTGCGTGACATGAATCAATTGTATTCACTTTAACCATTTAAAATTGAAGATTCAGGGAAGAGCCATCCATTTTTTTTCCCCTGTTGAATAGCTTTTAAATTGTTTTCATAGCAATTCCATACCTCTTATAAAAAGTTACTGACAGCACATTTATCACCATTTTACTGCTTCTTACAAATACAGCTGTTGCTGATGATTTAATATAACAAGAATGTTAGAGAAAATTATTAGATTTTTCAGCCTCAACAAGAACTAAGGTATTTTATGTTCTTCTTTAGTAAATGCACCTTGAAATATATCCGGATCAAAACCAAAGCATCAGCTTTGTGATAATCAGACAGTAGTTCTTGGCAAAACTCCTGAGCCAAAACTCACCTTTCCATCTGAGACAACAAAAGCAAAATGCAAAGTATTTGTATTTGAAATTCTAGCAGAGAAAAGGACATGATTTGTCTTCCTCTCTGTTTTTCTTTAGCAGACAATATTTGCCCTAATGTGATGGAACAAATCTCAATTGAAAATATAGCAGCTTTCCTTATAACAATGTTATTTATAATCTGTTAGGCAAATTGCCACTGTTATTTACATATAAAAAAAAAAGTCCCAAGAAACTTCCAGTAGTTTATTTGTCAGGAAAGAAGTAGCTAAATCTAACAAGAAAGATTTTGTTTTCCATTTTATTTCTAATAGCAGTTTATCCTAGTTTATAGTGTCTTTTTTTCTGAGAAAGAAAGTGTATGTGCTGAAGGATTACAGTGATAAATGATTCCTGCAATGAAGTCAACCTTCAGTTCCTCCTCAGTTTCTAAGGAGCAGGAGTCAGGGCTGAGGGGCTCCAACCTTGCTAGTGTCTTATGGTGACACGGTGCTGCATTGTGTGATGGATTGCCTGGGGTTTTCAGGGCTCCAGTGCACTTGAAAGTTTGTAAACTAGGATTTTCAGAGCACATTTAAATTTTGCTTTGTTTTATTCACTTAGTTTTATTTGTAAGTGTTATGATATAAGTGTTAATAACAGGATTACAGGATATTTCTTTCTTCTCAAGTAGTGATTTTGCTTATGAATCACCATGACCAACTACATCAGGATATGATGTTATCAGAGCAAAAGAATTGTTACCCTTAGTAATCTTATAAATAAAAAAAAAGTTTCCTTGCACTTTCAATAAGTAATGGTGTAGAATTCACAGATTACTTGTGAGAACACCTGGGAGTAGCTTGTAAGCATGTAGCAGAAACTCCTCCTACTAATGTGCTTATAACAACCTTTCACATTGATGAAGTGATTCTCCCAACATCTGTTAATTCCCCACTAGATACTTATAAGCCTTTTCCATTAAAAGGTTTACTAGTGCTTTTTCACAATTTGCAGGATAAGGGATTTTGGTAAGGAGATCAAAACTTGCCTGCTGTTGCATTTTGCTTTCTGGCTTCATCAGTACAGCTTTCCACCTGGATTGATATTGATACTATGGAAAACTCTTCTGTACAAACAAGTTTTTGCCATTGATTTCCATACTTGAGCTAGCTGAATGGTAAACAAGATTTCCCTCCTTTCCCTCCGGCACTTTATATAAAGTGCTTGACTGCACTTGTAACTCAGTCTTAACCAAATAATTGTGTGTTGATCTATAGAAATGAATACAGATAGATATAAAGAAGACTTTTAGATCCCAGGACTACTGTATAACTAGAAGATGTATTTCTACTCTGAAAGCTGGGAGTGACACTTTGTGTCATATCTTCAAGTGAGAATGCTTCAGCTCTTGATTGATTTAGCTGTTATTATTCCATGGTTAATATCTCTCCAGCATCCACAGGCAATCCTCCTTTGTTGTGTTCTTTCAGTGACAAGGTTGCCTTCTTACTCAACAGCACGAGGCAGTATGTCACATTTTTGGTTGACCTCTTGTTCTCCCGTGTTTTCTAAAGTGTTTACAGGATTTGTGGCACTCCTGCTTGCTGCACTCTGGGCACGTGAGGCAGCTGCTGAGCTCCAGCCTGGGCATAATATCAAGAATTGTCCTTTCACGGCTTTGCAGAGCTATTCAGTCCCGTGGCTGGTTCTCTATTTGAGTCTAGCGATAACCTCAGATTTTTTCAGCATTAGGAAGCCTGAAGTAATATCAGATAACATAAACTAGATTATGCAGTTGCCCTAGTTGTTTGTGGAATCTTAACAAGGTTATATTTTGGTTCCTTTCTTTTCATTTCAGTTGTCTTCTGTCACTTACAGGAACAACAGACCGACTGCTATTAGTCTGCAATTTCTGCCACATTATTTACTTTTTTGGCATCTGTTTACCAGCTTGTTTCTGTCTGTTGCCTTAAGGAGAGGGGGAAAAAAACTTTCTAAGACAACTTTATGTGGGTAAAGTAGAGAAGAGTTCTTTACTTACAGGGTTTTGGAGTACAGAATATAAAGGAGTATAAAAGAGTATAAAAGTATAAAAGAGTACAACACGTGTTGACAAGTAACAGAGAGAA
>JAWWEE010000105.1:92465985-92620752 GCA_035221455.1 Xenops minutus | reverse complement strand
GACCCTTAAGACAGCTAGCACAGGGTTAGAGGTTGTTAGCTGCTCTGAATGCAAGAAACTACATAGAAGTATAAAAACCTACAAATTCATGAAAACCCTACGGCATCAGTCTCATAAATACTTGGGGCTGTGACTTTGTGCAGATCTATGCACACACTTCATTAGTAACACTCCACCAATTTTCTTTGGATTACTTCTGTGATTTAATATCCATAGAGATCCGAGTTTGCCATTGAAAAATTTGATAACTCCATGACAATGAGTGTTGTAAGTACCCTGTGACCAGCTGCTAATACTGAGATGAATGTAAGCACAGACAGAATTTCTCACTAGGAAAAGAAATCACACTTATTTTCTATTGCCTAGCTTCATGTGGCTCCTCTGCTGCAAATGCAGCCAGTTTTGATTATATACGATTCTGTTTTGATTTTAAAAAAACAGCAACAATGCCCAAACCACTGCAACTTCAAATATTTTTCTAAAGCTTACCACTACTGAACACAGGTTTATCCAAGCCAGCTGGCTTGTATATTGAAATAGTCCCTTTCCTGTCTGTTCTTGTGGGCTTTCTATACAGGCTTGCCTGTAATAAATGCAGGCAAGATTTGGGGAAAAACCCCCCAAACACACAGGAAATTTTAATCATGGTGGTTTTTATTGTTTGGGGGTTTTGTTGTGGTTGTTTGTTGGATTTTTTTTTCTTTGTAAATTCTTGTAACTACTTCTGGTTTTCATCAGCATTTGAATATTCTTGTTTGGAGTGTGTGTTTGTGGGTTTTTCTACCCACTTTTGAAATAACTGATTATACTGGACAATAACAGTAATTCATTGCTCTCTGGATTAGTATGGGATGAAGGGAATGGTAGTTAGTGTAAAATATTTTTAGGACTCCTGTGCTTATTTGATTTTTTTCTTTTTTTCTTTTTCTTTTTTTTTTTTTTCTGTAGACTTGTTTTAAAAGTGCTTAAAAGAGATTGTGTTAGCTTAAAATGACAATTTTTCTTCTCACAGTCATCTAGGATAAATATTTAATATCAAAGATATGTATGTACTTCAAGTTGTCATGAGAGTTCAGAGTTGGTTACACATAGCAGCAGTCACTGCTGAAATACAGTAGTTAATCTGATGGCCAATTTTAAAGGAAAGGAAGAGAGGGTGTTGGAAGGGGGAATATGACATATGTGAAATATTTTTTATCAGAAACAGATCAGAGCTTATTTTGTTTTGCAACGTTAGTTCATCACTGAGCTCCAGATTATTTTTGGGAAATCCCGACGTGTCTGATCCTTCAGAAAATAGTTGCAGGCGTTTAAGAAGGGGGTTTTGAGCAATGTTTTGGTGTTTCACTTACTGGAAACAAAGGGACAGGGGCAGTGTAATAGAAAGAAGCCTTATAAAAAGCAATCTTATCTCTTACTGTTTTTGTTCTCCCCTAACAAGATGGAGGTAAAAATTCAATTAGCAGCATTAGTCACAGTGTAAGATTTGAGTTCCCCAGCAAAACACTCTGCAGACAAGTTCTGCTGCTATTCTTTAGTGTTTTTTGCCTAAAACAATGGAAGATGAGACCACTGCTGCTGAGTCACACTGATGACAAACAGAATGGATAATGTCAAGTAGGTGTTCGGCTCCAACACTAACAGTCAGCACCAGTAAATATTTGTACCAAAATAATGTATCAGGAATAGAGGACTGGACCAAGGACAAATTTTTTGATGTAATATTGTAAAAGCAGGTGGGGTAATAGCTTACATTTTGTGGTTTCGTTTTGGGTGTTTCCTGGTGTAAAACTGAGGCTTAACCTGCATTTGTTAATCCTGGAAGAAATGGTATGCTTGAGGTGGGGTTATAATACTCCTTGCTTGGCTCACTGCTTTAAGAAAACTGTTGGCAATATTAGATCAGAAAATAAGAGTGGATTTACTGACTGAATTGGAGGTACATCTAGCTTGGTGTTTTACCCCTGACTGTTACCTGCAGTTCATGCCTATGGAAAAAAAGGCATAGTGAAAAAAATAGATATTCCTGCACTTTCATGTTCTTCCTGGCCTCAATATAAACATGTGGAATGTTTGGTATGAGTGTATTTTCTTGGGGTTTGATCTGTTTTTCTTTTTGACATCTCCAATTTCCTGAGGCAGAGAGTTTCATAATAATTATGTGTTATATGAAACCCTAACAATTCTGATTGATAAATTCATATGGTACCTCATGAGAATTTTAGTCTTACACCAAGAATCCATGACATACTTACCTTTATAAATGTCTGTTTTTCTATACAATATTACAGTAGGCATAGTCTTGCCCTAGGTACCACTGGCTCATGTTTACAGGGAATCTTGTGCATGAATGCTTCAATTAATGTTGCTTAGACAGGACTAATATCCTCCTTGTAATGTACATCTAAGTGAGAAACCAACCTGAATTTCTTCTACAGTAAATTTAAAAAAATAAGCACAGGAATTCTAGAGTATGATTAACCTGATCCATATTAAGCATTTATCTGTGAGTAGGATGAACTGAATCCCAGAAGTGATGATTTCTCTCTATTGCATAAAAAGAGAACATAGATGTAGATTTACATTCTGGATACTTTTGCATTTGGTCGCATGAATATCACTCTTGGCGAGGTCATTTACTAGGGAAGACAAAATATACATAATCCTGCAAAATAGCCATGCTTTAGAAATTTTTTCACCAGATAACAGGCTGGTAAAGTACATTTTACTTGCTGTCCTTCCTCAGACACCCTTTGGGCAGGTGGTATCTAGACCCTTTGGGCACTAGCCAAGGTACTTTCTCAGTAGAGAAAGAAATGGCAGGGAAATTTTATCCAATTAATACTCTTAATACCGGGTTTTTTTTCCCTAATGCCTGACATCACAGTGTGCCCACACTTTTTATTTTTGTGAAATTGACTATAATCTCAAAAGAGCCCTTTCACGGGATGATGTAAGTGTTTCATTTGGACTGTAAAGAGGATTCCCAGCCCAGTGTCTCTTAAAAGGTCACCCAGAACATTTTGATTAATGCTCTCTTTTTTCTGTTTGGCAGCTAACAAAAGGGAGGAAAAGCGAACACATAAAAAAAGCAAGGCAAGATGAAAAAAACGTTTTTCTCCTCTAACTAAAGCAAGGTGGCAGGTAAATGTTGTCCTCACAAGCACAGGATGCACAGTGGGTTGAAGAATAAGAGATGATCCCGTGGCCAAAGGAGGGGGAGCGTTGGTCTCTGCATTTGTGAGATAGTGAGCCTTGGGTTCCAAGTGCCTTGGTGGTGTGCCTTTAGCTGAGAGCTTACCATCTTAAATCCATTCCAAAAATTTGCTCTGCCTGATAGCCGATGAAACTGTTGCTGCCATACCACACATTGGCACAAACATACTGTCTTGCGATTGATGTTGCCCTTTTGATGTCAAGGCTTTCCTGATCCTGATGCCAAAACCATAGTGTTTGATTCCACTAGGCAATTGGAAATTTTGATTTTAACCATTTTCCAGTGGGAAAATATAAGAGAAAAATTTATTCAAAGATGTAAGCCATCCTAGACTGAGCCAATAAATAAGCATTCAAGAACCGCCAGCATTTGACTTACTCTGGCTTTGCAGTTTCTGTAACTAACAGCAAATGGCATTTAGTTCCTTGTTGTGCTTTCTGGCATTCTAGTGCTATGCTTTCTTCCCAACAAACAAAAGGACATTCAGATCCGTTTCTTGAGTGTTCTGGCATTTCCGCTTTCTTTCCCACAGAAATTTCAGGTACCAGCATGAGATTTGAATACATGAGAAATTGTAAAGAAACTATCAGAATACCATTTTAAGTTTTTTTAAGACCTATGCTATGAACTGTGTATGTGGAAGGCAAGCTCAAGGTGTTTGAGACCTACAGGAGATTTCAGTATTTTACTTGCAAGTTGTAGCAGGTTGACCTTGGCTGGACACCAGGTACGCACTGAAGCCACTGTCTCCCTCTCCTCTAGAACTGGACCAAACAACAAAGGATTCATGAGTTGAGATAAGAGCTGGGAGAGGTCACTTACTGATCACCATCGCAGGCAAAACAGACTCAAAATGGGAATATTAATTCAACTTACTACTATCAGAATCAGAGAAAAAGACTGAGAAGTAAAATAATCTTAAAACTACATTTTCCCCCACCCCTCCTTCCTTCCAAGTTCTACCTCCTCCCCACCAGTGGTGCCTGGAGACAGGGAATGGAGATTACGGTCAGTTGGTTTTTCCTCCACTCTCAGAGAGAAATGTCCTTTCCCTGCTCCCGTGGGGTTCCTCCCCGGGGAGACAGTCCTTCATGAACCTCTCTGGTGTGATTCCATCCCACAGGCAACAGTTCTTCACAAACCGCTGTCCCGTGGGTCACTTCTCCACGGGGTGCAGTCCTTCAGCCACAAGCTGTTCCAGTGTGGGTCCCCCACAGGGCCACAAGTCCTACCAGGGAAAACCTGCTCCAGCATGGGCTCCTCTGTCCATGGGCTGCAAGTCCCTGTCAGCACCCTGCTCCATCACTGGCCTCCTGTGGGGTCACAGTGTCATTCATGCATCCACCTGCTCCAGTGTGGGCTCCACCATGGGCTGCAGGGGCACAGCAGCCCCACCACAGTCTGCACCATGGGCTGCAGGGGAACCTCAGCTTTGGTGTCTGGAACATCTCCTGAGCCTCCTGCACTGACCTTGGTGTCTACACTGTTGTTCACATATGTTGTTTGTATGTTCTCACCATGAAATAATTTTCTTTTCCTTCTGAAGTATGTTATCACAGAGGCGTTACTATGATTCCTTGGTCAACAGCAGGAATCCCATCTTGGAGCTGGCTGGCATTGGCTTCACCAGACATGTGGGAAGTTTCTGGCAGAAGCCACCCCTGTAGCTCCACCCATCCTCACCCCAGCTACCAAAAACCCATCCACAGAAACCCAATACACAAGTCTTCAGGGATAACTGAAGAGATGAGAGTGGGTGGGCCCCAGGTTACAATTGTTTTTCTCCTGCTAATTCAGAGTCTGATCTTGCTTCAATTACCAGATTTTCATTCCCTAAAAATGGAAATTTAGGAATTGTTATTTTAGATAACAGGGCTAATCAATGGGATGTGATTCATCTGTCCTGGATTTAGACAGCTGCATTTACATCTGAAGAGGTTGTCTAGACTCCTGTTGCAGTCGCTGGATGGAAATAAGAACTTCTCAGGCATTATTCTCTGAATGTAGTTTAGATGCCTATCTTAGGGTGAAATGTATCATTCTCTAAGTGCCTGTTCTCTCTCCTTTGGTCATAATGGAGCCTTGAACAAGCCCAGATGTTGATTTAGTAAATACTTACATTTCCTTAAATATCTGTACAAAAAATGTCAATTTAAGTCTGCAGAAACTTAGGGTTTTTATAATATTGCATTGCTACTTTATTGGCTTTCAAATTACTTAATTCATTGCTCAGAGTTATCTTTCATGTGGAACAGAGGTATCAGCAGACACACCAAGACTTTAGATGTGAAGTTCAATACCTACAAAAGAGAAAATGCAGAGAAAATGTAGACTGAAATCTGGGCAAAGTCCCAAGAAACAGCCATTGACCTTCTTACTCCTATGGAAAGTGTTAGGCTATTTTAAGAGCCACTCTTTTTGATTGATAGCATAGGGGATTCCAGTCTGAAAGAGTACTTGCAGCTTGTTTAGTAAGTCAGGCCTTTATTATCTTATACATTTTTGTCTTTCTTTCATGTTTTCTGAAGCCATTCTTTAACATGACATGTTTTTATATTCTACTATGTCCTAAGTATTCTTTCTGTTACATTTGGCAAGCTAACAAGGCTCTGCTCATGTTTCTCACTTGAACAATAAAGGATCAAATTATTAGAAAAACATTCAATTTGTACGGTTAAGTATGTGAATTTAACTATAGAAGTTTCCAGGTTGTATTAACCCTAACCTCTTCCTGTTACGGAATGTTGCCATTTAGATATCCCTACTACAGCAGGATTGACCCACACAGCTTATAAGTTCCTTTATTGAATTATCAAAGAGAATAGTTCTGGAAGGTTACTCTCCTTGCTGTATTTGTGAATTCTGTATGGTTTCTATGATTTAATAGTTACTGGTCAGGAAAGAAAAAATGGTGAAGGGACATCACATGTCCTGAGAGAGAGAGCAATCACGCCTTCAAGAAAAAAACTGACTGTGGATAAAAGTAACTATCTTTCTTGGAGACTATTGTGTTTTGGGAAAATAGAATTAAGAAATGTGGAGAAAAAAATATTTATACTCATGGGGTGATTTACATATACTTAGTAGATACTTTTCACCCATTTAATACCCATCAGTATTAATTTCTGAGAGGGAGATTCAAGAGATTTAACTAGTATGTATTCATTGATCAAACCAGTTAGTACGTCTGCCTTCAAATAATCAATGGAAGTTTTCCTTTGACTGCAGACAACTTTGCTGCATCTTTGTCATGAAAACGCTGGACAGAAATATATAGAAATATCCTACTTCCATTCCTTGAATTTTGCTTAAATTCATAGTGTAAATACTTTGTTGAGTATGACTCGAAGCAGTAAAATTATGGAGGAACTCTGCAAAATTTCTTGCAAGAATTTATGGAGTTGCAGCAATAGAGGAACCAGTTGATTGTTCTCGTTTGGTTTTCCATTTCTATTAGAAAATCATAATGCAGAAAAATTCAGTTCTGGAAAAAAAAGGTGCCTTGCAGTATAAAATCTTTACAGAAAGACCAGCTTTTCTTATTTAAACAGGAGTAACTTCACAAAGGACACTGTCTACAAATAAAGAGGGACATTCATTTGTAGGAAGGGAGAGGGTTATATGTCACCTGATAAACTTTATTAATACACACAGCCATGCTGTGCTGCATCACCAAGAGTGATGTATTCAGCAACTAAAAAAATCAAACATGTTGTGTGCAAGGGTAAGCTAAGTGTCACATGCCTATGGACACACAGTGGCATAGACAGGAATGAAATCCATGATATTTATCAAAGATACAGACCATGGTACCTATAGCCGGTGAACCCTCTTAGTACCTGTATAACTGAATCAGATACTCTGCTTATTGCATCTGGCCTTGGATTAAATTAATTTCCTTCATGTTTATACTTATTGGGATTTGGGATGAAATCTGGAGTAATTAGCAGTACGTTTTTTTGTTTATTTGTTTGTTCTTGGTAGAGTGCTTGGTACAGAGAAAACAGTTCTCCAGGGGAAAATTCTACATTACCTCATGATAAGCAAAAGTCTGGACAGTTACACTAAGGAGACAAAGCACATTACCTGTAGACAAGGAGTCAGGCTGCAGGAGAACTGGGAGGGGAGCTGCTGTTTCTCTCAGTCACATTGCTCACTCTATTACAGCCTCTGCATCTCAAGCTGGCTCAGCTGAGCACTTGCCTGAATTTAAGGACTGTGAAGTGGAAATGAGTATATATAAAATTGTTAGCCTCAGTCTGCTATGGTCAGAATTTACAAAAAGAAAAAAAATCAGAAAATTCTGTACCTTTTTACTTGACCTCAAGCATGTATAAAACCATGGAGCTGGCTGCCTCCTTTCCCCCTGCCTTTGTAAAAGAATATCCACGCTTATTTAATTCACAGATCCAAAGGGATGTCTTGGAAGGACATTTTAATTTTTGTCTGCTTTCCCAACCTGATCCTTCTGAACAAAATGGCTTAACATGATGTGTGCTATTGTCAGTGGAGAGCAGCCATATGCCCTGCAGGGCTGGTGAAGGTATTGATGGAGTACATGACTTCCCAGACAGCTGAAGGGCTTCCCAGCATGATCTTTCCCAAGCAGAGCCTGCACATTCAAATCCTTGCCTTTAGTAATGAACAATTCAGCATTACAGGTGTGGAGACAATATCCATGTAAGGAGGAAAAAGTATTGAAGAAAGGAGAGGCACACACCACAGCAGTAAATCCACAGCCATATCAGTTTATACAGTTAAAGCCAAGCTGTAAGTGAATAAGCATTCACGTGGTAGCTGCCCATACTGTCCCTGGTGGCCGTGTTTGGGAATTAATTCTTTACACAGACTAACGAACTTGTCCATCATGTTTTTAGAGGAGATTCATAGGCATGCAAAATTTCCTGACAATGATTTCAGAGATAGGTAAGATGAAAATGGCACCAAGTGCTGTTGAATAGCCTAGGCTGTCTGAACAGCTTTCTGCTACTCAGTACCACAGCCCTTTCTCTGCACAGTTGCATAGAGAACAGCTGGGTTAGGGGGCGATGTACAAGCATTTATCTCAGCTACTTCAGATTTTGATGAGTTCTTGAAACCATAGGGTTCGTCCTTTACTACTGTACAATTTTAGTACTTTATAAACTTTGCTCCATCATTATTTTAATGCTTTTTCCTATGAAAAGTGGTGCCAGATTTTTTTTTCTATTGCCAACTTATTTAGCCAGCTTTTAAGAAAAAAGAAAGGTCTTCCACTGTTTTATATGATACTGAAGTGCTGCTCTGCAGCAGTGTATTCTACAGGAATGGTGCAATATATTAGGTAGTGGTTTTTTATGGGTCTATATATCTACAGAGTATAGATGATAAAAAGGCTGAAGTTGACCACTAGGTGGTCACTAGTTTAACCCACACCTGTGCTAATGAACAGAGTTCTGTTTCTATTATGAGATTCTCCATCCCAAAGTAACTAATATTATAGTGATTTTGTGGTTAGAGAGCCATTTGCTACCTTCTTTGTCAAGTTTGATGTATAGTTCAGGATTTGCTTACAAATCATGGAGACTGTATCAAAGAACACAGTATCATTAGCACCTCCTTTTCTCAGTGTCATGTCTTTTGTCAATTTTGAGGCTATTTGGTTTTAATTTTTTTTTTTCCATTATGGTACTTACTGCATAGTTCAAGCATGTTTTCTGGGAATGCTTTTATAGAATTAAGGTTCAACAAGGTGGAGTAATATTTATATATATTTATGTATATTTAGGCATGAAATTGATTCTTTTTGAGATAACAGATCAACAGATCCCCATGGCTATTGCCTTTATATCACTGGTTTTCTGTATCACTGCTAATTCACTTGGCTGGCTGTCATAAAAAACTTCACTTCCATAACAGGCAGAGAAATGTAATTGCTTTCGCAGAATTGCATACTGAATGCTCAAGGGCTCTCGATGTATTTTATTACAGTTGCAGTTGACTGATGGAAATTAACCTTTTGCTAATCACTGTAAATGTTAAAGCTGGCCTTAGGTGGTACTTAGTACAAAGATTACTGACGTAATTTATTCATACAAACAAGTAAGTTATTTTTTAGTGGTTTAGCATCTATTTTAAAATCTGACAAACTAATACATTTCTTCTGACCAACTATAATATTTGTGGTTCAGTTCCAGTCACACAAGATATACTGCTCCTCAATTTGGACAGCAGAGAGGAAATATCTTCCAGTTTGACAGTGTTTAAACCCTTCAGAACATCAACTTCTTGAAGTAGTAATATTATTATCACTTTTATCAGTGATTCATCAAATCTTTTAGTACCTGCCATGTGTCCTGATTAATGAGATGGATATTCATGCAAAAACAACAACAACAACCACAACAACAATAATAATAATAATAATAATAAATAAATAATAATAATGTTGTTGTTCTGGAGATTCATATAAAGAGTAAGTTATAACGTGTGTTTTACATTTAATTGTGAATATAGCCCAGTAATAATGTCTAGCCTTGTTAATGGCATAGTCTCTGTTTCATGTTTTGAGAGGATCTAGCCCAGAATTAGACTAGATTTCCAGAACAGACTATAACCCAAGTGCACCTTGTGCTTTGTTTTCTCATTAGAGGAAGCAAGATCAACAGATTTCACTTCACATCAACATTTTCATGTTGACAGAATTTGAGGACATTTATTCTCTGAAATCAATAGTGAAAATCTCAGAGGCACCTCTGGCCCCAGCATTCTGATCCCACCTCTCCCCAGCTCAGAATTCATTCAGTGGTTTGGGCAGATAAAGCACTACATTGGCACCCGTCTGTCTGAGGACATGGACACACTGGTTAGTGACTGTGATGTGAGCATCCACTACTGCCACTGTAGGCATTGTTCACCAGAGCTCATTTAAGTAGGAACGGAATACCAAGGACTAGTTCCAAGTTGTTAGAGATTTAAGGATTAGTCTTTCCTGAGAGTGATACTTGGGCTCAGAAAAGCTGCTGGAATTCATACAAGATTTTTTAAGGACTATTTTTATTTTATGAAGCTGTCACAGCTGGAAAACAGTAGTTAGACTAAAATAATGGTGCGAAAGGAGTTTCTTTTCTCCTTTATTGATGATGGAAAATGCAGCGTCTCTTGCATACTTCTGTTGGGGGTCTTTAATAAAATCTTCCCTTGGAGTAAATCTGTAAAATGATTTCAACGTTTTCTAAAGGTAATCAAATATTTCTGTTATACTGTCATTATTGTATTAATAGATGCTATATGTGGTATTAAAAAATTGAGACATTTTCATAATACAAAAGCCATTTGAATGTCCAACTGCAGTAATTGTCAGTCTTTTATAATATCTACATTTGGTGGAACCATAGTTCACTTGTAATGCTTGAGAGTTTATTATTTATTCATCAGCACCTTAAGTTAGATAGCTTTGCCATCTCAGCTCTCTGTAGCAGAGCATGTTGATTAGTGTTTTCTAGGAAGATTTGACGTAAGTTAAGTTGATGTCAGCAGAGAGAGGCAGGTGGCATATGTAGTGCATTATCACTATACATTTTAGGTGTTGACAGTAACAGAAGAAAGCTGACATAACACATCTTGATAACTAATGCTGCTATTACCAGTGTCACTTTTATCATCAGCTACTCAAAACATGGACCTAGGACTCTGATTTGATGTTATAATAAATTTGGCATGTATTGACATACATATCATATTGACTCTGTCATGACAGTCCTTGGAAGGAGTAAGATTATTGTATATTGCTTAAGTTCACTTGTTAGCATTGTCCTTAACTTCTCCTTCAGAAGGCAATATTTATTTTGTGCCTTGTTTTTTGTTTTTACTCCCCCCACCCACCCCCCTGCCAGTCACAGAGTTAGCATTAACTGGTTTGGATATGAAATGCTTATAGGTAACATTTTCTTATGAGAGGCTGTCATTCAATTAATTTCATTGCCAGCAATTCAAGATGTGAACAGATTCAATGTCATTCAAGGGTTTTTCCTTTTTCAGAATACAAATCCATTTTTGATGTTTCCATCAAAATCAGATGTCTGGAAAAACATACTTTTTCTATTGAAAATGGAATTGTAGTATTACTAATGTAATGACAGATGTATTTTTAAAACATGACAATCATTTGATTGCAATTTAAAATTGATTAGAGGTTTCTAACTTCTGAATGTGAATGACTGGTATGAAACTACTAGGCTGATCTAACAGAGATATTTTGTAAAAAACACACTGCAAATTGCGTAACTCTCCAAAGTACAGGAATTTGAGGGGAATATAACTGGCACGGACTCTGAATAGATGGTGGGAACCTGAGCTGTGAGGCATTTACTTGCACAGATTCCTGATGTCTTACCACCCTAGATCTCACTGGAGGTAATTTGGCCATAGACTTTAATTTTCACCATGTGGGTACTATGGAAGGATACAGAAGGAGTGGAGTTTTCTCTAAAGCATAAACAATTCAGCAGTACAGGAAATTTGAACAGGAGAGATCTTTTGTGAGAACTGAGAGATGCTTGCTGGGACCTGTGAGTCATTCGGGGTTGGACCACAATGGCCCTTAGCCCAGCATTGCCTTTGCAGCACTGATCTCCAGGTGCTTTGGGTTCTCTTGCAGCCCCCAGGCAGTGCTACCTGCATGCTCCCTCTGAAGCCTGGAGGGCCATGTTGAAAGGAAAGGAGGCTAGTGCCTCCCACCATGCTCTGCACCATCTGGATGGGAGCCACTTCGGCAAGGAAGATGAGTCATTTGGTTAGCACAGAGCTCTGCTGAACTTATTAAATTAGGTGACGTGTTATACAATTACCTTGTATTTGCACGGCTGCTGACCCAGACTGGCTCAGGTCTCCCTAGCTCAGGAGCTTAAGAAGGTGTCATTTGGATGTATCTGCAGTAATCACCCAGGAAAGTTATCACTCCAGAGTCGTGATCAGGAGCTGCCTCAGGGGCAGATCAGGAAATACCAGCTGTAAAAAAGACCCTAAACCCCAGCCCCAGAGAAGGGTAAGCATCTGACATGGGGCCACAGGGGAGCAGCTCGCCTTGCTCAGCATTCTCAGCTGTGACTCCTTCCAAATTTAGGCTTCTAAAAGAGATATCAATTTCTTAGGAGAACGAGGCCATAAAAACTGCCACGGTGGATTGACCAGAGTTCTGGCTGGACCAGTGTCCTGTCTCAGGCTGTGGCAGAGAGCTGATACCTCGGGAACAGAGCGAGAAAGGGCCAGCATTATGAACTGAACTCAGATCTCTTAATTTGCAGGAGAATTACAATACCTCATCATTAGGCACAGAGTATGCCAGTGAGTTTCTCCTAATGAAAGTCCTTCCTGTTGTTTAACTAATTGAATATTCACTGGGCCAGAGTGGGGGACCTAAATTGCCCTTTTCATTCCCATGTCCTGATCAACAGTGAGTCCCTAGCTGCATCTGCATTGCCCATGAATGCTAATTATTTACATGGATTTTTTTGTAAAATTTGTATCTATTTTTAAATCTCACTGTGTTCATTCATACTTATTTTTTTCTATTTAAACTATTTTTCCCCCTGAATGTTCTTCTTGTGAGCTTCCCCCCCCAACAATTTTCCTTAGAGAGTTTCAAGAAGCTTTTAATGGTTCTCTGTATTCTGAGCAGAATTTGAATGTTTGAAAAATCTTTTATATTTGATGTCAAGACCTAACTGCTAACATTTGGTGGCTTTTTTGTACACCTTCTTTTGCTGCTACAATAGTAAATTACATTATTTGAACATTTTCCAAAGATATTGTGCCTTTATTTTATATTTCGTTTTCCAGTGATTATGTTGTTATTTTATAATTAAAAAAAGAAAAAAAGTGTGTTCGTTGAACTACCACTCATTGATCTCCCAGAAGGTATGTGTTTTATAACTTGTTTAGTAGATTTGTTTGGGTGCTGGTAAAGTGTGAACTCAGTCTGAATGGAGATGAAATATGAAGTCTTACCAGAGAGTTTATTTCCCCAATCAGTTGTAATGAGGGTCACAGTTTAAAAATTCTTACCCAGAATATATTTTCTGTGTATCTGTATACCAGTTGTTTTAGAGAGGTGACAAACAGCAGGGGAAAAAGAAAAAGCTAAATATGTTAGAAGTGATGCAGAACTGCAGTCTTGCTGACTAAGAAATCCTGCAAAAGAGTTTTTCATGGTGTTTTGGGCTTCTTTTGCGGGATGTGAGAAGTCATATGAACACAACTACTCAATTAACACATTCAAATGGGTTATCCCCTGTTAGTGGAGACAAATTCTGATGCTGTCCAGGGAAGAAGTAATGGTAGGCTATTCAAATAAACTCATTTTCTTCATGGTAATTTTTGTTAATTTTGCTATTGCAGATATCCAGCAGCCCACAGATGGTTGATCCACTATCTGAAGCTCCACTGACAGATAATAACCTTTTAAAACAGACTCACAATCAGATGCATGCACTCCAAGAGAGATAAACAAGTTAGGATGAGAAAAGCAAGTTCAGAAGTGTACCACTTCGGTAATTATGAGGGCTGAAACAAAGTGATAATTTAGAATTTGGTCTTTTGATGTGATACAGCACAATTCTTACAGAACTGTGCCTTTCCTTAAATACACTTCAGTCATGGAATGTAGTGTATCCTTAAGTTGGAAGGTGAAAATATGTGACAGCTCATTATACTTCTATGCAATCTCAAGAACTTCATAAGCTCTTCAAATAAAATTTTTTCCCAGGTAACCATTAAAAACTAGAGTCTAATGTGAGCCAGGCCTAGTTTATTGTAATAGTACAAGTACATAGTCTGCTGACCTAGCTATTTGAAAAAGCAAATCCAAAATTCTTGACACTTCACCTCCGCCCACATAGCATTCTCTGCTCTTTAATTTTACAAGCACATACACACATACATAGACACATAGTTTCTACAGAAAGCATGCCAAAGCCTCTTAATCCTGAATGCTCTCTTCGGTGTTTGGGGTTCTGGTGAAACAGAGTGAAAGCGTAGTGATTAAGAAATAGGTTGTGTACTGTGTAGCAGACAAGGAGTTCTTAAGCAACCCTGATTTTGTTTTAGTAGCACAAATCCTCTTTATAAACCTTTTTTTTTTTTGCTGTTGAATTCTGCCAAGAACAGCTATGAGCCAGTGGAGCCTTAAATCTTGTGTTTATTTGTTGTTAGTCAGAAGCCAAACCAAAGGACTTGCCAATTGCTTCAAATCTATCTGTGACCACGTGTGTTTCTCAGATGCATTGTTTTGGAAGAAGAATAAAGGCTGATGGCAGACCCTTCCTTCACCTGCAGCCTTCTGGCTTGTTTGTGGCCATTAGGTGCTGCATTGGGTCTTGGCTGGTTACAGGCAAAAGCAAGTTCTAGTGAGTGATACAGAACAAATCCTGTCATCTCAAAGTTACCTATCCTTGCTCACTCTTCAAATCCTTCATCCAAGGCCTTCGTGTCAGGATTTCTGTGCCAAATTTTTCTCTGATGCTGGAAGGTCATATCACCATTATACCATTCAGTGACTGGGTCTGACATATCTGACCAGGAAAAAACTTTATCTGAAGGAAAGTTTAAACCTTTGGCAATTTGTTTTCTGATGCTAATGGAGGAAGACATCTTTCGAAGCTTATGCTGAAAAAAGCTGAAAGACACCTGAAAATAGTCTGGTAGCTGGGGCATTCTTCAGTGCTGTAAGAAACTTGGGGTGAGTTTCCATGTCCTTGTCCTTCAAAGAGAGGTAGATTTAAAAGCAGTTCTGTCTCTGTTCTGGTGTTTCAGGTAGTCACTGAATCTTGGTTTCAAGGAACCTTCCTGAGAAAAAGGGAACGAAACCAAATAAGTTCTGTTTAAAGGTTTTGTTCAAGCAAATGGACTTCTTTAATGTGGAAGAAAATTGAAAAATTCCTGGTCCACTTCAGAACTGCAAGAGAGATGAGATTTCCTATGTGCAAGAGCAATACAGAGTCAGATGAGGCATTACTATATGCAACAAACCACAAAATCTGACTTCTGATGAAATTAAAGGCAACCTTTTAAATTAGTGACATTTTATCAGCTACTAGTATATTTAGTATTTTTCTACAAGAAACATTTTTGAAAATCAGAGAAAAAAAACAAGTACTTGATAGAGGAGGGCTTTTGAGTTACTTCCCAAAAGAAAAAAAAAACAAACTTCTTTAATTTCCTCAACTGTCAAACTCTTTTCTCCATGACAACTCCTGGCTAGTTAACAAACAAGACCTAAAAGGCAGGGCAGATACAAAATCAGAGACTGGAACTGCGAGACAAATACTGCTTGAGGGAACTACTGTTTGAGAAGATACATGCCATTATTTACACTTCCTTTAAGAGTCAAGGAATGAGTATTTCAGGGAAGTGGACTGGTCATATGGGCACATCTGCCTTGTCCTTTTCTTGAGTGCCTGAGCTCTCCCACTGACCTGTAGTCTCTGCTGTAATCAAAACCTCAGCTGGAGGGCATTGGCAAGACTGAGCTCCAGATCACTTTTTTTCCTGAAGAAACAGCCGTAGTCAGTAGGAACATAAAATGCTATGAAAAAGAATTTGACATAAATAGTGCTGCAGTGCCCCTTTTTGTTTTTTTTTTTGTAAAAATTAAGATTCTTTTAAAACATCCTGAAGCTTCAGTGCAAAGTGTGGATAATTAAAATTACATTGGATTGCCAATACATTGGTGTTAGTATATTCTTAATACATGACTTACAGTTTTACTTTTTTGAAATTTATTTTTATAATTTGAGACTAGTTATGCTTCTGTGTTATGTAAGCTGAAGAAGCTGCTCAGAAAACACTGATTATGAAGCTTTCAGATTGCATGATGCCTTGTACAGACAGATAGGAGAGCTTTATTAAAAATGCTTTTGATTTCTTAATATTGTTCACAGGACATATAATCTCTGGGATAAAGAATACTACCAAGAGTCATTTGCTGATGCATAAAAAGGATGTTTATTAGGTCCAAATCTGTTCATTATCTGTAAATCTTCTAACTTGTCAAAACATTGGGTGAAAAACTAATGCATGAGTTACAGGTTCTTTCCTGTTGAATTTAAATGAAGGATATATATTTGATGTCTGGTTTAGTGATCCTTGCTCTTGGAAATTAAAACTATGACTGATATTTTAATCTAACAAGCTGATAGCAGAAATCCTTTCAGTTTTTAAACTTTATATTAACCTCCTAATTTATACAATTTGAATTGCAATCTTCATTTCTACCTGAAATATGTTTTTCAGGAGAGGAAAGAAAGATAAGAACCAATCTCTGCTGGTAGCAAGTTATTCATTTATAGAATTGTTTTCCAGAGTTTTGAGTTGACTCTAACTCAGAGTTCAGTCTCTTTTTGAAATCATGTATATTTTTATAGTTGGGAGTATGATGATAAATGGTACTGTTCTATTGCTGGTAATGACAGAAATAAGGTGTCATTGACATCCAAGATACATTTCTTCCCTTTTCAAAGCTAAGACCAAGTTCAGAAACTCAGATTCACATCCATTTGCACTCAGTTTTTGGATAAAAATTGACATATTTCAAGTAACTTTGAGAAAAAAAAAGGGCCAAAAATTCAGTATTTCTTCTGAAGTCCTGTAGGATTCTCCTCAATTCAAGCATTTTAGAACATTGCAGTAAGCAAGGAACATTAACCCTGAATCTGGCAGCTCTGCTCTTAGGAGACTGCAGAATCATCTGCCACTAAGACAAAAGGAGCAAAGGTCTCTTTAAACATCTACAGAATTTTGGAATTGAAAATTCCAAAATTATAGTTTGAAGAAGAAAGCATGTGTCTTTAGCTAATAGAAAAAAACATAGCACAAGAGAATCTTGACTTATGAATACTCATAACATCATCAAAATGCTAAACCTCTGGACAGGAGGAGAGAGAGAACACATCCCACATGGTGTATGATAGTAATGTCACTTAATGCACAACTTGAGGGTAAAGAGTTCTCCCGGCTGATGAGGGTGGTTTAAGAATCTTCATGAAAAATTGGAATTACTGTTAGGGTCAACCTTGTTTGTACTGAGTTTATTTTAAGGCAATACAGGAAATACAGGCTTTGAAATATTTTAAGGTGATAGAAATGTTTATAAAATCTCTGATACTGTAGTTCTGGGCGTAAATTAGCTCAATTACTTCTTTAATCTAAAGCTATTATTATTACATTCATGCCTTCTTTCAATTGCTTAGAATTAAGATGCAACATGAAAGTACAAAAATATAAGAATTAAATACCAAACCTGCATTCTTACTACGTGCAAAAGTGTTTTCCATTGCATTGTCACGTTCATTCTTATACTGGGAACTTAAGAAGAAAATCTTGGTAGGAAGTAAATGACAATGTGTGGATTTTTGTTCATCAAAATTAGGTTCCCTGCCCTTTTTTATAATACTGTGATCCTTTTTGTTAGTTTATGGCACCTACAGAGGTAGTGTTATTTACACATTTTCAACTGAAAGTCTAAAGTATTCTTTTTAACATAGAGTTTTGCTTAAATTTGGAAGACTCTTCTTTAGAAGTCTGACATTAGTAGCATATTTGGTCATGAAGTATTTTCTCACTTTTCTAGAAGTCCACTTCAGATGTTGTAAACTCTGCTGTCACTTAAAGGCAGATTGCAAACTGGAAATGGTAAGAAGAGTGACCAAGGAAAACCTAAGTGATAAGAGATTAGTAAATTATAGTAAATTTATTAAAAAAGGGAGGAAAGAATCACTGGTCAGTAGATGTGTTAATTGGCATTGAAATATAAGACTAAGAACATAAAGCTAGAAAGAAGGAAAACCTGATTTTGAAAGTGAACAACATCATTTATATCTCTCTTCTGGCAGGATTATGAGTTGTAGGGCAAAAACCAGAACCTGACATAGGTAAACATGACCATCTGAAGGGGCTAATCTTAGTTAGGAATAGCTGCTTGGGCTCACATGGGAGCTTTGATAGATGCTTTGTCATTCCTAGGTACAGAAACCTGAGAGGTGGGAGTTGTCCTAAGTTAAGGTACTTATGTTACCTTAACCAACACTAGTCAAATAATGTCATGGGGATGTAGAATATGTGGGAATATATGGTGAAGAAATTACAGTTACGCATGGGCTGTCAGAATACTTTAATATGGACAGGGTTATAGGCACTTACTCAGATCTGCATAGAAGGCCTGAGGCAAAGTATAGATTTCAGTTTGCAGGCTGCCCAGAATTGTTTGCTACAGAAATTATGCTTGTTCTTGGTTCAAAATGTACAGTCTGCTATTCTCCTACAGTTCTTCTATTCTTTCTCCTACATTCTAAAATATCTGAAGAATGGTACATGACTCTGTTTAGCTGCATGATTATGCCAAAGTGGAAAATGAAGACTTTTTTTTTTTTATGAGACAAAGTCAAGTTTGTAAAATGACAATTTTCACACAAACACTTTTGTTTGAAAAATAAAAGTATTTAATTGGAACAAGTGTAGCTATTCTTTCCAAGTCGTATGAAAATGACCCTGGCAGTGTTAAGCATGCAGTATTCTTGATATCTGGGAAAGCTCAAGTTAAACATTTAAAGACAGCTGCTTTTTAACGATTAGCACAGAGAAGAAAACAAGATTCTAAGTTTATTATTCTGCCCTCCTGTGAACGTGCAGAAGAAGCCAACAGCCATTCAGCTTCACCTTATTGTTTGCTAGTAGCTGAGTGCCAGAATAATTACTCTTTGTAGCCAGCATTCTTCTGGGCCCACACAGACCTACTCAGAAAACAGCTCATTAAAAGGACCTCAAAAATCCTTGCTGAGAAGGGGGAAATAGGATCTCTTCTTCAATTCTATCACAGACATTTCTTTGCTGAGTTTTTAATGTTAATTTTTTAGTTATATTCCAACTGTGCTTTACATATTAGAGACAGCAGTCTGGAGAGTCATCTGAATTACCAGCCCACTGAGTTTTTTTTAACAGAGGACAGGTAAGAATGCCTGTAAATGGGCTTATATTGATTATTCATTACACCAGTTGCATGGATAACTATAAGGGGTGGTACAGCTTCTGATGGGAAGCCTACTGCTGATAATACAGGATGAAATAATCTGTTTCTTAGTGATTAAAATACTAACTACCTTCTTCTATATATGCTATACTAAAAGCTGAAAATTTACATTTGATATTTCCAAAATACTCTATGTATCCCTAATTACCATTATTTAGAACTCCATTGTCTCCTTTGTGGAAAGGAACTGAGTAATATGGGTTAGCTGGTATCATAAGACTTGCACTGCTGTCTGATGGAATGGCAGAAAAAAAGTGATAGCAAATTAACTAGAAGCCCTCAGTCTGGTCATATATGAGTGAATAAAGACTAAGGTTTCAATTTGCCTGTCATGACATCTACGACAGTATAGCTTTTCTTTTTTTCAAAATACCCTTTGCTGATTGATAGAAAAACCTGATAAATCCAGAGACCAGATGGCTTTTTGAGTCCTGAAAATCATATTTCAGAGTATGTATTGATCACTTAAGGAGATAACTCCAAAATGTGAACAATGTGCTATTAACTGTCATTGCTATGTGGGTGGCAGCTATATGGCCTTTGAAAATTTAAGCTGTGAAGCTCTGTGTGTTTCTTCATATCCTTTGGATCTCTGTTCCAAAAATACAGTTTCTTAGCAAGACAAGTGCTCAGACACAGGATATAGCAATTTGTGAAAGGAAGTGTCTATTGAAAATGTAGTTCTTCAGAGATTTAAAATAAGTAAAACTGAAAGTTTAATAATAATAATAGGGTCCAAACACAGGAGAGAACTTGATAGAATCTGTGCTGCCAAGAGTAAACCACATCAACCTTTTCTTTCCCCTTGCCAGATCCATTATTTTTAACTGAAGTTACTTTACAATTAAACCAGGGTTGTCCAAAACATTTAAACTCTCAAAACCCCTTACTTTTTACAGTTTTCAAAATAAAAATGGTTTTAATAAACTAAACTGAAAAGGTTATATAAAATTAAACATACTTTTAACATTGTTTAGCTGAGCATACACAGAAGTAATAAAAGAGGAACATTAGAGAAAAAGGAAACTTTTAGGCAAGCATAAACAGTCAAAATGAGGAGACAGCTGTCAGTGGAGACATATGCATATAGTACCTGCTGGACATGAGTCAACATCTCCCTGCCTTTTGGTGTTTGGATGAGAGCAGGTGGAGCTGGTTGCTTTTATCAGGGGCAGGAGGTAAAACGACAGGAGCTGTTAACCTGGGCATGGGAATGGACACATTCAAGTCACACAGAGATAGCTGAAGACTCTGGGTGGGGAGTGTTTGTTTTGTATCCTCTCCTGGAAAGAATCAGTTTTCTTTGCTGAAAGTACTGGCAGCGAGAGTGAATTTGAGCCTGAACCTGTGGCCCTCTGGGTTTGAGGAGAATTTTTTCTAGAGCAAGTCCTGCAAAACTAGGTGACCTTGGTACAAAAGGCCATGCTTGTTCATTTCCTGCTGTCAGATTTGGATGACATGAGTGTTCACACTCTGTGTTGAAGTGTTTTGGATAGAGTAATACCTGGGGAAACGCAGAGAAAATACTGTTGTCAAACAAGTGCTGTTCTGTTCACCAAAATACTGCTAATGTGCTCTTGCTAGCAGCAGGGTCTCAGTGAAGTACTGAGAGCCCTGACATCCAGCATATCCTCTTGTTAACAGCTGTGTATGAGGGTGTATGACGGATTTTATACACAGCTGTTGACATGGAGATGTTTAAAATGTAACTCATCTGCTAAAGTGAGGCTGTACCAGTCTGCCTTCAGTTGCATCTAAACAAAGCAGCAAGCCAGTTCTTCAAAAATGAGCAGAAATATTTCACAGGTGGGAAAAACTGCATCCAGATCACTACCAAGCCTCAAGGGTGTGGTGAAAGACCAAATTCTGCAATTTATACAAGCTTGAGAAATGCACGTAGAGATGCAAAAATTTGCAGTTACTCTAATTGAAATGTTAGCAGTCTAATCACAGAGTTATGATGTTTTTAATTCCCTTTTCCCCAGCAGGGGGACAGGTTGGAGGAGGCACTCATCACAATTAACATTTATCAGAACACTTTTTGCTACCCAAGATATTTTCATTAATAGAATGAAGCTGTTCTTATTAACAGCAGATAAGTCTTCACAGCATTTGGTTACTCAAGCAGGTTTCTCATACAGTCATGGCTAGTCATCAGCTCATAGCTATCCACCTGGAGCCACAGCTGGCAGAGCAACCCTTTGTGCCGAAGCAAAAGGTTCTACTACTATGCCTTTGTCTTCTAGGTGTATGGTCTGTAAGTGTAATTCTGCAGTCTTTTTCTGTGTATAGCAGATACAGGCTTTGTGGATGGGGTTCAACTTATTCGTTGCTGATTCCAGTGTCTCTTGGTGGTCTTGGGCAGATTGGACTGACTCTTGGTATTCTGAATTTATAATTTCTTGTGTATTCAACTGGACCACTTATCTACTGAGCTTATCCATTTGGAAAAGACTTTCATGCACTACCTCTCATACTTATCCTCTCTTCAGTTTGTTTTGTCTTAGCGCTTCCTCATTGTACTGGTGAGAAAATGTGCACAAGCTCTCACATACATGGGGCTTATAGGATGATGTAGTTGAGCTGCAGTAATATTCACACTTAGTCTAAATAGTCCTAATATTATGGCTCATTCTCTATGATCATATAGTTAAAAGTAACCTAGACAAACTTTCTCATTCCTACCTCTTTTATTTTCTATGCATTGTTATGGAAGCTGCCAGCATCTCCAGTTGTCTGCAGAGAAGTGTACAATGTTGATGGTGGTGCTTACTGTGCACTTTGAGCCCACTTGAAGTTGCTTTTGCTAATAGTTTACCTTTTTGTTCTTCATTTGATTATATTCTGTATCCAGATTCTATGATTATATGTTTGATGTGTTTTACAATATACTGGATACTGCTTCTTTGCTTCCTCTGTTATCCTTAATACCAGCACACAAGTTTGCATTCCTGTAATGAGTAATAATGGATTATTAATGATTTGTGCTTGCAGCCTGAGGGCCCCTATTCGATGCTTGCACTTTCAAGGCTTCTGCTATTTTCTTGTGCTTGTACTTCTGGAAGAATCTTTTAAAATCCTCTATTTTTCTTCAACATTCTTCAAGCTATGATAGCACATTTTCTTTTTTTTATTATTATTTTTTCTTTTTTTTTTTTATTCAATAATTAGTGCACTGTACAAAATTAATAGTCTGTTAGAAGATGCATGCAGGGATATGTATAGGTACAGATGTGATTCTGGGCACCATCTGCTTCTGAAACATATTTGGTAACACTGGTGTGTTACCAAACTTGCTCTGCAATGCATTTTTCAGAGGGAAACTGCTGAGATGCTCATCTGTGGTGGCAGCACCACGTGGGCTTGATTCTCGTGTGATGGTGAGGGCAGGACTGCCAGTGCTCAGTGGTGTGGAGGCAGAATCTCACCACATGTGAACCTCAGCTCTGTGGGGAAAGAGCTGGTTTGGCTGAAATCCCTCTGGTTCTCAAACACTCAGACATCTTGAGACACCAAAGGGCAAACAACTGATGTGTGATAGTGTAAAACTGAAGTTTCTTGCTAGCATCATCCCACAAGACTGGTCTCTCAGCTCTGACAGATGAAAGTAGGGATTTATCTTTGCCCTCAGGGCTTGATTTGAAAACTATGCCTGTTTATTGATAGGTGTGACAATCTGGAACTCTCTTGCAAGGCTGTAATAGCAAGAAACTCTTATAGGAAAAAGAATATGTTATTTCAATTTCTCACTGGTAATTGAGATGCGTTGTTAAAAAAAGGTCTGGAAAACTGAGATCTGTTGTGCCTTGCTGCTGTTACACTAATGTGACTGAACAGTCTGCAGGCTTTTTGTTGGGCACAAGTATCATGGCATTGCATAAGCATACATTATGTTTATATAAAAATGTCTTTGTGCATGTGCTAGACATACTATATATGAACTCATAGATCCTATGACCTTGTAAGGACCCCAGTTTAGGTGCAGATGTTTTTATGTATGTAAAGGCATTGGATTTGATCTGAAGTCTCTGACTTCTGACCACTAATGTATTAGATAAGCAGTCCGTGTGCATGTTAGACAGCACCAGTTCTGGGGTTTTTTTATTTTTTTTTCCTGCAATCAGCCTCCAAACTTTTTCAGTCTACTTTTTTCAATCCTTAACTGCCTTCTTTGCAAGACTGGATGGCGAACCTGGTCACACTACTGCAAAATCTGCAGCAGTGTTTCAGCATGATTTCTGATTGATCCACACAGTAAAATAAACACAGGACAGAAAGAAAGGAGTGGTGATTACCTGTTGAGGGAGAAACTGGAGGCAATCTGGATGTGGTACTTGTGGGACTGCCTAGCTGGGCGTTTATGCATAGGTGATGGACTAAACCAGCTTGGGATATTACAACAGAAGTGTTTTGACTTGGAAGATGTTATTTCTTCAGAGGTTTAGAAGACTGGAGCAAATGAGGGTGTCAGTGATCCTAAAATACGATTTAAAGACCCAGGCCACCTTGGAGTCTAATGTTTTATGATCATTTACTCAAACTGCATTTAATTGAATCAGTTAAGCATAACAGGCAAAGTATTTAACTTGACCTTTGCAAAAGGAGGAAATGAAAGGTTATCTTTACTTACTTTTTATCAAACTTAGCTGTATATGTGTAGAGCAGTATGAAAGAGCTATTACAGTTGTATAAAGTCTACTGGGCTGAAGAGCTAATTAAAATCTTGTTGGAAAAGATACACTTCATCTGAACAAGCTCTTGCATTTTGAATAATAGATTACAATTTTATACTATTATTCATTTGCTCTTTCTGGTGCTTTACACACATTGATTTCAAAAGATTTTTGCATTTTAGTGTGTGCTGCTGTATTGAAAGAAGCAAAAGTTATTTGCTGAAGGTGATACAATGGGCACATCACAGGGGTTGGGGAAGCTCTGACCACAACTGTCATTGGGAACTTTGACACAAAATTCAGCTTGGCTGTAATTTCATCCAGTACTTTTGGAACAGACTTAGCTTTTTTCCCCTGAAGTTTCACAGATATAAAGCTGGTGTTCAGATGATCATCGGCTGCTTTTTGTAAAAGGCTTTAGATAAGCCAGAGTTCATATTACACAATAAATAGCTAATCCATTATAGGTTACTGTGATAGCTATAATAAGTCAGGATATGAAGACAGGCTGAAAATTCTTACATCTCATTAACCGATAATTCCATCTGTAGTGGACTAGACTTTTTCCAGAGGAGGAGGCAATGTCTCATTGTGGTTTGACTTTAATCTGAATGCAGAAAAGGAGTTTAAGGAGAGGTTACAGAACTTGGGTTGCATTTTTGAAGGCCTCTCTTCCTGTCTGGGTGATTGGCATTAGTTGTGCTTTGTGCTCTCTCTGAGTGTTAGAGCTATATTTATCATTCAGGAATTGTGGGCATGTGAATTTGTTCTCTGCCCAAAACAGTGCTTCAGTCAACATGTTTCATGTTTCTATGTCATGATGTACACACTTATTATTTTGCTATTATTTGCACATGCATTTATTTTTCTGTCCTCTAAACAATCAAATAAATAAATATATAAATATATTCAAAAGGAAGCCCTTGTTGTTTAAAGAGACAGGTTTTCTTAGCGTGTTGTTTTATTAGTGAAATGAGTTACATGAGCAAATCAGTGGAAGAAGTGGTAATGTGAACCAGAATATTCTATTTCACTTTATCAATCTGTATTCAGAAAGAAATCCTAAGAAGCAATCATTGACAATGGTACTTCAATTTAAATTACAAAATAGGCAGTATGCTGAATGCATATAGAGCATATGAGAGATTAAATGAAAGCATTGGTTTGTGTTCATAAGGTAACCATGACACTAAATATGTGCTCTACAAGTAAGGACTGCTGAAGCTGTGGAAATGAAAACACTAATTAATATAAATAAGGTTGCTATCCCAGGGACAGTTGTAAATTGATGGTACTAATGATGCAACAAACCCATTTGTAAATTGATTACATAGGAACTCGCAGTAGTCATGTAGAGTAAATTCTTTGTTTCAAGGCTATTTGGCAATATATTATGCAGCAACCAATAGCCTCTGACTGATATTCAAGCATTATTTATATTAAATTCTGTCATTTATATTCTTCAAAAAACTAACATGAAGGCTGAAATTAAAAACAATCAATTATTTCATCTGGCATAAAGTAGATTATATAATATAAACCAGAATTTTTTAGTATTGACTTCAGTAAATGTCACATTTGGTATTTTTTTTTTGCCACCGTAATTGTATTGATACAAGTGAATTAATGCATCAAGGAATGTATGGCATTGAATTCCTTCTGCTCTTACTACTGAATATAGAAAAAAGATGAGAAGTTTAATGTATGTTTATATATATTTGAATTTTACGCTTGTCTCTCTATTGTCTCTGTCGTTTACATGTCAGGGTGGCTATTAATGGATGTAATTAAATTCTGGAAGTCCAACCTGCTAATTTCTTTCAGTTCTTCAAGGACAGAAGCATCAGCCAGAGAGAGAGAGAGTGAATGAGATGAGTATATGAAAAAAGGTGCAAAAATCCTCTCTGTACCTTAAAAAAGAATGTAGTATGTAACCATTTCTTTTGCTTCACACTGTTCAATTAAAATTTAAATTTTAAAATATCAAAATATTTTTACTTATTTTTTTTTAATCTATAAAATTAAAACAACCACTTAAAAGATATTTTAAAGTGAGAAATATTTCTCATTTGTTTCGCCCAGTGGAAATGATTGTGTTTTCTGGCTAGTCTTTGATATTTGATTGTTGTCTATGTTTTTGTGATGCAGCCTAGATTGCATGACCAGTTTTACCTGCTGGAAGTTCCTGTTTCTCACTTGCTATGAGTGAAACTAAGAGGAGTGCATTCCTGTCACTGCCTCATGCAGTGTCTGACAACTTAAAAGTTTCTGAAATGCAGCAATTCCAATTGTTCGTGTATGCTTTCTGAACTCTAGGAAAATAATGTACGCTAGGGGAATATAAATAGTGCCATGCTTTAATGGCATCTTCCACCTGAAAAAATATTCTCAGTTGACCATCTTTATATGTCTTCCAACCTTAGTTTTAGCCTACAAGCAATTTTGGTGATCATTTCAATGGTGTCTGTAGGCTGGATAAAGTCAGGTTTTCTTTGTGTGTTCTTTACTTTTTTCACAAAATCAATAAAATTGGAAGCGCAAGATAGAACATGGTACAGAATTAGGTGGTACCAAGATCTCCCTATTACTATGCAACAGCCTGGAGCCTTGACTTTTTGTATTTCCTCATTGCAAATATGCAGATAAAATATTGTGAGTCTAAGAATGTTACCACATTTGGTTGGAATTTTGTATAAATCTGTTTGCATTTGGGCTTGCAATTTCTACGCTTTTCCCCTCTCTTCCTTTTCCTTTTATAAAGAGTGTTTTGCACTCTGACACAAGAATGCCCATTGATACAGAACAGCTGCTGTCAAGTGCCAAAACAAGAGCATGACGAGAGGGTGAAGTAGAGGGGGAAAATGTTAGTAAAGACAACTGAGTTACTAGAGTCACCAGCTGCATTTCCTGATTAAAGACACAGGATGAAAGGGCAGTTACAGATCTGCAGGAGAGCAAAGGCCATCTCTAGCTGATTTTAGTATAGACCCAAGCACTGTGTAAGACTGTAGTGAATCTTGTCAGCTGTACAGAAATCACTAATGCTAATGTGGTGGGTGCTCCTACCTGTGTGCAGGTTATCCTGCTTCTTGAAGGCACTTTTGGGTACAGCCAGTTCTCAGGTAGAGCATCCCTGTCTGCATTGTAGGGACTGGCAACTGATCGCTAGTGAGGACACCCTCAAGTACTGATGCTACTCTGACTTTTGTTGGGAGCAAGGACTAAGTGTTTAATGTGTCTTTAAAATTTGTGTTGCTGTTTTATGAAAAATAATGATCAGACTCAGGTACCTTGGCTGCTGAGAGAAGGACAGACCTATGTTGTTTCTCCTTCACATAAAACAACACCCTGAGCTCCTGGCATGTTGGAACATTTAGCAGTCACTTTTTTTTATTGATTCAGGTCATGCATCTTCTACACCAGTGCATAGTCACTTGTGCAAAGTGGAGGGGTAAGAAGAGTAGGAGACCACATTGTACCTACACACCTGGATGTGTCTGAGAGCAGTCCCAAATTGTAGAAAAAAGAACAGTTGATAGCATTTGTACAAATGACATGACTGTTTTGCCCAAGCACTCCAGGAGGCAGCTGTCAGTCGAGGTAACTACTTGCTTATAGTTTGTGAAACTGGATGTCTGTGTCTATCGTTTTTCATGCTCCAGCCATGAGAAGATCAAGGAATGTAAATGGTAATTCCACTCTGTTCTGTAATTGCTATTTACTTTTGGATGCAAATTACAAAGAAGCATAATGAGAGTCATAGCTCTCCAATTTGTTTCACTTTAAGCAAGAAAGCACAAAAAAAACCCCAAAAAACAAACAAACAAACAAAAAAACCCAAAAAAACTAAACCCAAAGCAATAATCCTATTTTCCTGTGTGAATCAATACAGTTTGAGCCTCTGCATATTAGAGTTTATTGAAAAGACAATTAACTGCCATAAGCTTTAAATCAGATGAGAAAGTAAACCCAATAGTTTTGAATCAGAAGGAAGGGGTTTTTTACACCACCAAGTAATGAGAAAGTCAGCCAGTCAGATTCCATTGTTTAGGATATGGTTCCCTCTGTTTACCTTGCTGCAGCATTTGCAGTTCCTCTTCTTTATATCTGGCGAAGCAACTGAAAGTTGTAACATGGTGTGGACTTGTTTTCCTTGTCTAGTATCTCCTGTGAAGGCGACAGAAAGGATTAGAGTGCACTGTGATAAAATTGAACATTTAGGTGAAATTGTCTTCTCTTAGTCTCTTGTCTTTGGTGCGTTAGGCCCTGTGTACTCAGACCTAGAGAGAAAGCAACATGGGGAGGGAGAAATAAGCAGCCAGACACACAATTAGTTGGTGTATGTGGCTGAATGGCCCATAGAAAATGGGAGAAGATACTTGAATCAGAATTCATCCCAGATATTTTTCAGAATTAGCTGCACTTGAATTATAAAATGAGAATATGTTTTGCTTTCTTTTTGCAGAGCAAATGTATTCCCAGTGTGGTGTAAGTTGTTAAGCAAATGCACTAGGGGCTATAATATGCCATGATACACTGGTATAATTAAATTGTTGTTCTACTGAAGTGGAGTTAAATAAAGATAAAAACAGCCTTGAAATGAATTGAATATGGTTTTCTGATTCTTTTATGAAAAACTGAAAGAATAAAAAATTATGAACAAATGTCCTGTCTGCTGTGCCACACCACTAGAATATGTAGGATGTTGATGGGTATAATCAAGGCAGTATTTTGTCTGTTAAAGAAGACCTTAATATACAGTGATGTGACAAAAACCAAAACAAAACAATGAACAGTATAGTTAATAATAGGCTTGTAAGTTACATAGATTAATTATTTCATGTTCTTCATGTTATTTTAACTCTGACAAAAATCATATTTATTCAGGAAAAATTGTTAAACTAATTATGTGTTTTGTAGGTTATTTCTCAAGAATCTGGAACCAAACCCTTGACCTTCACATTTGTGCCATCCATTGGACGACTTCCAACTCATTTTGAGGTTGTGGATATCTCTAAGTTTCTTGTGACAATTCCAGAGGAGCCAAAGGATCTGAGCAATCAAGAAATTGTAAATAAGGTAGGTTTTTGTTTGCATTGATTTTTCCACTCTTTCAAAAGATACAAAAAACTTTATTCTAAACATCCCTGAACTGAAGCTCTTTCTATTTAATGGGTTTTTGGCTTGTGCTTGGTTTTAATTACCAAGATGTAGAATCATTGTGCAAGAGAAGGCTGATGTCTGCTCAATAGCTTGTTTTGCCTTTGGCAGAGTTTTTATTGGAAGGAAACCCTTTCCCATCTCAATACTGTCCTCTGTCAGTCATGCAAGGCTATAGACTTGGCAGACGAGGGGGAATTCCTTCCTGCTCTGCAAGACAGCAAGGGTGGTGTGCGAAGGGTGTTACTGCACCAGAACTGATCAAGAGTTGCTCACTGGATCCTGGTCTCAGCAAGCGCCAGTGCTGTGACCTTCAGCAAAAGTGCCAATCCCTTTCATAGCTGTGTGGTAATGTGTCAAAGTAGAAGTGAGATTTTTATTTCTGAAAGCTTGTCCCTGTGATTTCCTGTGATGATGAAGCCAGCAGCACAACATTCCTGGTTCTCCTTCATTTAGCCAGCCCACAGTATTTGTTATTCCTTTCCTGCCTCACAACACTTAATAACCTCCTCTTTTATTCCATGCTGCTTGAAAGGCTACTGCAACCCTCAGGTTAATATTCACGCTTATAGCTCTTGAGTAAGAGCTCCTTCCCTGCGACATGGCTAGGGCTGCCGTTCTGGGTGCTCTTCCATGTAATAAAATTTCACAGGAGTTCACAGCCTTCTGACCTGAACATGCTCCAGCATTTTCAGTGTCCTATCTGTCTAAAAATGGGTTAGGTATGGGCAAAGGATGGATGTATTTGAAGAGACAATCACTGAAATGTTATCCTCAGGATGTTTAACTCATTAGTTACATTTACAGCCACTCAGTATTGGTTTTTCTATAGGTATTGCCCTGGGTAAAGTAGAATCAAGTCTTTCTGTCATCCATCCCCCTGTGTTTCTCAGTAGGCAGAGAATACTTTTCTGGCAGTTGATAAAGTACTGAGGCCTTCATAGCACAGATCAGTCCCTTTTCTAAAATGTCTAGAACTTGAACAATATTTTAAGAAACTTACTGACATCAGGTAATAAAAATAACACTGTCAAATTCATACTGGTCGTATCCTCCTTTATGGTCCAATATTTTTTCAAAGAATTGAGCTCAGGGACTCATGGAGCTGCAAGTGAATTGGAAATTTGTAATTACTGTATTCCTCAAACAGTATTCAAATATGAGCCCCATCTGGAGGCTTCCTCTTGCAGTACACAGTATGTCTATTCATTTGCCTTATTCCTTCTCCAAGGGAAATATGATTTACAATAGCAATTTCAATATTAAATTATTTGATGATGTGCGTGTCATCTGTGCAGTTTGCACTGTTCCTGCTCTCATCCAAAGTATGCTTGAGAAGTGATGTATTGGATGTGGAAATTGCAGAAAATCCAAAGAACAATTGTGGTCTGTGCTGAGAAGCTTGGATATACAGTAACGCTCTCTGACCTCTGAGTCTTTGTCTGCTCTCTTTGGAGAATGCCCTGTCTTAAGGGCCTTTGTTTCTTCATTAATATGTATAGGTTTTGTCCCAGATTTGTCCATCAGACTCCTCTGAGGAGCATTGTCTGCTCCTGTGGATTCTGCAGGCAGGATGCCTTCCCATCATGTCTGGTGTAGTCTGGTCTGACAGCTCATTTGGCTTGACTGCACCTTTCTTCTCGATTCCCATGCCAGCCCCGGTCTCAGGCCATCGCTGTGCTCAGAGTCCCCTGTGAGTCAGTGGGAAGGCAGCCCTCACAGCATGGGCTGGGGGCTGGAAGCAGGGGGTTCTCTGGGGTGGTGGTATCTGCTGGGCACTCATGCCCAAATTCTTCATTTGCGCTCTCACTTTTGGTAGCACAGAGCCAGCCACCACTGGAAGCCAAAATTACTTCACATTTTGGGGAACACAAATAAAACACAGTTATTTGGGATCTTTCTCCTTGTATCTTTTGCAGTCTGACACAGTCACTGATGAGCTGGCCTTAAAGAGTGGGGCCAGACAAGCCTGTGTGTCCACTGTCTATACAGACAACACCCGAACAGCTTTCCAGTTCCTGGGGTGTAATTCAAGCAAAGGAGAAATGCAGGAGAATGACCTTTTTAAGGCTGAGTTTATCCTGATTACGGACTCCGGTGATGAAGATGAAGTAGCTGCTGCCTCGAACAACATTCATCAGCCTTCCAATGGCTATGGTCCCATCAGTTCTCAGCTGCTGACCACGTCCCATGTTTCCTCTGGCACCGGGGCAGGAAAACCTCCTGGCGATGGGCACCTTCCAAGTGCTGCACTTTCCCACAGTCCTACTGATCCACAAAAACATCAGGTAACCTGTTCTTTAGACTCTAGAGATAACCTTTGCTTTCTAAAGCTTTCAGTACATGAATACTGAGGCAGTTTGTAAAGCATCTTGGTCAATTTATTCCTTAATTAACATTTTTGTTGGCCTATTCTGTAACACTTGGACCTTAAGGAGTTGGCCCAACCCTTCTGACTTGCTGCCTCCCCATATGATAGTGTGGCTGTGTGGAACAGTAATGCAGATCTGTTCTTTCCTTTAAGAGCAACTCATTATGACAGCAAGTTAATTCAGAAGGTGTTAGATTCCTAGCTAGCCTAAATTGGCTCAGGTCATTGAAAGCAATGAAGTCTTGAGATGATTTGAATTATTAGCATCAGGCTTCCCACACCTTGATTTTTTTTTTTTTCCTCAGCACCCGTTGCAGCTCTTTCTGCAAGAGTAAAAGGCTGTAAAAAATCCTATAATTCTGATAGTTAGCACTAACTTTGAATAGGTGTAAAGAGCTAATGAAGATAAAAGTTCCATCTTATATTGATCTTTATAGGGTGCATTTATTGATTTATTATATTTTACATTCTTGCTGGCAGATATCAAAAAAGGGTCTTGGAAATGTTTCATTTACAAAATGCATCAATTCAATCTATTATATGAAAAGTTGATATCTCCCATCTTGGAAAGAGACTGATAGTATTCAGGGGTGTATATACATTGTAAAATTCCACCTTTAGCAAAATAGCAACAACCTTCTCACATGGAATAAATTCAGACATTTCCTTTGACCTCGACAAGGTTTTCATCAGTTGAAAATGCAATTCTTCATGAATCATTTAAGAACAAAAGCATGGCTAGTTTGTTTCTGAAAATGAATAAGATTTCCTATTTTGTGTTTAATTGTGCTTGCCACTCAATTTTTCATCAAATTCAGTGCCAATTTTTGATTGAGGAAATTGTAAAAAAGAAATCCACTATATTTTGGCATTCACAGCAATATGAAAAGTTTGTTTCTTCTGAGAAACTCCTAGTGAAGTCAGTGAGAATTTTACCTGAGGAAGGTATAAAGGCATAGATAAATATGCATAGAGAAACCAGCCTCTAAAAGAATACTTCTCCTAGGGAAATACAAATTTACTTCAGCAATGTTCACTATGCAGATTGTGTCAGGTTTACTTGAGTGGTTTTTATTTTAAAAGCTATTACAGATATTGGGTAGATTTTGGAATACTCTACAGAAAAATTCATATGCTTTATCTTTCTTGTGCTTGATGACTTCACAAGTAAACAGGGATTTGGCTGGTTAGGTAAAAAAAAAAATAGAGTTTGCACAGAATGAGAAATTAAGCTTACCTTTGCTAACTGTTCACCTGAATTTGAAGAGAGGTAGTATGTAATATGGGTAACTGCGTATCTCACCATTGTTCTTAAATCACAAGTTTTCAAGACTGTAAGTACTTGCTCAGTCTGCATTATCTAAGTATCTCTAGCCATCTCTATTGCTTCATAAGAAGAAGATGTTTTTACTGAACTACCTTTCAGTGTTGTTCTGATTCTAAGGTGTTTACTTAGGCAGTGCTCCTTCTGGTTGATATCTCATAAAGTATCATCAGTTCTGAAATACAGGAAAAGTACAAAAAGATTATATAGATGCATGGTTTATCTGTTGGCACATGTCCTTTGTACAAAGGATTTCATATATGGGCTACCTTGTCAATTCTTGGGTTATAAGGGCAGTATCCCACGTAAGAGTCATTACATATAACATCATGTTAATTTAAAAGCATGTTTAGATAATGAGTTTCCTGTCAGATGTGAAAAAAACAAGGACCGGTATTGGGGAACATTGTGTTGCAGAAGGGCTCACTCTAACTGAATCAGAGGGCTCCTACAACTTCATTCATTTCTGACTTTGAAAGAAAAAAATAAAAGCTTTGAGAAAATTGGAAGCTTCTGTTGTCCTTTGAGACATAAATGTCCTGACTGATGTTGGAAAGTGCCGCACTATATTCAAAGTCTGAAAAAAACATTCCATTTTTCTGGTCATATTTGGAACTTTTTAGTGATTATTTACTGTTTATATATTGCTTTAGTGTGGGTTTGTTTGTTGCTGTTGGTTTTTTTTTTTTTTTTAATGTTAAATAGTGTCTAGCCATGAAAGAGAGTTAAATTGACACCTGCCCTGAGGATTTTACCCTTTGGGTTGAGTGGGATGTCTGCTCCCCTGAATACCAGGGCTTCAGCCCAGCTAGGAGAAATTTCATGGCTCACTGTAGGGGATCAATAACCGGTAGGATTTTTAGACAAAGTCACTTGACATTCCCCTGTCCAGTGAGTGCCATCTGGCTTGGCTTTTTCAGACAAATAAGTCAGGAGTCCCTACAAACTCCTGCCATCACCAGGACAATGCAACTTCCATGTTGGGAGAAACTGGACTGTTCTAAATGGTGTCTGTCTTAAATGGGTCACAGCTCAGTCTGATTCACTGTGCTGTCTCCAGAGGTTTTGTGAAGTTTTCCACAGTGTCCAGTGCTTCTGACTTTCTGGTTTTCAGATTGCAGGCTTTGTAGGTAATTTATTGTTTCCTATCTATAATCAAATTGTACCGAGATCAAAGCATGGTTAACTCACCCCAGGACCAGGTCTACATCAAGGCCATGTCTTCTCTCTGACATGACTTTTGCCTTTGGGGCTCTCAGTTTGCCTCACTCTTTCCCTTTTCCTGTTTGACCAGCACATCTTTCAGGGTCTTGCTTGTATAAGTAACCACATCTTTTGTGCCCTTCCAAAACAATGTGACCTCACGAGAAAGACCTCATGTCCAGCTCAGTTCTGCCATTTCAAATATGCTGAAGGTCTCCTGGACAAGGCTCAGTACTAATACAATGATAATTCTGGAATCACTATCTGTAAGGCATCAAGATCTTTTCCAAGTGCCTTGGTCCCTTTGTGCTAGGGTAACTGTGCCACCTATTTAAACTTTCTTCATACATTTTTAGGAAATGTATATCTGACGTGTTCCTGAGAAGACAAGAAGATTTGCAGTTGAATCACAGACCAAAGCAACACACTTGGCAACACCTTGGTCACTGACTTCCTCTACACTAATCCAATACAACTACAGGAGGGTTTTAAACCAGTAGAGAAACTGAACAGAAAAGGGGAAAAAAGTCCACTGAATGAGGGAAGTTGCTGGTGAGAGCCCCGCTTTGAATAGGAGGCTGGACTAGATGACCTCTAAAAGTAACTTCCAACCCACTTTAATTATGATTCCCTGATCCTGTAAATAAGAGGTTGATCATCCATAGATGTGATTAATACTGTGTTAAAATAGCAAAATTTTTTTACTGAAGACTTGATTAATGGCTCAGTTGGCTCAGCATGTAAATGTTCATGTAAAGTGGTGTTTAAACTGGAAGAGTACTGCAAAATGTCTTCATTATACTTACAGCACCATATTTATTATCTGATCCCATGAACATTTTCCTAGCTGCTTATAAATCTTTCTTATTAAGTTTTAACTAATTAGAAGTCATTGCACATCCTGCTCTTTTACTATGGAGTTTCATATTTGCTCCCTCTTTTCTTTTAATCTGTTGTCTTTGTAAGGGAAATTTATGTATTCTGTTTTGAAATATAGAGATTTCATGCCTGAGTTCTGTTTTGGTAGTTGATCAACTTCTAGAATTCATTATTAAATTCAGGAGGCTGCTTCAAATTACCAGATTTATTACCACATTGCTTTTAAACTTGTTAAATAATTTTATGTTCCATGACATATTTAATATTAATCTTTCATAATGCTTAAAGATTAGCAAATTATTCTCAATTTCCAATATTTTTTTTTCTTCTTCTTAATTAGCAGCTCTTACAGCAAGAGTCATAATTTCTTAATCCAATAGAATATATGATGCAATGATATAATGGATATTAATTTTTATATTCTAATATTCATCCTGTATACATCTGTTGACTTTCCACTTTGAAATGGGACACCTTAACACATGTATGAAACAAGGGGAAATTAGTGAGATTATAAAGGCATTCTGATGTTTTGTGTTTATTCCTATATATCAAAGTATTGACTTGGCTTTTCTGAAGTTACTTTATACAGAAAGTGTCTTTGGTTTACAAGGCTTGCTATTTATATTTAGCCGGAAGAGTTCACTCATTTTATGTTATAAGGGGTAATAGGGTTTTGAAGTGCATATTTAGCCCATATTTAGTGGTTTAGGGATAGTTTAGCCCTTGGAAGCCTCTAAGTGGTTTTTCTTGCAAATTCTGGTATGTGTTTGCACTTGAAAATTATCTGATTAGTTCTTATTTTTGTTTTATGTTGTATCAATAATATATAATGACAATAACAATAATAGTAATTCCTCTCTACTATGGGTAAGACATTAGTATTAAGAAATATAATTCATGGCTGAGCTACAGCCATGCACAAGTTGTGTGTGGAAACTGAATGATATAATTGTCTTTTATAGAGCTGCATAATCTTCTCAGGGTATCAAGCAGTAGTTAAATAGGTGTGTTCTTGTATTTAAATCAAGTTTGATGAAATTAGAGTCAATTTCCCTACTTTCAAATTGCATAGTCAAATGTTAGGTGACAGTTTGTAGCCTTTTGTTTTTACAGTTGACTCAACTCACTATTTCATACTGATAATGTTTTATTCATATTTTGTATACCTTCGTTTTTAATTTCAGCATTATAATAGCTTGTAAAATTTTAAGAGGATTTCTTTCTTTAGAGCCATTAGACTGTATAAAGGGTTGATAATATACTTGTATGCTCTAATTAGTTTTGACAAGTCCTAATTAGAATAGACCCAAGAAAAAAGCCATTCATGAAAGAACCTTGTTACTGGTTTATTAGTGTATCGAAAGACTGTGGAGAAGGGGATAAGGACTCTTACATGCCTGCAAACTGTCAAATGCACTGCTCTGTGAATGACAGAAAAAGTGGAAAACAAACTGGATGTCTGATCTAATATTTCCAAGCAAATTTCCCGTTCTGATATCATTGTGCTGCAGAAGGAGTTGTTTACTGAATGAGAAAATAAGCAATTTAATTGAGAGAAAATAAGCATTTTCAGAAAGGCTGCTTTCCACCGAACTGGTAAAGTGAGATGGGACAGTATTGCAATTTTCTCATTTGCTGTTGTGTTTATACAATGCGAATGGCATCACATGGTTCTGGACACTCATGACACAAGTCTCTTGGGTTTTAGCTAAAATGAAAACTACTGTAGCCTTGAACCTTGCTTATGTCAACAAAACTGAGGTCTCATAAAACCAAAGTAACACATAACGTGTCTGCCTCAGTCATCTCCCCCTGACAGCCTTATCCATCAGGCTATATGTCCAAATTTACAATAGCCCTGAGCTTTTAATTTGCACAGCAGTACTAACAGAAGGCCTGTATGTGTAACCACAGGACTGAAATGTGGGATGTTTAACAGTTCCACAGGTTCCACCTGTATTAACATTTCTGTTTTTCTTTTTTCTCCAGTTAATTTCTACTCTTTCCACCTCTGATCATCTTTCCTCTAAATCACCTGCTGTCCACTTAATTTCTCCAATTAATGAGAAAGTAGCGTGTGGTGCCATGGTTAACATGAATCAAGCTTCTTCGCTGGAAGATTCCTGTAACAACTGGCAGTCAGCAACCAGGTTTTCTAAGCAAGACTCCTCTCTCTACTTTCAGTCTGCTTCTCATAGTTCACCTCCCTCCATGTCTAAAATATCCTCTTCTGCATCAAAGAGTTGGTACTCCACTCCTCAACTGTCTGATAGTCTACAAACACCAAGTCTCTATACTCCTGGCTGTGTTTGCAAAATGGGAGACTTCACCACATCCTCTGTTCTAGCAAAGAGCCCAAGTCTTTCCCCCAATCCCCCATGTTCAGCTAAAAGTCAAGAATCTTCAGCTCAGTCTTTATCCCCCAGTTCTTCCAAAAGATTGAACCCTTTGTCTCCTCTCCCTGTACATATAATAACACATTCATTGTCTCCTACCCCTAAACCTTTGTCTCCACCCTCTCTTTATGGCTCCTCTTCAACCATATGTAGTATAAATGAGCCTTGCACACCAATGTCATCTAGAGGAAATTTAGCAAAGTCAAGAGTCAAATCCCCTCTGCCAACCAGACTGACTCTCTTAACTGCTATTTTGAGATCAGGCTCCTCTCAACGGAGACCACTTTCTCCTGCTTCTTGTCCCACATTTTCTCCTAGCTCCCTTGGTTCCTCAATACTTGCAATAGATCAAAAGTCCAAAACAACTCCCCCAACCCCCAAGAAATCTGTTTCAAGCCCTCCTACATGGCCAGATTCTCCCAGCAGAGAGGATTACTGGCTTTCAGAATGGGCTCAGCATCTGCCTTTACCCTCCAAGCCTCATTCCACCCCTCGAGCGAGGTCCCTTTCTCCTAAAAAGCACCTTCCAGTTCAAACACTTTCTCCAGAGTCACAAAGTTCTCTGTCATCCCCCATCTCCTCCCACAGAAGATCAGTTGCCTCTCCAGATGTACGGTCCACACTGCCTCCTCCTTGTGCCCCAGCTCCCTCTTCCTTAGCATGCCCCACCTCTCCTTCTCCAGAAGGGCTGCACTATGCTGCCTCCAGGTCCCGGACACCTCACAAGTCTCAGAGAGTACATACATACTCACCCATCTTTACCTGCAGGTCATATCCTTTGCTTTCTTCTACCAGTCTTAGTGGTGTATTCTCCCCTACCCTAGAAAGACACTCATCCCCTATCCCAAGTCTTTCACACTCATCTTCTAGATCTAAGTCAGATTCATCCCAAATGTCTGTTCAGGAGATGTGTGCCTCCTCTCCTACCCCTTCAAGTGTCTCAAAGCGGTGGTCTCTCCCACAGCCTCATTCTACCCCACCAGTTCCAAGAACTGATAATATTAATTCCCACCCACTGCAGTTTGATTCTTCATTGGTGCATGCAAGTTACAGGTCTAATTCCTCCTCTCCAAGACCTGAGCAATCTGCCACCTCACCGGTGCTAAAGTGCAGATCTCCCATATCAGACAAGTCACCAGGTATACTGCCATCAAGACCCAGAGAGCTGACTTCACCACAGTCTTTTTCCCTGTCTCCTGACCATGAAAACATCAAACCCAAGGTACTCTTAGTGCATGCTTATTTTCTAATAGTTCTTTGTCCCTGTAGAAAAAAAATCACATCTGTGTTGCAGAAAGCTAGTAAAATAAATGCACTGTGGAAAAGAAATTGGTTTTGTAATTATAGTGAAGTTAGTGAAGATTAAATCCTACCACATCAAGTTGCTAGCAATGTGTTCTGTATTGTGGAGAAGATGCTCTAGGAATCCTTTAGCATAAAAAAGAAAATACTTTATTCATGAGTGGGAAGAGATACTACTAAAGATGGATTTGTATCTAGTGACTTGAATATATATTTGGCACACTTATTTTTGAAGCTCACTGAAAACTCTGGTGTGTCAAAACTAAACCATGAAACATGTTCTATTCACTTCATGCTAATGGCAATCCACATGTGTTTCCACTTAAAGTAATAGAAGTATGGTGATCTTAGGTGCAAGGTTGAGCTAGAAGCAGCTTAATCTAATTGATGTGAACTGGCTGTTCCAGTGGTAACTAATTCCCAAGCCCCTCATCTCACCTGTCCTTCTCACTTCCCAGGAGGCTTTATTCACCCCAGCTGCCCTGGGACTAGCTCAGAGGCATAATGGAGCTCAGCCTGAGCTGGGACTTTGGGGCTAAGAGCCAGCAAGGGAAGACAAGGACAGCCGACAGCCTCTTGCTTCTTCCCTTTCTTCTGTATGCCTTTGATCTTTGGTATTTCTCTGATCTCGTTGTGCTGGACAGAGGATGAGGGGGAAATAAAAGCCAAGCTTCCCCTAACATGAGCTACTGCAAATACAAAAGTCTCACAAAGAGCTCCTGCGGTTTTTTATCTACCCAAAGGTGGGAGAGCTGTCGCAGGGTGAGAATAAGCAATGATGGCAATTGTTGCAGGAGAGCTTGTGAACCAGTCACTCTTTAAATCTAAAGGTGTATCTCAAGAATGAGAAGGAAAGCTGATCAAAAAACATGTAGCAGGTAGATGAAAACAAGATCTGATGCTATGCAGAAAGGAAGAGCTAGTTGCAAAAGGCATCAGAGGTGCAGAAAACTTTCTGACCACTTTTATCTTATTTTTGCCCTCTGTGCTTCCCTTATGCCTCCTCTAACTCACATTTAAGCTTGCCCATCACAGAAAGTCTATCATACTTTATTGATTTATTTGCTCACAGTACAAAATTATAGCCTGGTCTGCCAGATCAAGTTGTGTCAAATGTGTTCTTAGCAGCTTGGCCATGGCAGGGGTGACTTGAACTGCTTGGAAAATGTTAAGTGGAAATGAAAGGTTAAAATCAGCACAAAGTAGCAGTTGTCATGACTGATTCTTTTAAAAACTAAGCAGCCCAAGAGGGAACAATTGTGCTAACTGCAGCTGTACAGTGTTGCTACACCCCATCAGTATTACTTAATGAAACAAAAAGAGATATGAAAGTGTAGAAATTCCAGGGAAAAAAACCCCTGAAACAAAACTGGATGGCATGACTAAGCCTGCAGATTGCAAAACAGTTGCTCGTCCCGCTAGTTGATGCAACGAGCACTGTGATAGCCTCTGGCAGTAAGGAAATTCTCTGTTTGTGACACACAGCTATTGCCTGCATTTGTATTTGCAGAGGTTATTATACCCTTTCTGACCTCCCTACTGTCCCTTTTACTGCTAATTTGGCTGTATCACGCTGTACAGTGGCACTTTTGAAACTGTCCCACCATGCCATGGAAACTGGGAGAGTGTCTGCCAGCATAACAGACTTGGACCACGAGTCTGGTGTAATTTTTAATCGTGTAGATAAAGCTGGTACGGCTAGATATGTGGAAAACCCAAAATCTCTAAATCAAATGCAGCTGTGTGTTCAGTACAGGAAAAGTCTCTCATGGCTTTAAAATGGGAATCTGAGACTTCATCTACACTTGAATACTGAATACTGTGCATTCAACACCCATATTTCCTTCTGCTCTCACTTATTTCCATCCCCAGTTTATGGCATAACTCAATGAACTTTGCCAACGTGTTAATGGTATCAGGCTGTCTGATAACACTCCAGCCTCAAAGCTTAGGATATTTCCAAAAAAAAAAAGGAAAATTTGGAGGAGAGACAACTTTAACATCCTAAGCGGCATTTACAGCTCTTTAGTACTGCTTGGCTCAACTTTGGAATTAGACAAAAAGTAGGATACTCCACATGATGACTGCTGATGGATGACAAAATTTTTGCATGTATGAATGTGCTAGGTGAACATTAGGGAAAAACAGCATCTAGAAGCACTTGACTTTGGCACGTGTAATTTTTCAACCTTAGTGTTTCTTCAACAGTTGTTGCAGCAACATTAAGACATGTATTAAACCAACACCTATTAAACCAGAATTCTGACATTAGGTGTACTTTTCAGTAGTCACATTAAACTGTTTCATTAGCATGATAGAAAAGGAATTATGCAAAAAGGGTTACTTAATGGAAAGCTTTCATATGTCTATGCCTATGCATGCACCAATTAATGCAAATCAAAGACTAACCTATGAATTTATTTAGTTGCTTGTATTTGTATATACACACACGTGCTTTCCCATGGTTTGTATTTGTTAATGATTTAAAAATATTAATATTTTGCAAAGCTAATATAAACATAAAATCCACTGATTAGTGTAAAGTGTGAACTTTGAGTGACCACAGAAACATAAAAGCCTTCTCCCTGCTCTTTGTAGACACTTTGATAGTGTCCTCGTGGACCTAATATAGCAAAAATGGACAGTAAGACGGAGTAGGGACAAATAAATTTCTGATTCTGTGGGAATAGACTAGAATAACAACTTCTGGCTGATGTTTCAAAACTCTTTGCAGTGGTTTCATGGGACATCATTCCTACATATTCTTTGATTTTTCCTCTTTGAATGCAACATAGGAATGCATATAGATCTATCCAAAACAGCTGGGGAACAGATGAACTTTAGTAACATGGAGCTCAACACAGCTGTAAAACCTACCACAAAGGAAAGGTTACTCATCATGAGCACTATGCTACCATCATTAGTCACTGATTTTAAATTTTTACAGGCATGTATCTAGCACACTTTGCAATGCCCTGTGGTGAACATTAGGACATTTCCCCCCCAAACTCCTGAGGCTGATATTTGCCCAAACTCTGATATTGGAATTGGTTTGGTTTTGAATGAACCATGGTGCAGGCCAGTAGACCTAACAATCCATGCCTGTTTAAAATTACTATTAGATTCCTGTGAAACAGATTAATAAACATATTTAGGCATTGAAACATAATTTTAAGTAATGTGACATAATGTGTAAAGAAACATTCATATGGATGAGAAACTGAAGGAAATACTTTCTGCTAATCTCAGACATTGTGAAAATGGTCCAATACTCACTGGTTCTACAGTATCATGAAAGCAGTATAGAAATGTTTATATTTTAACAGTCTTTGTTTAGTTCATATAACAGCACACCCAACTTCAAAGTGGTCATTCTTATCACATAGGATTCCCATCTCAGCAGATGTAAAAGCCTGTGGGCTTAATTTACATGTTTAACAGATTTACATGTTTTACACATTTTTCTTAGTTGAATTTCTATTATAATCAAAAAAGGATACATTTTGTGAGAATGCCTGGTTTAATATTTGGAGCAGTATTTTATATCTTATCTGTATATAGATTTTTGTATATACACAAATATATGTATGAAGCTATGCAGTGTTGCTGTCTAAATGTTCAAAGGGCAGGATTAAACTCACATGACTTTTGACATTTGGAAGTTAGATATCCAAGCAAAACTTGGGCAATTCGAGTACAGATAATGAAGAGAATACGGAGTATTGTCAGGATGATTTTATTTTATCTTTCTAGTTGTCTGTTTCAGGATGAGATGAATCCTCTGCAAATGCCTATAATTATAAAAGGTATTAGTTTTGACGGAGGCACCTAAATGGTAGACATCCAAGTTAGAATCACTAAATCTCATATAAATTACTATCCCAGCCACCAATGCCTCTCCCACAAAAAAAAATAGAAAAAGTTCATTTCCAGCATTTGCGTTCATCTGCTTTGTCAACAAGTTTATTCAGTATGATGAATGATTATTGACTTCTTGACTGACTGTCATTCTCCAACTTCTGAGTAAGAATGAGTGAAGTCAAAAGCTATCATAATATTATTTATAGAAAAATTGAAAAGGTTGTGTCCTACCATATTTCAAGATAGATGCAAGGGTGATATGTTTCTTACATGAGTTAAAATTTTGCCCCCTCTGCTGTCATTGAGATTTTTAGCAGATATGAAAAAATAAAAAAATTGCTAAAGAATGACCTGAAGTACAACATGCTGATCCAGACTGTTACTTCATAACCACAGTATTTACTGTAGAAGGTGATGGTACATTAAAAAACCTGCCCTGATGAACAAACAACTTTATTTCTCATTATCACAGAAATAATGAGCTGTTAACTTAAAAGTCAATTCTTAAGTGAATTTATGATTTTTTAATTAGATTTTTACCCAAAAGGGAACAATCTAGCAAATCCCCATTTAATTAAAAAAAAAAAAAATCCAGCAGTCTTGTGATTAGAAACCTACCTCTTGAACTCATATGAGTATAGAAGAATCTCACCAATCTTTTAAAAATTACCGAATTCAACCTCTATGATTACAAATAAAATGTAAAAACATATGGTTTCTAAAGAGTTAAAAATAACTGGGCAAGCTAGTTTAGTCTAAAATAGAAATTGTTTGAATAGACTAATTATTTAGAATTTTTGTACCCAAACCCATACATTTTGTATGGTTTAGATTGTCAGTTCTGTAAGCTGTGTGAAAGTTCCCATACTTCATTTGAATTATTTGTTTGTGTGGTAGAGTTACTTATTCAGGAGATGAAAAGCTACATCAAGATTTAAATGATCTATCCACTCACACAAGTAACTCAGCATTTAAGGATCCTAATCAGTCTCGTTAAAGTCAATACAGAACTCTCTCTGACTTAGTTGCCCAGGATCACACCACTCAGCAGCTGTTGTTGAGCTGAATGTACTGGCAGAAGTAGCTGGACATTTTCATATCAAATCACAGGAAAATTTGACAAAAACTTGCAGCATCTCCTGATCTTTGTTTAAGGATAGTAGTCACCAGAAGGCGGTTAAACTTACTTTGGGAGCTATAACCTGGTACAGGGAATTTGCTTTGTCCTACTTCATTCTAAGATCAAAATATGTACATTACAGGCCTTTGAAATGCTGACAGAAACGCTCAATTTTCTTTAAGAAATAGCTTTCCTAGGAAATATGTAAGCATTGTTTTGTAGATATATGTTTGCAAGACAATTGGAATTGTCTTTCATTCTGTCCTACCTTTCCTCCCTCTCTCCCTCTTCTGTCCTGTTTTGCTTCTCTTCCTGCTTTCTGGTTTACCCTTTTAGCAGTACAAGATCAAGACAAGCTACAAGGCTTTTGCAGCAATCCCTACAAACACATTGCTTATGGAACAGAAGGTTAGTGTTTGCTCAAAGACATGGGCATTTCATTGTGTATTTGCGACCATTCAACTGTATGTACACATTCTGACAAATTTGTTGGGGGATACTGCAGAATGTGTAATTCTGGGAACTAACTGCTCAGGATTATTACTCCAAACATTTCTCAGGGTCAACCACTTTTCACTGAAAATCAATGATTTCACTACACTGAATTTTTGAAAATCAATTTATTGTAAAAAGAAAAGAAAAGCAGCCTCCTAAAAGAATTGCCTTTTATGACAACATCTCAGTCTGTTTTGTTATTGGAAAGTAACCGGAGCACTGCTGTTATGGGACCTGACACTCAGTAGATGTTAGTCAGTTAATGATTATTCAACAGCTGTGCTCATTCCAGCAAATTTAACATCCCAAGATATGCAATTTTGGCCAGCTGTATTGTTTAACTGTGAGAACTGTCCTTGCTATTGTTCTGACCTCTGTTACCTACCATTCTTCCTGAACACTTTAACAGCTAGCATGGGCCAGGGTATGCAGTTGGAGATAACAATCCTTTTCTGTAGGATAGGCAGATAGATCCAAAGAACAGACTTTAGTACATTGATTTACTAAAAAAGTCACAGGGGCTGTATAATCCTTATTTAGATAATACAACTTTGAAAGTCAATTGAAAATTTAAATTTTGCATGAAGAGTTCAAAATACCTATGGATGTTTATTTTAAAAATATTTTCCCATACTTAGCTTTGCTCAAAAGAATAGCTCACTAAGTTTAACAAAAATTTTCTCTGATAAGCAATGAGCTATGTGTCTTACATGTTTAAAGACGTTAAATTGTGCTGACATCCAGTTTGTAGCTTTATCAGAACAAGATTTCTGTTCAGAACCCAGTTCAGGGACTTAGCCTCTGACTAGTTTCTTTAAGATTAAGCATTCCTGACTACACATCTAAATATTTATTCCAATAAACATCTCAGTTGATTTCACTAGAAGTTTGCAGAACCTAAAGACATTAGAAGGGATGAACTTAACTATGTACAAATTTTGAATATAATTTTGTCCTTGAAATATTACTGATTGTGATCTAGTAATGATCAGTTAATTGCTGTAAATAAGATTTTTTTTTCTGCAAAATAGAGACCTTTCTTTTCCCAATCTTTTACATTTTTTTTTTTTTAAATAATTTGCATAAACCCTGATCCTTCCTTCAGTTAAATCTTGAAGGCACTAATGAATGTTTTCTTTTACATGCAACATGGTGCAATAGACTTAGCTCTGTAGAGGAAAATAGCAGATGCAGAAGATCCTACACCTCTACAGAAGGTATTCTGGGAGGGTTTTGTTTGAGCAGAAAGCCTGTTAGTGGGTGGAAGAATTTGATGGACTCCAGTTGACTAGAAAGCATATAGTTTGTACACTCTGAGGCTGCATCTGTTTGCAAGCCAACCAGGTAGGTGACTGAGCAGGTTATCCACCCTCCTAATGTGAACTAGTGGGTTAATGTCAGTTGTCTGAATGCACTCTTTCAGAAGAAAATTGACTTCCTTTGGTGATCTTGCTGGTGCTCTGCAGGGCATTGACTCACAACCTGTGTGTTACTTATCCCCAATATGTAAAACTGAATTGTGCAATCTAATGCCAATATCTGTAGAAAAAGTAAAAACTCAGTGACATCTGTGTTTAGGTAGACTTAGTTATCCATTGCTTTACTGAATATGGTAGCCTTAGTGTATCCTTCAGTAATAGAAGCAGTCATGTAGTACTAAAAAGAAATCGGTTCCCTGCTACAGGATTTGCCTTCAGGAGAGGCTTTTGACTGATTAACTTTGTAAACTGTGTGTTTCAGCATGGTCCAACTATATTCTTCCATCTTGGCAGTGATGGATAATAATCTATTAATCTGTAGCAACAGTGAATTGTAGCACCCCTAACCTAGTCCTGTTGTGTTAGCTGATACATGTTTAGAGTATGGCTCTTAAAAGAAAGCATGAAGTGGTCACATTGCACACACAGAACCTATTGTGAAAAACCTTAATATCCAAGTATTCTCCTCAAAAATGTTGTGTATGGAACTCATGCTACATTGTAACTCAATGATGGTAATTATGTTCCATTTTATGCAAAGCATTTTATGCACTGGATTAGAGCAAAGAGATGTTTAAGACAATAAGATTTTAACTCCACAAGTGATTTTTTATTAGCATTAAAATAATGGTTATGTGGAGAAGTTTTGAAGTTTTCAAGAGACTTTTTTTTTTTTTTTTTTAACAAGGATGGAAGGTATGCAGTATCTGCAAGGCACAGCTGTTACTGAGCTGGATGCATGATTAGCAATACAACATTTTTTAGACTGCATTTTTTAGCCTAAGGTGCTAAAAATTTGGTTTGCTGTATGATTAAATCAGAAATGCATATTGTCAGAAATCAACTTTTTCCACTGAGTAATTACATTACTTAATTTAAGTGGTCACGAGAAATAAGATTAGTTAGATTTGTGATGTGGGTGATCTTAGTTTGTATGAACCTGACGTTCCTCACATCACCTATGCTCTGCTCAGAAAAAGCCCTGTACAGGACATCTCTTGGAAGATTGGGCTGTAACTTCCTTCACAGCCAGAAGACTAAAACTTGTTTTTAAGGGGTTTGTTTTCAGCATGGTCAGGCTCTGTCAGGGAGCAGCAAGAGTGTGTTGCTCCCTAGGAAAGATGAGTCAGGAGCTGGGGTGGCATCAAGGATAGCAGAACAGTGTCCTCACCAGCAAAGGCCCACAGTGCCTGAGCAAGGAAAGCAGAGATGCTGACAGCAAGTTGATGATAACCAGGGTCAGTCATCAGTGCCATTATAGACACACAAATTCATGGTGATGAGGCAGGTCTGCAGACTGTGATAATGAACTCTCCAACCCAGCAGATGATGGGATCCACTGGCCAGAAGAGGAAACTGAATAAATTTAATATAGGCATGAGGCAAAAATTTAACAGAAAGAATTAATTAACCACTGGAAAAATTTCCAGTGGCTGAAACAGGCTCTTTATCAGACATACTGAAAAATCAAGACAGGACACTTTTCTGGCCCTTCATATAGCAATTCCAGGTAGTCCTGTGCTTTATAAAAGAGGTCAGACTAGGTGAGCTCTGTTGTTCCTTCTGGTCTTATTAACATTGAGACAGTGAATCACCCCTCTACTGACAGTCAGTCTTGTGTAGCTTCTACAATTATATAGATGTGATCACAGTCTAATTAAAAATTCCATTCCTAATCAAGTATTATTTAAAAAGTAATGGGTCTATTATTTGGAAATTGTATTTATCAAATATCTATTACAACATAATTCAGTCAAAATAGATAGGGATGAAGCGTTCATTTCAAGGAGCTACAGAAAAATTCATAACTATAAATATGACATGGTAAGAAAGAAAGACAATAATTTGTGCAGTTGCAGGCCTAAATAAGAGACCTAGTACCAGTGTAGAAGCAGCCTATGAGCTTGCTCTTTCCTTCAAGGAAAGAGTAGACAATCTTTAAAGTAGACAATCTCTTTAAACAGATCTTACTTCATTTTCAGAATTATGTAAAATTTGAGATGGAACGTAAAAACTGTTGGAGGACTTGGATTTACAAACCAAAAAAATTGTTTCTTAACAATTCAGTGCTCTTTGGTCTACAGCAAGGTCCAGCTATGCACCCCCTCTTATACACTGATTGGGGTGAACTCCCCTTATGCCTTCCTTAATGGGAAGCAAAGCTGGGCACACAGCCTTTGGGGGGAAGAGGCACTGCAAATGTTCTGCTCAGATGTCTCCTAGTCTGAACTGGGGATGAACTATGACACACATGGCACACCCCAGGATGGCGGGATGTGCCATGAGACACACCTGCTTCACACCTGTTTATGCAACACTTACCAAGTCTTCTGAAAAACACTAGGTATAACTGGCTATGAATGGAAGAGGTGCTAATGTTGACTTATCTGGCTTGCATTTATCAACTAGTTAGATAACAGAGAGGTATTGTAGAGAACAATAATTTCAATTCTAAATGGCAAATGCAAATCCAAGTTACTCCTTGAAATAATACAGCAGGAACCTGGAAGCAAAATTTTCTCACTCTCAGATGATTGACCTAACTGCTGGACAATTGGCTATTATCAAGCATGTCAGGACCTTTCTGGACCTAGAAAACATTTCTGATAAGACTTTGCTGAGAATATTTAGATAAAAATAGATTTTAATTTTCCCAAAGTACTTCTGGTCTGTATTTACTAGGTGAATTTCTTGCATCTAGATTATGTGTTCATGTCAAAATGCTTCTCAAGGCTAGAGATAAATACCTCATGATAAGAAAGAAAAACAATAATTTGGGCAGTTGTAGGGCTAAATAAAAGACCTAATTCGTCTGTAATAATAAGCAAATGTGCCAGTGTAGGAGCAGCCTACATGCTTCCTCTTTCATTCATGGGCCTTGCATTTTTCAGTATTAATTTAAGAGGAAAAATAGTCAAGTCTTTTCAGTATCATCTCTCAGGATCTTCAAGAAGTAAGTCAAAAGAATTAATGGCATGTGAAGTTCCATTATACAGTGGGTGCTTTTTTCTTTTTTTGCATTTGTTGAGAGCTCAGGAAAATATAGTGATGGGGAAAATATGCTCAGTCCAGAGTTTTCACAATACAGTAAGAAGAAAGCTGTGTTAGATCCAGGTCACAATATTTGCTTTTTCTCCCTCTGTTGATATGGTCCACTGGTGGATAAAATAAGGTTCTGTATTTCCTATATGTTGCCAAGACCTTTCATTCTTCTAACAAAATACTGGAGTTTCTGTTTGGATTATTTACCAGTATTCTTTCAGCTCTGATACAGATTTAGCAATCAAAAGGGAGGAAAGAGGAGGGAAGGGTTGTAGTCATCACTGATGTCAATGGCATATATGCATCACACACCCAAAACTGCCTTTTTCAAGGCAAAAGTTAGTGGTTCAGCAACTTGTTATTTCATTTGAACATTGAAATTCTGTCATAAACACATTCAATTATCTAAATGATAATCATATTTTAAACTGTGGTCCCAGTGTTGTTTCATATATAATAAAAAATTTGAATGCTTAAATAAGAATGTTCCACTTTTAATATTGTTAGATCATCAGCATATCAAATGAATCCTGAATGCTGTTGATAGTGCTAATCAAAAGTATGTAGATAGCACTGATGCTTTAAATTAATCATTGCTGCATGATAACACCAGTAATTTTGGAAAAAAAACTAGTTGTACTTTTTTTTTATCTCGCATTTACATGAAAACATGAGAGAAAAAATAAGGCAGTATTGGAAAAAAGAATTGAGATGTGTTTTGAAAAGCTAACAACAGATTAAACAGAACCTTTTATCTTTGCAGAGGTGATAGGGATGCCAAAAATATAGTTTCCTTGTTTCTTCTTCTTTGGAGGACTCAGCTGTTGAAATAAGAAAAAATGAAAAAGAAAAAAAAAGAAAGGAAAGGAAAGGAAAGAGAAAAAGAAAAGAAAGAAAAAAGAGAGATGAAACAGTGAAAGAAATAAGATTAATCAGTTTGAAGAATAGCATTTTCCTTCCCCAAAAGAGAGAACACTACAGCTTTTTTTAGCATGGCTCCTGCATGATGGTTGTATCTCAGAGGACTGTAGAGCACACAGATCTTGGTGCTGCACTCACCTGCATTCTTTAGTCACTAAAGGTTCCAAAATGAAAATATATTTGGGTACCAAATTTCTACTGGAACTGATAGATGTTTGGTGCTTAAACTAGCCAGTCTTGGTTTTGAACAAGCACTTTGGGATGTGGCTGTAATCCCTCTAGAAAGATTTCCGGGAATTTTCAGAGTAGTTGTTTCTTACCCTTGATTGTATGCACCCACTACTCTGGTGAAGTGAATATGAAACAGAAATGTGTGTTTTTTTCTGAACAATTCCTTAATTATGTTTATTGTCCCACTGATTTCTTGGGGTGTTTGAGGAGCTTAGCAATTTCCCCATTCCAAACCCATGATTGATTAAAGTTTTTCATTTTTCCTAACTAATGTCCAGACTCATCATCTCTCTACAACAGGCTGCTTTGTCAATCCTGACCCTAGTAGGTACTGAAATGACTCCTCTACTTATTTTTATCACTTCATCTTATGTTTATCAGGAGGATGTAATCTTGACTGAAATTGAGCCAGAGACACAGTCATTTGAGTGCAGTGCTGAGCCCTTCTTAGCTGAGCCCTCCTCTTTGACAGGACTGTCTGTTGATCTGAAGCTTTAGCTGGGTAACAGTGATGAGACAGCAGAGATGAGCAAGACTGTTTGTATTTTCATGGTCTGTCTTGGGATGCGATTGCGTTAATTTCTGTATATCAAAATGAATCATTCTTTTACTTTTTTCCTTTTGAACTACAACTACTCTAAGGCCAACACATTTGTCTAGAGATAGAGAAGAAGGAAGAAATGTTTGGAAAGCAACTACTCCTCATTTTAGTAGAAGACATGGTGTTCCATTAATGTATTTCTGTGCAAGAACATGTGTGGATGGTATTAGAATAATATTAAAAGTAAACTGTCATAAACTTTTTGCTTAGGCATACGCAGATGTATGCTGCCAGTAAGCTGGGCAAGGAAAGAACCAAAAAAGGTACTTAGCCAAATTAAACTCAGAAATAAATGTTTTGTTTTGTTTTTACATATTCTGACATTTTCCTCACAGCTCTACATATGTCTTCTGTATCTGGCAGCCTTCATACCCCCCTCACTGCGATCAGTCCCTTCTTGCAGAATACACATACATAAAAAAGTGCTTTACTGGAAAGATCTTTTTAAATCTTGGGTGTTTTGTTTGTTTTGTTTCTTTTCTTGTTTCTTTTTTTTTTTTTTTAAAGTAACCAGCCAAATGAAATCTCACAAACATAATGTGTTAAAAAAAATAAAAAAAATCCATAAATCCTGTGCTTCCCTCCCCTGTAGTCCAGCTTCACACAGCAGGCTTCCAGAGTAATTTTTGGTCTCAGCACGGTGTCTATTTGAAAATCACTTCAAAGCCAAAATGGGTGATGGCAGGGAGAATGTGCTTCACAAATGCTGGATGAAGATTAAAAGGGAACTGAGTGGTGAATTTTGGGTTTTGAGGGTGTTTTTGAATTTCCTTATGAAGTGAAGAGATCAGCTAACTGATTCCCACTGTTCTCAAACCTGCATAGGAAATCAAGAGGTAGATCCAAACACAAGAAGCTTGTGTTGTGTTTTGGAGAGATTGTATACCTGCTTAGTGTGAGATCACGAATGTATAGAACACATTTTGCTTTATACATTTCTGATTTCAGGCTAAAACCCAAGAATGTCAAGCACTGTTTCTGTTGCAAAGTGAAATCACCATCCTCTTTAAACATGAGACACTTATTACAGAAAACATCTACTGGAGGAAAATAAAGGGCCTCCTGTGTGCTCAGGTCTCTGCCTTGTCCACCTGCTTACAGCTGGTGGCTCTCCTCTGATGGTAAGTGGCAGGCAGGCCCCTGACAACCTCTGTGGCACACTACATGCTCACAGTGTCACATTTACTGGGAAGGAGGGGACACTGTTGAAGGAGAAAGCCATTTAAACTGGTAGTTTCTGATTTCTAAAAGTAGAGACAGTTCACCCTGCTTGAGTATTCTCTCATCTTTAGAACGCCATCTAATTCAGAGTCAGATATTGGTAACCTAAACAACATGACTAGGCCTATAATTTCCTTTTTTCCCCCATATTTCCACAGTGAAACAGAAAGTACCACCTTTGGAAACAGAGTATTGCAAAAAGTGTATGTTTGCTTGGTTTTTAAAATTTTGAACTCCGTATCACACCAATATCTCTTGAATTGCAGGCATTGGAAGAGCCAACCAAGCCTGAGACTGTGACTGAAGGCCCTGCTTTGGACACTCATTCAGAGGTAGTCTTGTTATTGATCTTTCACAACTATATTTGGAAACAAAAAGTGAAGGGTAACTGAGTGATCCATCCTCCTTTTTCAGATGTGTTCCCCTGCCCAGCTTAGACAACAAACAGAAGAGCTGTGTGCTGTCATTGATCAAGTCCTGCAGGACCCATTGACTATGGTAATGCATCAATATGTGGAATTGACTTTTTCTCTTCCCATTCTTTTGTCTCTTGTAATTAATAAGTCCATTCTCTCTTGGAAATTAATTTTCAGCGCCGGTGTGAATCTTCTCCAAGTTTTCTGCAGATGAGCACGGAGTCAGATGTTGGCAAGGTAGGTGAATAAGCCCACCCACATGCCAAGAGCTCTTTCCAAGTATATATCAGGGCTAGCAAAATCTCAATACAGCCTACTGCAACAGTAAAGCTGGTGTCACCACAAAGCAGCTGAGAGATGCAACATCAGGAGAAGTGTCTTGTGGTTTAAAAGACATGGAAGGACAGACCTGTAGCCCTGGAGTCAGTGCAGTCTGTTGCAGAATGCTTTCCTGAAGTCAGAAGGAGATATGTTATGGAAGAGAAACTGTGTATTAAGGCTTCAGAAGCCAGCATCCGCAAGGGAGAAATCCTTCATACCTTGCCTGCCATATTGCAGGGTCTCTGGTCATCTCCCAGATTTTGTCCCATCTATGGGACAGGCAATTTTACTACAGAGCAACCAATGTTTCTAGCTTCAATGCCTGGAAGCATCTTTCAGAACACTGGTTTGTTTTTTGTTTTTTTTTTCATGTTCAATATTGATTTTCAAATAACGGGATAATTAAATTAAGTAGACTTGTTCTACAGTTCTCATTTCATTTTCACTGTGACCCCTCCCAGAAGGGGGATGTCTGCAATACTGATTTATCCTGGTTAACTAAGAAACAGGTAATGAGAGGTTAATTTTCTATTTCTAAACTTCCAGTTTCATTAAGTTATATTGATGTACCTTCTGGGTTCAGAAGTATGACTAACCAAGGGAAGAAGGTCCTGTATTCAGTTTGCTCCAGGTAAATTTAAGTTGTAGTGGTAGCTCCAGGAAAGTAAAAATGGCAGAAATCCAGCTGGAAATGAGAGAAAAGGAATTTTTTGGCAGATAAATCCATCAAAAAGTTAATGCATTCAAAACATCCTACAGAATGTCCAGTCCACCATGCAAAAATAGGGCACAGATCCAGAATTTCTGAGTGGCTATATTCAATATACACTTCATTTTTTAAATTAGTTTTGTCAATCAGCATGCAGAGGTGAATTGGACTTCAAGAGGCTGAAAGACAAAACCATGATAGCAGCCAAAGGAGCAGGCAGACACTGTTACTGAGAGTATGTTTTCCAATGGCTGAAGAATCTGAAGTGGTTAAAATGCTGTTACTAAGTTGAGCTGTAGCATCCAAAACCTACTTCCTTGGGTACTTGAGAATGAAAGGCATCTGTTAACAGCCACGAAACCAAATAAACGGGGGAAAAGGTGAGTCGAACAGGATGCAGGATAGGGACCAAGGTAAAAGTTGTGAGCGTCTTAGGATGAGACAGAAAAGCACTTAACAGAGGGTAAAAGAAGGTCATAGACAAGAAAGAAGTCATAGATGAGAAAGAAAAAAGAGCATATAAGTAAATTCCTTGAGTAAAATGTAAGCAAGTTCTTGCAAATGAGAGCATGTAAAAATAACATTTCAAGTTATTTTGTGAGCAAATGTAATTTAAATTTCATGGGGCAACCGCATCTATGGGCATCTAATAATACTCATTTAGTTACAGGAGTTCTCAGAGGTAAATGCTATCCTCAATAGAGTGGGATTAATGCTTTTGAGCAGTAAAATTAAGTAGTATTTTCTAACAATTAAAACTTAAATATGCCTTATTCTTATATATTGTGTGAATATTTCTTGAAAACCTAAGTTTTCCTGAATCTGAGCAAATAATTTCTCAAAATGTTGAAATTCTCTTGAAGTTGCTCTTCTGAGTAACTCAGTATATCTATTTATTTTTTAAAAGATGTCAACAACACTCCAGAAAGCAGCTGGACGTGAAACCAAATATGTAAGTACTTTTATAATTACTATGTCTTTTGCATGCAGAAATGTTTATTTTGTCATCTCGAATCTACTCATGACATCAGGTGTTGACTAACACGGTGAAGTGAATATATTACAGTGCTGGCAATTGAGTCTTAAGATGTCTTCCCACTGTTGTAAATCCATTGTTTCTGGAGTCTCTTCAATGTGGTGTCTGTTGATAATTTTACCTGTATAATATGATGTTAAAATTAATTTCCTCACACACTTTGTTGTTTCCTTCAAGCATGGGGCTAGAGCTCAGCTATTTGGTAAATAGACTTTTATGGGTACTGAAGGGTGCATTTGATTGGACTCAGCCCTCACTGTAGGGGACTTCCTTTGGTAGAAGTCCTTTAGTTCTTGCTTATCCATCAGAATTTGGGGTTGACCCAAACTTTTCTTTCCAAGGTATAGAGCTGTCTGAAATCCCACAGTTTAGATGAATGAAAGCTGTTTTGTCACATACACACACTTTCCAACATATGATGAAAATATCTATGTTGAGTATTTTGTTCAATTATTGAAACATTAAACCCGGTTAACATTTTAATTCTCCTTAACACACACAGTTACTGCAGATTCTACATTTTACTTGTAACTCATCTGGTCATGTGGTGAGAAATCTCAGCTTACAATTCATCATTCAGGATTTCTATTGAACCTCAAATCAAAGCCGTGCTGGCAAAGCAATAAAGGCCTCCCAGTTTTATGCCAGCACAATGCTTGGCTGATCAATTCAATTTTGCTTCTTGAATGTGGCAGTAGGCACATTTTATTGCATACTGTGATTTTTACTTGACAGATTGTGCTGGCTCATACTAATTAGGAGGAATATCCGAAGAGAGCTTTTTAATGAAATAAAAGAGTGTACTTCAGAGGCAGTCTGTGAAAACAGAGTGTATTTAATGCTACTCCAATCCAGATCGCCAGCTCCCAAAAGTGTGTCTGGCATACACCATAAATTCAGGCATTCAACTTATACGAGTAGGGATATGGTTAGGTTCTCTTTACTGGCATGGCAAATCACCTTTACAAACTTTTTTTCCAGTCTCCACTGGAACTTTCTAGATAAATGAATCAAACCAATATTTTAAAATATGTTTGGGAATAACACAGAAGATTATTGATAGGCTAATCTTTCCTATAAATCATACAAGCATGTTGAATTTTCTGTGTCAGAAAACAGAGGGGGGTCTTGAGTCTGTGCTGCAGTGCCAGAACTTGGTGGGTCCAGGCTCTCCTGGATTCTGCCATTGCAGCAGACTCCCCTGAGGGATGTGTCAGGTGTCCCTAGTAGCATCCATACATCACAGATCTTTCCCCTTCTCTTGCTCTGCTTCCTTGGTAGGGCATACAAAGGCTATTTCTGTCCCAGCTAATAAACCAGTTGGTGGTGTGTCCTCTGGCTCTTAGGGTGAGGGCACATGGAGGTGGTTTTCCATGGAATTTCCACCTTCTCTTCCCCTCCCACTTCCCTCCCCTCCCTGCCCAGCACAAGACCCAGGGTGGTCTTGTCCCTTTCAGCTCACCAGGAGAGGCGTGTTCCATGGGACCACGCAGGCCATGATGGAAAACTGCCTGGAATAATGGTAGTTGATGTGGATCGAAGCATGCAAAGGGGTGTGCTGACCATTAACTGGAGCAGACCTTTCCTGAATGAGCCTCTCAGCATGCTGACTTTTGTTCGCTAAAGGAGCTATAGTCCAGGGGGCAACATTTCTTCATAGTAGGTACACAATGTTTGTTTTGAAATAAGGGATCTACTTTGAGTCAATCTAACAGTGTCTCCAGTAGAAACTGGGAACTGATTATTGTACAGACACTTACCATCATATCAAATTGTGAGTAACACCAGGAGGTCTGTGGTAATTTTGTGAGTTGTCTTGGAGTAATAATTTTCAGCCATATTTTTTGTGTTTTTTTTTTATCCACAAATCTTTCTTTTGCTTTTAGTAGTAGACTTTTTTTAGTTTATGCAACTGAATTAATTTTACTGGAAAGAATTAGAATGTTAATTTAACAATATAATTTTTATAATATTTTTGTATTTATGATGTCTAATATTGAGATGCTTGTCAAAATGTTGCTTTAAGGCATTTTTGGTTCAAAGAGAAGCTTTAATTTGTGTATGAATAATGTTAAAGTATTATTTATAACCACACAGATATAAAACTATATGTATGCACAGGTGATAATACTGCCAATTACTTCAATAGGTTATATGGAGTAGTAGATTATACAGCTATGTCAAAATAGCATGCCATTTAGCAAATAAAATGCCATAGATTTACTTTGACCTCAACTACCTTTTACTTTCTCATATACTTCAGAACCTTTTAAGGATCTAAATTATTGTGCAAATAGCAAGGGAGTGTATAAAAAGTATGAAAACATCACTGACTTCAGTGAAATTACAGCAGTTTGTACCAGTTAACAACTAAGTACTACAGCTGTAATTTAATAACTTTTAAAACTGTATGGTCTTTGATAAGATCTCATTCACCATTTTACAATAGTGCATATCTGTTGGCTTTAGGGATTTGGAATAATAATTCTCTAAATAAGAATTTCTCATGATTATATGAAAAAATTAATGTCCATATTATTGACATTTTTGCTGTTCTTGAAAATTATATTCTAAAAACATTTTTTAAAATGCTATAGATGTGAGTCACAAGTGAAAAAAAATTAGGATAACATGAAGCAGCTAAAAATGCACACAGATATGCAGAAAGAAGTAGTGCTTTGCTTTATATATGACCTGATGTGCTTACACATGTCAGGTAACCCCTTTGAAACGGGATTTATTCTTACATTCCACCACCGAAGTGAGAGAATTTATTCCAGCCTACCTATATTTTAAATCATTCTGAAATGTTTTGATGCCTTTAATCTCACAATGAGATTAACCATCACACTTGGTTCACAGTATGAAAGAGTCCCTAGTATGTAAGTAACACTAAGTGAAAACCCTAGTTTACTCTGGGGGGGGGCAGAAGAGGCACTTTTGTAGACAGTGCTAAATCACAGCTTGTCCCTGACTGGTTGGAGAGGTTTCTCCCAGCATCTAAACACAGCATCTGTGTTTAGAGATGTGGGTGCTCTCAGTGAGGAGCACAGTCCTCCACCATGATTCACTGATGCTGCTATTAAGACCAATGTAGGAGTAGAACCAAGAGGTCTACTTGGGAGTGACCAAACATTTCAACTTAGCACTTGGGAGCCCAGAACTGGAGTTCAGTGGCTAAATCTCTTAAAGGTCTTTGTCACAGGGTAACAGAAGAGCATGTTCTTCCCTCTTTAAACATGCTGGGTTTACTGTTATACTTGAAACAGTGAGAGAAACATCTAGTTGAGTTGATAAAAATCCAGCTCTGGTGCCCTTCTGTAGAGGGTGCAAGTTGTAAAGGCTTTGACTTGTCTTCTACTACAGCTATAACATCTAACTATCGTGTGGGTTTTTTTACCACCATACTGGGAGTATTCACATTTTAGAGTCTCAAGGTCTCTAAATCACACCTACATAAAGGAAAGTCATCCTATTTGCACAGAAACACTGTTATCCATTGGAACTCCTACAGAGCTTGAAGGAGTTGGCTGAAGGGATCAATGCACCAGAAATTCCGAATCTCACCACTGTGTGGACAAAAAAGCAAGTGGCACATGGCTATTTCACGTACACACTCAAATACTTTGCATTCATTACATTTGTCTTTGATCTGGAAAACTAGGTTCCTGCTGTTCAATGTATACTCAGTTAAGAAAAAAAAAGAATTATATTGCTTAAGTAGTATTGTTCTGGTTTTCCTACTGTAAAGTCAGAAAAGGTTGAGAACATTGGACTGAGCTCCCAATACAATTGATAGTGTTAATAACATTCATGTTGAAAATTAGCAGGCAATGACAGGCTCAGAAAAGAAAGAATTTAAATTTCAAGATTTGATCAAAGTGAAAAAGTGAAATTTTGTTTCACTTGGAAAAAAGAATCTCTAAAATCTTAACAACAGGCATTTATATTTGATTATATATAGAAATAAACTGGAAATGAGGAAGTTTTGTATTCTCTTACTGATTGCATATTACTGCATCAGTGGGAAAAGCTTCTGTGGCTAAGAATAGCACTGTACACAGATTTTTCTTCTGTCACTGTTATGCTCACTACAATATTGTATATAATACTGTATATATTCACCTTTTTTGCAGGCCAGCCTTTACAAATCGGCACCTATGGTAACAGAGAGTCAGCTGGTATGTATAACACAGCTCTGTTTTTCAAAATTTGCACAAGCACAAAGGTGCATTAATTATTATTTACTTTCTTAGTCCTTTGAAAAAAGTTGCAGTCAATATCTTCCTCCATAGCTGCATTGCTTTTTTCTGTACTGAATACACACCTATTTTAGTAAGTATAAATCCTGACACTTCATGTAAACCCAGGGACCAAATGACAAAATAGAGCCATGCTGAATTTTGAGGTGTATGACAGCAACACTGGCTGAACTAGTAAAAAGGAAGGGTATGATCTGATAAGAAAGGGTGATTATGTTTCAGATGTTAATTTTAGTTCTGATTACAATTTAGTCTTGTTCGAGCCAGACTTTCTGATGAAGCGTCAGAAGAGGACTCATGGAGCCTGTCCAAGTGAAAGTTGACCACTACTGAATGCTTAGGGAAAAAAGGAGATGTGGATGAGAATTTTTCCCATTGTATTTCAGCTAATGGAATCTTATGGACTTCCTGAATCAAATTATTCTGTCTAGTAATCTTTGATTAAGCCTTCTTTCATTATTTTTTCCAGTTACTTTTTGAATTTAGTTCTATTTTGGTCTCTAACATTTTTAATTTTTACTTTTTAATTATGCAGTGTGTGAAATAGTACTTTAGTTTTTGTTTTAAACCTACTTCTTGACCCCAGTCCTTGTGGTGAAACAGCAAATAAGTTTTCTTTCTTCACTTTCTAAATAATGTTAATGGGGTTCTAAGTGTTAAAAATAGTACTCTACCAGTCATCTCTGTTTCACGCAATTAAAAATTGCTCAGTCACTCTTGCGACATATGGATACTGTCCCATATAATTGATGATCCTTGTTGCCTTTTTCTATCCTTTTTTCAGGTTTCTTTTTCTGAGATTGGGAGACTAAAGCCATAAACTGCTCTTGTATAGCTCTGAATACAGTGCTTCCTATTTGCATGATCATGTGATGAAGTCCTTTATTGCTGTTTCTATGCCTTTCTTAACAGTTTGTAGTACTTTATTTGGTTCTTCTTACTCGTATTGAGCAGTAAGCCAATGTTTGCATAGAACTGTATACAGTAAAGCTAGGACGTATTTCTTGAGTAGCAAGAGCTAATTTCTGAGCTAACTAGTTCATCAGGGCACATGCAAATTTAGGATGTAGTTAAGTTTTTCCTTGTGAAATGTATCAATGATGAATTCAGTTGTGTTTCACCTGCCATTCATTCATTCATTCATTCATTCATTCATTCATTCATTCATTCAGTGTTGTAACATCTCTCTGCAACTCTATGCACCAGTATTTTGTTTTTACTCCCCTAATCAGTATTATTAGCAAACCTTGCCACCTTACCAGCCACTCCTTTCTAGCTGATATCTGCAACTATAATTCAAAGCCCAGATTCCAGAGCAGATGTCTGAGGACCTCTGTTTGTGACTTCCTTGCTCTGTGAAATTCGAACATTTATTCCAATCTTTTCCTTCCTATCTTTTAATTGGTCCATAGGACATATTCTCTTTTACTCCATAGCAGTTTAATTGTTTGTCATAGACCTTTCTGAAAGACCTTTGCCAAAGCCTGTTCCAGGCAGCATGGATGCACACCCACTGAACTTCATAATCTGTGATGCAGCCTCCTTTTGTTACCCTTGCTCATGAATTTAGGGATCCAGTGGGAAAAAATCCCAAACACTGATCCTCACATAAGGTAGTCGGTTGCAATTGACCTCATGTAATGAGTGTTCCTAGATGCCTAAAGTTCTTCATATTGCTAATTTAAATATAACCTACAATGGCTCTAACAGCCAGCTTTCTTAGACTGATAACTCTTTAAAATAACTCTAAGACTTGTCAGACATGAGTGACCTTTCAAAAGTCATTCCCTATTATTTGTTCAAATGTATTCTGCCTTTTAGTATAATTTGTTCCTACTACTTTGCACAGCTTGAAATGTCATGTGGTGATTTGTGATTCCTGGTCCCCTCCATGGTTTCACACTGGAATTTTATTTATTCCTTGCACTTTATTTGCTCATTTCATTGATTTATTCTTAAATTTGTGTTATTGACACTGTACATGAGACAGTTCCTCCAAAATGTTTCTTCGATAGTGTGAGAACCTCCCTAAGTATTCCTGTGAGGAAAGTTGCATTGCCTAAAATAAAGGGAAAAAACTTTTGAGACAATATTAGTCTTAGATAAAGACCAATTTCTTAATGAGAGCTTTCAACTGCATAGAATACATAGGTGCATACCTACATAGGTGTGGTATAGGGTTCTTACACATTTATAACACTACTTAATTATTATATCTAATGGGTACATCCAACCTGAAAACCATTTTGCCCTTGATACGACACTCAGAATTGCCCCATTGGAGCCCCTCCAAGGGTTCTGGGCCTTGTATCTTGTTTTGGCTACAATATATCCTATTATCCCAGTCCAGGAGCATGTGTCCCAAACAAGATGTCCATGCTGAAATCTCTTTCCCTGAAAAGACTGTTAAATTGTGAAATTCAGGAATGTAACACAAACCACAAACTGTGAGAAAGAGGTTTAGAAACTGTCAGCTACTACCTCCATTGTGGGAAACTATACAGCAATATAAAAATCTACAAATATATTAAAAATCTCAAGCCATCAGTTGATGTGAGGAATTAATTTTCAGCCTTGGTCTCCTCTTCTTCATGCATGGTTTTTTATGTCTCAATTATGTCTACCAGCCCCAGAGAAATTTAGCTGTAAGGAAATATAGCAAGTTTTTTTTCTTGAATGTTTTCTTGGCCTAGTATATGGCAATTTTATACTAAGAGCTAGTTTGGTTTTTTTTTTCCCTAGACTCTATTTGAATACAACTTTCTGTCTTCAGAGCCTTTTCCTCCTTATTCTCTCTTTCTCTTCTTTGCACTGCACTTTTGAACATTCTAGTATTTATTTGTCTCTTAAAGTCTCTTTATAAGCTGATATACAGCTTCTGTAGATGTTACTGTCTTAAGCAGCATTCCAGTCACTTATAACCATTTCATCCCTTTGGCAGTTCCTTTGCTTTTTTTCCCTTCCTATCTCTCTCTTTTTTTTTCTTTTATAAGTAATTATTTTATTTTTTAACTATTTATCTTATTTCACTGGTTTTAAATTGCTATCACTACCTTAGAATTCTTGTGACTGATTTATGTTCAGACAGCAATACTGTCTGTGAGCACATTGGAATCTCTATTCATGAATGAGTCTTCACTAGTAACATTTTGACATAGAAATTTTGCAGGATTTATTATTCAGCTAATTGCTTCTCCATTTGTGGAGTCTCTGACTCACTATAATAGCAGGGTTTGAGTTGGAAGGGTCCTTAAAGATCAACTAGTTCCAACCTCTCAGCTGTGGGCAGGGACACCTTTCATTTGACCAGGTTACTCAAAGCTCCATCCAATGTGCCCAGGGGTGGGGCATCCACAAGTTCTCTGGGCCATTTGTTCCAGTGCTGCACTACCCTTACAGTAAAGAATTTCTTCCTAATGTCTACTCTAAACCAGTATCTTTCCATTTGAAGCCAATCCCCCTTGCTCTGTCACTGATGGGATGCAGTTGCAACTGGGACCTGGCCCACTAGTTTCAGCAAGATCTCAGGGGTGAGCATTGTCATAATAACAGAGGAAAAAATTAGAGGTGAACATGCCCAACACCTGCCAGTGAGAAGTTCAGTCTTCTGACTTTTCAGACAGATATCATGTAAGGCCCATTTTCATGCAAAATACCTTCTGTTCCTGAAAGAGGGTGGCCATGTCCATACTGCCTATAGAGAGGCACCCTGGCCCAGCCTATACTTATTTCTGATTATGTCCTGGGCCAAAACTATGTGGGAGAGCACCCTTGTCACTTCATCGGTAGCACTGATTATGGGTCAGCTATGGAAGTCGTGTCTTGGCCCTGTGTAATTTGCTGAAAGGGCTGTAGACCTATGATGGCAGCTCAGTGCTACCATAACAGCCTTTACCGTTTTTTAATATTATTGTAAGAAGACCAACATTTTCCTTGGCAAAATTAAATTTTAGCTTGTTTCTCAGCAGTGTCAGCTGTGACAACTTCCATCAAGGAAAGAGTTCAAGTTTTTAGTTTTGGATCAAAGATTTTATGTAACTTGTCAGGGAGCTAATAAAGTATTTAGAATTCTGGTTGCTGGCTGATATCTGTCACTCTGTTAGAAAAGTCAGGCATAAACATATGACTCAGTCAGCACTTGAGTGGGTGATGTTTTTTAGAAAATGCTTCCTCATAAAAGCATTTCTACAGATTGCTTTTGAAAGAGGTTTCTTACATAAGGAGAGTAGCTTATCCTTGATGATTTCAGGAACATCAATGGGCATTTAATTGCAGGGTTACATGGTGTAGAGGAGTGCTAGAAGGCCACAGGTCCTTTGTCTGAATAATGATGACTCGATAACAAGTGTACCTTTCTTTTTAGTTTTATATTTACATTTCTATTGAAAGACAGACATTTTTACGGATACTTTTCAGAAATATTGATAGGAAAAAAAGTATTTTGTGGTAAATCCTACAAAGATAAGTCATGAACTATGGATTATAAATTCATTACATGAGCACTGCATCTTTTCCTAAGTTTGCCTCTGTAATAAAAAAAGTCTTTAATGCAGCTTGGCATTTATTACTCTTTAAAAGCAATTAATATCATCCCATGGCTGATTTTTTCCTTTAGTTTCATATTTTTCTTATTTAATGATGCAACTTGTTGAAAGGAGGGAGGGCATAAAACACAAAGTGAAGGGAAGATATTTTGCTTCCTAGGCCTTGCTCTTCCCAGGTGCATTGTGCTCCTCCCTGCCTCTGCCATCTCCACTTCAAACCCTGGGCACTGGTCTGTCCTTTCTTAGGGCAGAAGCAGAGGACAAAACATGAAGACATTTCCTGTACCCTCCCCTCCAGTGGACTCCCCTCTTGTCCTGTCCTTGCTGATTGCCTGCAGATCTTACTGTAGGGTGATCCACAACTCAGTTCGCATACTACATCCAGCAATCACAGCTGCATCATTTTAAGTTTGCTTTCATAGTAACTTCTCATTTTTCCAGACAGACTGTAGAAGTGTATTGCTCTTATAAATAGACAGCATGGTGTTATTAAGTGGACATATTTATTTTATAAATAAATCTAATAACAAATCAAGTTTTTTCTCTTATTTTTATACCCCATTGGATACTGAGTATTGGGAGTTGTGACAGCACCTGTTTCTCAGCCCCAGCTGAGCAAGCACAGAAACATCTCAGCAGCAGTCCTATTGTTATCTATATCAGTTGTGACAGAGACCACCCATCTTCTATGGGGTACTCATAACAGAGAAGAATGCAACGGACATATTTAAAACTTTAAACTCAATCACAGACCTTCCAAGATTTGAGTACTTATGAAATTCCAGTGAGAAAGTATGCTTTTTCTTCCTTTTATTTTTGCTTACTGAACAAGTTTATTTTAAAGTTATCCCTTAGCCTCCATTTAGAGTTTTTGCCACAATACATTTTGTTAGATTTCACTGTAAGAATTCAAGAAATCACAGATGTACTATATTGAGAAGTAAATAGTCAAATTTTTTTGATTGTGTGGTAGCTAAGCAAGGAATCTTTTCTTGATTAAACAATCCAGCTTGTCTGAAATTACTGGTATTACATATGCATGCTGATTAAATTCTCTAAAATTTCACTTTTCCAAATGAACTCTTAAAGATAATGTCACTTGGTCACTGAGGTGAGCAGTTCTGGTACTGGCATGATCAGCAGTGCTGCACAGAGGGATTTCCTGAGCCAGGGGAACATCAGAGGGAGCTGAGAGAGCTGTCAGAAGACTCAGACCCATGACAGTGAGCACCCCTGTGGGAGGTGGTGGGCCCATATGGAGGAACTCCTCCACTCAGTGACAGCATCCTGGGCAGAGGTGAATGGGTTGAAGAGTTTCGGAGAGTACAAAAGAGACATAGATTACTGGTATCGCACCCTGACTTCCTTGGTACAGGCCTGTTTAGGAGACTGATTGACAGAGTCGTTTGGGGGGCAGTTCTGAAGAGCAAAGGAATGCAGGAAGGATGGACATTCTTCAAGAAGGAAATCTTTAAGGTGTAGGAGGAGGCCATCCCCATGTGCTGAAAGATGAGCTCTTGTGGAAGAAAAGCAGCCTGGCTAAACAGGGAGCTCTGGCAGAAGGGGCAGGCAACTCAGGAAGATTACAAGGATGTTTAAAGGCTATGCAGGGAGGAAGTTAGAGGGGCCAAAACCCAACCGGAACTTAATCTGGCTGTAAAGGACAATAAAAAATGTTTCTATAAAAACATCAGCAACAAAGGAAGGACTAAGAACAATCTCCGTCTTTGATTTGGTATGAGGGGAAGCATAATTACAAAGGATGAGAAAAAGTCTAAAGTGTTTAATGCCTTCCTTGCCTCAGTCTTAAGAGTAAGACCAGTTGTTCACTGGGTACCATCCTCCTGAGTTGAAAGAAAGGGTTGGGGAGCAGAATGAAGTCCCTGTATTCCAAGGGGGAATGGTCAGATACCTGCTACACCAGCTAGACATACACGAGTCCATGGGGCCAAACGTGTGCCGACAGAGCTAGCACAAGTGCTCATCAAGCCACTTTTAGTGATTTACCAGAAGTCGTGGCTAACTGAGGCGGTTCCAGTTGGCTGGAGGTGAGCAAATGAGACATCCATCTACAAGAAGGGCCAGAAGGAGGATCCAGGGACCCACAGCTTGACTAACCCGATCTCTTTCTATGTCAAAAAGAATCATGGATGATTGAAAGGCTGAGGATGTTGTCTACCTAGACTTTAGTAAAGCCTTTGGCACTATTTCCCGCAGCATTCTCCTAAGAAACTGGCAGCTCATGGCTTGGACAGGTGGTTTGCTGAGTGAAAAACCATCTGGATGAACAGGCTCAGAGAGTGGTGGTGAATTGAGTTAAATCCAACTGGTGGCTGGTCACAAGTGGTACTCCTCAGGGCTCAGTATTGAAGCCAGTTCTACTTTATATCTTTATTGATGACGTGTATGAGAGGACTTAGTGCACCCTCAGCCAGTTTACAGATATCACCAAGTTGGGTGTTGATCTGCTGGAAGGTAGGAAGGCTCAACAGAAGGGTCTGGACAGGCTGAATTGATGGAGTGAGGCCACTTGTATGAGGTTCAAAAAAGCCAAGTGCTGGATCCTGGACTTGGGTCACAACAACCCCTTGCAACACTACAGGCTGGGGGCAGGGAGGCTGGAAAGCTGCCCCAAAGTGGGTGGGAAAGGACATGGGTGTACTGGTCAACAGCCAGACTGAACATGAGCCAGCAGTGTGCCCAGGTGGCCAAGAAGGGCAGTGGCATCCTGGCTTGTTTCAGCACTAGTGTGTCCAGCAGGACCAGGGCAGTTATCATCCCCCTGTACTTGGCACTGGTGAGGCCACACCTTGAGTGCTGTGTCCAGTTCTAGGCCCCTCAGTACAAGAAAGACATTTGAGGTGCTGGAGCATTTCCAGAGAAGGGCAATGGGGCTGGTGAAGAGGCTGGAGCACAGGTCTTATGAGGAGCAACTGAGGAAGCTGGAGTTGTTTAACCTGGAGGAAAGGAGTTTCGGGAGACCTTATTGCTCTCTACAACTGCCTGAAAGGAGGGTGTATCGAGGTAGGGATTGATCTTTTGTTCCAGGTAACAAGTGACAGGACAAGACAAAATGGCCTCAAGTTGTGTCAGGGGAGTTTTATATTGGATATCAGGAAAAATTTCTTTAGGCTGCTTGGGGAAGTGGTTGAGTCACCATCTCTGGAGGTATTTGAAAGATGTGTAGATGTGGCACTCAGGGATATAGTTTAGTGGTGGACTTGGCCATGGTAGGTCAGTGGTCAAACCTGATGATCTTAGAGGTCTTTTCCAACCTATGATTCAAAAGATTGTATCTTTTACAGTACCTGAATTTGATAGTATGTCTCCACTGTTGACACTGTCTTAAAATTTCAACTCATTGGGCATAATATCCTGGAGTATTTAAAAGATGTATAGATGTGGTGCTTAGATACATGCATTAGTTGTGGACTTGGCAGTATTAGGTTTATGGTTGTATTCAATGATCTTAAGGGTCTTTTCCAACCTAAATGATTCTGTGATTTTATGACTATAAAATCCAGCATGCAATCACTAGTATTATTCCCCAGAAACACTTCCCCCTAACATGTTTCTGCCTGGTGTAAGTTAAATTACAGCATCACATGTCCTTGTTTCACAGTGAGTGTTTTGAGGAGCCCAGCATGAAAGCAGATGTGTGACTGTGCATAAAGAGTGACTTAAACTTATCAAGATGCAGCTGAACAGCCAGCAAAAAAACAGACAGCAAAATCCACAAACCACAGTCTGACAGCTCAGTATCTATTTTTTGTCAGTAATAAACATATGTCAATGACAAGGTTCTGTGCCTAAAAACATCTCTTGCCATTTTTGTCTACAATTTGTATTAAAAGTAGGCCTGGCAACATGACACTTGAATAATTTTGGTGGTGAAATATGTCATTAATAACACTTTAAAAAATCTAGTCAATACAGCCTAACTGCAATTGACTTGTCTAAAAAATATTTTGTAAATGTTGAAATATTTTATATTATTTTTTTTTCATCTCTTTCCTCCGGGTGTGCTGTGGATCAAGACAAAACCTGGTGTCATTCGTCCTGTGCTGGTGAAAGGAAAGAGCACCCAGCAAAAGGAGGAGTCCTATCAACCCAATCCTTTTAAAAAGTACCTTGAAGAAATCAGTGATAATGATATTGAGCAGGTGAGCAGCTTTCACTCTGAAGGATTTTGTAGCCGCAGCTAGTTTCCTATGTTATCCTTATTTTGTCCTGGTGGGTTTTTTGTTTGTTTGTGTTTTTTTTTTTTTTTTTTGTTGTTGTGGGGATTTTTGGGGTTTTTGTTGCAAAGTTAGATGATTTCCCAAGGGAAACCTGGCTCCTAAAGGAAAATCTTCAAGCTGGAGTTTGGCAGCTGGGCTTTCTACAAGGACATTTTTTTCTGGTGATATAAAAACCTGTATATTGAGGAGAAGACCTTTTTTTTGATGTCTGTAGGAAACACTGTAAAAATGAAAGTTGAAATTTTGTGCTTCTCTGTCAAGCAGGGGTCTAGATCAGATTTACTAGAAAGTGCTTTCTTCATCTGGGGCCCAGACCTGAGTTCTCTCTAAAGAGAAATGATGGTAAGGACTGGGCAAGGTTCACTCTTCCCCTCCAAGGGGGACTGCAGAGGAGCCCCAATGCGTTTCCATGTCACTCCAGTGCATAGCTTCCCCAGGTCCATATCCATGTCCTTACACAGCTTGAGGCTATAGTTTTTCTACAACGTATCAGAGGCATTAATGGGCAGCCTGTGGGGCAGCAAAGGTGCTGTTTTCTCCCATAGCCCTCTGCATGAAGCCGTAGGATCACTTTTCACAAATACATCTTGCAGTTTGCTGACCTATATGAAGCATTATCTGCGACAAACTCCAGAACAATGGCTCTGACAGCCTCTTCTTGTGTGTTTGTATTTCTGTGCATTATTTAAAAATAAACCTTAAATATGATACATAATCTAAATGTCCCTGTTATTAACCTATCCATTATGTTCCAAATCTTCCATCTGGAGGGAAGTAAAATGAAGCCAATAGTCCTCTTGTCAGACACAATATGAATAAAACACCTTAATAATTGAATTTCTCTTATTATGCCTCTCTAGTCACACTAGAGATTTTAGCAACGGCAGCCCTCTCTTCCTCCTTTTGCAAGCAAATTTAATTACAATTTTAATTTTAGTTCTTTCCTCCCCATAGCTCTGTCTTGCTTTAGAAAAATCCAAGAATCTCTCAAGAGTATTGCAGCAGTACAAACAGACCAAAATTAATTGTAGTATTAGTGCATTCCAACAACACATGGGTGGCATCAGAAGTTTTCTAGAGTTTATATAAACTATAAGAAAAAATGAATAAAAGTAGTTACTTACATTTTACTCTGAACTTTTGAAGTTGACTATCAATATTTGAGTTCAGAGACCACGGGTGGGTTGATAGTGCATTATTCATGCTTTAACTTCCTGAAAACCTTCTGATGCCAAGGTGCTGTACTGACATTTACCCGGGATGAAAAAGCAGATAAGTTAATCTGGACCTGTTTCTAGAGAACTTCTGCCCTAAGCCACCTCAGCGGAGCCTTCCTGCAAAGGCAGAGGCAGCTCATACCTCTCTTTCATCAGGGCTGGGCACTGATTCTGCTGGCTGCAGTTTTGCAGATGAAAGAATGATGTAATCACCAAACTTGGTCTTTTAAGGCAAATACAACCTTAGTGTTATTGCCATAGCTTGAAGCACTCTGGCATTTGAGGTTAATTGTGGAAACCAATCAACTTACACTTTATAAGTTACTTGTAGTACGTATTACTGAAGTACTGAGGACATAATAAGTCCATTAATCAATGGGGTTGTTACAACAAAAGCCAAAATTATTTTATATAAAAGCTATGTATTAAAATGAATGACATAAGTGCACTGATTTTAATAAATGGAAAAGTTAATTTCACAATTAATATGTCCAATTTTTCTTCCTTTATTTAAAAGAACCTTGCTTTGTGCTTTACAGCACTGATAAATTGATATTTTTATCCTAACCTAAGTAATACCACAAGATGCTGTAAAATAATTGTTATTTTAAGATTTCTATTAAGACATCTTTGTTCTGAAAAAAACCTGTGACTTGTATTCAGATGGATTCACTTAACAGAAACTGGTTTTGTTTGTATGATAAATGGCTATATGATTCTAGTGGTGGTCTAATAGAACAATCAACAGTACAATAATATCCAGATTTAGGGAAAACATTAAAGTACTGAACAAGACAGCATATGCTTTTCATTTCAGCTCTTGCCTCTCAGACTATGTTTATGGTGCTGGCTTAAGTCCCTTTTGGTTGGAGGAAACTCAAGTGCCTACAGGAGGCTGTTCACAGTCTTAGAGCACCTGTCAAACAGTCCTGAAGGGTTTTAGTGCCTGTAAGAGGGCTGCAGCACTGACTGTGGGACTGGGATAGGTACCCAGACAACAGCTTGAAAATTGCAATGGTTATCTCTGACTATGGCGTTTTCAGCCTTTAAAGACACTTATTATCTCTCTTTGCCTTTTCTCAATAAGTCAGCACTTCTGGCTGCACAGTGGCTGACTTCCAGAGATGGGGATGTGTTCCTACCAATATTACCTCCAAACCAGATAAATTTACTGCTTTCATGGGATATGAGAGCTGGGAATTAAAACTGGAAGACTAGAAGCTAGGCATTCTGCCCTCTGCAGAAGAACCAGTGCTAATCCACTTGTCCTCAAATAAGAACTTAGCAGACATAGACTATGACTGAGGGCAAAACTGCTCATAATGTTACCAATTTTCTCTGGTTTTCTTTGAAGTTTTTCCCAGTCATGCTGGTAGGTTCAGCTCATACATTTCTATTCCCTACTTCTCTCTGAATTTTCTTTTTCTTTTTTTTCTAATAACATTGCCAACAACAACCTCTCTAGGTGATATTGCTGCCCCTCCTTCACCTAGCCCATCTTGAAAAGACAGACCCTTTCAGACTGCATCTTTGAGGAGCATAGAGACTAGATGAGATCATCTTTATTATTTTCTCTCTTTTGATTTTTCTTAGACCTCTGCAGTATCTCCCTGCCCTGTCAAACCTCCCATTGTGACACTGACCACTGGTGACTATGTGGGTGACATCCAGTTTGAGACATAATGATTCAGCCAGCTCTAACTGCTAACCTTCAACTTCACACTCCTTTGTTGAACACAAAGGGTTTTTTTGCACACCAGAGAGTATCTTTTTTGCTTTTCATTTCATTAAGAAATGTCCCTATGTGAGAAAGTCCATTTCCCTTATAAAATAATAGTATTTTTTTCTGTATCAGGTAGCTGTTATTCAGATAATCCAAAGTGATGAATAGAAGAAAAAAAAAAAGATATCTAAATTAGTAAAGTTCATCTGTAAAGGATGTAGCTCAGCTTACAGATATCCCTCTTCATCTGCGTTCTGAATACACAGTAAATAGATCAACACTCATGTGCCAACAAAGTTTATAAACCAGGGAAAAATCCCATTTTATTTTGGCCTTTTTTTTTTTTTTTTTCATGTCAGCCTATTCTGCCACCTTTTTTTTTTTTTTTCCCCTGAGTGCATATACAACTGGTATCACTGTCATTCAGTGGATATCCCCCCTCAAACATTTTTTAGAGTATAATATTTCTGAGTTTCCAGTCCAACAGTATTAAACTTCCCACATTTTAGAGACATTTACTGGAGATGGTATTTTTTGCATCATGAGAAGAATTTTTTTCCTTTTAGTACATTTCAGTAATTTTGCAAATATGCTCCATTTTTTTCAAAAAAAGCATCAAAAATATACTGTAAATAGATGTAACTCATGAGCAGTGCTGGCATGACAGCTTTATGAAGGTTTTAATTTCAAATTGGGGAAACAATCTTTCTGGGGAAAAATAAAACATTTTGCTGCATAACAATACAAAAAAAATCTCATACAGAATCTTGGAGAATTAAGGTGCTTGCAAATATTTATTAGGAAGAATGTGCATAGCCTCCTTTGTCATATAAAAAATAAACCACTTTGAGCAATAGAAGAAACCAGATAAGGATGAACTAAAGAGATGTTAGTTCCCCTTGGAGTGAACCTGTGAGACCAGTTTGCCAAGGTTTATCATTAACAGAAACAGGACTGGTGCCTCTGACTAGGAGTGGCAGGAGGCAAGGTTGGTGTGAAGTGACTGCTGCTTTTGCCACTTCTGAGTTCTGATCCGTTTGTTTGCTCACACTCACTCTTTTGGTGAGTGATACATTAGCTTCTGCTGGAACTAATCATTGCTCTTGTCACAAATTTTCTGGTTCTTGAGCTCAAAAGGCACAGCACAGGGGAGTTTCTGGTCTAAACTCAGCTGGCCAAGTGTGTGGGAACTCAGGATGTATTGTGTCAAAAGCCTTGAAAAACCTAAGTGCAAGATGTGTGCCAAAACCTGGGTATACCTCCTTGACTCTATCCCAAATCTGTTGAAAATCGTTTTTTAAAAAGCATTTTATTCTTTAGGTGCAAAAAGAATGTACTTATTGGGTTTTTTAAACCAGAAACACTATTAACTACTGACAACTTAGAGCAGCGAAATACATTGTGTATGCACTCTCACTGGTTTAATACTTAAATGTCTGAAAAGGCTTGTTAGAATCTTGTTAAAAAGCCTGGAATGCTCCTGCTAGTATATAGATAAGGCAAAGTTTCTTTTGTACCTCTCAGACACTCTTTCCATATTAGTTTTGGTCCCAGTCCACCCTTTCATGAAATGTCCCAAATGTGGCCATTTTATCCTAGCACAAGATCCTTCAGGGCTTTCCTTTTCTATCACTTGAGCATCAGTTGAGCAGCAGGAGAGAGATGCACTGAACCCCAGTCAAAATATCACTGGTTCAATGGGACACCTACAGCAGGTTTTTGTGTGTGCACTTTCATGCCAAGTATTGGCATGAAAGTTGAGTACCTTTCCTCGTAATTCATTAACACCTATGAAATGTAAAAAAGGTGCGAGACATGCACTTTTCTTTCTGCCCGAACTCCTTTTTTGCACCCATTAATCTGTTTCTGTGTACTTTTCTCATTTTTTTTTTAAATTTTTCTTTTATTTTCCCATAGGAGACTGCTCTCCTACACCCTCTGTATCCAACTAAACTGATCCCTTCTACTAAGTCCCCTTTTCGTCCTCCATTCATCTCCCCCACTGACTGTCTAAACCCTGGACCTTTCAGCCACGTGTCTTCCATCACATGTGACGTTCACAAGAATCCTTATAGCCCTTACAGACACAACTCTTTGTACAATAAGGTGAGCGTCAAGTGTGGTGTGATTCAAGAGCTTTTTCAGGCTTTTGTCATTTTAATTCTGGGTAGAACACAGTGGAGTCATTAGGATTCAGTGCTGGCAGGTGCTCTGGGAGGTGCACCTCAGATAAGCCCGTGTCTCCAGCTTCCCTGGAGAAATTACAGCTTCTCATTTCCTCAGAATATCTTGAGTCAGGGGTTGCTTCCTCCAGACCACCTAGGATAGGGCTCCCACCACTCTTCATTCAAACTGTTTCTTCTCTGAAGGAGGAATAATCTGTTTCATCCCTCATGCTCAGTTTACTTTTAACATTTACCTACACTAAAGTAATGGGGTATTTTTTTTCTTGGGGACTGAGCAAAGGGAGGCTAACCTGAGAGAAATACAGGCTTTTCCAGTGGCTCTGTCTGTCATCCTAACAAGCAGTCGTCTCTTGCCAGTACAAAGGAAATCAAGTTATTGCTGAAATTTTTGTCTTCTTTGAAACAGCAACGGAGAAGTTGAAAATCTCTGTAATCCAAGGTGTGTGGGTAACAGGGCTGGCTGATGAGCTTTGTAAGGTGAACACTGTGCCCTATGTCTCAAAAAAGTCTTTTTGAAAAGCAGCTCAAGAGAGCCCCTGTCTGGTGTCAGAAAAATATCAGTTGTGGAAGTCCACAGAAGATGTTTGGAACCTCTCAGATGCAGTCTTCCCATGTCCTCTTTTTCTAAACCAGAATCTGCAAATGATCAGGCCGTGGTGCAAGGAAGATTATCTCCCTCTGACATGTACAGTGTGCTTTGTTTGGGATGCAAGAGGTTAAAACACAGTCATTAGGTGCTCTTTGTTTAGGCTGTGTCACAGTTTCCTCTTCAGAGGAAGCACCAGGGTGAAATATATTTTACTAATTTCAGACACATTGGGAGCTGAGACTGCTTTGGAAAGATGTATCATCTCTGCAGAGAATGCATGTTGATGCTGAAGAAATACCTGGAAATGCCTTTCTCTCCCCATTGACTAGAAGCATAATTTAGGTTAATAGGCAATGTCAACAGTGTCTGATGTTGGCCCCTCCATCCTGTGGGATTTATAGAATTTAGCATTTTACACACTTATGAAGATGAACTAGAACTAAAACTAAAAACAACCATCCATTCTGTCTTTGAGATATCCTGAACAGAAGTACCATTCCTCATCTGATAAGACTGGGTTTTGTTCAGCTTAAAGTTTTACTGAACTGGGCTGAAATGTTTACTTAGGGAGCAATGATTTTATAACTAAGTATTTTTGCCAAGTTTCCTGGTTCATTCAAGGGCATTCACATGAACAAATAGTTCATATGATGACTAAAGCTGTATTTTTGTAATCAATATAGGTATTTGCTGTTGCTACTGAAAATAATGCTAGAAACTCAGAATAAGGCAGTGAATAAGGCAGGGAAAAATTGTCTGAAGATAATTAAAATAGTGTAATTTTTTGGTATATCATGTTATCTGTTCTTTTGGAAAATAGAGTAACAGATGTCAATACTGGTCTAATTTAATACAGACAGAGATTTATGCACCCCAAAAGTAAATATTTCTCAGATTTTTTTACCGGTTTTGTTTTGGCCTATAATATTAATATTCTTTGATAATCAAAGGAAGATTAATTTTGATTTTTCCCATGATCAATATTTAATATTTCAGTCATTATATGTTGATAAAACCCTTGACAGTATTTGTCTTTTATTTTTTGTATCAGCCAACTACAGTCTGAGCTACCAATGTCTTTTAAAAGAAATTAATTAATTTATTGTCATAGATAACTGAATATCAGAAAACACAGTACAGCAGACACATTATCAGGTGTTGAAATTTCAAACAGTTAGACCCATTTTGTAAACAACATCCTGACAGAATGGGAATTTTTTTCCATTCTCTACTATACCTGGACTGTTATCTCTGTAAATTCCTTGGAGTTCTCCCTCTCCACTCCTCATCTTTTACGATAAGGGTTAACATACAACATGATTCACTTGCTTTCTTTCCAGCCATCCACTGAACACGTGTTCAGTCTATACATGTTACCTTTCTAAATATATGTTGTGTTTTACTTCATTTCCCACTAGAGGGCAAAACCTGCTGGCATAAATTCTTATAACCACTCTGTTATAAATAAACTATTGAGAAGGGACAGGAAGTACCAGTGAATTAAGTTACTATTCTTCACCTGCACTTTCATTAAGAAATTACTTATAACAAGTGTTTCCTTAGAAATGGGGAAAACCAGAACAATCACCTGTGTTTTACATTAGTGAGAGTAGGTATGGTGAGGTCCTAAAAACCAGGGCCATTTAATTTGTTGTCTCAGGGTGTAAGAAAATAATAGCTACTCTATCTGAAATGCTTTGTTGCAAGGGCACTGTGGTGTTGTTTAGGCAGGCTTGACTTTGTGCCAGATTGTTTTTGTTTGAAGCTCCACCAATTACCTGAATCTCCATAGATGATGAAATTACACAGATGAAGCTGAAAGATAGACTTGGCAGGGTTTTTAGATCATAGATGTTCAAAGTGATGGAATCTATAGGTTGTGTCCCAAATCATTTCACAAAATGGCTTTAGCTTTGACAGGAGGAGGCAGTGAGAACCGAGGTATTGTGGTTCTCTTCTTGCATCTATGCACAGCCTGCTTCTGAAATAAAAATGTTGCCCATTTAAGTAAACTGATTCTGTTCCTACTGGCCTTGATGTCTCTCGTGTCCTCTCCTTCCCCACTCTGTCCCCCAGCCACAGGTGCTGCTGCCCTTATTTAAATTCCTTGGTCTTGAATGAGTTAAACTTTTTATTATTAAAAAAGCACCTTTTCCTTTTGATTAGAACAAAACAGCTTAGGAAGATAGACTTTGATACAGCTATTGCAGTGATGGAGAGCCTGATGTAACATTTAGCTCTGTGGTTAACTCTGAAACATGCTTCTGAGGGGAATCCCTCCAGCTTTTAACAGAAGACTGTGTAGAGTGGAAGAGTACAACCCTACACTGTGTCCAGTTTTGATCTACACGATTCAAAAAATGTGCAGACACTGATGAAAATCAAAAAAAGGGCCACAAAGATGATCAAAGGGCTGGAGAATGCCCTGTGAGGAAAGACTGAAGGAGTTAAGTCTTTTACCCCTGGAAAAGAGAAGGCTCAGGGAGGACCTCATCACAGTAATACAGTACTTATAAGGTAGTTGCAAAATGAACAAAGGCTTTCTCTTCCTGGGGAGTCACATGGAGAAGACAAGGGACAATGGGGACAGCTTGTAGTAGGAGAGGTTTTGTGTTGTTATACAATTTTTTTTTTTTTTTTTGTTACAGTTGAGAGTAACCAATCACTGAAACAACCTCCCTAGAGATGTGATGGAGTCCCCATCACTGGAGGTTTTCAAAATGTTTGGATACGTTGCTAGGTAACCTCTCCTAGGCTCTCTTTCCCACAAAAGGTTGGATCCTTCCAACCTATGCTGTTCTATGATTCTGTGATTCATATGGAGGCACAATTGATGTAAATATCTGTCAGGGCAGAGACCACTAGATTTTACTAAACCAGCTATCATTTTGATTCACCCACTCAAGTGAAGAGGCAAGGAATGAGTGGATGTAACTCCCTCAGCTGGGGACCACCTCTAGGTCCCTACTGACTTTCAAAACTGCCTTTTCTTTCTGTCAGCAAGGGCTGAATAAAAGATTTATGTACACTCCTGTGAAAATTTCCCTGTCAGCTAAATATTTAGCAGCACAACCTTTGAAAATGGATGGGAGGGAACTGGCCTTTTGCAAAAAGTTTGAGAAATGTTGGAAAATTACCATTTCTATCTGGTCAGGCATTACTTATAACCGTAGCAGAGGACAAGTTCTCTTTAATGTCCAACTTTAAGCTCAAGCCAATTCAATTTTTTCCTGGGCCTAAATGGATTTTTCTTGAAATCACTAAATATAGTTGTGCTGAAAGTGTCAACCTTCCATAATCACTTGCAGATCTCCAGGCTCATAGGTAAGAAGAATATTTAAAGGGAATCTTTATTATTTTTAAATGAAATCAGTGGTGTTTACCTCGCCATCTAATCTCACATTCATTGGAGTTTATATTTGATTAATAGTAGCATAGTGGGAATTGACATTCTGTGGATACAGCAGCCTTTCAAGGTTGCCATGGAAAGCACTTTTCTCGCAGACATCATCCCAACCGCTTTTATTTCTAAAAGACAGTTTCTTCCTCTCTTTTGAACTTTGATATTTAGATGTTGTACTTGTGTGGGTGTAGTGTATTGTGGTTGATCAATCTTTTACTGTGATCCAAAACAATTGCTTTAGCATAGAAAAAGAAATCAGAGGTAAACAAGTCAGTTCATTAGTTCTGTGCTACACATTGGACCTCCTTTTGGGAAAATACTAATGCTTAATGTTACTGTGTCTCTTTTGAATATTCTTTTATGGCATTTCGTGGGTTTAGTGAGTTATTTTAATGATATACTTACATGACATTTCTATCACTTTTAACTTGGTTTTATAATGCCTTCATAAAACGCATCCAGAGTTCCTGCTCAGTTAATCTTTAAAGAAAGACATTTCTCTTGAAGCACTTTAGAGAGATCATAACTTGGTAATCAATTGCTTTCTTTGAAACCATTGAATTAGCAAGAGAACTTGAAGGTAGCTCAGCAGGAGAGCCAGCAACATGCACTTAACGTGGAAGTGTCCAAAGTCTGGCACTGCCTGGAATGAACTCTGCTACCTGCTTCTCTGGAGACAGCTCTTGAAAGAGACAAAAAAAAAAAAAAAAAAGTTGTTTACTGTGTTATTCCTTTTGGTCTGTGTAGTTAGGAAAGTTTGAGAGCCTTCCTGTCCTATTTCCAGTAAGAGAAGCTGTTGATAGTAGGACCCTGGTATTTCTTTGGTGTATTTCTGTTCATTCAGAAAACATGCACACAAAAAATAGCTTTTTCTTGAATGCAGTAGAATCAAGGCCCAGCAGGCCTTTTCTATGCTTAGAAACTGAAATATGCTTAGAACACCTAGAAGTAACTAAGTTTCCTCTTGGAATCTAGTTACAGCCACTTCTATTTCTTTCTCCCTTTTTCTTTTACAGGCTGTCTCTGCTGGGACAGATTCAACCAGTCTTAAGCATGAAAAATAGCTTTAACATGCTTTGTCTTCATTCTTAGAAGTCCTGGTATGATATAAAATTCGAGTTCATCCTTATACCTGGCTTTCTTGGGTGATAGCATCTTGTCTTCTGCACAGTGCATTTCAGTCAGACATTTTAACCAATAAGCATTGTCAAATGTAATAGAAATTCTGACCATAGCTAACAACTCATTTTTCAGTCTTATCTCAGCCTTCTGTGTCTTCAGGTTGATGTGGGAACACATCTTAGGAGAACAACCAAAGTAAGCACAACAGTCTGAATACTACAGCATTAATGCCTGCTTTTAATGTCACTGTTTGAGAAGGGGATTCTATGACACATCACCCGGTGATGGGGGCAAGCTTGTAGCTTGAAGTCTGCTTCTGATGCTAGAATCCTGATTCATGAGTGGATTTGGTTTGGATACAAGTCCATTTCTATAGGAATTTTTTAACAGTAGAAAATGGAATGTTAAAAATTGTCTACTGATGATTTGGCAAATGGGAACTGCAACCTGGGGACATGTCTTTGCTTGTAATAGAGTAAAAAGACAGAAGACAAGATTACAAAGAACAGAAACAACCCAGAGGTAAAGGTTGTTATTAATAGCAATAGCAGAAATAAGTAATTGAGTAAAAAATATCAAATGAATTTTGGAGCCTGTTTAATCTGTATGAGAAACAAAAATGATACTTGTACACTTTTTATTGAAGAGAGTGAGAAAAAAAAGCCTGAAGGAAAATCGAAATTAATGGAAATTATCCCCAAGCACCCAGAGCTATAAGAACTTTGTATCTTAGACCTCAATGAACACAAATGTTTCTGTGTTGTGATCACCGTTTCTACTTTACTTTTCCTCTTATAAAGAAGTGAAAGATGCAAAAGAATTGGGTGCTTAACCAACTGAATCTTTTAAATAAATTTTATACTGTGTCGTTTCAAAGAGACTAGAGACTTCATAAGCATAAATTGCCCCTTTACATTATATTATTTTCTTTCCCCTTAGCTGAAGGTAGTCCTTGCTCTGCTGCTGTGGGTGTTTTACCATTTATTGGTACACAAGATTTCCTGTTCTTGTACTCAGATAAAATGGATATCCATAAAACTTTTATAAAAATGTTGTTTGTTATGCATGTATAAAAAATATTTTTAGACTTTGAAAAATTAATAATTTTACCTATTTTGAAGGAATGTATCTATGCTTAATAAGAGTCTAGAATACTGAATTTATTTTCAGAGGGGACCAAAGACTTAGCGGAATAGTTTGAAAGAATAGTGTAAATGTGAATGTTCTATGGCTATTACAGTGAAATATTTTTATTTCTTATTATGTTATCCCTCACTGGTTCAAGGTTTAAACCTGTGCCTCAATTAGCAAAGGTTGCAGACCCTCTAGAGAGTGACTTAGATTAATGAAAAAAGGTCTTAAATTGAGAATGCTTTAGAAAGCGTTATATTAGTTCAGAGGCAGCTGTGATTCATAGCACAATAAAGGTAAACTGACCTTTTAAAGGCAAATATGTCTTGCTGATTACAGAACTAAATGAACAAAGGTCTAATGAAGATCTTATACAACCATCTCTTTTCTAAGCCTTGATTGAGTCTGTAAGATGTTATTTTGGCCAGGTATGTAACTTCCCTTTGAAGTTATAAGCTGCAAATAAATTATATATTGTAAAGATATTCCACTCTCTTCAGTACAGTTTTGCAGCCAGAAATGCAGATTTAGTTTGCTCTTTCACTCTTCTTAGAAATAGTAAAGAAAATGTACATTACCAGAAATCTGAGTAATGTCTGGAATAGTTAAGTATTACTGATTAATCCTGTAAGAGTAATGCAGAGTTTTATAACTGTCAAAGGAAACAAGAATAGAAACTAGAAAAGCCATCTGCTTTGACCTGAAGATGAAAGACTGCCACTGACAGAGGTTGATGAGGTTTCACTACACAACACACCCATAAAAAGTTCATAGTCCAAGTTGCATTCACATCTCAGATCTTGCAGACATGGGTGTATTCCTATGTGACTCCGAGGGATGACAGTAACACAATTTCTAGTATGAAAGAATTAATTCCGCCTCATTCTACCTGCTTTGTGTTCTGGTACTTTTACACTGACTGTGTGGTGTGCATTCAAGAGCACAAAAAAGAAAAAATCTTATTTATAGGAAAAGTCAGGAAGAAAAGAATAAGATTCTGCAGCCTCTTACATTAAACAGGGGACAAGCATAGGAGCCTACAGGAAGGCTGACACATTTCAGATTATACTGACTCTTGATATAAATAACACAGATAACCAGCCCCCAGTTCTTTAGGATGAAATCTCTCAGGTCAAGGCACTCAGATCCTTTACATCTGGAAAAGGCAGAGCTGTATGAGTGCAGGGAAAACTCCAACATCCTCCTTTCAGGGACTTGCAAGACAAAATGTTATTTCAGCATATGGCTTATAACATCCATATTCACTAAAGTAATACATAAAGTTCTTTATAAATGAGCCACATGTGACTTCCTTGAGACTAGACATACCTGATTAGTAAAACCTATAGTCTCTTCCATGATAACATCAAGGGGTTTGTGTCAGAGAAGCCTTGTGAAAACAGAAAGAACTTTATATTTTTCAGCTTTTCTCCAAGTCTTAAGCCTGCACTAACTTTTTTTTCTTAATTATTAATCAGTGAATTCCTTGTCTTCTTTTAATTAATTCTCTCCAAAATAATCAATGTTAAGAGTGCCTGTCCAGAAAATACAGATAATTTTCCCTCTCTATAGAGATTTTCATGTTGGCTCTTTAGTTTGAGAAGAAGATGCTATCAAAATTAAGGAAACAAATGTATTTCTTGCTCCAAAAAAGATAATTACTTTTGCTGGGTCTAAGGAGGGACTTGAGACCTTATACTCAAGGATCATGGTAAGGCAGGATCATGACTAAGAGGGGCATTTCAGGTTAACAGGGTAGGCAGTGACTATCAGCAAGACAGGTCAGGATGAGATAAGAGAGTTGAAGTGCATTTTTCACTGATTGGCTGGCTCTGCAATTTGAGAAAAAGAGCTGTTGCAGTCTCAGATCACTACCTGAGCAAGGAACTTTTCTTTCTTTCTGCAGTGGACAATTTTTCTTAGAAGGCTTAGCCTCTCATCAGAACAGAATATGATCAATACTTTCCTTCTCTTTGAAGTTGACCCTTCTTGCTTTGCCTGTGATACAGAGACACAATATTCTGATGAGGCAAAGGGTAACTCTTGAGTTTATTCCAATGAAATACTTGTCAAGATACCGCAGGTGTTGCTAGACTTTTGCCCCTGTGTATCAAGGATTGCCCACCCTTGGTAGTCACAGGCTGCTGGACTTGGAAATGGGACTGTTGCCTCCTATGTAGACCATCAAACACCTCCTGTGTGTGCTGCAACATTAGTGTGATGTGAGGTCTGGGGGATGCCTTGATGGCTGCCTGGCTGACATTGGGAGTCAGGTGAGCAGCAAAGGGATGGATACCACTGAGAGAATCTAGGCTCCTAACCCCTTCCTTACTCTTCTTTTGCCTAAAATTATTTCTTAGTAGAAATTTATTGAATAAATAAATATAATTGTTGCCTAAAGTTATTCACTTGTCTTTTTATTTTTGTGAATAATTATAATAATAAAAGTTAAGCTGTTCAAAGCTGCCGTTGTTGCTAGAGTGAATTCCTTCTTCCCTGAGAAGGAATCAGGGAGAGAGCAATACGTAGCAGATCCATAATGCCATTTCAGAAAATTAAAGTATATTCCACTTCAGTATCTTTCTTTGTGTACTAGTCCAGTTTAGCAGGTCAGTTTTGCTTCTCAAAAAGCACAGTGTCAAAATCAATTTTCTGAGAAGAAGAGCAATTTTTTTAAGCAACATATTTGTTGGTTTACTATTTCATCTAAATACCAAAACAAATTAATCCCTGTGATACATTGAAAATTGCAGGCTTTTTCCAATCTTTTTTTATACAATTCTAAAATAATCAAATCTCAACAATATTTGCTTTAAACAGAATGTATCTGTGTCACTCTATAGGAAAATGTCACAAGCTTCTGATCTTGACATTGCCTTTATAATCTCCAGCTTATCTATTTATCTGCATTCTAATTAAAATCTCCTTGAAATTGGTATGGTTCTTCACTTGAGTCATACCCATCAAACTTCGTTACTCAGATGCAAGACATATAATATTCAAAACACTGGAAAGTTACTAATATCTAAGACTCCTTTCTGCACATATTAATTACTGTTACACAGCATTTTTTATTAAATGTTTGTATGATTTATGTCTATGAAATTTTGAATTAAGAAAAGCTCTTTTGGAGGAGATTTAAGAAGATATTCAAAGTGACAGAAATATGGTTGCAATTTTCAATAACTTTGCATACATTATCTCATACTACATGTATCACAAGGCAGGTGCCCTTGCTGTGCTTTTTACTTGAGATACCTTTTTGAAATTCAAAAGGGATTTATCCCTTCCCCACACTTTCAATTATGGGAATATAATACAACAGAAAACAGGCCATACCTTGAAATAGATTTTCATACAGACAAGGAGTAGCAAGAGAGAGTCTACTGAACACAAATGAAAACTTATTGCCTTGCTATCCTCTGTATGTCTGAGGGTATTTGCTTTAATTATTAAATTTGCTCGATATTTTATATAGAAATGAAACTGATAATGGATTTCTTTTTCCTGTTTTTTTAACTTCATGTTCTCTCTAACCTGTGACATCTCGGCTCAGCAGCCCAGTCATCCCATGGTACCTATTCCAGAAAATGAGACACTCAGCTCTAAGGAGGTAATCAATTGACATTTAATGGGTTTAAGCATTTGCATGCTAGCTTTATCATTTATTTACATAGCTTGTATAGAGTTGATCAGTAAAAATGTGCTGAGCTTCCAAACCTGCTTTTGTCCAGTGCAGGGACTAGATAAACACTAATTGTTTTTAATGATTAATGAAGGAAAAAAAACAGAGTTGTTTTGCAGCCTGTTGTATACCTGAATTTGTAATAACACTAGCACTTACACTTCACGTTCCTGATGTGTGCTGTGGGGAAGTTAGCAAGTGGTAATTGTTAAATTATGCAGTTTGTGTTATTTAAATAACACATTTCGCAATTTGCACTTTCTGATATAACTTCTGTTTTAAATACCAGATACTACAACAGCTACCAGAAGCACTTAGGATAATTAGTTATTGAGAATGTCATAAAAGACAGTCAACACAACACAAAATGTGATTCAAGTTTGCCCAGTATCAAAATTCAGTGTCAGTTGGATGCAAATTTTCTTCAGGTCTAAATTCAGTGGCCAATTCCGTACTACTATTACATATGTAAACTGTAGGACCATAGTGGTTGTGGCCCTAGATAGTTCATTCAGTGAAAGCAGAAGCAATCTACTAGTCACTATCAATTTTCTATTGAGACAGAGGGTATAAGAATTAAAAAGGCTCTGCTGGCACAGACAAGTCCTTTTTACCAACAAGGTCATGAACATGACACTGACTTACAGCCTCAACGTTGAAATAAACATACATAATGTAATTAACTGTCCTACTTTTAACTCTGACTTTGGAATGTAATATAATATCCTTAATTAAAGAGTATTTTCAATATTATTTTCAAAATTCACATTTGAAGGCGTAACTTATTACCAATAATAGCAGTATGAGTACGTTTATGACACAAGAAGGAATTTTTTGTTATTGAGACCTCTTTTTACCAGGTGCATGCTCACTATTATTTCACTGGTTTTTTTGATGAGTTTAGCTATACAGATAGGAATGATAATTACAGCTTTTTAATAGTTGTGGGTTTTTTTCTTTTTTTAAATTAGCTTCTGGTTTTGCTAAAAGCAGAAATATGATAATTTAAATTAATTAAATGGATGTTTGCCAATAATTTCTGCCAAATTAGTAACTTTCTTGTTGTTTTGAAAAATATTGTGGGAGTTTTGGGGTCAAGCCCTTCACATTTTGGAAGCAGAGGGTTTTCCTGAATTCTGAGTTTTTTGGCAACATTTCAATATATCCTCACAGTTTATCTCAGTTTCCAATGGAAAAAAAAATGGTAAAAAAAAGAATAAAAGAAAAAAGGCTGATATCTCACTTGTTGGGTGGATCTGCACTAAGAAAATGTAGGCATGAATGTGTCCTGTTTTTCTCATGTGCATCCCTGTGCCATGTGTCAGGGACGTAGAGCTACTTCATATCTCTTTTTGTCTGAATCTTCATCACAGCCTTCCAAACTCCTCCTTTTTTTCCTTGCTTTTGACATGTCTGTTTCTACACTGTCAATCCCCTTTCCTCTGCCTCCCAGGAGCCACTTCTTGATTCTCTCAAAAGTAGTTGTTACAGCTTCTGCTATGGAAGTCTTCAAAGAAAGACTCAAAATGCCCTCATAAAGTGCAGTTAGACCACAAATACCTTGCAGATCTTCTCAGATAGGATGTGTTTTATCATCTCATCTGCAAAGTTTCTAAAATATTATTGAAGTAAAGGTATTTCATTAGAGGGTGGTGAGAGGGAACGCATAGTACTGGGGATAAATTTGTTGTTGAGATTAAGTAGATTTGAACTTCATCAGGAACTCTAAAACGTGTATATATACACATATATGTATATATGTGTATTTGTATAAGTGTGTGTGTTTATATATGCATGTATATATATATATACTTCCAGCCTCTGAAGATGCAGATGATTTTCCTGTATTTGAAAATAAGATTGAGGGAAGAAAACAGCTGGATTCCTGTCTCTCATCCTGCTTTACAATTTACACATTGAGGGAGAATTTTGCAGATCTAATGGAAAGACAGAATTTTTCAAAGAGAATTCTTTAAGAGACAAGACACATAATTTAGCTAATGCATTATTAAGATCAGTTCAGTAAGTGAAGCGTCTTGCACTGGCATAATAAAGTAAGACTACTGTGAGTGAGATATCCTTGAAAAGAATTTTCAGCATATTCTTAATTCCCTGTGACAACGAAAGTGTGAATTCCTTTGGTTAGAGGCCAGCTTGGTCTGTTCCAAGGCAGGTAAAATATACAGTACAGTCTTCTATAAACTCTCTTATATTTTAAACAAACACTTGAAACAGAATTTTAATTTATTGAAAAGCTTAAATGTACAGCAATGGTTGGAGTATTTGTATCATGACCTGTAGAATAAAGATATCTGATGAAATTGTGGTAGCATTTATAAGGACCAAAGAAAATCAACTGGAAAGAAGAAGATTTATAAGTGCTGCTATCAGTACACTTTGTATTTCCTCATCTTATTGAATGATGGTTATTTACTACTTATAATGACGTTAGCTAGAGTCAAATAGTTAGCTTTAAAATTGAAAAAAAGGTGTAAGATACCATTTTGTGTTGCTGAGTAAGCCGAGTATTTGTGCTGATTCCCTGGAGCCTGCGACTAGTGTATTTTGGAACTATGACTATGCAGGTGGACTCCACTCCATGTAGACAGATCAGGAAGAATTGTGTCAGACTCAACACAAGCTGTTCAGGTAGTAACATCAGGAGATGACACATTTACTGTTTTCTTTATTACAAGTCAAAGAAAATATTTGCCAATGAACTGTTAAAAGTACTTGTACGGGGCACGTGATCTAAGTTTTCCCCCCAGTTTTTAATCTCATTTTTATCAAAGGGGGTGACCAGAGCACAACATGCTGGTCATGTGGCAGCTGAGCAATGTCTTTGTGGGTGGCAGAGAGGACACAAATGTGCCTAGAGATGACCCCTTTTTCTCAATCTCAGTCAACAAAGACTGAACAAAGGCATCTGTTTCACTTGAGATCTGTTGCTGGAAATGGAATTGTACAGCACTGATACCCAGAAAAAGATCAAAATTTATGCTATCTTGGAGACAGTCAGGAGAGCAACACAGAACCAGGATCAGCTCAAGATATTTGGGGCAGTCTTCTTAGCTGCTCTGAGGGTGGTGGCTTCTTGGAGATGCATTGTTGTTGAGCTGTCTCTGAAGAACCAACAAATTTTCACCATCTTCTCTTTTATATGTTGGGTCTTCAGAATTGGATGTTATTATGCTTTTTCTTTCCAGTGCATTAAAAAAAGCCAGGTAGGTCTTGGTTGATGATTTTTAAAATCACAACATCTTTCAGATACCAGCATTGTTCCTTTTTATTTAGGAACCTATCTTGACTCTAGGAACAGCTTATACTGAATTTATACTTTATGAGTTTATGTAACCCACCTCTCCACTTAATTTAAAATGTCTTTTTTTTTTTTTTTTTAATCAGTGAATCCTGTTTAGATGATGAACTGATTTGGAAAAATTCTGTCAAGTTATAAACTCAATATAACTCTTACTGCTATAAGAAGAACCTTAGATCACTGTCCTATAGTCTCTGCCAACTTTATCTAAAATTACATATAGGCTCATACTTTTCACATAATATTCCTCCTTCAGAGTGAAAAAGTGTGTTTTCTGCAATTCCAAAAAAACAAATGGGCAGGCAGATGCTCTGTGAATAGTAATCACCTCCTTGACCTTTAGGAAGGAGTGAGAGAGGGAAAGAAGAGAAGGGGTTCCTACTTTCTACTTAGTAATTTGTATTGTTTTCCTCGAAGCATTCACTGGAAATTTAAAAAAAAAAATAAAAAAAAGAAGCTACTTCTGTGTTCAGAAGCATTCTATTCTTCATGCAATTTTAGCCTCGTTCTGTAACAGCATGTACCAAGTAAGAACTATCACTTCTTTGTGAAAGCAGGAAAACAAATAAGGGATGTTCTCCTTGTGAAATCCTCTTCTACAAGCAGTGAGTTTTAAATGGAGGACATCTAAAGGATGCTTCTTTGAAACCTAACAAAAGATATGCCAATAATTTTTGATACCTACTGCCTTCCTTTCAATTTAAAGTGGCTAGTGGGCTAGTGTTTGCCCAGGTTATGGTGTGTAATGATGTTATCATCGTTCTCAGAATTGTACTGAGTCAGAATCTCTAGAGGAAACATAGGGCATATGTACTTGTCTCAAAATATGTACTAGTCTCAAAAAGGCATTGCATGTAGGTGCTAAAAGTATGTCCTCATTACCCTTATTCATCTATCACTAGGTCCATATAATCTTTTGCTGCAGCTGTTACTCTGTTTATCTGTTTGTTACTCATGAAAGATCTGTAATATTCACTTTAGATATCAGTAGCATCCATAAGGCCAATATTCATAAAAAGACCCCCTGAGAAAAAGCTGACTTCAGTGGTGACAAGATTTCACTGACTGTGTTTTGTGTAAAGTATCAAAAGTTCTTGAAATTTGAAATTCTATGAAAATAAAGTCCAAAGTCAATAAAGTCCAAAGTTCTGTTATACGTTGCTCTTAATCTTTATTTATTTAAGAAGTGTTCCTGCTCAGAAGTCAACAATAGTATTAATCATTGATAGATTCTACATATAAGAGGAAAATGCACCCATTTTTGAAAGTGTCCTTGTACTAAAGAATTTATGCAAGGGGTTTTATATTCAACCGAAGTTCCAACCCAAATGGCATTATCACAGCAGACTGATGGTCTTTCAGTTGAAAAAGCCCTCGTATCCTGTATTCTGTAATGATCCAGCTCTTCCATACCAATAACTTTTCAACTTGTAAAGAAGATTCCCTGTCAAAGAAAGAAGAGGGGTATGGTAGATACCTAATGAAGGTAGAGAGACCTGTATTGGGAACTGTCCCACTCAAACGTCAACTTTGTTCAAGTCCCTTCTTTTTCCATTTGGCGTTGGGACAAGTCCTTCCCAGCATGCAGACTTATTGAGGCAAAACACTGCATTTCTCCTTGGGCTTTCCTTGGAGACAGGAACATGAGCTCTCCACCTGTCACATTGTGGGTGTACTGTTCACCTTTTCCTTTCAGTCTTGCATAAATTTGCAGCCTTGTTCCCCAGACACTCGTATGGCAGAGCATTGTTGTCAGCTCCCCTCTGGAGTGAGGGTTTTCACTATCCTTAGTTTATTTTGACCAAGCCAAGGACTGCAAACCTAGGCTCTCTCCATAATAACAGTTAATTTAACTGGAAATATAATGACCCTGGAAATGAGCATTAAATATAGGAATAGTTACTGCTTTTACTAAAGGAATAAGGTATTTGGGTGTTAGCTGTCACAAATTCTTTGACCTCCAAAGTTGATGGGCCACTGAAAAGGAACAGTAAGTTGTAGCCTTCTGATACTTATCAATGAAAAGGTAGGTCCAAACAATGCACATTTCTAAATATTAAATAAAACCTTTAAATATCAGCGGACATAATTTCTACTGACTTTATAATTTAACAATGCTTTAAACTTTTTTTTTTAATACTTTATATATACAACAGGAAATTTATACTTGCAACAGGTATTTGGGTAATACTTTTGGCCACCTTCAATGATATCTCCTTGTTTTTCATACAAACTTTCAGTTATAACCTACTCACATGTTAGAGCATATTAGATGACCATGCATTAAAAATGAAAACCATTTTTTGCATTTATAGGATTTTATTTCTTATGTGATCACTATAAAAAGAATTACTGTAAGTGTATTACTTTTATGGTAAGTTTACACTAAAAAATCAGAAAGAGTAGTAATATGAGTGATAAAGAGAAAGTTCGAAATGTCAGTACATCATTTAAACTGCCATTTTAATCTAATTCTACGTGGCTTTAAGAAACAGCTGTTGTATTTGGTCCACTTCAAATAATGGCAGGAGTACTGTGTTATCATTCTAGAGAGGAAGATCTTGCCATGAATAGGTAGTCAGAAGAGAGCTGTATGTTGAAGAATGCTTTTTTATTATTCAATACTTAAGTAATGCAGAAGTAATTAAAATCACAGAATCAGACAAAAATTAGTCATAGTGTTTGACGACTCATGCTAAAATTATTTTTCCTTATGGCTAGTTAAAATTTCCCCATTTGCTGCCTGATTTCCTTTCACTATGCAAATCTGAGCTGTCTATAAACCCTGCTTAAGTAGCAAGGGAGGCAAGATAGGTACCCTTAGCCTACTTATTAGCTTAAACAAGTGCTGTTGCCCCTCATCTGTCACATGTCTTTCCCAGAAATTGTGGAATGCTTTCAACCATTCTGATAGTCCTCCATTTGGTTTTCTCTGCTTGCTTGATGACTCTTTTTTTATTGAGAGGGGTCAAAAATGGGCACTACGTTCCAGATGCAACATCACCAGTGCCCAGCAGAGGGGAATAACTTCCCTCAACCTGGTGGCTGTGCTCTTATTAATGCAACTGCATATGAAGTCATCCTTCATCACAAGGGTGGACTGACACGTGTTCAGTTTGGTGTCATCTAGACCTCAAGTCCTTCCAGGCAGAGCTGTTAGGCAGCCAGTCAGTCATTGGCCTGTACCGCTTCATGGGTTATTCACTTCTTCCATTCTTCCTTGTCCCCATCTCCTCCTTATCCCCATCTGCTCCTTATCCACTACCAAATGTAGGATTTTGTGATTGCCTTTGTTCAAAAATCTCCAGTTGACTCATTCCTCTAGTCTGGCAGAGTCCTCTAGAATGGGAATCATACCCTTGGCATATCAGTCTCTCTTGCCCCTCCAGGTTGGGAACATTCACAGACTTCCTGGACATGTAGGTTCTTTAGGACCCTGATGGAGATGTGTGACAACCTCTGAAATACCATCTGGAATAGAGATTTTGAACTGTTATATTGTTTAGATAGACCATTATCTTTTTTAGACCAGTGTCCCAGCCAGTTATTCATCCACTCTGTAGTCTACCCTGCTCCTCAGTTTGGGATTCTAGGATACTGTGGCAAAATCCCTGCTAAGCTGGAGGAAAACAAAACCCATGTCATGTGAATGCAAGGGTGGCCACATGTGCTCTGTCGTCTCAGCATGAGGTTCAAAAGAGAAGTGGAAAGTGGAAACCCAACATGTGCTTGAAATGACCTCTAATGTGCATTAATCAAGGTGATGCTTTGTTGAAATCTGCTGTGTGCAGTAGACTTCCTCAAACATGTTAATGCATGAAAATTCATCCTTGGTTCAGTAAGCACAGTTGTAAATTAACAGTGCAGCAAACCACTGCTGTAAAAAAACAGAGTACTGTTTGGAGTTGTCCACTGGTTTTTACAATGGTGCCTGCTTAACATACTGCAGTTTTTATTCTCTCCATTTTGTTTTCACCTTTTATTTTAATTTTTCTATAGGTTTCCAATGAAAGAGGTTCTCTTTAGCTATGATGGTGAGTATTAATATTTTTTTCTAACTTGATTATAGCCACAATTTGAATTTGTAATACATATTTGAATATGTAACTACTTTGGTGTTCTTTAACAAATTGTTATGACTTTATTTAAAAATATGTAGGGTGCTTTAGCTACACAATTTAGTGCTTGGATAATAAGATAGCTATGTTTGGTGAAGGATTTTCTACAAATATTTACCAACACAGAATAATTCCAATTCTTAGCATGACAGAATTAATTCAGAATTGGATTAATTTTAAGTGGCATGCAATCAAACATTTGGAAGAAACTGAGGTATAGTTTGGAATTAGACAGCAAAGTGATATCAGGGAAGTAAGATGAATATTTTTTTTTTATATGTGAGCACATAACCAGATAGTGACATTAAAATGAATACTTTGCTGGAGTTAAACAATACCATATTGCAAATAATGTGCTATGCTTGAGAGCAGATATAATTTAGTACTTAATGAGAAAGGTCAGCAAACAGGTGATACTGGAAAAGGTGAAAGACTCAATGCCTTTTTTTCCTGTTTGCTTATTTCAGCCTTCACCAAAAAAAAAAAAAAAAAAAAAGAATTGTAACTAAAAGTTTATTTCAATTATTAATAAGAATTTGAGAGTAGGATCATTGAAAGAATTGGGAAATAATGCTTGAAGGAATACTGAGGTAAATTCAAGTATGCAGGATGGTACAGCCTAATGAAACTATCCCGTAAAATACTGAACCAAAGCAATTTCTCAAATGCTAGTGATAGCATGAGTAAGTTCCCAGAAAACTGGAGAAGGGCAAACACAATATCCTAGCTAAACAAAAGAGGAAAGAAAAATCTAAAGAATTACAGTAAAGCCAGTTCTAACAGCATTTCCAAGACACTGGAACAAAGTATTAAACAACACATTTGTAGACATCTAGAGAATGGTAAGGAGATAAGATGACTTGCACAGGGACACATCAGAAGCAAATCCTATCAACTTGATCTCATTTCCTTCTGTGACAGCAAAGCAGATAGAGGGATGTGTTTTATACACAGTCCCACACGTCATTCATAAGCAAGCAAAGCAGATATGGACTAAATTAAATTCCCATAAGGCAGATACGTAACTGATTTGAAAGCTGGGCTCTGAGAAGAGTTATTTTATGCTGAAGTGGGAGAACATCTCACAGGCTTCCAGAATGCTGTCTTCTAGCTCTAACACTATAGAACTTTGCCATTAGTTAATTGTTCAATCACATGGACAGCACCCTTACCCAGTTTATAGGTAATGCACATTTGGGAGGACTTGCAAGCAGCTTGGAAGGCAGGATTTTAATTAAAAAAAAGTCACTTACAAGAATGGCTTCAAATAAATATGATAAAATTAATTGAAAACAAATACAAAGAAATATGAAGAGTACAGACAGAAAAGGAATGACAATATTACTGCAGGTGAGAACCTGAGGATCCCAGAGGAGGACAAAGTGAATATGAGTAGAAGAGGTAATGCTCTTACAAAAAATGCCATTTCAGGGAGATGTTGAAGGGAGTGCTTATAATATGATAGAAGAAATTACTCATATCTGTTCACTATCAGTGAAAATTCAGTTGCATGGGATGTAGGAAATAACTAGAAGATTTAGAAAAGATGCCAAAGTGTCAGTGTCTTCACATAGAAGAAAAGAAATAAGGACAGGGTAGAGGCAGAGCAGTTTGTGTCTCTTCATAATTATTGTTATTATTATAAAGGGATATTAGTCATTTCTCCATCCTTCCTGAGAGTAAGAGAAAGAGAAATGGGCCTAAATTTCAGGGAGAGAGATTTAGTTTTAATTTGAACAGTTGCAGCTCTGTGAAATTTTATGTCTTAAAAAAATTTTGCCTCTAGTTGCTGCAAAGACAGGCAAACATCTCATAAGGTAGATCTGGTCTGCCAGCTCTCGTCTGCTCCCACACCTATAGCACAAATGAGGTGGCTGAATATATCTTTAGGGCTGGGTTTTTTTACTGTGAAACTCTGAGTTCCTCTTGATAGCCAGGTCATCAGGTTGTTGCATAAATTAGAAAAAACAAGTGACCTCAGTGTGTATTACACATCTTACTAATCTGTATTTTTGAGAACTTGTATTCATACAAAAACTCTTCTTTTGCAGCCCCAAATTAGGATCAAGAGCTAAAACTGTATTTTGAGTCCTGTTTCTATACTGAGAAGAAATCCACGTCACAAATCTTATTAAAAACACCATTTAAAAAAAAAAATGCTTCCAGTATGCTAATTCTAAAGCAGTAATAACAATCAAATATTCTTTCAAGAGGTAATCTTCTGTACTAGCATAATTAACCTCAGAGATACAGACTTCAATATGCCATTTCTTGAAATTTGCTGGTTTAAGAGATGTCTAATATAACACAGTGTATTTTATTTAGAAATAATATAAATGTTGAAATTAAATAAAGCTGTATTTTTGTTGCAAAGTGGTTTTTGTGATTTTTGTTTTTACTGCTGTAAATGTAACTCCACGTGTTTCGAATAGCTGAGAAGAAATGCCAGCATTGCTGGGAAAGGAATGCTTCTGCTCACTTAACTTTGGTCGCATTTTGACACCACACAGACACTTGTGCTTTGTGAATAGTCCAGGGTTTTGGTCACATCTGTGCCAGCCAGCACCCACAACAGTGAGCATACACAGCAATTTTTCCCTGCCATGCATATTCATAGCCCTTTTGGTTGGCAGGGTCTGTGCCAGTTGCTGAGTGCAGGCAGAATTACTGGCAGCTCAAGGAAGAAACACCACTTTCTTTTCCAATTTACACTCCTAGGTTTTTGATTCAGTGCTGCTTTCACACAATGTTGTCCAAGCCTGAGTCTTAAAAAATGTACTTCCAAAGTGCACTATAAAAGTCTAAAGAACTGATTGTCTCTGCTTGCATGAATTAATTGCCTTCTCCCCAGTCTCTTGGTCCTGAATGACAGATCACTTGCAGGTATGTATATGCTCAGGACCTTTGTGTCACAGCACTGTCCCAGGGTGCAGGAGCATTTTACCTCTTGACATTGTGGTTACTAATATTGTAATGAGAATCACTTCTGCTTTTATTGAAATTAATGTGGATGAACTAAGTTATGAAATATTACCATCAGTTAAAACATTAACATTAAATGAAATAGTCCTTAGGCTGTTCAGCTTCTTGCACTTTTGGATCTGGTGTAACTTCAGTCCAGTCCCTTGGATACTGAAACTGTGAAGACACAGGAAAAGGCCAGTGATGAGTAAGTCTCTCTCTATGGTCGATATATGAATTTTTTCCCTTGATGCTGGAGCACATGCATCCTTCAGAATATTGTGAAACTATGGATACACATGTAGGGGTGGTGTTTTTGTTTAGTTTCCTTTCTCTGTGGGAAAACACTAGAAGGTAAGTGTGTACACCTTATGAATGGCGTACCTATTAACCAGATGGTGGGGAAAAAAATGAGAAAAACATATCAGTGGGTTTGAGAGAGTTTTTGGGAACAGAAGTCAACACATAAAAATGTACATAAAAAGTACTGAAAATATAAATAGATATAAATTCATATATATAAATGCATCTATAACTATAAATGTGTTAAAAATATTGTAGAAGCTGTAATAGATCTACTCACCAAGGTCTTAACAGTATTTCTTGTTTTCAGCAAAACACTGAAGTAGGCAAAATTCATATCTAGAGCCAATGTGATCCGTGTGATTCTCAAAAGTCTTCATATGCTTTCCTGCCCATCTTTTTCAATGCATTGGCTTTGTTCTGAATTTGTTCGAACCCCAAATTTCTTTTGCTTTTGAAATACATTTTTGTAGAGCCCAAATCCATTCTAGGATGTCTAACTGAGAGAATTATTCACATGGTATGGTTTAGGTTTAGATTTACCTAGGTGATTGACTGAAGCCCATAGGTGAAAGAAACACAAGTAAGAGAAAGAACTACTGAGATTAAAGGAAACAAAAAGGAAAAATCAATTTTTTTGACCTCTGGGTTTGTGAGTTTTTTTCAACCATGCATACTTTAAAAAACAGTTTCCCACTCTGTTTAAACAGGTTCCATCTATGAATGAAAAATGATATTATATTGGCAATTACAGTCTAGGAAGTCTATCCTGAAAAACCAAAGGAAAAAGTATTACAAGGGAAAAAAATTATTTAAGGAGATGCTATAGTGAGCAAAACAATATGAAAGTGATTGCTTTTTCATCAGTACTAGAATATTAGTGGTGCTGTTTATTCAATAGTGTAATATATTTAGCCCAGGTTCTCCTGCCTTTACTCTGCTTTAATTCATAGTTTTCTGGTAAAATACACATTCCCATCAGGATCACAATGACTGCATATGTTTAGTGAGGGCTTATGGTTACCTTTTTGCCTCATCTACTCTCACAGTCTGATACAGTGTTCACCACACTTTGTGCATGCTTGTGGTGTTTCTCTTGTTGCTATTTGCTACAACTCAGGCTAGAGAAAAAATGATTTATTAACGTTGGCCCAAGTGGTCAGAAGGGGGATGTGTCTAACACAAGGGGTATGTTTGGACACTGACACAGAAAGGGCCATGGGAAGGATGGGCACCCAGAACCTTGCCAGCTATTGCGATTTACTCTTCTCTGAGGGTGACGAGAAATGAGATTTCCGTGATGCCCAGTAGGCTCATGCAGGCAGATTTGGAAGACTTTTGAAAGAAACACTGTGGAAGAACCCTGCTACAACTTTAAAGAGATTCTTGGACATTTTAATGTCTTTTTTTTTTTTAATTTGTTACTCCATCGAGATTTCATCAATATTAATATTTGAATTCCTGCCAAAAATTTAGTGTTTTTTAAAGCTCCAAGGTAGACATCAAGGAGTGCTGAAACAGGTACCAGACAGATATTTTTGCCCTTGACTCTGCTGACTAGAACAAGGACTAAGACCCCAACTCAAAAGCTTAGAAGAGCTGTTATGCTTTAAAGGTTAATCTTCAATAGAGGAAAATGTTTACTTGTTTACCTGTTTTAAATGTTTACCTGTTTCTGAACTGTTAGTGCATGTTTTCATACAGTGAAGACAGAGCTACTTTGGTTTACAGAGGAAATTACTAAAAAAATCTATTTGCTGAATCACAATAGAATGATTTCATGTGTTTTTTTACAGGCCAACAACTGGGAAAAATGGTTTTATTGAGGTTCAGCACAATCTCTTGTGTCCCAAAACAAAACTGCTTAGAAGCACAAGTTACATTTTTGTGTTCCTTAAAAGGAATCTCACTTCTGTATAAATGAGCTCATGAGATTTCCAAGAAAATTCCTTGCCTCTGCTTTATCATCAGCAAGTCTTTAAAGTTGAAAACATAGACATGCCTGTTCACTTAATCTGACTGGTGGACTTTAACAACATATGATAGCTTTCTTTCTTCTTATGCTTCCAGAGCAAGGAGATAACAATGTAAAAATATTTCTGAAGATCTGTAGTACAAAGGAGATTTTTATTTTGCTAATATCAATGGAAATCAGAAGTCTTTCCCTTGGAGCAGATGGAGCTGCATAGACACAGGGAAAAGGACTGGATTATAATTTCCAGTGAGCGTTTCACTGTTTTCATGAACATGTCCTTTCTCATTTTCCTTACACTATGTTGTTGAATTATAGCAGTCAGTGAAAGAATTAACATTATCGAGGTTTTTGTGTCATAAACACAACTTAACAAAAAAATTGCAGAGCAAATGTGAAGGCTAAGACTTGTGTACTATTAAAGTGATGGCCTGTTGCTAACTTTGGCCTTTTTATTAACTTTTACAGAGAAGATTGTTTGCAACAGAGCGAAATAAAAGGTCTGTGGTTGGATATAATTTTCTGTCATCTGCAGTTACTTAGTTGTGATGAGACAGTGTGGGAGGCATGTCCCATAATAGCCCTGCTGTCAAAAAATGGTATTTAAGACTTGAATATCTGGATTACAAGCCCATATATATAAACACACACACATTTCCTCTTAGTGTCTCTGTCATTGATGGCAATGCACGCACACCAGCCATGCTTTCAAAAGTAGCTGCCCTTTGATACTGTGCCTTCCAGAGCAGTCCAGCTGAAGTCATAAAGGGAAAAATCTCCTTTGTTCCCTAGAAAACAGCCTGCCGTCAACTTCTCCATGTTCCTCTCACTTATTAAAAAATGGAGATATAAGGATGACTGATTTTTACCTCTACTGGTTCAGCTTTGGAAGCTTAAATTGTCTTAGTTCAGACTTGAAACTATGGGTTCGAGTTCTTTGTGTTTTGTTTTGTTTTGTTTTTGTTTTTGGTTTTTTTGTTTGTTTTGTTTGGTTTTGGTTTGGTTTGGTTTGGTTTGGTTTGGTTTTTTTTTTTTTCAATTTAGCCTTATGTGATACCTCTGCTAGAAACTTCAAAGTTCGTTGCTACTTTTTTCTGAATCTTCTAAGTTTTGGCAACAGTACCATGTATATTTCATTAGGCCCACTGTTCAAAGACCTGGAGATCACAAATCAAGTAGTAAAGGCTGTTAGACTTATCCTTGATATCTGCTCTCATTTTCTTTGCAGTTTTATTAATACAGCCATTTCCCTTCTAAATAGGAATGAGCACTCATCGGTGGATATTTATTACATTATTTACAATGATTGTCAAGTCAATTTTTACTAAAGAAATTCAAACCTTAAAAGAATACCTTTGGGTAATAGCTCATACTGAGTATTACTTGACTTTTTCTGAATTTGCTGATACTAAAACAATGCAAAGTGAAGCATATAAAGCTAAGATGACTGCACATAAAACTGAGAGGGGAGACACAGACTAAATTTACTGCTTATCAGAAGGGAAATTGTAGATAAAATACAATCTAAGTGTTACAGGGTTTCTAATCATAGCGAGAACATGTTGGTTATAGGTAAAGAAAAGAAAGAGAGCTTCCTTTGACACCATTCTTCACGGGAGTTTAAAATATAAAACTAAGATATTGGACCATGTATATTTTGTATATTCTGGAACTTTACTGTAAACTTTCTCACTTTCATGATAAGGTACCCAGTGTTTCATAATGACAAATACATAGTTATGGCTCTGTTTCCGGTATCTCTGTATCTTGGGCAAACAAATCAGTTTACAACATATCTGACTAATAATTAACAAATACTGACTCTTTCTGAAAAACCATAGTCTGCAGCTTTCTGTTCAGATTTTTTCTGATTGCTAACTGAAGGTACTACACTACAGTAAATGAACATTTGCATATAAAGTGAAGGACAACAAGCATCAAAAAAGTCTGCCAGAGGCACAAAGAATGTGGCTCAAAACTCAAATATTGCTCTTATATTGCATTGCAAGTGAAGTTTTGATGGCAAGGCAGCTTGATTCTAGAAGAAATTCACCCCGAGGACTTCACTCTGTAGAAGACAGCGGTTTTGCAAAGTGGAACAGGATTAAAAGGAATCTGTATCAGGGAAGGTCCTGCAGGGTACGAGGCTGTTGCACAGGAAGAAATGATGACTGCAGCTTTAATATCGTCTCCAAAGCAGCTATATGTTACTGTGACCAGTACTGTACCTCAGGTTCTCCTGGCCCTGTAGACTGTTGTGCTGATTACTGGGATGTTTGTGACCACCCTGTTGAGCCCACCAGGTCAGACGAGCCTTGGCCACCTCCAGCATTGGGTAGGTAGAAAGAAATTACTCAGTTTGCTGTAGTGCATCATGATGAAAATATACATGGAAGTAGAATGGCTGCTTAATCTTTAGAGTATATACATCCTGAAAATGTGACTAAAGACATAGTGGACAAAGACACTGAAGTATGAAACTGGAGTTTCAATTATGCTTGCTGTTATTTCTTTGTCTCTAGGGGCATATTTTTAGCATTGGTTTGATTTTATTTCTCTAGGACAGACCCACTGCTTTACTTGAAACTTTTCAGAGAATAACCTTTCTGGGCCAAAATTAGTGTAATCTCAACAATTTAACTGAGTTCCACAGATTAAGATGAGATGAACAGCAACCTCTAAATATTTGTATCCATAACTACAAACAAATCATCAAGAGAACTGAGGGTTATCCTGAATGATACTGCTCTGAGGTATTCTGCAGCAGTTTTGATCCAGCATAGCTTTCCTGTGGGACACTATTTCTCCAGGAGTAACTCAGGAAAGGGAATAGGTTGGAGTGATATGGTTAGAATAAGGATTTCTGACGTATTTTGTTTTCTAACTAGTTAGTTTGCAGTATAAGTTCCAGGATAGCTCTAAACTTAATCTGATTATTTTTAGAACTAGAGATTGCAAAAAAATGATCTGCAAACAGCTGATCTTACCTTGGCTCCTGCATAGACCAAATTTCTGCTGGTGAGCAAAATCTAATATTGTGGATTTTAAGACTATGTAGCTTCTTACTGTCAGTAGACAAAACTTGGCTGAAAATGTGGAGACTGTACCAAAGTTTCAAAAACCTAAAATAAACAAAAATACTACCATGACTTTTAAAACTGTTTCTTTGCAATAACCTTGCTGCTTGCATTCCAGCATTCTTCAAGAGGTTGTGCTTTTAGCCAGGCATAAATCTCAGCCAAAATCTGATAAGTGGAAGTGACAGAAATGCTGTAAACCAGATTTGATTTTCCAAAGTGCTTCTAACCATCTAACAGAATGTTCTGTGATTCTCTGTAAATAAAGACATTTGTTTCATATTTATTTGGTGCAGTGGTGTTTACGATTTCCAACAGATCATGGGGTTGTTGTTGTAGAGCTCTATATAAACATGTAGCTACATTTCTGTTCCAGAGTTGACAGCCTGTGAGTCTCCTTTGGCAAACTGTCTCATGGAATTGAATCACTACAAAACCTGCAGCAGTTTGCCACGTGGGCACTGCCATAATTCTACCTCTCAAAGGTAGAAGTGTAACAGAAGGTTTAGATAAAGCAGTAGGTGAGGGGTAATTTTTTAGTGCTTTTTTAATCAAATATTTTGCATTTCTGTTCACTGTTTTGTAACTCCTAAACTGTACATACCTGCCAGAGGTAGCAATTATATTTATTCCATTTGAGTGCCTTTATTTGTCCTATAGATGATCTTATACCATTATTTCATATGTCATCTCAAAAAAAAAAATCCTGTTTTCTGATGTTTAAAGTGATAGAAAGCCTGCAGTTTTTTTAAAAAAATCTGATTGGATATTCATTATGTAAGTAATTTAGAGGGTAAAAAGAGAATAATAAAGCCAAAACACAGCAGGAAAAAAAATTAATAAAATCAACTCTAAAGGATTTTTCTAGAAACAGGAATGTCTGAGGAATTGGAATGAAAAAAAGAGAAACAAAAAGGATTGAATACCTGAAGATTAAGCAAACTAGGAAGTGTATTTAGAAATGACATAAGTATATTAGCTGACTTTTAGCAACTGAGACTTCATGTCTGCCTTAGGCTAAGCATTATTTAAGCACTTGAAGACCATATATGACAAAGTACTTTTTATCTGGAAGATTTTGATCTTTTGGTTGCCTGTGGTTTTGCTTTCAGAGCTCCCTGAGTCATGTTTCTTTAAATAAACCAATAAACTAAAGTGCTTTACATGGGCTGGAATGTACTGCAGTAAAACTGCTCAGTGCTTTATTTCTGGATCCCCACATGTTCAATGATTTGGTGTACAGTAGAGACAAGCTATGCTGTGATTTCTTCCATAGGTGTGCACCATGCTGGGGGCCAGTTTCGATTTAACTATGAGGAACTGCTTTGACTTTGCCTTTATGAACCCAGTGTTCTGTATGTTTCCATAGCTTTCATGTGTAGTTTCACAAGAAACTGCACATTCCTGCCTTAGATACCAAACAGAAGTTCAAGATTTTTTTATTAGTAGTATTTTTATGTTTGTTGTTAGAAGAACTCTATGAGTTTTATCTCTGGACTGTATTTATTATCTTTTTGTTTCAGTTATTCTGATGGTACAAAAAGCCCTGTCAGAATCCACAGATTGGGACTCACCCTGTTGATGGTGTAAAAGTGACATCCAGAGAGTTTGCTAATGGCTTTTACATGAAAGTAAAGATCTGGCCTACAAGGGAATAAACCTGAAGACATTTCCCTGACAGAAGTGCTCACAACAATAGTAGAGGCAAAAGGCTAAGAGTTGTAAGGCTCTAAAAGGACTGGACTAGGAAGAAAGTCACCATTTATCAAATGCCGTTCTTTCCAATCATGATTTTCACATGGTAAAATCCCATTCACAAGGTCATCAAGCTATATTCAAATTAATTGATTTCCCACTTAATATATCATTATTCCAAAACAAAATATTCAGGGCCAGAAAATCTCTCTGTATTGTCATGTGTCCTTTAGCTTAGATATCTCTGCTCTCTGCCACTGATGCTGCAGGCAGCACTCCTGGCCCTCTAAATATTAATTCTGCTAGGCTAAAGAAGCTGTGTGGTGTTAATCTTCAGTTCCCTAAGCACACATCATTAGAAAGCTGCTTCTGCACCAGCCCAGTTTTGCATTTTATCTTGGGCCTGCGTGGTGAGCCCTGCCAGCAGAGCTTCAATGAAGCTCTGTCCTGTCACTCTGCATCAATACTTCCTTCCCTCAATATTTTTGAAACATCTTGCTTGAGGCTTCCTTCCAGCTACTGTCTGATTATGACTTTGTGGCAGACTGTGACAAAATGACACTTCAGTAGTTTGCTTTGAGTATTCTCTGGAAAATATCTCGGATCTTAGCTGATGTTGAATTAGAGCAGATGCTTTGGGCCTCAGACTGCTTAGGCGGGATTTATTTCACCTACATCTGTGCTAGCTACTGTAGCCTGCTGAATGACCAACAGGGGAAAAAAGGCACTTATAGTTAATTCATTATCTCTAGTCTACTTCTGCACTTTGCTGTGAAATTAGGTAGGGCTTAGAGTGCATATTTATCTCCTGCCAATGGAGGCATACATTTGTGTGTATGTCTGTGCAGACAAACTCCAGCCCTTGCCTTGACAGGGGCGTGGCCTTCTTCACACTTGTGGTGAGAAAAATGTGTGATATCAAGCAAATTTGAATGTCAACAGTATGTTACAGTTTATGCTTCTTGAAAATAGAGAAGAAAGGAGAACTTGGGGGTTCTGACTCCAAGCCCTCCCAGTGGGGAAGGAACATCTCTGTGGGCTCACCTGTCAGAATGGGCTGGAAAACAAAGACCCACGTCATAAATGTACAATATTTTTTATTGACTAAATCCAAAGCCCTGTGCAGGCATTCTGGATTTTTCTTTTACTGAAGCTTTGACAATAAAATGCATTGATGAAACAGTTTATGTGGAAGATCTTAAAACACACACAAAGACTTTTCTCAGTGAAATGCTAACAAGGAAAAAATAAGAGGCACGTATTTGTTTGGAAAAATCATCACTCAGTTTTTATTTTATACTGGGTTTTGGAGAGTGTATGAGACATACATTTGCCTTGAAATGTAATTGATGTGTCTGTTTTTATTACTCAAAAATAACTATTTGAAGATTCCTTTTTTTTTTTTTTAATTTACATATAAGATAGTAATTTTTCAGTAGGTGTTTTGAATCTGATGCTGATTTTATTTACTATGAATGATAATGCATTAGGTAAAAAATTAAAATACATTAAACTGCCTTCATTACTTGGAAGAAACTGAAAATAGATATTGCTGACTTTCAATAAGTAAGTCAAGCATGCTACATGCAACCAATTAATTCAATAGTAGGAAGAGTTTTGAGTAATTCACTTCAAATACTATTTTTTTCACACATCTATATGTTATATTGGCAGGTTGTTATAAAGATGGCCGATATTACGGAGAAGGAACAATAATTAAAGACAACTGCAATTCCTGGTAATGTTTCAGAGAACAGCAAAATGAATTTTATCTAGCATATGTCACATAACAAGAATTAAGGTAGACAGCATCTTTAAAACCCATATTACAGATGCAATCAAATCAAAATGGCTGGAAGAGCAGTGCCAAGTATTATGGTTTTGCGGAAGTAGATAATACTCAACTTAGAAGAATGGCAAGAGGGAAATCAGGCTTTCTAATCAAGATATGAATATTAGACTATTAAAGTCTCCTCCTCACTGGCGTAATTCTGTTCCTGCCCCATCAAATCTGAGTCAAAAGGGTTCCAGCCTAGACCTGACAGACTAGACAAGTATCATTACAGTTTATGGGATTCTTCCTCTGGTGCTTTTTATTTCATAAGGATATATATATATGTAGGAAAGGGATGAACTGTTTGTGCACCCTTTTCTTTGCCTTGGGACAAGAGCAGACATTGCAGCAGGGGTGCTCAGCTGTGGCAGTCAGCTGTCTGAGCCTCCCTGCTTTGCCTTTTCAAAAACCAGACCCACACTTCTAGTCCCAGGGCAGCTCGGGCAGCTCCAGTGGCATCCAAACAGGACTGGGGCTCCCACTATCCTGACTTTAACCCAGGGTCCTCAGAGCAAGGTGTCTATGGCCACACGGCCCCTTTCTGGGTTTCCAGAATGAAACTTGCTCATAACATCTCATTTTTGAAGAATTCAACATTACAGGACATTACCTTTTTCCCTTGGTTTTGTCTCACAAATATGGAAACCATGTTTTTCAATTATGACCTTTCTCATAAGCTGTAAACCTTCCCACCTTGTTCCAATTAAGATTCATTAGGCAGTGAGGCAGGGAGATGTGGCATTATGTTTCCATAAATACTATGTGACAACTATATTGTTTACACTTTTTTTTAATCCATCTCCCTTCTGCTGCTAAAGTGCATATTTCTCCTTTGACAATTCATGTTTTGCTCAATCATATTCTTGTCCTTTCAGCAAATGTTTCAACAGTCTCTGGAAATGTTCAACAGATGTATGCCTTGTTCGTCAAGACTTAATTCAGCGCATCAATTCTGGAGATTATGGGTGAGAAGCCTTTTATTTTAAGGCTTTGTTATAAATCACTCTATTACTCATTGTATGTATGTGCAAATTACAAACTATGCAGTCCTACTAGCCCCTTCCTTCTCCTATAACATTATAGCAATTTGGCAGTAAGCGTACATTTGTGAAACTTTCCTAAATAGCTGGCAAATTATAGTTTTAAATGAAAAGATACTTAAAGTCTCATTCTGGTAAGAGTTATTGTAAACATCTATCTAAAACATTCTCCAAACTTAGAACACTTTTTTTTTCCTATCAAAACACAATTTACATTATCTTCCCTTATTCTTCATTTATTACTCGGGCTAGATATGTAAAGTCTTTTTTTTCTCCTCCCTTAAGAACATTGTTCCATATAACAGGACTCTAGGTAGCATTGGAAGAGGAGAAGATGGGCCCAATGAGAGATAAAGTTATCAGAACTTTGTGGGGCTTGGTGTTTTTCTTGCTAATAGTCCCATTTCCCCTAGCTAGTACATAGGGATTGGGGACGCTCCAGTACTGGATCTGTGCCTTGGGACCTTGCTCGCTGCTTACAGACAGGGAAACAGGGGTTTCCTCCCTAGGATCTGAGGTGCTAAATTCACCAATGAAACCTGCCCAGATCTCAGGCCGTGATGGCTGCTGAAACACTGAGACATACAAACTAATTGAATTAGGATAGACACCTAAGTCAAGCACCTGGAGCCCTTAGCCTCTTTCTTGTTAGTGTTGAGCAGTCAGGTTTGCCACAGGATGGTTAAGCCAAGCTGTGGTATGACTCAACTTCTGCAGGTGCTTGCAGTTTTCACTGACTACAGGGAGACCAAGAGTAATGAGGCTTCTCCTTAAAGCAGCATGAATCCCATTGCCTCATTCTTCATACGCAAGCATGGGTGAATGGGTGAAGAGAATGCTCTTCCATGTGACTCAGCTCTTATCCAATAAAAAATTTCAATGTGTTCCAAATGTGTATGGCTGCAAGGATATTTTTTTGTTGTTGTATATAGTGTTTGCAGAGTGAGCACTACAATCTCAGTTGAGTCTACCTGAGAGTAGCACGGGTGTACTTAAAGAGCCATAAGGGAGCCCTTTCTCTCATTGCTGTAAAACTTGAGGCAGAAAGTGTCAGCTGGGCTTTCTGCTGGATTCAACAGTACCTCACTGCTGGTGCACCAGAGCTGGAAGGCAATGTAACTCACTACATGAAGCTGCTAATTCTCTGTGGGCATCTGGGCTGAAGCACAATTTGAGCATGACTTCAAGACAACAGTAGTTGTTGTGACTGAGAATCTTGTTTTCCAGTGCTTCTCTGAAGTGTTGCATGCTCCTCTCCTACAGGCTTATGTGATGCTGACCCCGAATCATCGCTGTTTGTATACTGCTATGTTGTTCCATCCTGCACTGATTTGCAGTGCAAGAGCTGGTAGTAAATATTTTCTCATGTGTATTGAATGCAAGGCTTTGAAATGTAATTTGAAAGATTTATTTCTGGATGTTTTTGCTAGTGGTACTCTTATAAAGGAGCAATATATTAGTGTGAGTGATATCTCTAACATGTGTTTTATTTGTTTGGATTTTTTGACTATGAGGAAGATGGAAAGCTGAAAACTACAGTCAATTCTGGGGAATGACAGTGGAAGAAGGTTTCAGAAAGCGCCTGGGCACCTTCCCTCCGTCTCATTCCTTGCTGAATATGAGAGAAGCTCCAGTAAGTGTCATGTATACTCTTTTAATAACTTTATCACATGGGAAAATAAATTTGGACAATTATAAGAGTATAAGTCAGAGTTTTGACACTAAATGCTTCCATGTTGAATATGAAGTTCCCAGAATTGTCATACAAGTCATACAATGTCTGGCAGAGAAATCAAACAAGGAAGGAGCAAAAGCAAATAGTAACCATTGTGAGGCTTTGCACCAATATTAATTTATCATTGTAGTTCAGTTCTTTAAGATGGCTCGATACTATCATCTCCATTTGCTCGTAATTGAACACATAGCTATAACCATAAAAAAGTAAATCTGGGCGTAGTTCATTAAGGCTAGCAGCTGAGACTAAACAGCAACCTTTGACAGAAGCTGTAAAGGCTTTTTTTGGGTTTTGAACAAACGAAAAGTAAACTGATGAGAATCATGGCAAAATTTGTGAAGCATGGTAGCACATTTATAAAGTCCTAAGTGATAAAAAGCTAGTGATTTTTGGTGAAAATGTTTCCATTAAGCTTTTCCTGTAACTAAGTGACAACTCAGAATAGAATAAAAGAGATCTGAATGAGAAATTCAGAAATAACAACTTTTTAGTATTTTTCAGACACCCTCTAAACCTTAATGGCTTGACCTTTAAGTGACTTTGTTGACTACTAATTTGTCTCCAGGCCAATGTTCTAGTTACTGACTGTGGATAAACTGAAACCCATTAAATATTCACGCATTCTCTGGGATTATTGCTACCTTTCGAATTTTGTAAGTGAGAAAACTGCAAGTCCTTTGCCCCAAATCACATATTTAATTGATAAAAATGCTACAATTAGTGTTTAGAAGTTTTGGGCTTGTACTGATCTGATTAAAACCTGGTAGCTCTGCTAATGTAGAAAGAAAACCATAGCTACCTTTTATTAAATACAACCTCTTTTTTTTTTTTTTCTTTAAATAAAACCCACTTCTTTAGCATGCTGCTGATTTACTATTTAAGAAAAAAATGGTGGTTTCTAGTATGTAAGAGCATGTTGTTCAGATTATTTTCTACTGTCTCTTGGGGTAGAATTGAGAAAAAGCACTTTTGTGTAGAAGGGGCTCCTAAATTGCATGAAAAAAAATTATTCAAGAATGTTTGGCCTTTCTTTGTTAACATCTTTACATCTACAGCAGAGTCTTAATTCTCTTCAGTGCTGAAAAGTTTGAATGTGGAATAGAGACTTTTTAGTTGTTTCTTTGACTGTCACATCCAACTGCAAATACAACTTCATAACATTAATTCAAATTAAACAGTGTGACAGAGCTACATTTCATCTTATGGAAAGCACAAACTTCTTGAAGTTGCTCTGTTCTTAATTCAAGACTATAGCTGCTCAATAAGGTGATGCTTCTGTCTGGGAGGGGAGTTTAACATGATAAGACATTAGAATACCTAAAAGACAATAATATAGAGCAAGAATTGAATCTGAACTGAGGACTTTCTGTTGCAGAGTATGGTTAGACATGAACATAGATTGATAGCTAAATGCACCACTCAAATGGTGTGATTCCTGGCAAAGCTGAAGATCCTCAATCTGAGAAAGCATTTTCACTGCAGGAGATAGTGTTATCATTCTTGAAGTTCTGAGTAGCACAAGAATAACCTCCGTGCCTTTGAAACGTGTTGTGGTACACATTTGATAGCATTCTGTCAGTAGGTGTCCCAGCAAGAGGCACATTGCAATGGTGGGGTCTGCACCCGCCTGCAACAAGGTGCTCACCTAAGTGCCAACTTAGAAGAAAATGAAATACATAATTTAACAATAAGATACCATTTTTCATTAAGTATCAAAGAACTTGTAAAGGCAATGTGAAAGTAGAAAAAGTACACCAGCTGTTCCACTGATATGTGGCTTTTTGTAATAAAATACCTCAGCAGTGGTAGTTCTGCAAAAGGCACATTGTAAATACTCATTTTGTGTTCACAAAGCAAGTGACGTCCAGAACCCTTTTTTCTACATTAAGCCAAAAAAAAAAAAAAAAAAAAATTGCTTTCCCTCAGAAAAATTATTTCCACATTCGAGACTTCAGTTGTTTTTGGCCTTTTTTCTCTGACTGGTCATCTAACTTTTCTGAAGAAGTTGGAGTGCTCTTTTATATCCACTTACCTTTCTGCTTTGGCTAGGCTGTTAGGCTTCACTGCAAAGAATATGAATGTCTAAAAATAGTTCACCAGTCATTTTCCTGATTGCCTTGTGCTGTCTGATGCTGGTCCGTGGACCTTACCTTGCAAAATAGTTGTCTAGACTTAATATTTGTCACAGAGCAGCAGTGCTTCTGAATATCAGGTTAATAATTTTTCAGACAAAACCCCCAGTGTTTCTGGCTACAGGTCAGTCCTCTGTTTCTAAATGACAAGGCTGAGGGTTAATGAGGGGTTTGCTCTGGGGTTTGCAACATGAGGCTAATAAATACATTGGCAGTAGTTCAGGAATACATAAATTAGCACATTGTTACAGACTGAAGATCTGTTTAGAATTTTGCTTTTCTCAACTGTCTCATTTCTAGCATTGTAAACAGCCATTGCCCACAGAAGCATGCTAAACAACATTTACCAGATTCTGCTTGTTTACTGGTTGGTAGTGAACAGTCTCATCATGGAAAAGAAATTCTGCTTTTCTGGGATTTCTCCTACATGTTTCATCTTCAAAGTAAATCTTGAGCTTGTACCTGCTCACTAATAATTAGCATAATGATAATTAACCAAGTTGCTCTTTAAGTTAGCTGCTTCTTCCTGAGTGTCATTTTTTTGCAAGTCCCCTGTGTATAAAACCATCTGAAAAAGCAGACTTTGAAAGTGATTAACCAAAACATTGTGATTAATATTTTAGCAAGGTTTAAAAAATTTCTGGCTTGTTATGGGTGGAGGTGAAATTTTCAAAGTCGCTGAAGTGACTAAACAGCTTGCAGTGTACTTTGATGGACTGGGGGCTCACAGGCTGCCCCTAGGGAACCGAGAGGGAAGCACTGGGTCTGGGCATACACATAGACTGTACCAATCTGCCTGTTGAGGCTGTACCCCAATTTAATGTCAGACTGGCTGTACCTGAGGTATAAGCTTCTTTTTCTTTATCCACTTCTCAACTGGGGGTTTTCTGTGGCAAATCCAGGTGTACAAGCTGAATGAGGGCACTGCTGTTTCATGGTGTATGCAACAAAGTGATCTTGATACAGGCAAGGTGGTAAAATATTTTTCCCCAAAAAGTCCTGAAAGAGTTTGAGAGAGCTGGCCTCAACTGTTTAAATCATCTTAGCAAAAGGTGTGTGGTGTCACAAATCACATAAGCAATTTAGAAAAATGGTACAACAAGGACATGGAGAATTAAAAGATAAGTAAATTGAAGTAAAAGAACAAAGAAATTTGAACAGAAGTGATTGTGCTTCAGGGTTTCAGCCTGCTTATGAGAAAGAATCATCAGTAAGCATTTTGCTTAGGAACAGATTATCATGTTTTGTATGTTATATTTCCCTCTGCAACTGATGTTATCAACAATTCTTTGAGACAAACTGATTGAATGGACTAATATTGCAATTCTCTGTGGCCATTCTTATCTCCCTACACTGCATGACCAATCATTCCATAAAGTTAAACAGTAAAAATAAAAAAAAAAAGAAAGAAAATGGATCAAGGGTTTTGATATGTTGACCATAGGGCAGATTATTAGGAGTTGTACCAGATGGTTCTTGCATATGCAAATATTTGTTCAAAGCTTTTGCGGAAGACATAAATTAAGGCTGAGAGATGAAGGTGCCAAAAATAGCTGGCCAAATGGCTTTAATGAGCAGACCATGAATTTTTATCAATTCACCATCAGATTGCAAAGCAAAAGGAAAACCACAGGTTTCTGCTCTGGAACAATAACAAATATTGCAGATTGAAAAACCTCTGTGTGAAAGGCAAATCAATGATACACTGTACCTATAGCAACTGAAATTTGCTACCTAGAGCCACTTGTCAAGGAGAACAGGGTTTGAATTCCACAGCTACTCACAGCAGAAGGCTTTTCTTCCAACTATGTAAGCTGGGTCATACTTAACATATTTCATAGGGAATTTTTGTTTGAGATAAAAATCAAAGAGGAACTGGGCAAGTTATTCAGGGTGGCAATTGTGGAGCTCGGCTAGTGGAGTGCCAGAACTGCCCTGCTCTCAGGGGATCCACAGCACCCAGCCATGGGGTAACCACCACAGAGTTGCTCAGGCAGTCAGTGCTTTAGGTTTCCTCAGATTAAAAATTAAGAATTTTATAAACCAAGTTGGGGTAAAATTTAATATAATATAAAAATATGACTTGAAGCATATGAATATTGAAGTAATATGAATTGATCTTCTACATTTTATTTTAGGGAAAGTCACTCCCAGAAGGAAAGTTTCCTGCAATTTTTTCAGCCACTTATGAGTGGCCTGAGTGGATTCATGATCCTTTGGATCAACGAAACTGTGGAGCATCCTGGGCTTTTTCAACAGCAAGTAATATTAATTTTTCTCCCTTTAAAAGTATCACTGATGTTAGATATGTAATGAAAATTTGTAGTGATTAGTAATGAAGTAATTTCAGCTTGCTTTTCATGTTTTATTAGCAAGTAGGAACATTTAAAATTGCTGCAACTTTCCCCCTATGTTGTCCCAAATTCTTAAAAAGTCATCCTAAGCTGCAGCATTTTGTTTGCTTTTCATAGGATTGTGTGACATAGGGAATTTTTTTTTGTGACAGAAAGGAGAAAATTAATTTACCAATGCATTTTATTGTAACTAGTAGAGTAACTTTTTTAACAAAAAAATCCATATCCTCTGTCTATTCAACTACATGATTGACTTGAAATTGTAAAACATGTAGGCTTTAATTTCTTTATATGTATTTATATATTTCTGCAGTTAAAAGTGTGCAACCCTTGCTACTTGAATAAATTTGGTATAATAATTTCAAATTTTATGAGATGAAAACCCTGAAACTACTCAGATGTTTGTGGAAAAACCAGTTTTTCAAATTCCATGAGCAACATCAGTAATTTGATTCAAACTCCCGTGCTATAACCTCTGGCTTTATGAAAAGTGGACACATTGATCACTTTCTCCAAAGAAGCTAAAAAAATCAGTTATGTACATCGTTCTTGCAATAAATCTCAGTGCATTTTGGGATATATAAAGCTAGAGGAAAAATTATGCAATCAATCTTTATGACTTCATTTGGCCAGTGGGTCCTCACTGCTGCAGGTTTCTACAGCTGCTTCTTTAAATCACAGCAGTAAGAGAAGGAAAGGAGCATTTAGGCCAGCTAATCCCAGCTCCCTGAAGAAGCTAGACTGAACATACTCTTCTTCCAATATGTCTTGTCATCTGCAGTTTTGAAAAGAGAAAACGAAGAGAGTTTTTAACAGCTCTCCTGATAGGTTAGTGTGGAGATGTACAGAGATCCCTGAAGGAAAGACTTTCCAGATACTGTGTTTAAATTTTCCCTTTCATAAGCAAATTTTTAAATTTTGAAATAAATAGTCTAAATTTTATGAGATGCCTTCCCATGCTGTTTAGGTGCATCTAACATTTTAAATCTGAATTTTCAATTCTTCTTTGCAAGATTAATTGTTGCTCAATGAATAGATAAGCACAGCTGTGTAATTTTTCTTATCATATTTTCTGTAAGTATTCCAAAGCTTTTCAGTAGAAGACTTTTATACCTATGAAACCAAATTCATTGTCATGTGACTCGTCACAAAAACATGAAACCCAGTTGTTGTCACGTGCCATCAGAAGATTCACTTTTCTGAAATCTTGCCCAAAGTTCACCAAAGTTAGTGTTGATTTTGATGGGGCTATAGATTTCAAGAAATTGTTTTTAAAATTTATTTTCATGTTCAAAAATGATGGGCTAAAAGTAATAAAAATATAATTTAATCACAGTAATGACTGTGATTGGGGCTTAATGATTGTTTCATTGTCGTTCAATAAAACAAGTAGAAGTAGCTTAGTTTCACCCACAAATTAGTTAATCTGGTCTGTCTTTAAATCAGTGTATAAATATTTAAGTACTGAGAATTACAGCTGTCTGATTGAATTCAGACACCTAAGGCGTCTATCTCAGAAGGAGAATTTTGTGTGATAAGGGAAGGAGGTACAAAGAATCTCACACTAACACTTTAATACCAACATCTCCAAATATTCTTTTTAATAAAAAAATGCATATTTTCAATACTGAATTTTCTTCTTCATAAGACTGTTCATTTTTGCCTTTTTCCCTCAAAAAAAGAAAAAAAAAAGAAAAAACAGAAAAGAAAGGTAGAAAAGATAGCAAAGAGATTTGGAGACTCAACTGCAGAGAGATGGGGAGGTATTTGCATCTTTTGCTGAAATCAACCAGATATGAATATACATTTACAAATATGATAGAGACTATAGACTAAATTATGCAAATGCCTCATCTGATGTTTGGATATGTGGGACTTTACAATAACAAGCAAATCCCTGGATTTGTAATATCACAGCAAAGTTGCTCACGATGCTTTGCAATTTCACAGTCCTCTCTCTCTGAAGTCTGTACAGACTATATGGGTATTGTTTACTGAAGATACCCACACAGGCAGAAAATATTGAGGTTTTATTTCAGTCCCTTTTTTACAGTGAGAAATGTGAAGTTGTGAGTAACTAATTATTTGTTTTTGATAACAGAAAATTTATTTCAAAACAGGTGTCGCAGCAGATAGAATAGCAATTCATTCCAAGGGTCAGTTCACAGACAACCTTTCTGCTCAGAATTTGATCTCTTGTGATACCAGGAATCAACATGGATGTAATGGTGGAAGTGTTGATGGTGCTTGGAGATATCTGAAAACACATGGGTAAATATTTTATATAGCTGTTTAGATTGTTTTAACTTGAGCCAGTTGCTTAGGTTATAATAAGGCAATATCATAAGTGGATTCAAAACTTCTGTGGTTCTTGGGATACAGACTCTTCATGTTAAACAGCCTTGAGTAAGCAGCCAGTTGCACGAGGCCACATTGTGAATATTCAAAAGATGCATTTTTTCTCTGTAAAGCAATCATCTCATCACAAGTTCTTTCCACAATGCAGTACTCTATCAAGGACTATACCTACATGCTTCTGCCTTCAGGTCAGACCAAGGAAAGGTAACAGCTGTCAAATTCCACATGGAGAGCTAGAGACTGTTTTAAATGGCATATAATCATTTCTAGAATCAGAGAATGACTGAGGTTGGAACTTTTGAAGGTCACCAATGGCCAGTGTTCTGCTCAAAGCATGGCTAACTCAGAAATTAGATCAGACTGTACAGGCCATGTCCCTGAACATATCTTGAGTATTTTAAAGGATGTAGATTCCGCAACCTTTTTTACAGCAGGTCACTTTGTTTGACCACTCTTGTGGTCAAACATTTTTTTTTTATATCAGCATTTTCCTCAGGACAACTTATGTTGGTACCTTCCAAATTTTCATTGTACATCTCCAAGAGCTTTATTCTGTCACCTCTGTACATCTCCTTATGTAGTTGAAGACAGGAATTAGATAGTCTTTTAGCTTTCTCTTTAGATTGAACAAGTCCAGCTGTCTCAGCTCCACTCCCCTAAATGCCTTCCACTGGACTTGCTCAGTTTATCGATGTCTTTTCTGGAGATCACATAAATGAGCACATTACTCTATCTGTGGAGTAGTAATTCAAGGGGAATAATAATATTTCACAATGTCTTGGCTGTGTTCTTGATAATACAGTCCAGTATTAGTTGCCCACGTTTGCTGAGAGGGCTCATTGCTAACCTATGTTCAGCTTTCTGTTTCTCAGGACCTCATGTCCTTCTCTGTGAAACAGCTTTCTACACAAGCTTGCCAGTACCTGGGCAGTTCAGTCTCAGAGATAGGATTTGCTATCTGTCTTTGTTGAACTTCATGAAAATTCTGTCAACACATTTCTCCAGCCTATTAGCACAGTATTGAATGGTAGCCAGGCATACAAATCACTCCCCACCAGTTTCACATTCTCCAGAAACTTGCTAGGGACACCTGACATTCCACTGTCCAGGTTGTTAATAAAGATGCAAAAGTGTTGCTTTTGTGTTGACTCCTGGGGAATGCCACTAGGAAACAGACACCAGTCATTTTGATCTGTCGACCTTTCCACAACTGAACTTGTAAGCAATTTATCTAATCCAATAAACTAGAGTAACACCACAGGAAACCATGCTGAAAATGTTACTAAAGGCAAGGTAAATGATATTTACTGCTTTTCTTATTCTCCATTGAACCAGTCATTTCATCATGGTCAGATTGTCTTACCATCTCATCATTACCTGCCATGGTAAATCTACACTGCCTGTTCTCAGTCAGTTTCTTGAACTTTGTGTACCTGGAAATGGGACTAGGAGAATTTCAATAACCACATTTTATATACCATATAATTAAATCCTGCTGGCTTTCACATTACCAGAATTTCTTTTGTCCTTTCTGTTCTGTACCAAAATCAATTTCCTCTCATTTTTGTACAATCTCATCCCTTACTCTGTCTTTAATATATCTGAAACTGACAGACAGAGAACTCAGGTATTCTCTCTGTCAACTTTTAATTTTAGTTAAAAAACAAACAAAGAAACAAACTGTGGCAAGAGCAAAACAATGTCAGATGTGATGCATCATAGTTGACATGGCAGCCTGGGGATGCAGGTGAAGACCTGTCATTCACATGGACACAGTATACAAGCGATCATTCTGCTTTCTGCAAGTGTACCAAACAATTTCTGATCTGACAAAGATTTTGTATTGTTATGGGGAGAGTTTGTATTGAGCTCTCCTCAGTCTTTCTCTCTCAGGGTATAAACACTACATTAGGTTGGTTCTAGGTTTTCAGGGGGAGGCCCTTTAGGTAAATGATTCTATCCACCAAAGGCCCCTCAGTGCCTCTTGGGGGTAAAAGCAAAGGCTCTGTTTATGAAGAAATGAAAGTTCTTGCTTGACATTTTAACTGTAAACACTTTTTAACTGCAATAATTTTCTGTAACTAGAAGAACAGCCTCCTTTTAATCAGTAGCTCATGCTCTTAAAAGAGCAATTCAGCTCTCTCTCACTGGACTGTTTGTCTGCCTCTTAAGGACAGAAGCACAAGAATTGTTGGTGTAGATAAAAGAGGAGGTGAGATCAATTTTTATGGACGTTATCTCCACAACAGTTGGAGCAAGTTATTTTTAGAAGAAAAGCTATAAAGAATGCAGCAGTAGGACAATCTCTCAGTCTTCTATTCCCTCTGACTATTATCCCTCTATGGGCATAACCACCATGAGGCCATAATAATAAGATTCTTCCTATACCAGCAAGTAGTAGTATTTTAAAATGTTTAAGCAAACTTCTGATCAATTTTTTTTTTTGTTTGTTTGTTTAATATCTGAACAGGGTTGTATCCTATGCTTGTTATCCATCATTTTGGAATAGTCACTTGGGGCCATTGGCTGAAAATCACTGTTATGTGTCAAGTGAATATGGAAAAAACTATACAAATGGACCATGTCCCAATGCTTTAGAAAAATCCAATCGGTTATACCGGTGTGCCTCTCACTACAGGGTCTCCTCAAAAGTAAGTTCATGGCATGGTTTTCACCTATTGTCTTATTAATTTGACTCCTTTGGGGCTTCAATATTATCTGGCATATTAAAATATGTTCACTTTGTTTCAAGACTAGAGCTGTGAATTTTCCTTTATGTTACCTTTGTATTTTTGTAAGAGTTTAAATTCTTTATAGCTTCTCATTTGTACATCTCTTTAAAGCTGATGCTTTATGGTCTATAGAAATCAGAGACAGAAAAGAAAGTATGCAGTCATAATGGTGCATTAGTGCTTCTTAAACATGTATCTGAAGGCTTTGTTCATTTGGTATACCAAATATTCTCCAGCAGAAATGCAAGTAAAATCGTATATTTATATTATATATATGTGTGCATACAGATAAATTAGTATGAGCTTTAATTTAATTTAATAAGTGTATTATCTTCCCTTGTCCTCTGTGCCTCACCTTCTGTCAGGAAACTGATATAATGAAAGAAATCATGGACAAAGGACCAGTGCAAGGTATGGTAAGTTTGAAAGATGGTAACATTATTGAAATAATTAGACCATGGAATGACCTTTTATCAAAATATTAGAAAACATCAATTATATACCACAGTGAAGAAACCAGTTGTATGCACTGCAGATCATCCAGGGGCATCTGATGGGCAAGTAGTAGCTCTAAAGGCAGCATTACTACCTCAGTCTGTAAAGAGTAAAATGACCTTGTTCAAAATTTGTGCAAAATCTATGTGCAAGAAATGTGCCTTTTTATCATGAGAGTTCTCTGGTCATTGGTGAAATAGCAATCTGTGGCTGTGCAGAAGGAATTAAATATTAGCCAAACTCCGCTTTCTGGGTATCAGGTTGATTCCCCCACAGGCTAAGGCCAACCTATCAGGCCTGCTCTCCCCTGAAAGTAATGTTGCAGCATATGGGCCCTTCAGCAAATCATTCAGTACTGAGATACCCCCAGGATTTCCTATTTTGGAGCCCAAATGCTCTTGTTGGTTGTAGATGCCTGTCAGTTTTGACTTTTTTTGCTGAACTCTGCAATGAAGATCCCTGATCTCTCAGAGATCAGAAATGAGACTTCAGCAGTGAGTGAGGGACTGCAAAAAACCTGTTTACCCTGGGTACTCTTTTTGTGGCAATGGGTGGTGCTGGCAGCAGGTGAAAATACAGGTTCCTGCTCACACCTCAGGCCCGTGGAACCAGAGAGATTGAGGGATGTGGGGCTTGAGGGGATAGAGAAAGGTCATAGCGCAGGATGTCCACCTGTCTTGGATGGATGGCTGATGTGAAAACAAAAGATTTTACTTCAGAGAACTTCTGCATTTTTACTGCATTTAATTATACAAGGAACTGTCATAATCTCCAATTTATTATTCAAATGATTTTTATTATTAAATAGTGTTAACTTTTGAGCGTGGAGTTGAAATTACTTCTTAAGGCTCTTCAATGGGCAGCTGCGGTTCATCTGAAGCTCTCACTTACCAAGATCAACATCATCAGTCATGTTTTTGTTCTGTCGAAGTTTGTTTGCTCAAGAAATATATTCTTTCCCACACTGCATTTGATCTAGATGTGAGGACAGTAATTTCTTCTGTTTTTAAGAAAATGAAAAAATTAGGATCTTCAGGATAGAATTTCAGACCTCCCTTGATTATTGCATTCTAGTCTGCATATACACAGTTTGCTGGATTGATCTCATAGTTCTCGGTCTTATAGATAAAATAATCAAGACTCAGCCATGTGTTAGGATTTAACCACTCAACAATTCACATAATTTTTGAAATGTCAATGCTTTTTTGTTTATCAGGTTAAGGTAATGATGTATGTGGAAAAATCAAGATCTAAATAAGAGTTTATATAACTGAGTGAAATCACTTTCCATTTTTTTATTTTGGCTATAATGTGATTTTTAAAAGAGTCACAGTTATGACTCAATAATTTGTCACTGACACTCTCTTCTATCTTCATCTATTACAAATGCAATCAAGGCATAAGTCCAATTTTAAAACCATATCATGCTTTTTTTTCATAAAACATCTTGCAAATACATCTTCAAATACTAAAGGAGATTTTCTGTTATTAATTCACTTGTCATTCCTCAAGAACTTAAAAAATGCTTAGGGCCAGTTTTATCTAATGTAGTAGGTAATGTTTAATAGCTGGAAAACATTCAAGATCATTCCAAGATCATGATGTAGAAAGTCGTTCTGCTTGATGATTAATGGACTTTGAGTTTTGGGCACATTGAAAGTTAAGAAAAAAATATTTTTTAACAATTGTGAAGCCGTAGGTGTAGAAATGTAATTGAAAATTATATTTTATACAGCTTTTAAGTATGAATGACAATTTCTCTCTGACATGTCATTGTCTTATGTGGTACAGGAACCATGTAATCAGCGTTTTCAGATGCAAATAAAGAAATATTTTCAATAAACAAAATGAAATTCAATCAGTACTTTGAAAACCTTCAAATCTAATACTGCCCATTTTTTTTTAATGAACTTTAGGAAATACTCTCATAGTTACAGTGCTGATATAGGAAAATGATCCTCTCTGACACCATGGTCAGTCTCAATCAAAAGAAAAGATAACACATTGTTGGAAATACATCAGAGTTTAGCCACACAATACTTATAATTTCAGCTGTCATGACCTTGAGGGGAAAATGGAGTATTTAATTTGCTGACATAAGAAAGTGATCTGGAGAAAGGATTTAGCTACATTAATGTACAGTGCTAAACTTTGTTTCCTTTGGTAGCAACTAGTTTTAGTTTCTTGTATCTTTGCATGTCTTAGAGACACAAGTTCTTATCTAAGAATTTTATGCATGGGAATTCATAGCGGAATCAATCTTGTAATCTGCTGCATCTATATGCATAGATCTGACAAGCTCAGCATGACTGAAGTAGCTCAAGCATGAACTACAGTCAGCCTTATGAAAATGGCTACCTTTTCTGATTAATTAATAACTAATCTGTTATTTTGTAAAAAGCAAAATCTCTTCTATATGAGAGGGAAAAAATTTAGCTGGTGGACTGTGATCATCTCATCCTGTGCAAGTCACAGTCTGTATGAGGACAAAGTCACTGAATAAATTAAAATAGCTCAGTGCTAGATCTGGAATTATCACTGGTCTGTCTATCCTACACTTCATGCCCCTAGACCACTCTAACTCCAAAAGCTGTACCATTATTTAGCTCTTTATTGCAAGGCATATACATATAGGAAGTATATATATTTCCACATAAACAAATTTATGTATACATACACACACAGTGGAGGGTTAATCATGGATAAAGTTCTTTCACATAAAAAGTTATTCTGGAAACACGCTTCAAAATTTTCTACTTCCCTTCAATGGAGATAATTTATGTATGATATTTCTTCACAGACAACAACATGTGTTTGATTTAGGGCACAGGTTACATTCTCCTCTATACTTCCAGTTGAAGGAAGCAGCGTAGGAAGATGCAGATGGACTGAATCTACTAATACAGGGCTACATGGCTGGTGTCACTGCCAAATTGTTGGGGATTTTTGACAATGAAATGGGCCTAAGCAACAGGTATGCTGGCAACAGATGGGACTCACCTTTCTCAGACAGGGAGGAGAGTCTTTGCTCGGGAACTAGTAGGGCTCATTGGCAAAGCCTTGAACTAGATGTGATGGGGGGATGGGACAATATCAGGCTTATCCCTGGTAAGGTGTGGGATGAGATACAAAGGTTAAATGGACAGGATGCTAACAAGGTCTTCTGCTGGTGACTCTGAAATGTGCTGGCCACACTGGGGCACACTTGCAGTCATACAGAGATCAGCAAGTGACTCCTGAGGGAAGAGAAGCCAACTGGGAAACACCATTCCCTTCCTGGAAGTGTTCAGGGCCAGATTGGATGGGACTCTGAGCAACCCGGTCTAATGGAAGGAGATGATCTTTAAGGTCCCTTCCAACCTAAGCCATTCTATGATTTAGAGTTGCTCATAAAGAATAGATTGCTTTTTGAAACTGAACATATGGACCTTGATTTCAAGAACAGTGTGATTTAGAAATGAAACTACCTTCTCCTGTCTCATCCTGATGGGAGATGAGATTTTCAAATCTCAGTCCTCCCACGGGAGAAGTGAATTTTGCAATATTTTCATTCGACCCCTTTTCTTTACCGTCCTTTGGCCAAGGTATCAAAACAAGATCCAGGGAAGTCTCCACAGTCATTTTTTGAATGATCTGTTACCTTCATTTGCCCTGTGACACCCTCACCTGGGCTAAGGCCATTAAGAGTCTTCGCCCTTTCTGGTCTTTTGTCCCACTTTCAAACTCTCCACCTACAGACTCCTCTGCAGCTCAGAAATCTGTACAGGTAGAACAGGAACAGCCACAGGAATTAAACTTCTAGCTCTGTACTCTAGTGAGCCTGAGGACAGAAGGAGGAGGGAAATCTTTGCAGAGAACTCTAATGGAGTCTTGAGATTGCATCTACAAACTAAGAATAAAGTCTGTGCTATTTTCCACTTGTTCTGTGGCTGCCAGTGAGTCAGCTCAGGCAGGCAACTTGGCAGAAGCTGTATTAATTATTTGAAACATTTAACTTTTTTTCTGATTTAACTAATACAGCTGTCCATCCACCTAGATAACATGATGTTATCCACCTAGATAACATCATGGCTGTTTATTCCCTGTGTGTTGCTATCAGCATACATTTTTTTATGTGACTGAACTCATTAATAAGGTACATTTTTTATCCAGATTTCTTTGGCAAATTACTCCATCAAGTTTTGAGAAGTTCTCTTTCATCCTATAAAATATGTGCCTGTTTTCTCTTTTCAGCCAAGTATGATAGAGGCCAAGATATCAGAAAGATAGTTACTTTCCTTCAAGTTTATGAAAATATTCAGCTAGAAAAAAGAAATTTGAAAGTGTACCAGATAGAAAAAACTGCAGCATGAGCTCACCTCACTAGATACTGCAGATCTATACCAGGCACACATGTTATAAATGCTCCAACCACATCAAAATGGCCAGTGAAACTTGCACTTTATGGCACTCTCAAGGTGAAGACTTTAGGAAATGGGATTTCACTAATTCTCATGTTCCAAGCTGTGTGGCAGTTAAAATCACAAGCTAAAAATAAGTTGGATTAAGCTCATATTTAATGCTTCTGATTCACTGGAATCTAAAGGTATGAAGACATGAAAAATATTTTCATTTCTCTGGATGTGGTAGCTCACCATAAAGTAAATAGCACTAAAGTGGCAGAACAAATGTGGAAAAAAACCAGAACATTCTTTTTAATAAAGTGAATGATGCTCCTATGAAATAATGAATAGGCATAAAATACAAACTGTAATTTTCATTCACCTGCACAAAATTTCCAGTTCATTAGCTCTTTTACCTTGCATTTTTATGGACAAAAAGTTGTGTTTTTTCCAAACTTTTAACTGAAAATCAGGAGATTATATATATATAGTTTTCTTTAAGCAGATTGCAGGGTACTTGATGAAATCTGAATTTCAGAAAAAGGCATACATATCACTCCACCATATTTCACAGGATATACATTGTCTGATTGATATTTTTTTGACTATGCAGATATTAGTCAGAACTGAATAGTTTATACATGACCCTTGAGGAGATTCATTTTTTTATTTATGTAAGCCTCGTGAAATAGCATTTCTTTTTACTGTATTGGAAGAAGTCCATGATAGGGAGCTTCCATGACAAGGAAAACCAACCAACTTAATAAGAGATATTGAGAGAACTCTATTCAAGTGTTTCTGTTGGCTCACTCACAGCAGGGGACTTCTAAGAAATTAATGTTTTTAGTATAATCATAAACTACACTTAATGCAGCCCAACACACGACAAAAATTTCACAGGTAAAATGCAAGGAGCATACAAGAAGATGAATAATATTTGCTGACTCTGCTGACTTTTCCTGTTGTTTTTCAGCTATCATGAAAGTGTATGATGATTTTTTCCTTTACAAAGAGGGAATATATCGACACACCCAGAAAGCAGGATCTAAATGGAAGACTCATTCAGTTAAACTGCTCGGGTGAGTAAAGCACATTCTTTTACCCTTTTTCTCTGCCAATTGTGAGTGTAGTAAAATGTCAATGACCAGTTTGGAATGCAAAGATTTCACTGTTAGAGATGGAACACTGCTAGTTGCCAATATAAGATTATTGTTTTTCACTCTTGCCTTGTCTGAGAATTTTAGAGGGCATTGGAAAGAGATTTAGACCCTTCTTTTAATCTACTCTAACATTTGCTCTAAAATTTCGATATAATTGTTTGTAGACTAAAATAGTTTGCTGAGTATTCACAAATATTCCAAGTACTCATCAAATTGTGAACAAAGCTGATACAATTTTCCCCAAACATGCCACCACGCAGAGTGCAAATAGAAACATAAAAATTGAAAGGGGCCTCTCAATTAACTGGCATGGCTTACTAGCACAGCAATCTGGACTCTCTATGGCCTGAACAGAATCAGCTGCTGCTAGGATGCTGCTGATTTCATTTGGGAAACTACTGAAGAAGCTGTAGAAGCCTGTGTTTAGTACCTTTGTGAGTTTCCACTCAGTATATTGAGAAGACAAGTATCTAACAATTCATACACTTGAATTACAGAACACACTGTGGGGCTTTATTCTTTGTCATGGAGGGAATATGCAAGGATGAATTTATTAAACCACCAAGTGAGTACACAGAAAAATGACTGAAGAATCTCAAAAAAATATTTTATTGGTGGTCTAGAATATCAAATAAATAATGATTCAGGCCTGTGTTAGGAAGATTACTGAGAGTATCTTCAGCATGTAGTTCAAGAAAATTAAGTCACGAAATAAGGTGCATTTTGTGCTTGTGATCTTAGTGAAAATGTCTGTGTGAAGGACATAAAAATGCCTATGCTTGTGGAAACTGCTGGTCATGAATTAGAAGTTTGCCTGACAGTGGCACAGCAGCAGAGAGAAGCAGCAGACTTATGCAAGATTGTCCTTGACTCTATACTGCTGCAAAAAGTATTGACTCAGACTAGTAGAGGAAAAGCTCCTGAATTATGATTATAGAGAATGTTGTGAAGCAATGAAAAAGAGAAATGGGAATTTCATGTAGAAAAAGGAAGGACTGAAATAGGAAAATATGTTTATGGAGGACAGTCAGTAAGTATTGGTTTCTGTCTGTGTATTTAAGGTATATGTGAACAGCCATGAGAAGCCAATAAGATTAGACAGTAAAATTTGCAGTGCAATTTGAATATTGCAATTCTGGGATGAGCTGCTGTGAGGCTGTCAGTTCGGGTGTTGAGAGGGCTATGAAGCAGGCTTGGTGCAACTGTGGGGTCATGACTACTTTTCCCTAAGACATGCCGCTCCACATATGTGCTGAATAACCTATGTGGATGAGTGATTAAGCAAAAAGGGCACGTGGGGACAACATGATGGCTGAGGAGGGAGAGAGGAGGAGATAATTAATGTGCTGAAGTGGATGCTGATGTAAATGGGAATTGATAGATCATGGAAAGAAAAGATAGCAGCCCTTAGGCAAGGAGCCACTCGTGAGCAAAATCTGAGTGCCTTGACCGCGACAGGCAGCTCCCTGCAGAGGGTTCTGTTGAATAGTCACTGCAAAACACAGAGGAGAAGGAAACCTTAGTGGTCTGATATACTGAAGAAGGACATAAAAATGAAGGAAAAAGATGAAAACTGAAGGCGATATTTAGAAGACCTCAGACTGTTTCAGAGTTTAATATGTGGGGAATGAATTTACTTACTAACTTTCATTCAACATTGCTGAAGTATCCAGTGGATCCAACATTATAAAGAATTAACCATCCTTTCATTGTCTAATAGATAGATGCTCTAGCCTCCATGATTATGCCATGTAAAAATATTTGCAGAGGTGTTTAACTGTAAAAATTGAATTAGAGTTTGACAAGCTGGAGACTGTTGGAGCCTAAGGGTAGGTATTTCTAACAATGATAAATCCAGTCATAAAATGTGATTCTGCATCATGAAGTCTAAACCACTCCTTTGTATAGATTTTAATGTCTTCAGGATTAAGCTATCACTTTTTCATATTGTTCATTAGTTTCAATTAATTTAAATGCAAAATATATGACTTGAGTGTAAGTCCTTTGTCACTCATATAGAGCTTGTGTGGGATTTTTTGAGCAAAGGATAATTTAGACTTCTTCACCTAAATAAAAAAAAACAAAAAAAGGGAATCTCACAAAGTTGTATTTCAAATAAAAATAAGGACTATTTGCATTCTACTTAGCCGAGATGATTCCTTGAAAGAAAAAGAGGAACAGTGACATGCAATTACCTAGAGCAAAAAATGTGGTTTTGTGTGGCTTGATGCTTATTGTAGTCTCATTTTTTATTTATATTATTTGTAATATCTCAGAAATGTTTTTGATAATGCCTTAAATTGCTCATGAATTGTACAACATATAAATGCAAATATATTTTAGTGAAGCTATTTGTACAGAACTAGAAGTTCACATATAAACTGCCTAATTGATTATTAGATCATAAGGATTGTAAATGTATTTATTGGTTTCCCTTGTTTGCAACTTTAAATTGTTAGTTATTTTCTATCATTCAAAGGCTTATTTGTACAATCAGCTCTGACAGGACTGGAAGTCTATCTCCACTGAGGTACTGTGTGACTTCAGGCTCAGGAAGAGAATGTGAAAAGACAGAATAGCATGGAAGGAGGAGAGGAAAATGTGGAACAGCCATATGGAGGGGTGTGAGTAGCAGGCCATTTGGGTTTGACCATGGTCTCTGTGGACAGTGAAATAAGATTTTCAACAATCTAAAGCCAGGATAGGCTGATCCCACTGACATTGGAAAGAGCAGGATCTCTCAGGCAGTTTGTGTTAGTATTTTAGAGACAAGGAGGTAAGCAGAAAAAGTGAGTAGTGGAGACAGGGATACATAACAGCTATGGTTTGATATAGAAAATTTAAATTCCTATGCCTGTGTTAGGCAGACATTTCTCTGTATCTTCCATAGCTATTCATCTGCACTAGCTTAAGTATTTATCTTAAGATGAGCTGAAATACTTTGTAGAATGTGATTTCACTTTATTGATCATAAAAGAATCTGTCTCGTGGGATACCATGAGACTTATATAGCTAAAATGAAAATGTCTAGACTAGATTAGAGAAATCCCACATGTACTGGCATCCTGACAGCTTAAAACCAAGATTACTGTTGCATAGGATTCACAATAAGACAGTAACACATGCAATTACAGCCCGTTATGATACCAGAAAGAAAACAAGTTAAAGAGGCACAATGAAACTGCAAATGGTAAGAGGGATTGAGGAGAACAAAAATTACAAAAAATGGCTGAAAAATGACATATGAAATTATCATCTTTGTCTCACGATCTCTTAATAAAAAGAGGCTAAATTCACATTTCTCTCAGGTCTGTACATTTAAGCTAAAATTTCTGAACAAACCTCATATGTATTCTACAGCAAATAGTGCCCATAGAAAAAGAAAACATGAGGAAGGTTTTTGATGGTGTAAAGGTACCAAAGTCTACCCAGTATAGAGGAAGTACACTGGATGAAGTAGCTGTGGTTCTAGTTCAAAAAAATTTCAAAGTTAGTGAAGTAAAGTATCCATCACTAATGTTTGCAGGAGACAAATCTTTTCTCAGACTTTTTCATCTGCATCACTTCAGTATCAGTGCCAAGCTACACTATATGATCCATACCTTCACTAAAAAGCTGTATCTGCTGAAGCCCTGAACCTGAAAAATCCATTAACATCTCAAAAGCCCATGTCTTTGGCTACATTTAAATCTATAGACCATCATCTTAAGGCTTGGAGGGGACAAGAATAGTATTATTAAAAGCCTTGTTACTCTTTCACAAACAAGATAATTTTCAGAGGCTTGGAAGATAGAAGATGCTCAGAATGACTAAGGACTTTTAATAAGAGGACACTGAGATGTACATAACTGGGAACATATTTCCCATATTTTAATCAGTGATTCAATGGAATATTTAAATGCAATAGACCATCAAATTAAATGGCTTAGCCTACTACTAGACTGAAACATCTATGCACTGAAAAAAACATTGGTTGAATTTTCAACACAAAAACCCATACTAAAGGAGATAAAATTGATATGTGAGGCAAAAAACTTGTGGTTTAGTCTTGAGGGGACAGCCAGACAAAGCAACAGAATTCTAAGATTAAATACACACTTAAATGACTCTCCTGTGCCAAGTCCAAAGTCTTAAAAAAGGTACCAATGACTACTGTTAGTGACATCTGGGGTTTTGGCTTTGAAGACTCTTTTTCTCTACATTTTCCTCTTGTCCTCCCTCAAACTTACACTCAGAATCAACAAACAAGTAACACCTTAAACCACCAAACCTCATAACCCAGTTTATTTTCTTCCTGAATAGAGGAACTTTGGCTTGAGTTCCTTTTTTCTTTCATTCAGAAAAAATAATTTACTTTGTTATTGTCAGACAATCATCAAGTATTAGAGTTAAAAATTAAACAGCAACACTCAAACATATTTTACAGCAGAGAGAAATACATTAGAAGATCACAGAAAAAAGATGCACAGTGTCTGATGATTCATGCAGTTAAATCCATGAAACTGTCTCCCATATAATTCATTACAGTAGATCTGTGGGGATGATTTAATTATTGACTCATGGGTAATTTGACTTATCACTTCTGCTGAAAGCCTAGGCAAAACTATAGTTTCAAATTCCAGCAACCATTTTCTAAGAAGCTATTTCTTGTGGTAAAACATTAGTCAGTGACCCTGACCTTTGTACTATTAATAAAAGATTAAGACCTAAACTTTTGTCTAATTGAGTAGATAAAATTCCTAGTTTTTGAAATGCTCTAGATTTTTGTGATACAACACTAAGAATAGGACACGACCTGCAATAGTTAGGCGTTTTTTCTCTGGTAGCATTATGACAGTTGTGCAATAGAGTGCAGGGAAGAAACTGAGATAAGAAGTTTTAGATCACATGTATTTCTGTCCAGTAAACAGTTTATGCAAAACACTGACTTCCACTAACATCAACAGATCTGCAGGAAATATTAGCTTGAGATCTGAGACCTGTCATTCCTCTCTACTTTTAAGGCCTTATTTCCTTTTAGTTGGTAGCTTTAGTCTTAGGGAGTCAGTTTGTATAATATTATATAGCACACTCTTCAGAAGTCTTTGCTGAACGTGCTGTTAAGAGCATTTTACCTACAAAGCAAGCTAGAATCTAGTTTCAGTTATCTGACAGAATGCCTTGGTTTTGAAGCCATTGCTGATAGCCCTTTTAGTTGTTTTAGGATGTATTTCTAGGGGTTTTATTGTTTTATTCAATGATATTTAATTATTGGGTACTATTTTTTCCTGGTAGTTTGATTTATGCTTCTCTTGCGAAGCCCACCTTCATTGCAATGATGAAGTTTATTGGCAAAGAAACTAGGAAATGTTCAAACAAAACCAATTTCCATTCTGCAGAACAGTACTGAAAGAGTCTGTATTCGCTTTTTTTAACTGTCAGGCAAAATTGTGTTTTCAGGGGCTGCTCCTACAGAGTTAACATCTAGAGAAGGTTATTACTGAAAAGGCCAGATAGGGTGCCTCTACTATATAGAACTGGACACAAAATTAAAAAAATCATTTTATACAAGCCCACAAATGCTCAGCCTTTTACCTCAAAGAGCACCAGAAATCTTTTTACAGAGTCAGTTGGAGAGGGCTTCCTTTGTGAACGTGGGAATACATTGCTTACTTTTTCTCCTTGAAGGGACTGAATGCAGTTTGGTGAAATTACTTCTTTTCATTCACAGTTATTTTTGATTGATGATGGTGATGATTTCTTTTGGAAAAACTTAGTGGAGTATTTCTTTCAGAATATTTTTGCCAGACAGAAGAAAAACTCCCTTTTAAAACTAATTTTCAGTAATTGATAGAGAGACCTTTTCCTTAATGATTCCGTAAAATCTCTTTCTTCTTAATAAAGTGGAAAAGTTGGGTGGGACAAGGTTGAAAGCTTTTCCTAAAAACATCAAAGGTGGGGACATTAGCTATCTAAAGCTTTGCAAAAGTAACCCTAATAAATTCCCTCTCTCTCCAACTAATGAGGCCCAGCATCTGTTTGCTTTTGAAATGTCATTCATTTGGAGTAAATACCAAGCTGAAATAATCACAAAAGCAAACAAAAGAGTGCTACTAGATTATTTTGGTCACCTTCCAGAAAATGTAATGTTGTTCTCTAATGGATGTTGTCCAGGAATGTGTCAACTCACTTTTAAGTCTCTGTCAATTCCATTGGGAACTAATTCCTCCACAAGTTAAATTCCTTAATTGTTGAGATACATTTTTTTGATGTTTTCATTTCCAGGCTTCTTTCTCGGACTTCTTTCCCCTACTCTGTCTATAGATATGACTTTAAATATTCTTTTTTCTGCTTAGGGTTTGAGTTCTACACACATCTAGATTATTAGTATCTATATTTTGACTTACATTTGTCTCAGTTTGTCACATAAGTACCTGTAGTTGTTGCTCCTTTTATTCCTAGCAGTGACTTACCAAATTTAGTCTACTGCTCCAGTCATACACTGTGTAATTCTTTACTCAAAACATGAATGATCTCGCCTACTTTTAATCCCGGCTTCTTAGGTTTTCTTTCTAATCTTGTTGACATATCTAAAACAGACTTCATGTCTAATTTGCAGCTCACTATCATATCTATTAGTTTCCAAGGCCACCTCTTCCCTGGAGACACTGGAAATCTCTGTTTACCTTCAAAAAGTTTGTAATGTCATTAATTAGGAACATATAGTTTGGATAGTAGGTCTACCTTAGGAAAAAATGGTCAAAACTGCATTGGCTACATGAACGATAGGATCCCAGGAGCAAAAAGTGTCAGAGAAGGAACTCTAGGAGGAGATACAATATTGACTGTGTTAAAGAAATTGTGTCAGTTTATAACTCTGAAAGTATGATAATTTTTTATGAAGTAGTTACAATCATTAATTCTTATTGATTTTAACTGATAGTCAAAACAGTGATATCTTTCAGATTCGTGGGTAGATTCCCATTTATTTTCTTTCAAGATTAATTTCTGAAAGCAGATAATGGCAATAGTATTTGTTCTTCTACTAAATCCATTTGTTCTTCTACTAAATCCTTTTCTCTTACAATGCCCAGCACAAAGCGGTTCTGTTCCATGACTGAGACTCCAAGGCTATTATCTGAGGCATAATTTGTCCTTCCAATCTGTTGATCCTTAAACCAACTCTTGCTCCAAGCTGTGAAGGAACATAAAATGCATTCCAGATCAGTTTGACAACCTTTTTAGCACAATACATTTCTGCTTTAATTTTGTTCAACCAACTGTAGCATCTACTATTTTGTGCTATATTGTGAAAAACTGATACAGATCAGAACTGTAACATCCATGTTGTTTATGACAGTAATTTTACCCGCTTCTCTAAATTCTCTGATTTTATGCTAAATGGACAGAATCCAAGTCCTTCAATCTTTAATCTCTTAATCCTCCTCATAATATTTTCTGAAATCATGTGCTACAGTTGTGTAGTTCTGGAAGCTCATAACGTTCCTATTGTCTGCTGACTCCTATTTTAACATTTGGTTTACTGTATATTCCTAATAATTTCCAGTTTTCTCCCTTTCTTATCTCACTTCAGTAGGCAATTAAATATTTGATATTTAGTGTTACTTATTAATTATTAGTTAGTAATTGTTAGTCAGGATTCAGTTTGAGGTTCAGGCAGGTGTGATATGCTAGATGTTCAAATTCTCACCCCAGAGATGGTGATCTAGTCGACAAAGTCAGTGGAGACAGGAGGGCAATTCAGCTACAACTGCTTGCGGATCCATTAGTTTCCCCTCTGCAAGTATTTGGTGCTACCAGCAGTGGGAAGAGCTCCCCACCTGGCTGTGGCTCCAAAAGGGTGTAAATGTCTCATAGGTCCTCTCTCATGTCTGCCAGAAACACATGGATGTCTTGGGCACCCTAAGACACCTCAAACAGCTTCAGGCACTTGTATTTAGGTAAGTGAATGGATCCAAATATACTCTGTTAGCTACTGTGGGACACATATATTTAGATATTTTAATCTTGAACTAAGTCCCACGGTGTACTGCTTAAATCTCAGAATAGACCAGTGTTGTGGTTTAGGAATGGTATTCCCCATATTAGTGTTCCCACTGAAACACTTCAAACCACATACTGCTCGATCACTTCTCCTCCCCCTCTCCCTCCCCCCTGTGTCAGGCTGGAGAGGACAATTAGAATCACAAAAGGTGAAGATCACGGGTTAAGGTAAGAACAATTTACTGGAAATAGCAATGAAATAAGGAACAGAAACAGCAGCAATGTTAATGACAGACGGTATAAGAAAGAGGCAGACTATTGACAGAGAACTACTCTGATTGTCTCTGACTGCTCCCTCCACCACTCTAGGTGACCTGAAAGACGACCCCTCCCCCATTCCTGGAAAATGAAGTGATCTGGTATAGAATAACCTCCGGGTCCTGACCATGCCCACTCCTGGCTACTGCAAAAATTAACCCTGTCCTGGACAACCAGCAAAACAGTAGTACACTGCATTAACTATGTTTTGGGAAATGATGTAAATAAACTGTTATATATTCTATTTTTTTCACATTTACACAAAGCAAAAATTTGCATTAATTAATAATATCCTTTTACTACTGGTACCTTTCAATCTGTACAGGTCTTTCAGTGAATGGTATGCATTTCACTTTTAAATCACAATGGCTTATTTAACTCCTTCAGGATTACACAATTTTTATATTTTTAGTTTTGAAGATTTTGAGAGACCAACCAACACTTTCTCTGCTATGCTACTCTGCAGGGAAAATTATCAGGAATGCTACTGTATTTCGCAGTTGCTATCATTAATATACCAGGTAAATTTTTGCTCCCATATTGTCCTCCATGAGGACTCCTTTTCAATTTATTAATCAATAAACTTTTGCAACTAATGTCTATTTTAAACAGGAAATAAATAAAGAAGTAAAATCTCAAGGGTCACCCAGATTCAGGATAAAATATTTACACAGTCATGTCTATGTAGGAAAACATACAGGATGTGAAATCCGTTGAAACAGTATCATTTTCTCTATTGTTGAAATAAGGTGCCAGGCAGTTTCCATTCAGTCTAGTAGATAGCTAAGAGTTTTAGGAGGTTAACATTTCATCTGAATTTATTTTAATATTACTAAATATTATCTGAAAATTTTTCTTGATCTTTCTCTTATTTCAAGGAGTACTATTTAGAGCAGCAAGTAGTATGGCAGTAAAAATTCAAGCTGAATTTGATATTATTCATTTAGAAAATTTATTTATAGCTCAGAAAATTTACCCTCAGATGCTCAGCTGAGGAACAGAAAGGATATTTAGAGATTTGTCTCCTTCAAAGAATCTAAAGTTAAGCTTAAGGTGGAAGTTTTGCTTGGATGCCATAACATATTTGATAGATGCAGCCCAGGAGTACAATGCAAAATAAATCTATTTTTTAAAGGCAGAAAGAGGGAATAAAAAAAATTAAAAAGATCAAATGTAATACTTATGATGAAAAATGCATTTTAGGAAACTGAGACATGTATTTTAGGAAATACATTGTCCTTTCCTAAAGATACTCCTGCAGAAGCATTTTCAGTTTAGGAGGTTTTTAAAGAATGGCTTCCTCTTAGGAAGGTATATTTGTATGGAGGAACCATGAAATCCCAAGAAATACTCTTGATGAAGATGGCATTCATTCCCAGAGGCAAGATGTCAAATCAAACCGTCATGTGGCTACAAACACTGTGTCGTTGAATAATACATACAGTGCTGTTCGATAAGGAACAGATGTTTCCATTACAACTGAGTGCTTTTTCAGACTGAGAGAAGTGTGTTAGCTTGAGAAAAATGAGAATCGGTGAATTTCAACCAGCCTCTGACACAAGTGTGGACAAGCTGTGCCAAGTTTTAGGAAAGCCTTGATAAACAGATCTAGGATCTCACGCCAGAGTTGCTGCCAGTAAAGCTCAGCATCTATGGCGATGACAGTGATCCACATTTTCTGCTAAGTCCTGCTCCTGACTCATGCACTAGCCCCAAGACTGGTTTTGATCAGTTAACAGAAAGTCAAACTTATTATTTCCTCTTTAGACTGCAACCATTAAAAAAAAAAAAAAAATCCAAAATAAACTGCCCCATCACAACCTATTAACTGTTTAAAAAAATTATAAATTGAATACAAAATATAGTTGTTCATAGAACTGTAGATTAACTGTAGAGGTCCAACTCTCTGCTCCCTAAATTCTCAGGGCCATCTTAGATAAAGTTGCTTAGATCAATGAATACTTTAGATTAGAAAGGATATCAGAAGGTCATCTAGTTCAACCCTCCAGCTTGAAGAAGAGCTACCTACCTAGTTCAGGTTCACAGGACTTCTCAGTGTGAGTTTTGGATACCTCTGCAATGAGGTCTCCCCTCAGTCTCCTCCAGCTTGAACAGACCAAGTGCCCTCAGCTGCTCCTCACATGGCTTCCGCTCAAGTCCTTCATCATCTTCTCTGTCCTCCTTTGGACCCTCTCTAATAGCTTGCTATCTTTCTTATATAGTGGTGCCCAAAACTGCACACAATATTCAAGGTGAGGCCACCCCAGTGCAGAGAAGAGTGGAACAATCCCCTCTCTTGACTGCCTGGCAATGCTTTGCCTGATGCCCCCCAGGACACAGTTGGCCCTCCTGGCTGCCAGGGCACTGCTGACTCATATTCAACTTGCCATCAACCAGGACACACAGGTGCCTTTCCGTGGCACTGCTTTCCAGCATCTCATTCCGCAGTCTGTACGAACATCCAGGGTTGCCCCATCCCAGGTGCAGGATCTGATCCTGAGTCCAAGTTACTCATGAAGGTGTTGAAGAGCACAGGGCCCCAGATGGAGCCCTGTGGAACTTCACCATTGACAGGTCACCAGTTTGATGTTACCCCATTCACTTTTACCCTTTGTGTTCGAACCATGAACCAATTCCTCGTCCACCACATGATGTGTTTATCCAGCTGTGGGCAGGACATTTTGCCCAGAAGGATGTTTTGAGAGACAGTATTGACAGCTTTACTGAAATCCAGACTGGCTTGCCTTGATCAGCTAGGAGGGTTACCTTGTCATAAAAGGAAATGAGGCTTAATAAGCAGGACTTTCCTCTCATGAAGCCATACTGGCTGTGACAAATTATTTGTGCCAAGCAGGGAAGCTCAGTAGTGTCTAGTCAACTATCAATAGAATAAGATGATGCTATTAAGACTTTTTTTACATGCTAGTAAGACTTCTGGGGCTCTGTTCCATACCCTGTTGTCATCTGTCCTCCAAAGTCAAGAGTAAGCTAGACGCAGCCATCACAACCACTACTAGTGTTTATGGTTCAAGTAGGGGATGTGGAAGGGGCGCAAGAGGGTGACAGCACAATGTATCAGGAGAGTCTGCTCTATCTTCTCTATACCCACTCTATGAAAAGCAGAAGATAACAAACAGATCTGTGCTGATCCACCTCTCCTGAAGGCTGAACAAAATCAGCATCAGACATCATGTTCTCCAGATCCCAAACATATTTGTGGACTCCTTCTCGTAGTGTTCCAGCCCGTTAATATCTTTCCTGTGTGGGAAAGTCCAAGACTGGGCACTGGATACAGAATGACAGGTCCTGTTAAAAGGGGATTACCTGCTGGCAGCATTCCTGTATATTTTAATTTAATATATTTTGAGTATTTGATGAATGCCTATAGGCATTGATTATGAGTAAGCAGCTCTTCTTTCTACACTGTGAATAAAATGCATATGCCAAGCAACTACATATCAGACTATGATGGAAAAAAATCTGAGAAATTAAATACATAGATATGTTATAGTCAAGGATAAAAAAAAAAGATATTTTTCCCTTTTGGTTTCCAAGTTTTCTTCCATTCAGAAACATTTCTGAGAAACAGTAAATTCCAATAAGTATATGAAACTAGAAACTGACTCTTTTAGAAGACAACAAATGTTAGAAAACATTTAATCACAGAAATATGCACCTGTGGGAACTGGCCATCATTCTGCTCAAACTGGTGGGAGAAATAATGTGTAGTACAGAGGGCGAGAATACATGAATATAAATTCAAGACAATTTTCCTTTGTCTGTGAGATTGATATAAATATTAGACTTGCACACTACAGCTGATGTAATTTTTTTAGTAAAATGGTCATCAGGAAAGATGTAAATCTGAATCTGATATGAAATCTGAAAGCATATGATATATTTTTTTCTTAATTTATGATCATGATAGACTGGATCTAAAGTATATTTGGCAAAGAAATAGCAAAGATTATTAATAATCCTTGAGCTTTTACATGGTGATTAAAATCAAAAGCATCATGAGGCTATTTAAAAAACAAGTTGCATTCCATGGTCATTATGACCAACATTGTTTTTATGATTCCTTGCATTTAACAAGCAGTAGCTACAATTTGTGCTTACAGCTCAAACTCACACTTAGCCTCTGTGCTAGTCACCAATTTGTCTTGCTGTTCTTTTTCCCTCTGGTTGAAAATGCAGGCATTCCACATAAATGAGAATCCACTGTTAACCAAGGAGAGCTGATGCCAATGTGGCTGTACAAATACAAAGATGACAGAAAAATCTTAATTTTCCTATTCCTAGTGTGGGAATTTTCATCATATTTTTGTTGCTTTTCTTTCAAAGTGAGTGGAGCACTGCAAATACAGCTCAAATGTCATGTTGATTGGATATATATTGATAAACATCCTGTTAAAGGCATTTGATATATCCTAGGATTAACTTTACACTGTGGAAAAATGTCCAAATTTTCCATCTCTGTTTTTCTGTTTATTTGGGCCCTTTTATAGGCACTCAAGCATCATGAACAATGAATAGCAACTAGATGAGCATTCGTTGTGTAAATTCAAAACAAGACAGTGATGTTTAAGCATCTAGTAAGCACACCATAGCTACCAAAGTGTGCAATGCAACTTTTTTTCATTGAAATATATCTGGATGATTGGGCTGGAACTTCTGTCCTGTATATAAACTGAGGCCTAGAAATCAGAGTACAATGCAGTTCAGCTACAACTACACAACTCTAAAGGTTCTCTCTCCTGGCAAGTGGAGACAATCTCTCATGTGGTTTCATGGATATTCCCACAAAATTTGCCATGTCCTCAAAATGTCAAAAAACAGCAAGAACATTTAGACGTCACACACCTCCCCACACACACTGTGCAATAAAACAGATTAGGCTGTCAGCAATTCAATTTGAGCTAAGAAATGCCAGGAATATTTTTAGTCCAGACTCACCAGCTATTTCTGTAAAGGTGTTGGATGAGACCTTTGACAGCAATGTTCTTAGGGATCTTCAGCTAAGCTGAAGAAATGTGCTCACATTAATTTCAGTATTTCTACAGAGTTCAGTTCAGCTGGCAAGCTCTCCAGAGGAGAAATTCTGTCAATGAAAACAAATTTTCAGAATGACAAACTAAAACTACACTTGTGTTAAGTTTTTGTAATCCCCAATGGCAATAGGACTTGTGGTTAAGGCGATACTTATCCTCATTTTCATCATCAGCAAAGTTTGTTGTTCATGCTTTGATACTGGTAATTAGGACAAGTAACTAAGACAAGCTTTTCTTCCCTCATTACTTGTTGCATCAAAATACCATTCTTTTCTAATAGGTGGGGATCATTACCTGGCAAAAATGGACAAAAACAGAAATTCTGGGTAAGTGAATCTTAGGACTGTGTTTTGAGGCAAAAGAAAAGAATCTTAACAACACAGATCATCTAAAAGCTACTTCCTTATTTTCATTTGCTCTCTCTGCATCTATTTTTTTTCCTTCACCATAAAGTGTCCTGCATAATTCTATTTGCTCTCTGGCAAATTCGATCATGCTGACCCTTGAACTATAGCATCATTTACCTCAGTTTCAAAGCCTATTTCATCACATCTATATTTGTGCTTTTTCCTACACTGTATTTTCTCTCATCTTAGTCAAATTTTCAAATGTTCTTAAAATTTTCAATGAAGAGTCCATTCTTTCTGATGTCTACAAAGAAGACTCCATAAAAGTAATCAATAATTAGACAAATTGTCTATTTATTTAAACAATGTTAGCAGTTAATATCTGGCTATCAGAAAAAAAAAAAAAAAAAAAAAAGACAAAACCAGAAAACAAAAACAAAACCAGCCAAAGAAAGAACATTTCCTTTTGACTATCTCAAATTTATTCACTTGGATGATGGTTAGCAAGTCATCTCATAATTTCTATGTTCATCAGAAAGTAATCTGGAGTTTACATAGCTGATGGCAGAGCTTTTTGTAGGTCGTTTCACTGGCAGAAATAACTGAGAACTACTGACTTCATCAGAAACTATATTGTTCAATATGTCATTAGCTACCCAAATGAAATTTCATTTATTAAAAGTCAGCTTTTCAAAATATCTTTGGTCTCTCTTTAACAGATTAGTTGTAATTGGAATTTTGATTATTGTTTTTTCAATGTCCACTTTCACCAGCCAATAGTCGATTTTTCATCTAATAATTTCTGCCTCAATTTATCAAACTGTCCCATAGAAGTAGTATTACATTTTTATTAACCCTAGTTTTGGAACTGAAATTTTTAGCAAAGCAAAATGGAACAAATTATTAGAAATCAGAAAAGGATGCATGCTGATTCTCAGTGCACCAAATCTGAGAAATAGTTTCTTAAAAAGGAAACTAACACAAGGGATTAATGTTGCATTTTACACCTTGTTTTTTTTAAATACTGCTTTAAAATTGAAGCTGATAATTTTTTTTTCTGTCCTGTTTGCTTTTAGATTGCCGCAAATTCCTGGGGAAAAACTTGGGGAGAAAATGGTTATTTTAGGATTCTACGTGGACAAAATGAGTGTGATATTGAGAAGCTGATTTTAGCTACTTTGGGATAGCCATAGTCTATCTGTACCATACTCTCATGTACTTATTCTTTCCATTGTTGCATATTGAAACCTTCTGGAGGAATAAAATTTCTTTTCTGTAAGTTACCTTTTTATTAGCTCTATTTAGGTCTTCTTGACATGAACACGTTGTAGACATCACAGTACTCTCAGATCTCACCTGGCACAAACATCTTTTTATACTAAAAGCATGTTGTATCCAGTAGTATGGAGAACCTTGGTGTCTCACAGAGCAGGAAGTTCCCTACTCTGTTCTTTACATCTTATCACTCTGCTCTTATATTACTAATGTTTGATTGAACAGTACCTGAAATAAATGGAGTTACATTGTCAGTCAAAATCACTTCAGAAATATTATGTGTTCTTTCAAACAAAATTGGCTTAGACAGTTCATGGTCATGCTGGATAATAAATTTCAAAGAAATGTCAATAGAGTTCTGATCCTATAGCTGAAGAATTTCCCATCCTCTTACTTACAACTAAGTAGGTAAGTTGTATCTATATATCAATATCTCTTCCAGGAAGTTATTTCTTTTTCTACTATGCCCCACAAAGTTGATGCATTCAGAGTAATATAAAATTAACTTGCAGTGAAACAGTGTATTATTGTTCCCACAACCCTAACCAAAACTGTACAATTTTAATATTTTTTTTTTAATTAAAATAAAGAGAAAATGTAATTTCTCCTCTTTTCAGTCTAGACTAGACTAATTCCTGAATTGCTTGCCTTCTGCTCCCTATTTAACCTGGAAACAAGCATATGTGACCATTGCAAGGAGCCTGTTTCCAATAGAGAGAGATGGAAAAGACATTCTGTTGTTTGTCTCCACTGACACATCTGTAGTCCAGGCACAGTTTCCGGTGTTGGTCATCAGGATCATTAGTGAAGATGAGACTCCCAGAAACTCTTTCACTCCCAACACTTCTGTAGCTGCTTCTGTCTGAAGAAACAGCTTTCTGTGATATATCCCCTCCTCCAAGCATTACTGCAAATCTTGGCAGGCTTGAGGACTGTTTTGCTTATTTGTGAACTGAACTACAGATATGGCAACTATTGATATAAGAAAATATTAACTAGTTCTATCCTTTCAGTTTCAATTAATCCAAAGGCCAGATGGCAACAGGAGTCATCAATCATAAAATTGTATATGAAAGAAAACATAGCATGTTAAGTAGGTGGGGCTAAATACCTGCCATGAAATTTCAGTGAACAAAGAATTTACAGAACTACCTTCAGTGTCTTTAATAGAATATTCCTCCTAGAAAATTGAGAACTTGATTTCTAATGTCATCAGCAAGTTTCTTCAAGAACTGCTGATGACATACAACAGATGCCCTAGCCAGTGAAATAACATCTGTTAAACTAAAGTTGAGTCACAATTTATATTGCATTACTACTGAGGAACTATTATTAGTACCATAATGTTGCACAACAAGCCTTCTGTGGCCTCTGGTGTCATACAGTAAACCGAAAGTAGACACAAAAAGCCTTTATCACTTGAAATTTGTAGCAAAATGTAACACAAGCAATTTTAGAAGCTCTAAGTGATCCAGGAGAAGGAACTCTTATAGTTTTAGTTGGCTAAGACTGAGAGGAAAGTGTACTAAGCTTTCTACACAGCTATTTATTTACCAACCTCTTGGTATGTACTGATTTCATAAACCTCAAGATTTCAGAAGAGTAGAATTTAACTTTGGAGTGAATGACACTGTAAAAGCATATTCAGTAAACTTGGGGTGGTGGTGATGGTGTTTCATTCAACTTCACATTGGTTTGTACTGCTGTGGCTTTTATTTTTGTCAGTCGTTGTTGCTACTCCTTATTTAGCTTGTGAGATCTTCCTAAAATTTGGGTTGTAGCATTGTTTCTCCAGTGAGGAGAAACCTCAAAACTGCTCTCCTAGATCTTTACCTGATCAAATGGTCATCTCATCTTAAACAAAACACCATATGCAAGTGAAACAAATCCAACCATATGAAAGCAATGGAATGTTTTGAAAAGTGATGCTGCTTTACCCACCTTCTGGGATAAAACTTCTGTCACTATACCTTTAGGTTGTTATGTATTTAGGAAATGCCTTTTTTTTTTTTTTTATTATTGTTTCAAGCGTATAAAAATAAGCATCTGGCATACTGAAGGTGTGCTGGCTTTGTGGATTGACCACCTAGCACCCATCTCTGTGCAGACATGAAATAAATAACTATATTGACTGTGTGTGGATCAGTTTCTTGCACAAAGTTTGAAAGAACCCATATTTTCAACAACACTCTAAGGGATGTATGTGCTCGGTGCCCTTTCCATACTCCCTCAGTATCATAAAATTGTTGTCTGTGGATAAGCAACAGTACCTGGAATTTAACAGCCAAACAAATATATCTGCAACTGGAAGCCAAAATGCTCTTTAAAAGCAGCCTTGATTCTGCGGCAGCAATTATGATACTATTCAGAGCGCAAGTGGAGGGTCTTTTACCAGTGCAGGTCTTCTCACAGGGTTGAAGAGACATTGAGGGCTGGGAGCCACCAGTGGCTCTGTCTTATACAGACTACCTGAAGACAGATTTTTAAATATCAGAAGGGCCTTGACTTCTTCCAGTTCACTGTTTGGTTGGAGTATGAGGAAACCTGTTCTTCATTAAGATGTCACCTCTCTCATTTCTCTTCATTTTTTTTGACCTCTCCATCACTAATACTCAGCTATGCCTGTTATCATGGACTGAAAGTATCATCTAGCCTGGAGCTTCTTCCTGAATGAATATAAAGGAATAATATGTGGCTCAGGTTATATCAATAGAGAGCTCATCAGCTCTAAAACACTGATATTACTGATGGTTTGTGGGAGATGCAGAAAGGAAGGGAAATTCCAGGAAGAGAAGGCAATGCAGGAATAACCTTTGTGTTTGTGACATAGAAGAAATTTGCTTTTCCATAAAACCAAGAGGGTAACATTTTTATAGTAAGCAAAAAATAAATCTCCACTCAGATTACACATAACAATATGTCCTGTTAACAACATGCTATATCAAGTTTTGAATAGATGTCAGTCTAATGGAGAAATCTTAAATCTAGGTCTAGCTAGAGGAATGTATGCCTTGTGACCTGGAACCTGACAGTATGCTAGCCAATGGAAAACTTTCTGTCCAAATTCCTATATACTTAGAATCATTTTCAGATAGAACTCAGAATAGAAATAGCTATGATCTTGGGGAGAGTTTGAATCTTCCCAATATTAACTGAGCAGAACAGGTGCTATTTGCAATTTGTATTTGATCATCCAGGGCTTTCCCACATTCAGATCCTAAATGTTACTGATAGTAACTAATAGAAGAAGACTGTTAAGACCATTTGAGATGGTTTTAAGTGAAATTAATTTTAAAATTAAAATGGCTAACCAGTAAATAAAGGAACCCAGCTATTTTCACACTATTTTTGCACTTTTGCAATCCTATTATTATGGAAACATAATGTATTTGCTAAATGATAGTAAATCTCACTCCAAAGATTTCCACAGAAAGCATTATCAATACCCGTTAATATTCTGAGTAATTTTGTTTACATGGGGGTGCCTGGTAATTGCTGACTTCCTGGAGGCAATTACTCTGCTAATGGGACTGAGTCACAGGCAGCTGCCTCCACACCTGACCCCAGTAAGAGATTTTAAGGGTGCTGAAAGGCACAGAAAACTCCCTTCCATCTTACTAGCAATCACTGCACACAACTTGACAAGACCAGCTTTCCCCAGCTATTGGAGTTTGCTCATTACCACTAGGGAGTCTGACAAACTGGGGACACTTGCCAAATAGGGATTTTCATTTCATTTTACTATTTCATAATCATGCATGATGAAAATACTTTTATACATACATACTAACCTATTAAACCTATGTGCATACTCCTGCTAAAATTAATTGACAAAAGAGAAGCATTTGAATATCTCACCTAATGAACACAATTGCTTGATAACAAAAACCTGAAGACAGACAGGCAGAAAAATTAGGTAGGGAAAGATTTTACCAATGTAATATTTAAACACTTCAGAGAAGTAGGGCATTGGACATTCTCCTGAATTCAGTCTTCAGAGAAATGAGAAGCCCCTGTACCAGTGCTGTCCTGAACATGGACTTGTTACTGATCAACAACAAAAACAATTTCAATTTGGTTCAAATTTTTAAGGACTAAATATCACCAGCGTAGTATTGTTTCTACCCTGCCTTTAGCTGGGAGATGTAATATGTGGCTTGGATTTTGCCAGTCTGCTGTTTGCTGCCTGTACCTTTCCCAAGGAGACTATGGTTAGGAAAAAAAGATTTTATTTAGAGTTGTTGCTTTGTCCTGGATGCCCAGAGTGAGACTGCCCATGGAGAGCTTCCCTTGGGCATGGTGAGCTCAGGGAGGCTTTGTGGCTTCAAGCTGGCAGCCAGAAGCTGGACTCAAAGCTGCAAAGCTTTGTGTGTAGCTTAGTACAGCAAATTAAATGTTTTATGGGAATGCAATGTCAAACAATCGGAAAGAGAGTTTCAAGGAACATAAGGAACTTGCATCTGGAACAGGGACTGGACAAGTCCTGAGAGGAATGACAAGGAAACTATTTTCCTGTAGTTACAGGGATCAAGGAAAGTTACCAGACTAAGAACAAACCTGAAGAAAAGGAGCTACACTTCTAGAAATCAGTTAGAGGGACATATGTTTGTAAATCTTTTTAGCTTAATGTTTTACTAGAGATGTGATGGGAGCTTGCACCTGGGCACTTAATGCTGCACCTTCCATTTGGAAACTGTTTCCTGTATGAACAACTGACTTACATCTTTGCACCTATTTCTCATTGCAAGGATCAAGCCTTTAGCAGGAAGGAGACTGTGTCTTTGCCTGAGTTAAGAGCAAATTGTAACAATTAACCTAACCCTTCCAAATCCATAACATAACATATGCCCTTAAGTGCCACATCTATGGGTTGTTTAAATACTTCCAGGGATGGTGACTCAACCACTTGCCTGGGCAGGCCGTTCCAATGCTTGACAAACCTTTTAGTGAACAAATTATTCCTAATATCCAATTTAAATCTCCCCTGGCACAACTTGAGGTCCTTTCCTCTTGTCCAATCCCTTCTTATTTGGGAGAACAAACCAACCTCCATCTTGTGATGAGTTGCCCCTTGAGCCTCCTTTTCCTCAGGCTAAAAGACACAATTTCCTCATAAGACTTGTACTCCAGCCAAAGGGCTTCTCTTCATCAAGACATGTGCAAGCAAAAAACTGGACAATCAAGATTTTAGAACCTGCACTTGTCTTCTTTTTCACTCTACACAAGAAGTTCTTTAAAGGTATTCTGTACTCCTAAGTAGCATGAGAAACTGTATTCAAAGTGTGACCTCGATAGAACCCGAATTGCTGAAGTTTCTGAAAATCTTGACATTAGAAGAAAGGGTAGAAGAAGAGAGACAGGTAGAAGTGGTTTAATAATTCTTTTTCATTTCCGCCAGGTCTGGAAGCAAAGAGTAATTGTACTTTTGTCTTGGAAAAACTCAGCAGATTTTGTTGTGTTTCATTTCATTCTAAAGCAAAAATCAGGGCCATAGTTACAGATTTTTCAGCAAATTCAGGCCAAACTTTGACAAACCCCGGAGCAATAGTATGCTTCTACTGCAACCTGGATTACACATGATCTTGAAATGGTTCTACTCCACCCAGAAACTCATCCTTTTGATTCCTTCTTGGAAAACTACCCAAACCCAAAATGAACTGTAACAGGAGATTATCCCAGCTGCACTGAAGGAATGTAGCAGAATGAAATAATACAAAAAAAAAAGCAGAGCAACTTTGATGTCCAGCAAATATAGATCCTGCCAAATTTTATACAACTCTACTACAAATCAAAAGTACTACAACACCATGGTGATGGCTGCCCTAGTGGCATTTCCAGGGGAAATAATCACATAATGATTCATTCAATAAAAAAGATGAGGGGAAAAAATATACCTAATTGTTCATTTTTCCAAACCCTGAAGTATTAAGAATTCTATTGAACAGGAGAACTTCCCACCTTGAGTGAAGTTTGGAGGAACAGATGGCATTTCACTAATTGTCTAGTTTTAATGTGGATTTTCATTCACTGTTCTGATGCTTCTCCCTCTCCTCATGGTGTGCTACTTCTTAATGTGTTTGCATTTCTTGTATTACCTTTGTCATTACTGACATGCTCATTTGGGACACTGAAAGTGATATTTAAATAAGGTTGCAAGCAAGCCATCTGTGTACACTTGAAAAATTGTGCTCCTGTAAGTTTCGATGGTGTTTTGAAAAGGCTGCTGGAATTTACTTCGGGAGACCAGAGGAACAAGAAATTTAATGTAATTCCTGTGTACTGAATTTTTTCAATGGACAGACCACCCAAGTGGTAATAGCAGAAAGGGAAAGAATATAAATCGACAAAACACCAGTTTTGATTTCAGTCTGATTCTGTTCCACTCTTCTTTTCATAGAACTGTAAAGTTTGGAGGAGATCTTTAAGATCATCAAGTTCAACTGTCAACCCAGCAGTACTCATTATACCAGAATGAATTTGTAGCCAAAAAGCAAAATCTTTAACTTTTCTTAGCACACAGAAAGCTCTGCAAAAGCATTACACACTTCAGTATCAGTGATGATGATCTAATTCATAAACGAAGAGAAAAGGACAGTCAACAAGGAGGCAATCCTGTTGAAGGTCCCACAGCCCTGCCAGACACAGTGCCTGGTAGCACACCCTACCAAAAAGAGTATTAGTGTCAGAAATGATATTGCTTCACACTGAAACTGCTCCTGTGAAAGTCATCCGGGGAATAAGAAATGCCTTGAGATGGTTTATTTTTAAAACAGAACACAGTGCTAGGTATGAACTACGAAACCTGTGAATTGATATGAAAAACGGCAAGAGAATTCTGCTTGACAGCAGGACAGTTGTGTGAGTTCAGCTATCTGGGAAACTTTTGTTCCTGAGGACAGGGATTATGTCTTCTGGGTGTTGCCTCTGAAAGCCTTGTGATGTCACCAGGGAGTCATTGTGACACTCTTGACAACAAGCCTTTTGGAGTTCTGGGTCAGCCCTGAAGGGCCACAGTGCTTGGCCTTCTCTGTCAGGTACAGACATCTATCTGCACGTGGTGGGACAAAGGACACCCATCCCACTGGGTGCCCTCTGAGGCCACACAGAGAATTTACTAGACAAGGACACTGGCAGGGTCTGAGACACATCTGTGCCTCCTTGGAGAGGAGTGAACACTATCAGTGGAGGCATCGAATTTCTTTCGTCAAACCATAGGGGACGAGAAGCCAAACCTGGGGGAGGTCCAACAGCACTTGGTGCCAAAAACTACAGGAGAAGTTAAGGAGGATGGATCATGATGTGGGCCAAGCTCTAAGGTCTGAACAGGCTGTCCCAGTCTCCTCAGGGAGGAGCCATCGCCGTCAGCCAGGACGCCGCGTTGCTTTCATTGAACCACAAGTGACAAGGAGCCGATCACCACAGAGGTCCTGCAGCTCTTGGTGCCAAACACTGCGGGAAAAGCTGAGGAGGATGGAACGTGATGAAGGACAAGCCCTAAGACTCGAACGGGATGTCCCAACCTCCTCAGGGTGGAACGAGCGCCGTCAGCGGAGCCGCCAGGTTTCTTTCACTGAACCACAGGCAACAAGGAACTGATCCCCCTGAGGGTCCCACAGACCTGCTGAGCACACAGCCTGGTAGCACAGTCTACAAAGAAGGGTACTACTGTGTGCCTTGTTGCTAGGGTCAGGAACAATACTACTTTAGACAAAAACAGCTCGTACTAAAAATTGCAAAAATAAAGTCAAATCCAAAGCTCAAGATTGGGGCTAAGAATCTATTCTCCATCACAAAAGGCATCTGAAAATGTAAAGAGACCCTCGCAAGGCCTTTTTAGGTTAGGAGGATAACAAGCATGAAATCTGAATGCTGGTTTTGTCATCCTATTCTGTATTACATTTGTCCATAATATGTGGTACTGAATCTTGGTATTGGTTGTGCCTGTATCGTGTTTCCACGGTATGATCAACTGAGGATGTTACCACTTTTTCTCCTTTCTGCCCTGGTACCTATGACACCAGTGGCTTACCAGAAATGCTCTTGTCCTCCCACATAACCTGTCTTCTCATGCTTTACTCCAAAAATCCCCCAGGATAACTTCTCCTCTTACTTACTGCTCTTCTCCCAAGGTGGCAGTGAAAAGTGAAGTTGATTTACAATTACTCGGTCTCAAACGCATTGCCTATAAAGCCAAGTCTGGTAGCAAACCTCTGAAAAGCTTATTTTCTTCTCCTTCTTCCTTAGAGACTTTAAAAGTAACCCCAAAGTCTTCCCTGTGGTATACCCTACACAGAGCCTCACATTTAATGCCTGCAATGGCTGTACATGCTGCAAGCTCTTCAGACCATGGCCAAAGATTACCAAAGTCTGAAAAACAGTGGTGTATGAAGAAAACTGTTACTTCCAAGTAAGACTGGTGCAAAAAGGAGCTTTCTCAAAAGACAAAGGGGATGCAGTACACTAACTACTGGACCAAGGAAAACTGTATTCAATTTTTGTATTAAACTACAGTCCACCTCTACTCTGTACATTCCTTGTGGCACTACGTGACTAAGACTGCCACAGAACAGAAGCATGAAGATACTTTTGTGAAGGAATTCAGACCAGCATCAAGCTGCCAACTTGCTGATTCACAGCACTGAAGCACAGCAAGTTGCTTTAATTATAAATTGTGACCTGCTGACCAATTGGGAAAATTCTGGTCATGTGCAACACACACTGTGAAAGCAGAATCAATGCATTTAGAGGGATGTTTCACTCATTTCAGTCCTCTTGCTTCTGTTTTTCTTGTTGTTTTTCTGTGCAGTCACTGATAAATACCCTGATGTAAAGAAAGAAAAAATGAGGATGTGAAGGCTTCATGGATGATGGGCCTCTGTGAGGCAAACAACCCTCCATGAGCATATAGAAACATTCAAACCTTCCCACATAAGACAAGCTGGAGGTACTTTCTAAGCTTGGACAAGAACGTTTTGAACCACAGGATGAGTGAAGTGGGAAAGTGCTTCCAGAAGTCATCTGGTCCAACCTTCCCTGCTCAAGCAGTGTCACTCAGACATGGCAGCCCAGGACCACAGCCACACAGCTTTTGTGTATCATCATCAAAGAGGGAGACTCCACAAGCACCCTGGACATCCTCTGCTGGTGCTTGGTCACCCTCACAGTAAGAAATTGTTTTCTGATCTTCAGAGGGAAGCTCCTGTGTTTCAGTTTGTGCCCATGATCTCTGGGCACCCCTGAAAAGAGCCTGGCTTAGTCTCTGTACCCTCACATCAGCTTTTGATGCATGTTGGAAAACATCCCCTCCAGAGTCTTCTCCATGTTGAACAGCCTGGAGGCAACACTTTCAGCCCTTTCTGGTAGGAGATGCTCTAGTCCCTTCATTGTCTTTGTGGACCTTTCCTGGACACCCTCCAGTATGTCCATCTCTCTTGGTACTGGGCACCCCAGCACTGGTCAGAGCACTCCAGATGTCTCTTCACCAACACTAAGCAGAGGGGTAGAATCATCTCCCTTGACCTGCAAAGTCCACTGAGGACTAAAAAAATGCTTTGAGATGGTTTATTTCTAAACCAGAACATAATGCTGATTATGAATGGTGAAACCTGTGAAGTTATATAAAAAATAAGAAAAGAAATACTTTGTTTATGTGTCTTCCTGAATACAAAATAGTGAAGTCTTGTGGTGGTGTAATTTTTTCACTATCTTCCTTCATCCCCTACAAACACATGCAGAAAGCCAGAGAAGCAGTGTTGGCATACCGAGGGTGCACAAAAACTATTCTCTGACTAGATTTCAGTGAGACTGATGGCCAGACTGCAGACCTAGCTGAACTGGGAGAAAACATTGCTTTTGCTTTTTAACATCTCTTTCTTCAAGCCCTTGAGACTTTTGTTTACTGCTGCTTAACACACATGTTTTTCTGAAGGGATTCAGTTATATTGCCTGTGAAAACATTCAGGATGCTGTGAAGATATGGTCCTAGAGCAGTGCCAGTCTAGGAAACAGTACTTGTCTTTATTCAGAGAGGTCAAGCAGCTGTAACAACCTCTGTAGTTAAGTGTACATCTACACACGTGAAAGTTATCTCCAGGGGAATGCTGTAAAGGTGTGTGTAAGTGATTATCTGACCAATGACCTTAATGCCTTTGTTTCTGTCTTTTTTTTTTGGGGGTGGCAGGGAAACTCTTTATCTCTGCATTTTATATCAATTAGAGCAGAATTTACCAACTTTCCATTTGTATATAGCATCTTTTAGCTATGATGCAACTCCTAAGAAAACATAGTACCATTGTGTCATGGGTTAACTCGAGGCAGCAATTGTGTACCATGCAGCCATTTGCTCATTCTGCCTCTCCCCCTCCCTCACCTTGGTGAGATGGGAAGGAGAATCAGAAAAAGGTAAAACCCATGGGTTGAGATAAGAACAGTTCAATAATCAAAATAACAAGAACAATAATAACAATAGTAATGAAAAGGGAGATAACAAAAAGAAGGAGAGGAATAAAAAACAATAAAGAGAAACAATGCACAAACCAATTGCTCACTATCTGCTGTCCAATGTCCATCCAGTGCCCAAGCAGGGATCAAAACCTCCTGGCCAAGTCCCCTCAGTATATAGACTGAGCGCGATGTTCCATGGTATGGAATATCCCTTTGGCCAGTTTGGATCAGGTATCATCGTTGTGCTCCATATCAACTTTTTGTGCAGCATCTCAGTAGTAGCGCACATGACACTGAAAAGTCCTTGACTTTATGTCGACACTGGTCAGCAACAACTAAAGCATCAGTCTATTATCAACATTACTCTCATAATAAATCCAAAACACAGCATTGTACCAGCTACTGGGAAGAAAAGGTCCCAGCTGAAACCAGGACACACTATAACAGTGTGGAACTGTTGAACAAATTGAAATTGTTGAAAAATAAAACTTCACGACCATTTACTGAACAAATAGGCATCTCTGGATATCAGTATGCCTCCCTCAGGCTGACCTGCTCTCCTGTAATCCACTCCACCTCTCCCTGTGTTAGGTAATTGAACAAAATTGTCAAAGATGCAATAAAAAGTTGGACCATTTAAGAGCGAGGTAAGAAATGAAGCACCATTTTTTTCTATTAATTTGATTTCTAGGGCTGACGCTCACTCCGAATAGGATGAAACATTGCCTTTGCTCAGAGCCTGAGTTAGGACAACTTGACCCTGACTGGAGTGCCCCTTTGAGTCACAGGGACTGGACCCCCATTTCCTGTGTTTTGCACTGACCTAGACTCCAGTCTGTTGTGTTAAAGCAGCTTTCAGAGCCTGCAGAGTGGTGCATCTGGCAGTGTAGGCAGAGCTAACAGACTCAGGGATCCCAAACCATAGTCAGATGTTCTTTCTTTTTTCAAATACACTTTAAAATCGTCTGCTTTCAACACACAGAGAAATGCTTCGTGAGTCATTGATTGTCTTTCCCCAATCCCGGCCCCCAATGCTGTTTCTCTTGCTCCTGTACTCAGAAACAAAAAGGCTGTCTGTAGTATAACTTACTCATCACTGATTTATTCAATACCAGACATGCAGATAACATTTTATTAAAGTGCACAAGAAAGGTGCAAATCAAAATCTATTGATGCACAGGAAATTTGGGTGAATTATTTATAGGTGCTTATGAAAAGCCCAATTATGGGTATTAGAAAAATGATTTATGTTCATAAAACTCCACTCTCTGTGGACACAAGGTAACTTAAAAGAGCATCTTAATGGAGTCTAGCTAGAACCTAAAATCAATATTTCATTTCTCTTAAAGAGAGCCTTTGCTTTCTAAAAGGCACAAAAAATAGTGCCTAGAATAAGGAAGCAAGATTTTCTGCCTGATAATGTCATGCAATCCTTATCCACTAGAATTAACATATGATACCACTCATTTTCTTTACTTTGCACTTTACTTTGTGCTTCCTTCTGATATCAATAAATTGATAAACAATTTCCAATTCATAATTAAGCCCCTGATTTAAACTTAGAGGTACACAGTTTTGCATATGAATTAACCTACAGAGTCTTGTATTAATGATGGAAATTTATATTGGTTACTCCATGATCAGCTCTCAGATCTCCTGTGATTCATGAGAAAAATTGTCATCTTCTATAGGAGATGGCAAGAAACCATGTAATTTTTATTCATGTGTGAAGGAGAATCTAAGACTGATTAAAAGGAGGGATAATAAAGGAAAGGTGACCAATACTTTGAACATTAATGTGCATATGAAACTCCTTGTGCATTATGCATCATCACTGTTTACCAACTGCACACAGAGCACACATTTTTTTTTTTTTATTTCTACTTTGTCTTTGGTAGGCATAGTAAATCTGTATGTCCTAGATGCTTCTCCCTCTTTACTAGTCATCTTCACTTGCCAGATACATACTTTTTGAAATTATTATTGAGCCTGCTTTTAGAAATTCTTGTCCTAAGAAGCAGTGAGATTGACTTCAACACAAGTAGTGCACATTCACCTAAGCTATGTGAGGCTGGGAGAGAAGATGAACATGTGTGCAAAATCCATTGTCGTTCATAAGGTCCTGAGTGTGAGCTAAGAGGTTGGAATGGTTTATTATGTAAATCTGAAACAAAAATGAATTAAGATTACAACCATTCAGAAAAAATATTTTCATTCAGGATTTCCTCTTTCAAGTGAAACAAAACTTTTCTCTAAATTAATTGTATAGAATAAGTTATATATATATATAATAATAATATTTTCTGAGCCTAGAGTAGCACTTTTTTCCCTTTGCAATTTCTTATATTAAGTCTCATTCGTGCAATTCCCACAATGGTAACAGGACACAGGGATTTAACTTCCTTTTCCTTTTTGCAATAGATAAAACTCCTTACCACAGAGACATATAGAGAGTCCTTCAAAATGGCTAATACAAGCGCATTGATCACCAGCAAACATTGTAATACACCAATGTCTTTCCAAAAAGTTACTTATAGTTACATTTTTATTTCCTTTAGATTCCACAGAAGCACAGGCATTATGTTTCAAGCTGGGATTTCTATTTTTACAGTGGCAGTAAGTTTCATTAGCAGTTTCTTCAGACTGGCTGTCATTCTGTCTGAGCTGAATGGAACTGAACAAAATGAAGTAATTCTATTCATTAGTTTCTCTACCTGGGCATCGTCTAAAATGGTACTGGTTTGTTGGGCTTTATTTAGCCTGACTGCAGTTTGCACTTACTATAGCTGCAATGAGAAGACAAGAATGAATGCAATGTTTCAAAGTGAAAGCCACATCCACCCATTGCATACTTTAGTAAGTACGTCTTGCTAAATCCTACAGCTAAATAATTGTAAGTCAGATCTCAAAGAATCAAGAGCTTAATGCAAGTCATATATAAATTTTAAACCCTTGAATTTTTAATTAATTTTTTTAATTTCTTTTTAAGTATCAAAAACCTTTGGTTTACATACAGACCGTGTACTTCAAACCCTTTCTCTCTAGATATGTCAGCTTTGCAATCCCTTTAAAAATGGTAAAAATTATTTGAAGCCATCCCATGGTCACTTGACTTCAGGAACATAAAACATTGGCTGCCTCCAGGATGTAAAACATAAAATTCAAAGGCATGTATTATTCCATGTCTAATAAGGATATCTGTGGTTATTATATACATATGTATTCCTGAGATTCAATAAAGACAGTATTCTGTGTGTTAGTGAATTTGGTATGTTCATTAGGAAATATTGTAGTATGCTGTGGCAATTTTAAGTTGAGTTCTGTGTAATAGTTCTTGGGATTTCCAGGTGTTCTCGTATTAAATGATTGAATAAACAGGAAATTATTTTTTATGGTTTTGCCTATTTTGAGTGATATCACCTTACCCTTCAAGACCAATTAAAGGTGACTGACCTCTATTAGGGGTTCTTACAATCTTTTACTTAGCAGAAGCCTTCTTACGAGAACAGAAAAAGTTTTTTAATGACCATGATCATATCTTTCCTATAAAAATATAATAATCACTCAGAGCTGGGAGTTTTACTCCCATTTCACTATAATAAAATAATCCTGTGACAGCTAGGTTTAGGCAACAAGCTGAGTTATATTTCAATTTAAAAGCTAAATATATAGTCCAGTTGCCAACCTGAAAACCTTGGAATTCATCTCTGTCAGTGTTGTTTGTGTCACCCTAAGGAAGTTTCTGCATTTTTATGCACTTTGGTTTCTCATGTATAGAAAGAAATAGTTATTCTTCTACCTCATGGTGCACAAATACATCACAGATTATAATCTTTGCCCATAATAACAGCCCTGGTTTATGTGTGAGAGGTACTATAGGTCTGAATGATTCTGCTGCCATCCATCTGAGCATAGTTTTTCTCACTATTCTCTATTCGACTAACTAGGAAAAAAATGGTAGCAGATATCAATTCAACAGCTCATATATAATAAAGAGAGGTATTTCTTTTTTTAGTATATATTTTAATATTAAACATTTGACGCTTTTGTTTCGTCTTACATCGAGGTCTCAGAATGCATATTTATGAAATATTCAACAGAATTAATGAAACAGGGAACTCCCAAAAGCCACTAAGTGACTCATTAAGATGTATATCCTTTAACTTTCAAAATTCTTAGTTAGGAACATAAATAGAAAGTGTTGAAACACAAGAACGTATTTTAGGAGAACACTTCTACTAGTTCAAATGGATTTTGTTTCTGATAAAGGCAATGTTATATTCTTGGGAGTGATATATAACTATTTATTTTAAGTATATGTATTTTTGAGAATTTATTGGATATAGACCTTGCTTTCTAAGTATTCAGTAATCCCAAGTGGCTTTCTTAATTCTGACTAAGTAAAAGTATCAAATTAACAAATGCCAAGTATATAACCTTCAAAATATCTTGAAAATATTTAAAAGTTTTGATGAATAAATCTTCATAAGGTACAGAAATGTGAATGTTATTTTAAAAATGGAGGAAAGAGTGAAGAAAAGTGACTTGTGTCTAGTCATGCAGCAGTTTGGTAGAAAATAGCTGACTCTCTTGTACTGACATGGGCGAGTACACTGCCAGTAGAATAGCCCTGGAATTGATCTAACAATTAGAAGAAAAATAGTCAGACCTTATCATGGTTTAAGTTTTACCTTTATTAGGATTGTGTTTTCTTAAATGGTCCTTCTCTAAACCACGATTCACTAGTTGTAGATTCTACTTTGATTTCCTAAGGAATGAGTTTGAATAATTCTTTAATAACTAATTGCTAGCTGTAGCCTAATTCAATGGTTCAAAGACTCACAGAGATTTTCATTAAATATTTAGGAACGTAATCTAGAGATGCAGGCACAGGCAGACCTTATTCTTCTCCCTGTTGGGGCTGAAGTATCCCTTCTTGCACGATGGATAAGTCACACCGAGGAGAAACTATTAAAAATGCCTTAAGTTCTTTCACTGAGTATTTGCTGGACCTCACACATACTTTAAGAACAAGAAATTTAAGCATGGTCCCCACACACCCCAAAAACTACCATCCAAAGAAATTAAGTGTCCTTAATTCTATTGTTCACATCCAGTCCACCTGCACAGATTTCTGTGAGTGACCAGGTGGCCAAGACACAGCTCACTGACATGCTTCCTGGCCTGCTATCATTTGCATTTAAACAATGAATCACGGCACAGCAATTCTGTGGACACAAGCCCGTTGCTAAATTAAGCCCGATCAGCTACCTTGTTCCCTCTCATTATACTTTTTCAACTACTTCCCATCCTACCAGTCAGGCATTTGAAGAAAAATTCTGGAGCTGTTTTAGATACCTGAGCAAAATTACATTGAGTAGACTTCTCTCAAATGTTTGCTTTTTCCAGCCATGCACACCTTCAGTCACAGAGTCACTTTTGCAACCTTTGTTAATCCATTTCCACATAGTCACCCTTCTTACTGTATTTTTCCCCCCAGTCTTCCTTAGTTTAGAATTCACTGCATAGCTGTCAATCACTCTCTGCTAAGAAAGTCCAATAGTACAATAAAAAAGTGCGCTGGTAAACTGAACTGCTGATTGCATTGGAAGTGATAGTATTTACTAAGGTTTATTCCTGTGTAAGAATCATGAAACTAGTGAGGCAGTTTCTAGGAGACTAACATCATGCACTGTGCTCTCATGTTCTGAACTGTGTTTCCACCTTTATTCTAAGTGAAAGTGTTGATAAAGTCTGTTCAGATGTGTAGGTGTGAGGTTTCTAAATTGTGTAAGGCGGATGTGTGTTTGTACGTGGTACAGGTCAGTATGGCTGGTGCACTTACTTAACGTGCATCCACAGTGCTGCTGCTTCTCCCTAAACAGTTGCCTCAGGTCTGTGAAAATTATTTGGATATAGTTCCTTGTAGATTTTCTGGCATCTGAAGGGTAGATCTGAACCACATGAGTGTGAAAGTACGGATGTTTCTCTTCCAGTCTGCATCTGTTTTAGAAGTGTTTGTTTTTTTCTCACAGACATGACAGGTGACATACCTAGTCACTGTATTTCCTTCTTTCTTGTTCAGTGACTTCTGACTTGTGATGTTGCATGTGTTACAAATTCCCTAAGGACCCCAAATATTCAAGTGTCTCTCCCTCTGTTGCTGTTTGCCAAGGAACTCTCCAGGCTAGTGACAGTGAGCAGAGGACTCCTCTTTCACATAGTACCCTGTTGCAAAGAGCTCCTAAGTTAATCTAAGCATCCTGGCACACCTTGGCTGATCTGAAGAGTACTACTAGGTAGTGTGAGAACCTTTTCCTTTTAATTATCTCAAAATCAGTGTCTTGCAAGCCTGTTTATGGCAAATATAAAGGATGCAGTTGCATAAAACTAAATACAGGTGTCTACCTGTGTGGGAGATGGCAGCACTTCTTTCATCCACTCAGCTGGTGGTTCCCATTCCTGGGGCAGGGAGGAGGTGGGCTGCTGCCTGGCCTGGAGCCATGCTCTGTAATGCCCAGCCAAGCTGAGCAGCCTTGCTATGCCTGCTTCCAAAGAGAGAGCAAAGGGCTGCCCTCTAAGAGGTGCCCAGCAAGCCAACAACATGATTAAATGCTTCTTTGTTGGGTTTTGACCATAGGCCGAGGGGACTGAACACCCCTAATTGTACTAAAAGCATAAAAAAACCCTTTTGTGCTCTCTGTTCCTACACTGGGGAATTTGGCTTTGATGCAGATGATATTCCTCTTTTTTCCAGTAATGAGTAATATAAAAGACAAAAGTTTTAATGGGGCATTTTCTTTCAGACCCCCTTGTGGCTGTTTAGTAACAATAACATTACTTCTTTAGAAAGAATGTATTTGACAATCAATTATATAAAATAAAGTATTTGCAAATACAATGCTAACTAATAAAATTAATAAGATGGAAAAGTATATAATGGAGGGATCATTGGGTATATACTCTTTCTTACGCTTCTTCCTAATGCACCTCTACTAAATCCTACCAGAAATAAGATACAGCATTAGCAAGTCTGCTGGGCCCATTAGGAACATTAAAAAAAATCAGCATATGGAATGGTTAAGTGGTCTTTCATTATACATTTCCTGTGGCTAAGAGAAGCACATATATTCATCCTGAGAGCTATTTTCTTTTTATACCTATGAAAGCTGGATTATTCTTTTGAATATAACGTGAGTGGAAAAACTTCATTGGCTTGGATTGTGCCATTTTTGTACAGCATGAAACAAGAGTCAAATTCAGTCAGTGAATAATAGTCTAAAGGCTTTGAACAAATGTAGAATACTATTCTTCCTAATTAAAAAAAAAATAAAAATACGTGAAGCTCTTTGTTTCTGTAATGAAATTGCTGACAGGACAAACACATTAGAGGTACAGAAACAGAATCATATTCAAAAAGCAGTAGCTGCCTGCATGCTATTAAGATAACAAAATAATATGCTTCCAACTGAGTGATCCATTAGGCAAGCAGAATTTATAGCTCATTCCAGCCTATGTGTAATTCCAGCAAAAAAAAAAAAAAAAAAAAAAAAAAAAAAAAAAAAAAAAAAAAAAGAAAAAAAGCAACAAAATAGATGTCAAAACCAAGGAGTCAAAGATGGCCTTAGCCCAGCAGAGAAACAAAGTTGAATGGGACTAACAGTAATAGAGAATATTGCTTTGGACCTCAAGGACGTTTAATTACAAAGAAGTATTTTTGAGAACATTTGGGATGCAGTATGATTCCCTAGCTACACTGTACAAGCACTATACTGTACTGCACTGCATGAGTAATGCTATCAAGCTCTCAGAACCATAAAGTAGCTTGTGCTAAAAGGACAGAACAGGACAGCTGGGAATATATGCTATAGACTGAAAAATACATGCTGAATTTTAAAATATACATAAAATACCTGTAAAGCATACACATTTTAGTGGAAAAGCAATGCAGGCAATGAGTATTTCCTATAAGGACATTAGTCATCCAATGTAGCCTACTGATTTTAACCTGTGTGCTTTTCTCTCTCTCTCTCTCTCCTTTTTTTTTTTTTTTTTTTTTTTAATAGAATTTTTATCAGAATCGCAGAAAATAAGCTGGGAATCAGAAAGTCCTCTAATTTTCTCTGCCCCTCCCCCCCCCCCCTCCCTTCTGAGCCAAGACCGGCTGTATCTAAACTATTTCTGACAGATCCCTGCTAAGTTCTCAAAACCTGCAGAGGAAGATGCACCACATTATTGACAAGCAATCTACTCCAGTACTTACCTGTCTTTCCCATTAGATCCCTTTCCACCTGCCTGATGGACAGGATGTACAGCTCCACTTCTGTGATCCTGGTCCATACTACTTGTTTCATTCTCATCAGATATGAAAAACTTTTGTTCCCTACCTATCCACGCCCCCCCCCCCCCTGCCCCGCAACAGCTTTTCAAGTTTGGCATCATATTTCCCCTGTTTTCTTTTCTCCTGAGAAACTAAATCACATTTTCATGTTTCCACATTTATTGTCTAATAATTCCTGTGGGCTCATTGTTTTGTTTGTAACATTCACAATTGGAAATGGTAGTCCCAGGGAGGCCATATCAGTGCCGAGAAGAGCAGAATGATTACTTCCTGTGATTCACTTCAAACAGTTCTGTTTCTGTCTTTCAGTATTTCAGTAACATTATTTAATTATGATTGATTTTATTGTAAACAGTCATTACCCAAAATCTTATTTGCATTAATACTACATGCCATTGACTGCTATGTGAAACTTATTTTTGATTGTCACTGTTTCCTGTCTAGGTCTGGGTTTTTTTTTAATTTTTTTTTGCATATGGGTACTTTGTTTGGATATTTTTATTTGTTTGTTTGTTTTTCCTTTGGTTGTTGTTGTTTGGCTTTGTTTCTGACAGTTTCTCCCATTTGTCAAGATGTTTCTTTCTAATCTTCCTCCTACAATAAACTTACAGCGCCACATGGCTTCTTGCACATTTAATGCATAGTATTTTGTTTGGGTCCCTAATGAAAATATGGAACCTGTAAAACCCCCCTATAAAACTTAATTCATCCTTTAACCTTTGACCTATTGAAAAGTTTTTCTCCAGTTACTTACCCAATTTGTGGGAGGCTAAGCAGGAGTTTGCTTTTGGAGGAAGCCAACCAAATATCCTATTGGACAGGGTGAAAAGTCCTATTCAATTCAAAATATCTGTTCTCACCCAACTACCACATTTGTCGAGATGTCAAAAAAATTTAATTGATTCAACAGGATTTCTTTTTTACAAACTCATCCCGATATATTGCTTTTCAGTTTGGAGTCTTCTAGATGGTAAGTAGAATTTTCAGATTGCTTTTTTTCTAGTATTCCTTTGAGAACTGAAGTTACAATGAATTCAGTAGCTTTTAGGCCTCTCCTATGGTTTGGTCTCTCTTTTCCTCTAGGAATGAAACACTGCATTATGTTATGATCAATGTCTCATCATCATGGCTAGGCTTCACGAACGAAGATTTACAAGGGCTCTACCCACGCTTGCTACAAGCACGCTGGTGGCTAAAAA